>CM053515.1:11764946-11824902 GCA_028627145.1 Eidolon dupreanum
CAAGAATATTGCACAGAATGGGAAGCAGATACAAATGAATGAAACTAAATTGGGGCTGGGATGAAGTTTCTAGAAATGCATTGTGGGCCATCTAAATGGGGAGGCAATTTTATGCCTTTTGTGGATTTTGTTAGACTCATTTCTCTGAGGAGAGATTGCTTCTTTATGACATGACTACACTAGTCAACAGTCTTTCTAAAATAATTTGATGGTTGGAAAGTTAAGCCCAATCAAACAGAAAAGTTCATTTTCACTTAAATTGCTAATAGGAGTAATTGCTTAATGGGTCACTCTAAAAAGAGACCGTGAACCTTTAAAACAGCCTTTTTGGGAAATGTTTAAAGGTCTGGAATAAGCTTAAACAACCCTCATTTGTTTCTTTTATTTGGGTACAATCATTTGCTTAGATACATATTTTTAAACTTCTAGCATATTACTAGTGACACAGTGTTTCAAGTCGGGGAAACTCAAACTAGCTCAGAATGTCCCCTAAATTAAAAAATAGAGTTTTGTACTTTCCAGAATAATAAGCACTTTTATAGTCTTTCTTTAAATCTTTCTTGGTGAAAATCTACAAAGCAAGAGGAAATCAGTCTGCTGAGTTACCGTTTAATTATCCCCCCCCACCCACCCCTTAAAGTTTTATGGCAGTTCAGGGTTAACATTAACACCCCAACCACAATAAACTAAACATATTTTATTACATATTTTATGTCCCAGATGAAAATGAAGATAATTTTATACAGAGGTACAGTGAAGTCTATGCGAGTGGGGTAAGTCAATTTTGTGTGCTGTGCTTTAGTTTTTTAAACTATCCTTAATAATTGGGTCGACAACAGATTTTTAGTGAGTATTGACTACATTGTGAATATCAAGTACTTAGCTATTTTTCCTTATTTAATCCTTACAGGAAACCTACGTTCACAAATGAGGACATTGAGGATAAAGCGACGACCAAGATCACCTAGCTAGTTAGTAATGGAATAATCTTTTGAGATAAATCACTGTGGTAGCATTTCAATCAAAGTATTTGATCATTGCAGTGTTTTTCCAGCCCAACTCTCCTGGAGAAGAAAGAATTTAAATTGGCAGTAGTTTGTTTATTCATAAGTAGGTATATGAGTGCCCACTATGAAAGCAAAGTGCTTAGCATAGTACATTGCATAAAATGTTCCATAGTATGTGCTCAGTGAATACTAAGTTTTATTGCATTACTTTTATTGTCGTTGCTATAAGCAACAATAGTCATTGCTGGGGAGCTCCCTGATTAGAGAAGGGAGAGCCACAAACTATTTTCTGTCCAGTGTGATATTAGCACTAGAGAAATCACGGAAAGGTACGAGTGACTGCCTAGAAGGAGTTGGGAGAGGTTTCACGGAAGTGGTGAACTTTGAGCGATGACTGCAAGGGAGGAGAGCTTCACCAGTTGGAGAGGGCTGTAGGCATTCCTGTCCTGTACTAACCAAGGCGCCGCGGCAAGGCGTGTTTGGGGAACGTGGAGGCTCCTGCGAAGTGGAACGCTGGAGGATCACGAGGTGGCGCTGTGGCTCCACGTAAAGAAAAGTTCGCACGCCGGTGGGTCACTGCACGCCCAGAGAGGCCTGCGAGAGGCCGGGCGGGGCCGTCTGGTGGGTTTGGCACCACCTTCATACAACCACCAAATAATGATAGTGATAAAGATAATAAATACAGAAGCAAATAACTCAGAAGTGGTCTCGTTTAGGACACACGGCATCAATAATCAAAAACTGTCCTCGAGGAATAATTAAGAACGCGGAACTGTCCAGCAGGGATCATTGCGAGCGCAGTCGGGTGGGTTGTGGGCCCCTGCGGGAGCACCCCTCGCTTGCCGCTGACCCGCGGCCTGCGGACGGGTCCCGCGCGCCACCGGCAGAAGGAGCACGGTTCGACGCCTGCCCTGGGGCGCTCAGTCTGCGTCGTGCCTGAGCCTTTCTTTGACCGGATCTGAGATTTTGGGGACTTCTTTGCTGAGTTTCACATGTGAAACCACGTGTGAGCTCAGGCTCACCCACATGCGTATGACGCTCTTGCACACATAACACATGTTTTTGTGCACACGCACACCCACTCACATAAACGGAACACGTGACACGTGCACACACTATACACATGCACACGTGTACTCATGCTCATTGCAACAATCCTCCTCAAATACACGCGTACACGTGCACCTAAGTGCGCGCCGTCACTCATGGGCACACACGTTCGCTCTTACGCACTGGCCCACAGATATGCAGCCACTCTTCGTTCATAGAAGCATACTTACACATTCACATCCCAAGCGTCTCTCATCTGGGTAGCTGACAAAGACCTCCAAGCAGTGAGCGGTGCGTAAATATCCAGTGAATTGTGCCTCAAAGAAAATACATGCGCGAACTTTTTGTGAACTGAGTATCTCGAGCTTGTCTGCTAAACTTCATTTCTCCCATTCCTCACTAAGCCAACAGGCCTACTCTCTAACTTCCCCTCCAGATCTAGAAACTGGCCTTAGTTTCTAGCGCGCAGGTTTGCATTACTGAAGGGATGCAAATTTCCAAACAGCTTTGCCCACCCTGGAGCCTCCTTCCGCTGAGGGAGCCTGGGCCCTTGCCTGATCATTTTCCAATCGTGCGGGAAGGGCCAGGGTGTATGGTCGCTCCTGGGAACACCCTCAGATTGGGAGGCTCTTTGCTGCAGTGCCCCCAACTGTATTCTCCAGGCTCAGAATAATTTTAACTTTTAGCTATTTATGGTCATGCCAAGGCCATATGATCTTTCTCCATTAAAGTACATCTGCAGATGTCCAGATTTCTACCCTCTGATGGGCGTCGCGCACACATTCCCGCAGTCTTGTGGTTAGCGTATTTCAATTAGGCGACTTTGCGCGCGCCTAGAGCTGTAAGACCTCAGCTGGGCATGGGAGAAGCAGCTGACTGGAGTTTACACAGCAAATGTGGCAGAACCAAGGGCTAGGGCTGGCATGACTCTGGCGCGCCTTATCGCGGGCGGCCCGGAGGGACGCGAGTCTGCATTTCACCGCGGGGATGCGCATCCAGTGCTCTCATTAGGACTTTTCAGAACCCTTTCCCTTCCCCTCTCCCATATGCTGCTTGTCCGCAGGAGGCAACTTGCACCCAGGCTCCTTTGTCGACCGTGAGATATCTACGGGCTTGAGAGCTGAAGGGGTTTGTGAGTGTTGAAGGACAAGCACCAGGCGAATGCGTGAGATACGCATAGCCACTCGGTGAGTGGTTTGGATCTAAGGTTAAGGGCACAGGCTCTGAAGTAATTTAGGTTCCGCCGAGCCTAAATTATTAGCAGTGTGGTCATGGACAGGTTGATTCATTTCCATCACAGCGCCAGTTTCCCCACCTGTAAAATGGGGGCGATCTTACCTGCCTTCTTGGTCTGTTGTGGGAATTCAGTGAGTTTATACCCGTAAAGCCCTCAACGAATGAGACTTATTATTATCTGGGGACCGCCCAGGGGAAATCCAAGAGGGTCGTCAGGCTCGGTCGGGGAAGGAAGCGAACTCGGTGCCCCAAGCCCTGGTCCTAGGCAGATTAAAAGCTTCCAAGCCCTGAACAGAATACCTGCGGTGTTTGCTTGATCTGTACCTCCTAGCTGTCTGTGGTATCTTTGTCTTACCCTCGGCCTCAGTTTCCCAGTCTGTACTATGGGGAGATGCCTGTTGCCGCGGACAGGAAGTGTGTCCATCGGCACCACAAACAAACGGGGCCAGCAAACCGGTCTTCTGTACAGCTCTGGGGGTCGAAAACAGGCATGACTTTTGGGGATACGGCCCCCTCCCCACCCCCCCCCCCCTGCTTCCCATTGCTGCTTGCCAGAGATGGCTGAGAGCAGGGAGGGAGGACAATCGGATATGCGGGCATCGGTGGCCTGCTGTCCTGTGCGTTCTCAAGCGCAGCGGGTAGAAGTCTTGCAGGGACAGGGGCAGCGTTTCACGCGAGGGACACCAGCCGCGTGGCTCCGCCACCCCGCCGGCGTCTGAGTGCAGCTCAGGGGCCCACTGCGGAGCTGCGTCCCGCTCAGGTCCCCACTTTCCCAGGGCTTCGGGCCGCCGCCCACTCCGAGCCCTCTCCCGCTGCGAGCAGCGCCTTGGCCCCTGCCCACTCCCCACTACAGGCTGCCAGTCCACGCCTTCCGAGCGAGCGGCGAGCGCAGAGACTTCGCGCCTTGGGCCTTCTTCGCCCCGTCTTTCCTTTCGTCTTCTTCCTAGCACTGAGGGAAGAGTCTGTCCTCCAGTCACCCTCGGCGGTCTCCGGCTAGCAGCAAAGGGAAGGGATCGTTCCCCCGGATAGCTGGCCCTTCTGGGGACGCGTCTTCATAAGGGGAACGGATGAAGGGAATTTTCTAAGTGAGAGGTCCCAAGTCTGGCCTCCTGGGGGCAGACAAGCAGAGAAGATCCCTCTGTCTTCGGGACGTCCCCGCTAGTCCTAGTTCGAGTGTATTTATCTTTTCTCTGTTTTATTATTATTATTTTTTTTGGAGGGGGGGTTTCCACTGGCACCCACCTTCCCCCATATACTGATGCCTGTAGGGAAAGGGAATTGATTTCCCTGAGCCTTAAGAGAGTTGAGACAGTCAAGAGTGAGAAAGTTTCAAAAAAGTTCGAGGTAAGGTAGAGGACCCTACCTGCTCACCGGCCTGAGCTCCCTCTAGTCGGGAAGACCCGAGGGCTGGGCAGCTCTGTCTACTGTTTGGAGCAATTGAGAGGGAGCGGGAAAGGGGACGCTCACCTCCGGCGGGGAGGGGACTCTGAGAAGCTCAGCGGGAGACTTAAGTCCACAGGGAAATATCAAACCTTTCCAATTGCTTTTTCCACATATAAACCCATTTCGCTGTATATTTTCCTCACATACAGGTTCATTTCTCCTCACCTTCTTCCTCCCTAATTCTGCAAGTCCGGACCAGGCCTGGATATCTTCATGTCTAACTCCCACCCCATATGATTAAGAAGGGGTCAGGGATTAGTGTTATAAGCTCCCCTAAAGTCATGTGTCACAGATATGTTATAAAGCCTGGGCAATGCTATACATACAAGTAACTCTCTTCACAGGAGGTGTGACTATAATATAAAAAGGATGAAGTACATACTTTGTAGTCACCCTTTCACACACATGCTTTGCCTTCCGGAGGTGGTGCTAACCTTTCTTACATAAGAGAAGATTGAAAAGTGTCGAAGGGATTTTTCAAAGTTTAAAATGGCAGTTGTATATTCAGTATTCACCAGAGGAAATCCACAAAAAGCTACAGCTCTGTTGGCCTGGGTGTCACCCCCAGTTTTCTATCATTCTTTCTGTCTCTCTTCCACCTTCTCTTTAGCTTCTTTCTTACTTAAACATTTATTACTGGGCAAGAAACCCAGGTTTCCAAGTACAAAGACACCAGAAGAAAAGCTGTGAATACACTTTGCTTCATTAAAATAAACTACTTTCACCGTCCCAGGTGCGGTATCTGCTGCCTTCTTCACACAGCCAAAGGAAATTAGCCTTATCAAAAGATTCCTGTCTTTTTTTTATTTTTTCTCCTTCTGTGGCCCAGAGGACGTGGAGATCGCTGCCTCTTATTTAGTTCCTGGAGATTCCTGGCTCTGGGGCAGGAACTGGGCTGCTGAAAGCTTCTTTCTCTAAGCCAATTTCTCTTTAGAATCAGGCAACTTCAGACCCCTCAACGAACACATTATTTGCAGTGTGCTTCTATATTCTGCTTGACAGCCCCCCACCCCAATCTATCTGTGTGGCTCTCACTGATACAGGTCTTCTGGGTGGCAGCTTTCTCTGGAACTTCTGGCGTCTCTCATTTCTTTGGCACCTATGCTGCCTCCCTTTGGCAATAATGTGGTCTCGCATTGTGTATGCCCCATCACCGACGTGTGAACCTCACCAGATTCAACTTGGAGTCTTAAACATTGCTCACTGTAGAGTGAAATGGAGGCTCAGGCAATCAAGGAAGGGAAGGCCTGGGGCTTATGCCAGGGCTATCTCGTACCCACTGGTAGGATGGTGGCTCCAGCTTCCTGGTCCCCCTTCCTTGAAGGATCTTCTCAGATCAGGCAGGGGAAGGGATTGTCTCTTGGGGCCTCTTTGGGCCTTGGTGGTTAATCTTGGAGCTTTGGGAAGTTTTCAGCAGGCCCAGTTTCAATTTTGCATTTAAATTCTATAGAGATGGAGAAGGTCTGGATCCCCCTTTCTTCTCTCTACAAAGCTAAAATCCTTCAGGTTTGTATACCAACATGCCCCTCCTGAGCTCCTGCTGTGTACCTGGAACTCTGGTAGATGCTGTGGAGATCCTGATGGATCAGACAGATCTCTTCAGGAGTGACTTGGAAGAGATGGCATTAATTATGGTACCAGAGAGAAAGTGATCAGCATGTTAGTGGTCCAGATTAAATGGTATGAGAGCTGAGAGGCTTCATGCATAAGAGATAAAGGAGTGTTTGGGGACAGTGGCCATGTACTGGAAGGCCTGGAACACAGTTTTTCATCTAGTTAAGGAATCAGGAAGTGGCACCCACTTTCCTGCTCTGCCAAGAGTACAAAGCATAACTTTTGCCTGTCTCCATTCCATTCAACATGGGCATGTGTACTTTTCCATCACTGACCCCATGAGCTTCCTAAATCAAAGGGCCAAGCAAGGCCGACAGAAAGGGGACCTGGATTTTTGGCAGAGAATTTCCCCGAAGGAGTCCTTAGCTGATTTGGCTGCAGTCAGGGAGTTCCTCTGTGGGTAATGAAACAGAAGTTCACCATGTGCTTATTAGAGGCTCCAGCCTGCTAAAAAATGACGGAGCACATTACCCAGCAACATCTAGCGATTTCCTTTGCCAGCTGCCAGCATATATGCCAAAGGTCGGAGGTAGGAGATCATTTCTCCCTTCTCTCCTTCCTTCCTCCCTTCCCTCTTTCCTTCCTTCCTATTTCCTCAATCTATCTTTTGACATATGGCAGGGGCAGGAGTCGAGGAGAGTTTGTTCAAGCTCCCCATTTTAACAAAAAGAATGAGGAAGAGAGAAATCTTACACCAAACAAACAACTAATCAGAAATGTCGTTGTTGCTTTGGTAGTTACTCTAAAGAAATACTACTTTGGCGGTTGGGGTGAGGGGTTGGGGATAGAATCTGACTGAGGAAATTTTAAAACAACCTGACACAGCTCCAGGGAGCGCATTCATTCCACCGTCAACACACCCTGCGGATTACTCGACAGAAGTGAGCATATGAGGACAGTGCCGCTAACACCCGTGGCCTCGAGGCTAGCGGCCAAACAAAAAGCGCTTCAGAGGACAGACTAGGGCAGAGCCCAGGTCCCCCACACCCTGGGGACCCACAGCGCCTCGCTTGCGGGGCCCAGAGCCCACCCACCCACCCGGCGTGAAGGCAGTGCCCTCCGCGAGCTCCCTGCCCCGATCTCGAGCACCCATTTTCCACCCCACCACCCCCTCCTCAAAGCGAAGAGGTGGGCACCTGGGACGCGAGTCCTGCTTTTTCTGCCCGGGCTCTCCCGTCTCCTCCACTTTTGCCCCCGACGTCCCAGAACAGCGGAGCAGGACGCAGCATCAGCCCTGGCAGGATGCAGCCTGTGCGCCTCGAGCGCGCTCAGAGCGCGGTGTGGATGCTAAACGGACCGCAACGGCTCAAATCCCTGAGAAGAATATCCCCCTCCCCTTCCTTCGGTCCCCCTTCTCCTGCCCGGCTTTGCCCCGTTCAGCCCCGCTCCTCCCCAGCTCAGACGCCGGAGTTCCGCGATCCTTTGCTCGCCACTTTGCGAGGAACTTTGTCCGGCTCCCCTGCGCTGCCAGGAGAGGGATGTTAATGAGGGAGCGTGGCCCGGCACTGCGAGCCAGCCGGCTCCTGAGCCGCGATTGGCTGCAGCAAGGCGGAAGAATGACGTTATGCAAATGAAGGGGCGGGTCTATGGGGCGCGGGCCCCGCCTCCTCCCTTTGGGGTTAGTGTGCCTGTGTTTAGCTCTGGGGAGAGTCAAACTGGATTCCATAGGGAAAGCCTGCAAATCACTTCTATTTTAGCAAGGAGAAAACAGAATCTCCATCCAGCAGGGTCCACCCCCTCTCTCTTTCTCCCTCTCCTCTCCTTCTCTCTCTATCTCTCTCCCCCCCCCCCTTTCTCTCTCCCCTTCCCCCCACCCCAGTCTCCCTCTCTGGTGTATCTGTCTACGGCAACCAGCGTCCTCCTCATCTATACGCACTGAAGGAAAGAAACATCTTTGGTTGGGAGAGAAGGAGGAAAAAAAAGAGAGAGAGGAAAAAACTTGCCTGGTTGTGGAAAATGACACTTGAAGTAGCAAAGCCGGCAGCGCGAGTTGAGTCTATTGTTTCTTAAATTGCCATCAGAGCTTTTTTTTTTCTTCCTGCTTCTTCAAGTGAAGGGTACCTCTGCAAAAGGAAACTCCAGCCCCTCCTGCCCTCCACCGGCCTGTGATCATTACAAAAAAAAAAAAAAAAAAAAAAAAAAAAAGCAAAGCAAAAAAAAAAAAAAAGCACCCAAACCAAAAATTAACCAACCAAACAACCCCCAACAGCCAAGCATACATCTCATTTTTTTTATTTTGGTCTTTTCGTTGGATTTTCCCTTCTTTTTTTCTCTCCTTTTTTTTTCGGGTTATCGCTTAGTTTTGAGCGACGGTTTACATTTTTTAAAAATTTGCTTTCCAGCCCGCCTTGATCTTCTAGCGCGAGTTCATCGTCTCAAAAAAAAAAAAAAAAAAAAATCTCTGGCTGGCTTTTTTCTTCCTTTTTTTTTTTTTTTGAAAAAAAAAAATATTTTCAAGGGGGAGGAGATTTTCCACAAGAAAAGGTTGTTTTCATGTTTGGGATTCAGGAAAGCATCCAACGGAGTGGAAGCAGCATGAAGGAAGAGCCGCTGGGCAGCGGCATGAACGCGGTGCGGACGTGGATGCAGGGCGCCGGGGTGCTGGACGCCAACACGGCGGCGCAGAGGTGGGTACCGCTCGGGGACCGCGGCCGGGGAGGCGAGCCGCGAGCAGAGGACCGGGAGGCGGTAGCGACGGCCCCTGCCGCGGGGCCTGGCCGCGCTCTTGCGTCTGCTGCTCGGCTCTGTTCGACTCCGGGGCTCGGCGCTTCCCGGCCGCGCAGCCTTAGGCGCCTGCGGCCGGAGAGCCAGGAGTTCCCTGCGAGGAGTCCACGCTTTGCCGGCACTTTCCTCTGCCTCGCCTGTGACTGTTTTCATTTTGTTTTAAGCCAGAAGAGGCGAGAGGCGCCTCACCAGCATGATGTTGGATATCTGTTTTTTTATGACTGCTCTTTCTTTTCTGACCGGCTGTCTTTTTCTTTCTTTTTCTTTTCCTTTCTCTCTTTATTTTCTTTCTTTCTTTTCTTCTTTCCTTTCTCCTTTCTTTCGTTCTTCCTTTCCTCCTTCCTTCCTTTTTTCTTTTCTCCCCTCCTTTTTAAACTTTATCTCCTTCCTTTTCTCCCTTCCTTCTTGTTTCCTTCCTTTTCTTCCTTCTTTCCTCTCTTCCTCCTTTCTTTAATTCCTTTCCTTTTCTTTTCCGTTCCGTCTTTCCCGCTCTTCATTCTTTCCGTCCTCTCTTTCTTCACTCCTTCCTGTCCCTCCTTCCCTTACCACCTTTCTCTCCTCTTTTCTTTCTCCATTTCACCCCAGAATCTTCTCTTATTTCTCCCGTCTGGTTCTCCCTCCCTTCTTCTCTAGCTTTCAGTTTTTCTAGGTTGACCCCTGAGAACAGCAACTCCCAACTTGAATTCTGACATCTCCTAAAAGTCTTCTCCACCCTCTGCCACCATGGCCCCTTCTAGCTCCTGTCCCACTCTCAGCTCCTGGGATGCTAGACTGTGAGGCCTGAAGGCGCTGCCCTTGGAGATTGGCCCCAGGGCACCTTTCCTGGGCACTTCCAGCACTCTTTAGGGGGACTCCTGGTCCCAAGTGAGAAATGGCCTTTTTTTTTTTTTTTCCAGGCCACTA
Source organism: Eidolon dupreanum (assembly GCA_028627145.1). Classification (NCBI taxonomy): domain Eukaryota; kingdom Metazoa; phylum Chordata; class Mammalia; order Chiroptera; family Pteropodidae; genus Eidolon; species Eidolon dupreanum. The sequence goes on from CM053515.1 coordinate 11,774,924, forward strand.
GCTAGGCTTGGGGGAATGGGAGACCTGGCGGCCCCAGGCTCTATCGGACTCAGAGAGGGCGGAAGGGGACGGAGGAAGATGACTACATCATCCTCATTTTCTCCAGGCTGTAGACAAGTGTCCCTAACACTGTTTCCATCCCCACCGAGTGTAAGGATGGGGGTGGCAGGTAGTGAGAGTGAGTTGGGTAACTGGGCTGGAAGTGAAAGTGTGTGTGTGTGTGTGTGTGTGTGTGTGTGTGTGTGTGTGTGTGGAGAGAGAGAGAGAGAGCAAGAGCGAGAGAGAGCGAGCTCTTATGTTGGGTAGGTTGGGCTGTCAGTGGCCGCCCTGCGCCCCTGGCGCCCCAACCTCCAGACCCCCGGCGGGCGCGCTCAGCCGACAGCCCTGGAATGAGTGTGAAGATTTCACACTCAGCAAAACTTTGTCAGGACCGGTCTTTAAAAAACACCCCCAGTTCCCTTTCCCACAGAGACCACCCGACAGCTCTGAGTTCCATCCTTAGATTCCTTTTCTCTACATGCTTTATTATTTTTTTGGAAGGGAGGGTCATGTGGCTTCCCGAGGCTGGGCACCCGCGGCTGGCCAGGGCGCATGAGGTTTCCTGGAGGATGGTTGCTGCAGAGAGAAGCTGACCATATTTCCCGTCCCTTCTCACCTGCCCAGGGAGATTCGAGGGGATGGCTGGAACCAATTCCCATGGTCCCCTCCCTCTAAGTTGTCAACGACCCGCTCTATTCCGCGAATGCGGGTTCACCTCCACAGCCACTTTTCTTCCTCCCCACGCAGCGCGCATCAGGTTGGAGTAAATGCTTCCAGCATTTTAGCTCCTGCGCAAAACGCAAACAAAAGTTTCACAGCGCGTCTGAGAGTTCGGGGGGCGCACCCTGTGCTCGGGAGGGAGGATAGGACCCGCGAGAACACGCAAGTCCCGTGGTCAGGTGGGCCCAGGGCGCCTGAGCAGGCGTGTAGGGCATCCACTGGGCGTTTGGGGAGCAGAGGAGGCGCGTGTGTAAGGGGTGACAGGGGTCGCGGGTCGGGTTCCGCTTAGCCGTCTAACTCTGCGTCTTTGGCCACAGCGGGGTGGGTCTGGCCCGGGCTCACTTTGAGAAGCAGCCGCCTTCCAATCTGCGGAAATCCAACTTCTTCCACTTCGTCCTGGCCCTCTACGACAGACAGGGCCAGCCGGTGGAGATCGAGAGGACAGCCTTTGTGGGGTTCGTGGAGAAGGAAAAAGTAAGTGGGCGCAGCGCCGCTGCCTGTCGCTCCTGGCCGGGGAGCAGGCCCAGGCGCTTCGGGAGGCGCGCTCCTCCGCCAGTGCAAAGCATCCACAACGCACTCCTGCCCGGGGTCCCCCAAACCACTTTCCGCCCTGGGCGAACACGGGCTCCTGGTCCGTGAGGTTCTGCTCTGAAAAAGTTCGCGCGGAGGCCCTGGAATTGGAGAGAGGCGAGCCCGGCTTCGCACTCCAGAGCCAGAGGCACCCGGGAGAAACCCGCCCTCGTCCACGCCACCGCGCGTGGCGCCTGCCTCTGCTGGCCCAGGCCCGAGCCCCCAGGGAAGGGGATCTCCTGTGAGCGCCTCATGGAATTTTCTGGAAGGGGAGAGGGAGCAGTAAGGGTCGGGTTGGGGGCGGGGGGCGGCAGAGGGATCACAGTTGGCCGCAATTTCTGCTGCTCGCGGGCCTGTTCGGCTCCTGCGCCGGAGGCCAGGATGGGGAAAGTTGCCTCGAAGTCCGTCCACTTGCTCACGCCGACCTCTCTCCTGCGTCTCTTGTGTCTTTGCGTCCTGATGCAACCCAGGAAGCCAACAGCGAAAAGACCAATAACGGGATTCACTACCGGCTCCAGCTCCTCTACAGCAATGGTGAGGCTCCCGTCGGGTCCGCGCCGGCAAGCAGGGGCTGCGGGTGAGGGCAGGGGGCGCGGGGGCAGCGCCAGGTGGATGAGAGCCTCTGCAAAACTCAGTTGTCCACCATCCTCGGGGTAAACCTGCCTCACCTAAGTTTCGCCTGAGGCGGTTTCACCCCAGGAGGCCCTGAGTGGCCCGCGGACGGCGGCGTTGGGCCTGCACTACCTGGGGCCAGGTGTGGCTCCTCCGCCCTCGTTAGGCCGCTTTTTTTCTTCCTCTTCCTAAGGCCGGTTCCCTCGGCTTCAACTCTAAGCCCAAAGTCCCTTGGGTTTAGGGGGCCACAGTGATCTTGGCCTTGATGGCTCAGAGAAAGCGCGCAGAGGGGCTCCCGCGGCGGGAAGGGAGGGTAGCCGGGTGGGGGGCCCGCCCCATTCCCGTGTGCGGTGCTCGGGGGCTGGCTCACGAGTGCTCTAGGACTAGGCCAGAGGCCCTTCTTTGAACACTGGGCGAGGGGGGCTCCTGGCTATGCTTCTCCGGGGCAGATATCTCACTTAATTCTCCTTCGTTCCCCTATTCCCTCCCCCGATCCCCCAGGGATAAGGACGGAGCAGGATTTCTACGTGCGCCTCATTGACTCCATGACAAAACAAGTAAGTTTCTTAATTCCGCGCCGCAGGGGTGATTCTAGGGCCGTGAAATTTGGGGGCTTCTAGAAGCTGGCTACTCCATAGCGAGAGGGCTAGAGCTCGAACTCTCAACACCAGGGCCGACAGCGGACTGCGTTCTCGGTGCAGCCTTCCAGGCGCCCGCCGCGTGGGGAAGATGGCTCGACGGCTCCTTCGTAATAAGGGAAACTCAGACCTTGTGAAATAAGACTGCAGGGTGCTAAGCGGGGAGAGTATGGGCTGAACTTTCTTTGACCGAGCCAGTGAGGCTCAGAGGGCGTCAAAGGTGCCAGGGGACCTTGGTGCAGAGTGGGCCGAACTTGTGAAACCCAAACCACCTGGACCTCCGCAGGGAGGTGGAGGGTAGAGGGAGTAGGTGGGGGCAAAGGCAGCTTCCCCAGGAACGGTGAGATGGGCCTGGGAGGGCAGATGACCCACTTCGCAGATTTTTGAAAAGGAGGAGGTGGTGGTGGTAGTGTTGGAAGAAGGCGCGACAATTGTTAGAGGATATTTTGCAGAAATCCTCCTGCTTTTGCCTCCAAGTTTGGCAAGAAGCCAGGCAGCATGAGTGAGCTTGTGGTCTTAAAGGTACACAGACGGCATTTTCCTAAGCTCCTCAACGAGCGGGAGTCAGGCAGTGTACATGCAGGTTGAATTCTGGTTTAAAAGATACAGTTATGAGCACAGTCAGAAAAGAGGCCTGATGTTTTAATGAGGCACAGAAGCTTTTTTTTTTTTTTCTTTTAAATTTTAAGAAAAGTTTAGTTTCGGAATTAAGGAGCTGGTTAGGTAGTTGGGGGACTTAGTCACAGAAAAAAGAAGACAGCTTTATTGGGTGGGAGAAAGAAGTCAGAACAAAGAAAAAAGTTTCCCATTGTGTACCAACCAACAATCTAATAAGAGGGTTAAAACTTATTTGCTTGATTGTGATTTAAAAATATTTACTTTAAAATAAGGGAGATGATCTTTCATAGATATTGGATTGGAATATTTCAAATTAGCGTATATATGCATATTTAAAATTTGTTTTTGGATAAGCCATGGCTTAAATATGTTGCACAAAATACACATCAATAAGCTGTTGAGAGTTTTAAATCTGTCAGCAAGAATGAATTTAACAACAGTGAATTTTGATTATCACTCTCATATTTCATTGCGAATGAAGTAGAAAACATGAGGGTATGAAATGTATTTTTTAAAATAATAAATATCTACTAAAATCTTTTTCAAGTATTTGCCTAAAATATTTGACTTTCTTGAAGATCCATTTATTTCTTAGTTGATTGTTTTGAGTAAATCCATGTTTATACTTTTGATCTTGGTCTTACTTTTTTTTTTGTACTGGTTTTAATTATTACATAGATAATTCCCTTTCATTTGGACACATTGTATTTTGTTAATTTTTTTCTTGCCAAGCATAAACACAAAAGCCTGATTTCAGCAGCATTTTTTTTTTAATGGTATCAAAACAAAAATGTCTTAAGTAAAGTTTTGTTTTAAAAAAGTTGTCTTTGATACTCTGGATATCCCTTCCTGCCATTCTCATCAGAGGAAAGCAAAGATGGGAGGGGGAGGGGGAAGTATGAACTCTAATACATATTCCATATGTATTTATTAGAATTTACTTTTTAAAAGATAAAAAAATCCCCCACAAACCAGTTTATAAGGCCTATCTGCTTATGCAACATTGGCCACTTAAATATTACGTTATAGGCAGCATTTTGAAAGGAATAGTTGTAAGAAGCACAAAATTAGGACATGTTTGAAGTGATTAACTTCTCTCAAAACTTTATTTTAGGCCCCTAAAACAAAATGTGCCATGAACCTACTTTACACACTCTCATATGGTGGGGGAATAATCTGGATTTTTGTAAAGCAATACATCAAATATCATTTTACTAACGAGGTTGTAGGGCTTAAGAAAAACTATAATTTAAGGTATTCTTTGACCACTTGGTGTCATAAATTTTACCAGTTGTGTGGAAGAGACTAGAGCAAGATGTAGCTTATTTTTAATAATAGGTGTGAGAAAGTCATTTGCCATAATATGACATCTTACTGGAAGTTAAAATTATATATGTATGCAATTATATATTTTGGTGGAGAGTGATCTGCAAAAAAGCTTAAATAATTGTCTGAATTTAGTCTAAAAATATCAAGAAAAAGCGTTTTTGTGTGTGTGTGTGTGTGTGTGTGTGTGTGTGTGTGTGTGTGTGTTTTTTGAGGAATACCTGTTTGCCTGTTTGCTTTCATAATAATTGTCTAGTGCCTTCTGTGGAGCTTTCACTTTGAAAGGCAGTCCCTGCCTATTATCCAGTTGCTTGTTCGTTGATTATGTGCTGTAAGAGTCTGGGAAGTAGGTTAACTTCTTGTGTGCACTGTTGATACAATAGTCTTCAAAAAGCAGATCAATTTGAAGAAGTATAACTTTCCTTAGCTGGAACATAATTGTTATAGTTTAGCCTTGATGAGTAAAACTGGATTCTCATTTAGCTTGAAATTATTCTCTGATAATTAACTACCAAGTCTGATTAAAATTTTCTTAAATTTTTGATTTTATTTGAATATGCAGTGACCTCTTCAGTCATAACTAAATGGTTACATTTTCCCCCTTGTGAAATTTTTCTAGATAGACTCAGGATTTTGATATTTAGAATGCAAACTGGAATAATTTCAGTGATGTGACAAGTTCTAATAACATCATAAATTTCGAAGGGAATACCTAGCCATAGTTCAAATGTCTTCTCTTAGCTGCTTGTTTATGGTAAGACTTTTCAGATCAGAGATGCAGGTTTGTGTACGTGATATATCTTTATACATCTTTGACTCTCAAGTTGGGGTTTAAAACTCAAGGGGAATCTTTGGCATGCAATCCCAAACTAGCTGTACACTCTATATTTTCATAGAATTTTCCTGATATTGGGTGGAATTAGAAGCATTGAGATCAAACAGAAATGTACTCAACCAAGATGTATTGGTATGACACAGTATTTCACACCTTTTCAAAGTGTCTCATTATACTATTTTGAGTAATGACTGTTAATTTTGGACTCTACCAGGAAAGATAACTTATTATAAATAATGAATGTACAAGAATCTGAGCCCCTTAACCCTATGTCTTTTTTATAAAATGCAAAAGAAAATAATATTTAAAAAATTCATCCACCAACTAGGAAATAAGAGGCTTGCTTTTGGGAAGGGTTGTTCAAAACCAAGTTTAGCTGGACTAAAAATAGGTTGTTTTTGTGTCATTGCTGTTTTTGGTATTCCATTAGTGAACATGCAAAAAGGCCTGTAGGATCCAGAAGTTTATGGCTGTTGCATCCAGAAACGGTATCTACTGCAGAAGCTCAAATGAACCCTGTGGGGGAGGTCTGAGGTTTAAAGTGCCTCATTTCAGATTTTCATGTAGTATCTGAAATATGGTTTTGTTCTGTGATTGCTTCACTGAGTTATTTATCTTTAAATAGTTACATAAAAAAAACCTTTAACTTATCTTCCCTCCTAACATTTTGCTTTAAAAAAAGTGACATTTTTATAATTCGAAAAAGAGTACCAAATTCCATAAAGTTATCAAAAACAAAACATTCCCTGCCCCCAAACAAAGGCTTTTTTCCCCCTTTTTTTTGGAAAGGGGAAAATCCTACCCACATAATCCTTGTATGTATGAATTTAAAGGTAGATGATGTGGGGTGGGGGGGGCGCAAAGGGGGGGACTAAAATCTCAGCACAGGGGGTGGTCCAAGGCACATCATCAGCAGTGTTGTCATATTTCTCTTCCCAGCTAATCTTTATATATTTGTTGTGATGTTCCTGGTACTTTAAGTTATTGATGCAAGTGCATTTTTTCCTATTGATTGTTTCATTATATCCTGCCACAGCTATGTAGATTTGATTAACGACCCTTTCAGTTCATGGTTCTTCATTGGTAGATAAACACATTTTTAGTATATCAATAAGTTCCAAAGGAATTCACTGGGTTAGCAGAGAGGTTCTTTCATATATTTGGGGAAACAAACAAACAGAAAAGGACAAGGCAAGATTATAGTCAAGAGCCATATTTCAGCAGCTTTCTCTCTCCTTTGGTAATATGTCAAAAATGCAGGTGATTTAAATTTCCTTGCACATAGCAGAATGAAGAAGTTTGGAATTTTTATGCATGATCAGGACCTGTGTTTGGGAAAATGTAAACTCATCACAGTGGAAAATGTGTTGTTTGGAGTCTGGGGGTGAAAACAAAGCTGATGGTTTTGGAGAGATTGCCGGAGCCAGATGGCCTAGTACTTCCCCAGTCTGGCGGTCCAACTGCTCCCTCCTGGATAATATACAGCCATTTGTTCGGGGATATTTACGCTAGAGCTGTTTCCATGTGAATGTTTGAACAGCATTAAAAACGAACATATTAGTAGTGATGCATTTATTGAAATTGTGTGATTACACCGATAGACTGTTCTTGTGTCTTCACTTATATTGCTGAGAGGCATGAAGGAGTGTTTGGATGTTGGTGAATTGTTCATGTAGTTGTCGAGCAAGAGTGATTTGGTCTTAGTAATTAGAATATGTAAGCATTTGGAATCCAACTAATGGAAATAATGGTAGAACCTACTTGGAAGGTCTATTGTGAAAATTATATGAACTCATACATATAAAGTACTTAGAATACTGACAGGCATACATTAAGTGCTTAATAAATTAGCTGCTTTTATTATATTATTATTATTATTATTATTATCCCATTGGGTTGACAAAGCCAGTTGTATCTACTAATATAGATGCAAATATAGTTACCATATGAGTGAAATATCTTTTATTACCACTAGAAAAGATATATAATATGGGGTTGTTAGAATGATTCAGTTTTTATCTTGGCGTTTGAATAATATAAGGGATTTTATTTCTTTGAGACGTAAGAGGTACATTCTAAAGCTGACCGCTTTTTGTACACATTCTCTTTTTATTCAGGGCTGTGATGTAACTGAATGGTATACTGAATATGATATCATTTCTTTGCAACTTTCCTAACTCAGTTCTGAAAACGGGCTGCTTAGCTGCTGAGCTGAAATTACATCTTTGTAATTTGTTCACCAGTAGCCAGGCTGCTAATTGAAGTGAAATAATTTTTTATTTTATCCCACTATCACTGTTGGATTGCTGTTTGACACAATTGTTTATGAAATGTCAGATTTGTAGTGTTTTCTTTGGCACAAGTTAATTTTTAACTAGGGCTCCTTCACCTAGAAATTTCTAGGACCACATTAGCTAGCACATTTTTTATTTTTATTATTTTTATTTTTTATGATGAGCAGTGGAACTTACTAGTTGGTTGTAAAGATTAATATCACAGTGTGTTGATATTGTAGGTGTTCATATTATTTTTTGATTAGTTTCAGTTCTTGGTAATTTGCTACCAAAGGCTCGTTGACAGGGTACTTAGAGGACACTTTGCTTCTGGTTGAAGGAGGTGCTTTGTACATTCATGAGCTTTTTCTTTAAGGTGACAGATTAGGTTTGGCCTTTTATTTAGCACTTGGATAAAAGAGTAACATATTTCTAAGGTTACTCTTTTGGTTTAAATGGAAAATTAGGAATTTTTGTTAGTTATGAATAACCTTTCTTTCTTTCTTTCTTTCTTTCTTTCTTTCTTTCTTTCTTTCTTTCTTTCTTCTTTTTTTGTCTTTCTAAAGTAATGATGATAAGTCTCCCATTGTTTGGTTGTAAACAAACATAAAATAATGAAAACATTCTGTTTCTAAAGTCCTTTTGGATTTTAAGGAACTGAAGTCGAAATATTCTCCTTGCCTTCTTTATTTTGGCATGGAACACAAAGAGTTAAAACTATTAGAAAAGTAAACAGAGAAAGCCATGCTTAATTCTCTGTATTTCCTTTGGCATCCTATTGAAGTGTGATCCTAGTGTACGTTCACCGTGTATTTTTCATTTTACTCTGTGGTCTTTATCCACAGTAAGTTTCAATTAACTTTTAAAACCTAGTGATATTTTAGAAAAGCAAGGATGAATCATATTTCACAAACAGTGGCAACCAGAGTGGATTTCCACTATTGATTGATTTATTTCTTTCCAAAAATGTTTTAGGTTAATTTATAAAAGGACATTTGAAATTGATGGCATTTTATTCAATCACAATAATCCTTCTGGTACTGTTGGGTAAGGATATGAAAGTTTAACAATTCTTATTTTTTCCTTTTTTTGTGTTAATTATAAAACATTATTCTGGACAAAAAACCCCTCAATCTGAAGGCAAATAGAGTATTAAAAATAATTTCATATTTTATTTCCACTTAACAGAGGAGGATATTAAGAAAAGGAAATCTAGAATATCGGAAAAATAAATCTGCTCCAAATATGTCAAGTTTTGACAACTTGTCAATTTCACCAGGTTTTTAAAGTTGAGATGAAGTTAGTGTTTATTTTTTTACTTTTATTCCTGAATACTTAAGCATTCCTGCCACCTTACAGCATTTATTTGCCGTTGGCAGGATTAATGTAAACATTGTTTTCTACTTGATATTGTATTTTTTGTTTCTTAGGTTAAAACGTCAACTTGCTTTGCCAACAATTCACTTATTTAAATAATATATTTTCTATGCATTCTCTCCCCATCCTGCCCATCTCTGTAACAGGCCTCTCATTCTTACTCCTGATAAACACATTGATTTATTTAAACCACTGTTGTCTTTGTCGCTCTCACAGCAGACTACCTTCCTCACAGGGAGCAGACACATGATTTACTATGGAGGATGAAAATAAGCCTTCTTCTTGGTGTTCCATTGTTTGGGCCCTAAACCAGCTGTCTATTAAAATGGTTTCACTTAAAATAGTCCATGCTGTTTATATGCTTCTGTGATTTCCCAGCTGATCCAGCCTCAATGAGCATTACTCACACGCCACAGGGGCACATATTTAAATTAGGAAAAAAAGCAGAAACTTCTCCCTAAGTTGGTGTTAGAAGATCCTTTTCTTTTTAGGCTTAAAGTCCGCGTTTGCTGAGTTGTGAACCACTCCTGATATGAGCACTAAATGTGGATGGTGCAGAGTCTGTGTGTGGCTGTCAGTTGTGTGTATAAGCTGGAGGGAGAATTCAGGGGCATTTTTAAAAAGTCAGTTTTATTGTTGACATTCTGCATTAGATGTTCATCAAAATGAATTTATCATAGTTCCCTGTACTGGTTCTCATCAGACCGTTGATTTCTTGGCCCGTATCTTTTATATGATATTGTGCGTGTGTGTGTTTTAACAAGCCTTTTTGGTAACACAAACTGCTTTGGGCAAGGTTGGAAGTGAATCTGCCTGTGATGGAGTTCCAGTTCATAGTCAGCCCTGTCACACTGAGGTTCCAGATAACTGTATTCACAGGAATTTAGTTCTGCTCCATAGGACAGTGAGAAGACTCCAGTTTCACTTGCTTTTATTTCAGAAGTCACAAAAGTGGCAAGCGTTTCTTTCTCTGCATTTAGGTGTTGAAAAATATTGTTCTGTTTAGGCCCCAATGAAAAGCGACAACACAAGCTTTGTGCTTTCATTCCTCCCTAGAATTCTCAACTAATTTTGAGCAAATCCAAGCTCATGCTTTCATTTTCCTCTGTTCATGTAGAGAAAGATTCTCCATTTTGCCTCTGTTGCCGGAAGCGAAGGGGTAGTTTGGTATTTGGTAGGGAGATGTATTACAGAGGCCCTGGGCCTTCAGTGAATGATGTTCAGTCACCAGAGATAAAAACATGGGGTTCCTGAGAGTCCATGGGCCATCCACGATTTGGGACAGTCACGTGCACTTTTGCATTGCACCATATCTTTAATTAAATATCATCGCAGGCCCACAGATTTCAATGGAACCAGAGCCTCAGTAAAAATAATATATATCATCTAAAAATAATCAAAATGAGAAAGTCTGATGTAACTCATACTCCCTCGACCCAAAAAGAACCAAACTTTTTTTCTCAGGAGGGAAAACCCCACCAATACCTGTGAATTTATTTATCAAGCTTCTTGTATTAGTTTAGCATGACAAAAACGAAAGTTGAAACAGAGGTTATCAGGGGTATTAAGAGAGCATATAAAATTGTGGTGATAATAGGATTTTACAGAAATGAGAGATTAGAAATTTTTTAGCAGCGTGTATGAGATCTAATCAGATATTTACAGTGTTTCCTTGATTTCTCAGCAGTGATAGCAGTAAATAAAGCAGGCAGATATAATTTTTGATTTTCAAATGTTTTTGATTTACTTAATGCATTTTCTTAAGTAAAACAACTTCTGGGGTGTTTGAAAAGGTCTTATGAGAATACAGGAAAGAATCATCAAGGCATGCCATAATGAGAGGATGAAAATTTGAGGGATAATGTGATATTAACATAGTCTAGATTACCTCCCCAGAAGATAGTTTTGAATTACATAAGGTGAAGTAGTAACTTAGTGCAGAAATCTGGCTGATGATCTCTGGTAGATGCCAGGCATCACTTTAACCAAATGGTCAGAGTTTATTGCCAGTAGTGACACTAGTTGACAGTGCAATTTGATGCACTGAGAACTCAGGGCCCCATCTGTGGTATTCTGGCCCTGAATTGTATAACTTTACATCTGAGGAGATATCAGACAAATGCAAACTGAGGAGGTTCTACAAAAGAACTGGCCTGTATTTTTCAACAATGTCAATGTCATGAAATGCAAAGACTCAGGAATGTTCCATGTCAAAGAAGACATGACAACTGACTGCAGTGATTGTCATTGGTTTTTTGGTTTTTTTTTTTGGGACTTCATTGGGTAATTGGTGAATCTCAATAAGGTCTGTAGATTAGATTACTGTATTATATCAATGTTAATTTTTTTGATTCAGATAATTGTACTGTGCTCATGTAGGAATATTCCTTGTTTAAGGAAATACATGCTGAAGTATTTAGGGTATGTCTGTAATTTATTAATAAATGGTTCAGGAGAAAATAGAAAAGAATAAATCAAATTTAATAAAATACAAACATTTGGGGAGTCTGGGTAAAGAGTACTTGAGGAATTTTCATATATTCTTGCAACTTTTCTGTAAGTCTAAAATTATGTCAAAGGAAAACCTTAAAAAATTACAGAGTTATGATAGGCTAAGCATAAGAAATGGTTTAGGTGGGCCAATGGTAGGGAAATGTTTCCTTTTCATGCAGGTACTTTTTGTCATTTTAAAATTTGTTGCTATTTTTGTTTTGCAATGGAGTTAGATATCTTAACCAGAGCCTGCTTAGAAGGTCTACACACACTATGTCTTAAGCTTTACCCATCATTTTAAAGGTTCTAAAAGTCCCAGATTCATAAACAAAACACATTAGAGCCAACTACAAGTTAGTTACTGTAGCATCTATATGTACTAAATAAGGATAGTCTCTGGTTAATTTAGGTAGTTTTATCACCAAGCAGTTGAGGGTTATGTGAATGTGTGAAAGTAATTTTATTAACAATTTGTAGCTGTGTTATATTAGTATTATGCAGCAACACAGTGTTAAGTTCGTTAAAATATATCCCAATGCAGAGCATTTCTTTACTTATGGCTACGAGTTTTTCTTTAGCCAAGTATTAATATTTAGATCTCCAAGAAAGCTGAGGTCTCAAGGAAACTTCCCAGTGATCATAAGCAAAACGTTTGTACACACATTACTAAAAACAGACAAAAACATCTCGGCTGGTGAGGTGGCTTGGGACTTTAGATTTTGAGAGTCAGACGTAATTTTTAGTCTAGGGAGATAACTATGGCTCAAGCCCACACATCTGCCGGTAAGCATTACTGTTTGGGTGGGTATACACCCAGGAAAGCTCATTTATAGCCTGTCGAGGGGAAGAAGGCGTTTCCCCGATTTATGAATCATCGTAAAGAAGACAGTTAGTGAATGGACTCATTAACCATACTTCCACCTGTTCTCTACTACTCACCTGTAGAACACTACATGTTGGGGCTGTAAGTAGTAAAACGAGGTGGCAGATACATTACAGATCCATGTACTTTTCTGTATTTTGAATCAATAGGATCCCAATCTGTGAAACCTGCTGGGTTTTCCCTTTCTCTTTGATTAGGTTTATTTTTATTCTGAATTGAGAGGAGAATTGTGGTTGTCTTGACAACAGACGCCCATCTCACACACCGATGTGAAGATGTGTCATAATAAGGCGGTTGACAGGCCAGAAAGGAGCATATCCCCTTCCGCTCCATCTAGGCTGATCCTTAGCAACGTATCTTAAACAATTAGCCCAATGAGGCCCTCGGCTCCTGAAGGCTAATTGGCCCATGGCAGTTATGAAGTGGTCAAGAACTCAGTTGTGATTGTTCTGTGCTACTTGGTTCCATTCTTAGCTCAAACCATGCTTTTGTTTACAGGCCATAGTGTACGAAGGCCAAGACAAGAACCCAGAAATGTGCCGAGTCTTGCTCACACACGAGATCATGTGCAGGTAAGATCTACCTTGTACTCTCCCTTTAATTAGCAAAGAGAAGATGAATTTGTATCTCAGATCTAGGTGAACTCAGGTCTATTTTGGGGTACACATTTATCTTGCAATCTAAAAAGAGCTGTTAGACGTGAGTGTTTGGTACTAAATTGTCAGGCAGCAGAGTGGTTCTCAATTATTTATTAGATTTCATCCTGTAAGACATACATTTCCATTTTGATATCACACTGTTAATGGGCACAAAGCAGTGCCTTCTCCTTCTTCCTTTCAATCGAATAAAATACAATATAACCCTTTTAGTGTTAATATATGCGCTCAACTGCATTGCTAGTAAAATGAGGAAGAGTTCTATTGATGTCAGCAGAAGCCTCTGTTCGGATAAGACTTGAAAGTTATAGTTCCCCTTTTTAATTCTCCCACTTAAAAATATGATCATCCATACAGAAGCATCATTCCTCCTTAAACTGAGTGTGGGTTTTCTTTCCCTCTTGACTCTGATCTCTTAATCTTAGTTACCCTGTATATAACTATGACAATGTAGCTAATATTTCTCAGGGGTAGTGAGCTTTTGGAAGGACAGCAAAGATGAATCTCTGAAAGGTAGAAGAATTCATGACATCTGCAAATGAGTGTCTTTATCTTTGCCTGATGTCAAGCTGAAGCTACATTTGAAAATAGGCAAGTAGACCAAATTCACTTACACAGCCTCAGCCGGTCCTCCCCTTGTGAGACAGCAGGCCAGAGAACAACCTTTTAACTTGCAGTTTAGGATTCTTATTCTTCATAAAATAACACTGACACTTTGCTCTCGATATATTCTGAGTAATTGGATAAAGCATGAAGATGCCACTATGCATCAGAGAAAGGCTACTAATTGCTTTGTTAGCCATGCAGGCTCTCCCTGGCTCAAAGCATGCTTGGCTCCTGACTGTTACAGACCAATCCGGTTAGGGCTTCAGCTGCCACTTGAGCATGGGTGGGCTCTATTTGCTGCTCAAGGACTTGTGGGGAAATCAGTCTTAAAACCCTACAGGTGGAAATAAAATAGAAAGGGCTTAATGTATCTCCATAGCAAAATCCCAAGTATTAACTTCTTTTTTTATCTATTATTATTTATCCAAAAATTTTCTTTTTCTTTTTAAAAAGTACTTCTAATGTATTATCCTAAAATATATAGGCATTTCACAAATTTCTGCATCAGTGATTTGTAAAACTTGTCAATTATTCCAAGAAACAGGTTGCTTTTCTCTAACTTTAAAGCAGTAGCAGAACCCAAAAATATAGTCATGAATTTATTAAACGATATTAGGCAAAAATTAGTGCTATACTGTATACAGCAATTTTACGATTAAAGCTGAGTTGCACTTTTCAGAATTAAATTAGTAAAATCATTTTGAAAAGCATTAAAAAATGACCTCCTTTGTATTACTCTTTTCCAGACCGTATCTCTATTTTAGCTCCCCACAATTAGCATGTCATTAGAGTGAATTTTCAATGTTCTGTTACATGTGATTGTAGCAAAATAGGAGACAGAGAGGAAGATGGATCTCAACCAATAGGCCAACTAATAACTATGTATCATAGATTTGCATCTCATATCTGTACATTTTTGGACTATGCTAGAAATAATTCCATTCTTGAAATACTTAAAGATATATTAGGCCTTTCACTCGCAAGCCTACCCTCTATTAATGCAGTTTATATTTTTCTTGTTCTTAAAATTCATTGGTCCAAAGTACTTTATTATGCTGGTTGGTGTGCTTTACTGCTGATGTTCTTTCTATTTTTCAGAAACATAAAAATAGCAAAAATAAAATTTTCAAGCCACTGAAGGCAAATGATGATGTTTGTACTGCATGGCTGAGAGGGAAAAGCCATATTCAAAATGTCACCCTGTTAATGTTACAGATTACGGGTTTTCCTGGCTGCCTGTAGATGTGTAAGGGGTACTGTTTGTTTACCAGGCCGCCATGACCCTATTACACAAACCTGTCATCTATTGTGTGGCTAACAGTCTTTTAAATTGCAAATCTGATGCTCTTTAGGGGGCTTTAGGAAAAAAAAAAATCTCACTTTCCACATCATCCTATTTCTCTTGATTTCTTGCCTGTTGTAAGTGGAAGTTGGGATGTGCTGAATTTGCACCAGGGGTGCAAATGCAGGCTCAATTATAAGCATAAAATTAGAGTCTGTTCACCATTAATCAGCCTGGCTAATTGCTATGCACCACCATTAGCCATATGGTGTGAAAGACAGCTTGCTCTCCCCAAGATGAAATTTCTTCATTGCAGACATGAAATAGTGAGGACCCTGGATTTTAAAATAGCATGTTTTAGATATTTAATTTCTAAACAACTTTCTGCAGTGCTTTCTATCAAGGCTAACGGCACAATAAAACTTTGCGTTTATGTCACAAAAGCTGTATATTTATAGTACGTTGGAGCAATGGTGAAAAAGACAGAGAATTTACACCAACAGGAAAGGGCTTGAGATGATTCTGTTTTGTTGCAGGGGAAGGAAAAAGAAACAGGAAAAAAGAGAGAGAAAGAAAGAAAAACACCAGGAAGCTGTGTCTCAGGTGGTTGCAAATTTAAGAAATCCATTTTATTCTTTTATAAGAATAACCCCACGTCATGAGCTGGCTAAAGGACTTGCCGCTATTGCATTATAATTATTGCCACTCTTTGAGACAAAACCTCTTTGACTTGATGGCATAGAGCTCTTTCTGTGGAATTCTGAGAGAATTTCTGCATTTTCCGTAAATCGGAATCTGTCATTACATTTTGCTAATACCTGGTGGTTATGTTCTTAAAATAATATGGCCCTGTGAAGGATTTTTTTTTTTTAAAGCTAGAGTCCATAAGGGATTTGATTTTAAGTGCGTCTCAACATCCTGTGTTTAGATGTGAATGAAAAATAGGAACTATGTTTTGTAGGTGAACCCGTTTCCCAACCTTCTAGGCTGGCTGAAGCAGATTTTCTCTCTTTCTAGTGCACAGAACAGTTTCAGGGCTTGGGAGCTCTGTTTAGGAGAGCACTTTCCCCCCATTATCAGTGCCTGGCTATTTGTGGGGTTATGAGTTAGTTCTCAAAGTTAGCCTCTTCCTTGATCTGGTCTCTTCTTCCTTTCTCTTTTGCTGGCTTATTCTGATTTTGCCCTTCAGATTGTCACGTCAGCATGGTTTCTTCAGAGAGCATCCCTGGCCCTTGTCCTGAGTTATGTCTTCTTGCTAGGCATTCTGATTATATCCTGTGCTTTTTTCCATAGCACTCAGCACATCAGAACTGTGTGTCCCCAGCCTGTCTTCCTTGCTGGACTATGAGCTCTTCAAAGGCAGAGAAGTTACTCAGTTTTCCTCTGTGCCTTGGTTGTCCTGTGTGTGAAATGGAGGGAAAATATTACTTTATCTCATAGGTGGTTATTATGATTATGTGCTATAATCTCCATAAATGCTTATCACAGTGTCTGACACATAGTAAGTACTGACTGTCTGTTATTATTAATAGTAGTAGCAGTGGCAGCATTATCCACAGTGTCTACCTAGGGACCTGGCACACAGTTGCTCAGAGTGAGACATTGATAAGAGAACACTGAAAGGAAGCAAAGTGTCTACTAAAGCATTAATGTACTTTGTTCATTCTAGGTGTCATGGTAAGGATGTTTTCATTCATTCTTTTAGCACCTACTGTGTGGGAGGCACTAAATGCAGAGCCAAAAAAAGACTGGGTTCTGCAGCAGGAGAGTTTACAGAGCAGCTTGGGAGATGAAACCTGTAGGCAGATAGCTAGACTGCACTGTAGAAAGGGTTGACCGTGAAGTGATGAGAGGTGAGGCAGAGGATTGTGGCTATTCAGAGAAGGGGGACATACCTGTAGGGTGATAGTAGCTGCAGAAATGGGGAGGAGGGCGAGATAGGACAGGGATTTTAGAGGGTGCATGAAGAAGTGGCCCATTCATTGGTGGTCCAGGCAGTATTTCTCTGTAGAGAGGTCTACAGGTGGGCGATCTATGGCTTGCAACTGGGAAGAGAGTCAAGGTGAAAAATAACCAGCTTCAGAGGTTTCTTCCCAAAGGTGAGAGTTGGAGCTGTGATCTCAAATGGGATTGATATGGGTCTAGAAAGAGAAGGGTCCTTGGATATATTCTTGGGGAATAATCAAATTTGCAAGAAGGGAAGAGGGTATGTTTGAGAATTAGGGCAAAGAAACTTGTGTATACAGGGCATAGGAATAAAAGGAGGGTTTTTCAGAGATGGGGAGCCATCTGTATTATAAGCGTTGGGGAGACGCTGGGGAGAAAAGGACCAGCAGGTCACTGGTGAACAAAGCTACTTTTTATGGGGTTGAAGTGGCAAGAAGTGATGGAGACTTGGCAAGGGGAAAGTTGTACAGTGAAGAAATTAACTCAAGAACAAAGAAGGAGCAAGCCTTTTTTTTTTTTTTTTAAGAGAATGGGAAAACTTGACAATGTGTTTAAACTGAGGGAAAGAATAAACTTATTCTTACAACTATTACTCAGACTATTCAGATAATTCCCACAACTCATCCTCTAGCCCCATTTGGCTAAATAGGTAAGATATTTTGTTTTTTATTGTAAAGCTTTGAGATGGTTTATTTAAAACATTATTTTATTTAAAATATTTTTTTAAGCTTTGATATTTATTTAATGTTTTTCTCCAGTTAAGAGAGCCTCTACTTGTAGGAGGAAGTCCTATGTCCCTAAAATGAGGACCTGCACGACTAGGAAACATCTAGCTATTTCTTGCCCTGATTTATGGAGCTGCGTATCAGCTCACTGGTGATATGCCACCTGTGTTAGGCTGCTAAGGATGAGACTCATAAGTTTGCTTTTCCTTTGGTGTGATGAATTGTCCGGGAGATGCACGAGCCTGCTAGGGAAAGGGTCCACAGTGTACGTACAACATCAAGAGCTAGCTCCCCACTCCTGTGATGGGCCACATTGCTCTCCTGCCACTTGGGTTGCAGGTTGAGAAGGGATGTGAAATAGTGGGAGTCCTGCTCTGTGACAAAGCAAATTAGGAAATTCCAAGCCCCTATAGATGCCTGCTTTAGGGAGCGAATAATACCAGATCTGTGCCTGGTACAGTGCCTGATACACATTAGGTGCCTAAGTAACACCATTCTGAGTGGATGCAGATGCATCAGTCACACAGTGGTGAGGACATGATTCACTGTGAGTTCTTTCATTGTCATGGCGCCTTCTCCTTTGCAATGCTTTTGCATCTGCTGTCCCATGTACTGTATCATTTCATTCTGAGCCCTCTTCTGCTTTAAACACAAGTGAATCTGTTCTCTTTTCAGCCTGTCCTTCTTGGTTAATGCCTGTCTTGTGTATGGTGGAGGTTGGTGCCCACTTGTTTTGGTCTTTCTGAGTTTGGTGGAAGGAACTAGGGGCAGTTTGGTTTAGAGCAGAGAGGACTCTCGTGGGCAGGAAAGACTGTCATGGGATGAAGGACAGGTTTTTGCTCTGCATGGCATTGGAGTTAGAACTGGGAAGCTACAGGGGGATAGCTGTCAGCTCAGTCTAAGGGAAAACCTTTTTTTCCCCCCAATGACAGTTGATTTTTAATATTTTAATAGGAAAGTGATAATGCAGTACAAAGTGGAAGACTGCAGATATATGTGAACAAGATATATATCCTCCATTCTTCCCCACTTCTTATTCTACTCCCTATAGGTTATGGCTTTGAAGTTTCTATTCATTTATTCAAAAATATTTCTTGAGGGCCTAGTGTATGCCAGGCTCTGTTCTAGTTGCTGGGATGTAAGGGTGAATTAAAAAAGTCTAAACTCCTCTCCTTGTGAGATTTATATTCTAGTGTGAGACAGATAATGAAGAGAAGACCAATCGTATGAAACGTAATGTGGCGAGTATTAGAAAGAAAACTGAAGCAGGACGAGGGTTTGAGAGCACTGGAGTGGTCAGGGAAGGCCTTTCTACAGCAGTGACTTTGTGCAGAGTTTTGAGCGAAGCGAAGGTGTGACACAAGGTGTCACGCTTGTGACAAATTCTCTTTCCCTCCCTCCCTCCCTCTTTCACATTTTTCTCCCAGAAATAGGACCATACCATACCTACTATTCTGCAACTTGGTCTTCTCAATTCACAGTATAATGTAGACTCCTTTTGTGGTAGTGGGTAAGAACCCAAACTTCATTCTTTTCAATGCTACACAGAATTCCACAGATACACACATGTACATACTGTATATATGTACACACACACACACACACACGCACACGCACACACACATACACACCCTGAAGTGGGCTCATGCTGCAGACACTGTTTTGTCACGACCCCAGGTGCATAGTAGAGCCCAAGAATCTCATTTTGGTAATGAGGACTCTGTGATGCAGTGACATGACCCGGGAGACAGGAACCCGTGGGCCGTTCTTCTTACTTTGCCTAAAGTTTTTGTGTGTTAAGTGACCTCCAGCCCCATGATTCTGTTTTCTCTTTCTTCATTCCCTCATTTTATTCCTGTTCTCGCCTCTCTGCTACGCGTTCTTTGCATCTGGCTGTTCCCCTAGGTCTCTTGGGCCACAACACAGAGGGGCAGCTCTTTCTCGCTGATGCTGTTCTTCATTATCTGGCTTCTCTCAAAGACATATTTTAAGGCGATAAGGACAGTGCTTAAGTCAAGGGACAAACCTCTGGCCTAGTGCAGCACTTGCTTGGGGGAGGTGGTTTGGTGATTGGCGTGGGATGGGCGTGAACCTTCCTTCCAACAGCAATGCCTGCCCGGAGCGTCAGCTGGGCTTTATCTGTCATCTTTCTATTTTCTTGGCTTGTATTCTCCTCCCAACCCCCATACATTACATTCATTCATGAAGTCAGTTAATCAGTCAATCAATCAATCAGTGAATAGTTGAGCTTCTCTATTTTATTCCCAGCCTTATGCTACTCCTTAGGTATATAAAATGGACAGTTTCTTCCTTTATAAAGCATATGAATTAATGAAGGAGAGGTGCGTTAAGGAGAAAGACAGCAATAAAAAATACACACATGTATATGTAAGAACATAATTTGCATTGTGTTAAGCACCCTGAAAGAGAAAAACCTCTGAGTCAGGAGTTAGGAGAAACCTAACTTTGATTAGAGCAGGTGTCAAGGCCAACCTCTCTGTGGAAAGAACCTAGAGGCTGAGGTCTTCAGGGGAAGTAGAGGCTGGCAAACTAGGGAGAGATCCGAGGAGGAGCAGAGGAGGTGGGAGGCCTGCCCAGGTCTGGGCCTGAGCGTGCCACATTAGAGAGATTGGAGACGACCAGTGAGACTGGAGCTTGGCAAGTTGGAGGAGAGTGACAGGAGATTGGGAGGTAGTCTGGCATCATGTCGTGCCATAGGTTTATTCCAAGTGCTGTGCGAAGGCATTAAAAGGTCTTGGGCAGTGAAGTGACACAGTTCCATTGATAATTTTGGAAGGATCACTCTGGCCTTTGCAGAGAATGAAGAGTAGAGGAAGTGAGACCAGGTGGGAGGCTACTGCAGGAGTCTGAGGAAGAATGGAAGTGGCTTGGACCCCTTGCGGGCAGTGGGGAAGGGAAGGATCAGATAAGGAAGGAGAGACTCAGATAAACTAGAAGATGTGCATTCTAGTCCACAATTATCATCCTGCAAGTTGGAAGAGTCCCTGGAGGGCATTTAGTCCTGGCAGGACCTGGGTGAGGGTGTGGCCCCAGGGACTTGCAGTTCCTACTTGCTATTTTGAACAAGGAAAGAAAAAAAAAATTAATGGAAAACAGAAAGGAGAAATAGGCAGTCTCATTGATTGGCTTTCTCCCTGGGTAAAGGGGGCCTTGGGCTCTGTGGGTGGGCTGTTTTTAGAGACAAGCTGCCTCTGCAGAGCACGGGGCAGCCTTACTGAGACTTGGAGGGGGAGGAAAGAGCAGGGAGTGATAAAGGCGTTGCCTGTCATTGAGCCCTTAGCAGGCCCGTCAGGGAGCCAGCTTCATGCCCGTATTACATTGAATCTGCACCCCCTCACTTAGAGGTGGGTACTACAACTGCTCCATCTTGCAAACGAGGAACCTAAGACTCTCTGCAGGGTAGTGCCCTGCTCAGGTTGGAGCAGGCAGCTCTTTCCGGTTCCAGAGCCAGAGTTCTTGAGCGCTATGCTTTTCCACCCTTGAAATGTAGGCAGAGAGGGTTAGAGTTCAGGGAGGATGGAGCTGGGTTTTTTTAATTATTTTTTTTTTTGCATGCATTCCAACCACTGTACGTCTCATTCCCTTGTTCCATCACCTGTTGCTTACCTGTTGGGACACTTTGGGTTTTCCATCCCCGGAGTGCTGGTGCAGCTGAACTCAGGCCTGGGAAATCGTTTCCTCTGAGTCAGAAAGGCAAAGACTATCAGGTGGTGGCGTGGTTTTTAGCTGGGGCCTTGACAAAGGCGATACAGTTCTTACTACTGCTGTCCGAAGGCTTGAGAGACAAATGGGGTTAGCACCACATTTGGAAGCTGATTCTCTTCTCAGTGACAGAGTTCCATCCAGGAAAGAGACTTCCCCACTTTGGTGAAAGACTCCCTATGCAGGAGTGTATTTCTGGGTCCTGAAAAATGAAGTTCAATGTTTGGTTCTCTCTGGTAGCTCTTTAAATTTAGGCTCTATGATTCACTGAGCTGAGTGTGTGTGTGTGTGTGTGTGTGTGTGTGTGTTCATGCACGCCTGCCTGTGTAAGAAACAGGGAGAAAAGTGCCTGTTTTATTTCTGGTGTGTGGTAACGTATAACCCTTGGATAACTTCTTCACCAACTTGACTGATCAAACATGCTTTTATAGCATGCCCCTGGGTGTAGACTGGCCAGTGGACACATATTTTATTTGGAAACAAGTCTCAGATGGATGAAAACTATCCATTGACCATGGGTAATTTTCAAAAACTCTAATTTTTCACCCTTTAGCAGCATCTCAGTTAAAAAAAAAAACCTGACAGCCTTAAGATCATGACTGGGGTGGGACTTTGATAGCGGGTGGCTTTCTTGCCCACGGCTGCTTTTTCTCTGACCTAATGAAGAGCATCCACTGTCAGGGCTTTGCTAGCCTTTCCATCAGCTGTCCGTAGTACTCCCAGAAAACTTAAATGGAGGACATGTTGATCTTCACTTTTTTTTTATCTTGCCTCTTGTTGTCTCATTGTGTTGTACTATTATTCTCCTGAAGATGGTTCAAAAGCAAACAATTATAGCTTTAGGATTTTGAAAAGGCTGTGGTTGAAGGAAAAGTTTCCCATAAAAAGGAAAAGAGAAGAGAAAGGAATCCATTTAATACAAAATGACTGGAGGGGGAGAAATCACTCATACCTCATTATTGATGCGTTCCACACAATTAGTGTGATCTTGAGGGAAGAACGTTTGAGCCACCCACAACCCTGAATATTCTCGTTGGGTGGATGTAATAGTAGTGCATTTCACAGTGAACTCTTCCAATACCATGGGCAGTGATGGGGAGACCCCTTCGTAGGGCTGTCAGTCGCCTCTGGGAGAGTCCTTCTCCCTCCCTCCTTTGTGCAGGGAGAGGTTAAGCCTGGCCATTAACCCATAGGTGACCCAAATAGAATTTTCTGTCCCAGGGATCTGTTGATTGCCAGGTATGGCTTTGTGGTAATTCTAGCATTTGCAACCCAGCAATTCGAACCTTCTGTCTGCCTAAATGATGGTTTTACATTGTAATGGTTGTACTAAATCCTTCTGCTTTTGCTCCATAGCCGCTGTTGTGACAAGAAAAGCTGTGGCAACCGAAATGAGACTCCCTCAGATCCAGTGATAATTGACAGGTAGGGACCACTCTACTTCCACTGGATTCTTATTCCTCATTATAATGAAACACCTGCCTTGTGTCGCTCATGGGAGAGGGTTAGGAATGCATGTGGCCGAAATTTGCCTGTTGGTTATGACTTAAGCTGCGCCGAGCTATTGCGATTTCTGGGAAAGCCATATGGAATGTTCTTTGGAGGCCCGTTTTCTTGTATTGCTCCGGTTTTGTGTCTGATTCATGCTCCTAAAGGAATATTTTTTTCTTTTCTGACTTTCTGTGGCTCAACCCTCGTGCTGTGCCAGGAAGCTTCAGAAATAAAACAATAATAGTTTGTGATTTATGAAATGTGGTTGGGTGCTTATAAATATTTAACTTTTATTTGAAAAATGTTTGAATCATTATCACTTTTAGCTACAGTAGTTCTGTTGGACATAATCCATCTACATTTTAAGGTTTTATTTATGCATAAAAGCAGTTTTAAAGAGATCCGTGAACCAGGATTTTCTACTGTTATTTCCTGGGTTTGATCGTAGCTCGTACTGTATTGTAAGTTGATTAATTTATCTTGCTTGTCTTAATTATCGTGTTTTTAAACAGATCCATATTACTAATCTGACATGACCAAGTAAATCACTGTAGAACAATAAATCTATTTTAGTTGTTGGGTGCAATTTCAAGTCAGTGTGTGCACATATTATGCAAAGTTGCCTTCCAAATATTCATTTTACATTTTAATTATTGAAATTCATTGTAAGGAAACATGTATGATAAACCATTTGTTACATAGCATTACTCATTGAGAGGTAAATGGCCTGGAAGGTTTATAGTTACTGTCAGTTGTCAGCTAGGAAAAAAGCTAGTACCCTCCACTAGCTGGAAAAGAGTCTTGCAAATAAGACTGACTGATCCTTTATTGAAGAAATCTACAACTGAACAAAAGTCCCTTTTTTAGGTTTGGTAATATTGAATTTGGACCAAAAAAACTCCACTTATTTTGTCTTTCTAATTCTTTACCTTTCGGGGGCTGCTTTACTATTTTTCAGTTAAATGAAAAGTACTTCATTATAATTTGTCACAACATTAATTGTTGATTTTGACTTAGGTGATTCTTCATGCTTAAACAGAATTTTGATTGCGAAGTAGCTTTATAAAGCCTACATTTCAATCAGATATTTTAATTAGATATTTCTCACTAATATTCACTAACAATAGACACTTTTGCTTGATAAATAAGTATTAATATACTTGATTCAAAATCCATACATGTGAATGTTTAATGTGTAGTGAGGATGTATGCTGCCCGTCGAATTAGAATAGCATGCTTATCTGTGAAAGCAAGCATGCCATTCATGTAATTTCTTTTTCTGCAATGGTAGATAAGTCTTCAAATGAATAAGATAAAAAAATAAGTATAACCTTTATGCTGTTTGCTTCATTTAAAT
The DNA here is from genome assembly GCA_028627145.1 of Eidolon dupreanum. Lineage (NCBI taxonomy): Eukaryota > Metazoa > Chordata > Mammalia > Chiroptera > Pteropodidae > Eidolon > Eidolon dupreanum. The sequence goes on from CM053515.1 coordinate 11,799,095, forward strand.
ACACCTCTTCAAAATACCACTTGCTATTTTAAACAAATTTTTCTTATTCATCCTTTACCGAGAAAGTGTTCTGATCAAAGGACCAGCCCAAATATTCACCAGAACTTTTAAACTATAAGCATTTTGTTCTGCCCCACAGTCCCTTTTGGTTTAGATGATAAGAAACTCACCTTGCCACCCGCAATGAAAACACTTTTTTTGCTTGTGAATGGGTTAAGCTTTTAAGTTCTTCGTTTGGTTTTAAGCCGTGACTCTGATATAGAAGGTTGATATGACTGTGGTTTGAATAACATTTGATTTTGACCTGTTCCTGTGGGTTGCGATGGCATAAGAAACTTGACTCAGCAGCGCTGTAATTAGCCGGGCCCATGTTTTTGAAACAGGATTGTGTTACCTGGATTGCATTAGTGTGGCTTCTATTGTTGCCGCCTTGCATCTGTCCCAGTAGGGTACTTAAAACCTTTTCTTGGCTGGGGTAATTCAAACAATTTAGGCAAAATAAGTACGTACTTTATACTGTTGGTGGCTTTAGAGATATTGCTCATGACATTTATCCTTTTCATTTTTTCCCTTTTTGGTTTGACAAAGTAGAAAACAGTGTATAGCCAATATTGGTCTCTTAAGAGGAGAGAGTTTTAAAAACGGCTGAAAAAAACCGGGTGCCTGTGCACAAGTCCCAACATATGTTTATGTGCTGGCTGTTGCCACTGTCTCCCGTGTACTGTCTTCAAGCAGTGATGCCAGCTGATATGCAAAACCCCATTTAGCTATTCTTATTTGCATCTGAGTTTTCAGAATTTATTTGTCCTTCAGTCTGCCAAAGGTTTTAAAAGCTCCAGTCTTGTCTATGCCGATATGTGAAACTTCTATTTTTTAACAACGACAAGAGAGAATAACAACAAGAAAAGAACTTACTCAAGGAGGGGCAAAATAGGAAGGATTTTCAAATCTATAAACTTGCTGCAAAGGGGAAAAAGCGATGGCAACCGTGTTTGAGTTTCATAGTTTCCAATTTAATTCTATATTCCTGATTTGATAATACCTGTTTACGTGCTTAAGGGTTGGATTTGTTTTCAGAATTATGGATGTGAATCCCTGCATATTTTGTAAAAATAGGTTATGGGGCCTACATTCACTAGCAATAGTAACTGTTTTTACAAGATGCATACAATATGCAATTATAGAGCTGAGAGTACAGGCAATCATTGTGTTAGGATTTCGCATAGTTTTAACACGCCTTTACCTCTGGGCCCAATAATTTTTAGCTCCCTTTGCTTGTCCTTCAGATTTTGGAAGAACACTGCTATTTTTGTCAGTCAAAAGACTTTTAGCAGTGGTTATTCAGGAAAACTATTTATAGGGTAGATAGAAGAGGCTTTCTGGTCATACGGCAATGGTGCAGGGTAAGCTATTTCTGCGTTGAATTTTGGCTGTATTATTTGCTGTTAGTGATTTAGGGACATCAGCTTGGCATATTGTATCCAAAAAGTGGAATTAATAAAATCAGGAGTTGCATACCGTGATTTGAAAAATGAGTTTCTGCTTTATTTTATTATAGCATGCAACAATGAAAAATGTGACCCAGACTCTTTCTACAGTTGTGAGAATTTATCAAGTCACTTACAAAAAGTTTGTTGAAACATTCTTGTAAATGTAGGAAATGTGCATCTGGAGTTGACTGCCAGGTTATATTTCGGCCTGAGGTCAAATGGCTTGTGAGCATTATAAAACCCAGGCTGTGTTCAATGATCCAGATATTTGGGCTGTGTAGGCATGGGAAAAGTCAAATGTATTATGTTTAATAGCTGATGACCAGGAACTAATAACAGCAAATTTCATTATTGTTGAGGTAAAGGGCTGTGTGTAGTAATTATTGTTAAAGTAAAAAGCAAAAAATGACTTTCAGTTATTGAATTAAGGTGGAGATTGATTTAACATATTCACACAGTAACTCATATTTGAATTTAAAAGCTTTGCAATAAAATTCGTGTTTAGAAATTGAATAAATTGTAGTTTTATTACCACATTGGATATCCTTGTGTCCTAACCTTTTTCCTTGGAGTTATCTTAGTTCAATAAATAAAACCTCATTAGACTATTCCCATTTCAACGAGTTTATTAAATTTTGCAAGAGTAATTAGCATAAGCTGTGCTAATTTTTCTGGAAGACTAATGAGGGAGGTTCTTAATTAGGTTTACTTTGTAAGAATCAGAAAAGATGATAATGACAAAAGTCACATAGGGTAGTCTGAATTGGGAACCCAGTTTTTCTGAATCTATAAAAAGATTTCATTTTCTATGTGGAAACTTCTTTATTAATGCTTGAACCGAATATATTAAATGTACAGACTGTTATTCCGTATCTAGTTAGTTAGGATTACCATCCATTCTTGATTTGTTTCGCAAAACTCTTTATCTTCCTACCCTTGACTCACTAAACTATCTCTGAGCAATGACATGGATGAATACAGATGGTCTTACAAAAACAATTTTTTTTTCCTCCAAATTATACTCTAGGATTCCTTTCACATAGAGCCCTAAAGTTTCTTGCCAGATTTGTATCACTTACTTCCAGCAGGGCAGCATAGGGGATGGCTCAATGTTTGTTTGTTTGTTTGGTTTTTCAATTTAAGATCAGTGTGAGAGAATAATTAGACCACTAAATAAAAGGAAAAAATAAGAGTCTAATTCTTCATTTCCTTGTAGTGTGGATCCTGAGCAATTAATAAGTAGATCCTTTTTTTTTTAATAGATAGAAATAATAAAGAATGAGATTGTCCTCAAATTATGTTCTCCTGTCTCGTGTAAATTTAGATGTAGCCTTTTGGAATATGTGGCTCAAGTAATCCGTAAGTTTTGAGTTTCTCACAGCCAATATTAAAAGCACGGATTTTTAAAGCCTACCAATTAAGATATCTCTACAAATTTTGGGTTCGCTTACTTTAACCTTAACAGATTTGTCTTTCTTTTCCATTTATATGAATCTCTGTATCTATGTTTGGGATGTAACATAAAAAAAGAGACAAATTTTGTAGCATGAGAAACCTAGTCTGTTTGGAATTACTGTTCTCCAAGGCCACTTACTCAAGGAACCCCTAAAAAGAAAAAAAAAAGCCTGTTTTACCTGTTGATTTTACAGGATGCACATCATATGAGTAGAAAAGTTTAACCATGTCAGGGTTGTTCGAAGAACCAATTTTATTTAAGATCTGTTCTTTATCTAAGAGATAGAAATGCTGTTATAAGACTTTTCAGAAAAGTACAATGCTCTCTTATCACCAAGCTGATTTCTTGATTAAATTGATCCTGATGTATTTATATAACATATACGTTCATTTGTGTAATAGGAGAATAATAGTAAAGCTTTAAAATTAGGATATAGTTATGTGGGTGTTTTGTTTGTTTGCTTGCTTTTGCCATTGAGTAGGGTGGGTGGGGTACATCCTAATTCCTATATTTACAATCATAAGATTGCAAAGGCATCTGGACCCCTCAACAATAAATGACTTCCTTTTGTTTTTTCTCATTATATCTAAGTCCCAAAATTCATTAACAATTTTTTTATTTTATCTTCTGTAAAAATAAAATCCTTAACCAACATGAACATAAACATATACTTTTATTAAAGTTGCAAATGAGGCTTTTAGTCAGTTTTTTGGCTTCATTTCATTGACCTTTCAACTCTTAATATTTTGATCTTCATCCAGTTTTTAGAAGGACCAACCACTAAATATAATCCCTCTGTGAAATACACAAATGGTGGTCTGGGGTATGAAAAACCAGAGGTGTAAATGTATTTCTTGGCGTTCTGATAAGCCTTTATACCACCTGATTTTCTAACCCTGAATGTTCAGTTAAAATGTAAGGAGGAAGAATTTGCCCTTTAAAATTGCCCCAGGCAGGATAATTGCTATCCTCTTGGTTGATTTGAGAGGTCGCCTTTTTCCAAAAGTGACAAGCTGGTGTCGACACCGAGCGTGAATTTACGGTTGTTTATTAACCCTAGTGTACTTAAACATTTGTTTTCTCAGTGGGAATTCATATGTGATTATTAGGAATGAGACTTATGTGAGAGAGCATCATTCTAAATTTTATCACATATCGGATAATACCATTCTGAATAAGAGATGAGCCTTGCACATTCTCTGCAGTTTTCTGCCTTGATAAGAAAATAATGAACACAATAAGCTAATAGCAGTCTATATTCCATTTGCTATCAGCTATTCCCAAATACACAACCAGGATACATTAAAATACATTTCAAATATGCTGACAATATATCATAATGCAGAGCACTTTTACATGGTGTAATACAGCTGCAGACACTGTATAATGAACAACAGTGGTTTTCCTGTAAAGGAAATAATGGCAGCAACTTCCAAGAAATGTATTTAACAGAGATTCAGAGAATCAGCAGTGTATATGTGTGACTGGCCAGGGTGTTAGCTCACGGTATGGGCTCTTTATCCTATATCGTCATAACTTTGCTTTTGTAATGGTTCTAGAAAAATACAGAAAAGCAGCACAAAGTCCCCTGTGTGTCATCTAGCAACTTTGCACCATCAGTTTGTGATGAGAATATATCACCGTATTAAACATGCTTTTACTTTTCTAAAAGAAGTTGCTTAGAATAAAAAAAAAACCCCAACCCTCCTAAGTATAACTCTCCACTGATAAGTTCCCTTCATGTCTTCCTACTGCCAGCACCTGACCAAGCTCTGTAATAAAAACTGACTAGATTTAAAAAACTCTATTTAGGGGTTTCTGTTTTTGGTCATTTTAAGTTGTGTGAGGTACTATCTGAAATAGACTACCAATTCTTTCTCTTCTCCCATTCTCCCAGCCTACCCTTGCCTTTACAAACTGTAACTATATACTGTCTGGGACAATATAAAAGTGACCTAAATACTCCAATTGCAATCAATGAAATATGGTGAACAGTACAGGTTTGTCTTTGGTTGCTTGCTGCCTTTAAAGGTGTGGGTAGATGAAGATAACTCTCCCTCCCAAACTCTTTCTCCAGTTACAAGCCTTTGTCCAGAAGCAAATGAAGGTTTTAATGTTACAGTACTTATTGTAATAGAATTTTAATTGCCTTAATCCTGCTAAAGTGTGAAGCTGAGTGTGTGTGTGTGTGTGTGTGTGTGTGTGTGTATGTGCGCATGCGTGTGTGTGTGTGTGTGTGTGTGTGTGTGTGTGTGTGTGTGTTTCATGGAGCAGAGAGTCAAGCCAAGCAAAAAACTCCTGCATATTTCCACAGGAGGCGGGTGTCATATATGGTAAATGATACAAACTTAAGGAAATTGATTCTGAAGAAGGAATGCCATTGGCGTTTCATCCATGTAATGTAGGCTCCACTTTCTGTGGGAACAGAGTGGTCTTCAGTGTGCTTTGGGATTTTTATTTTTGAAGGTGAAGTGCTTGGTTCTAGTTCTAAACTTGCTTCCAAACCCTACTTATAATGACTTAACTAGACAAGCTGGCAAATTATATAGCTAGCTCTATCCCACACAATAACCTCCAAAATGGCCCTTGGTAACTATACCACCCCGCTAACTGTTTGAGGCACAATAGTTTTGTAATATAATATAAAGTAATAGTGTTAGCCAACACATCTTTAATAAGATATTGTTCGTGCCTTTGCCATATGCTACAGAGCAGCCTCTCACTCGGTGGGCCTTTTGATTCCTCTCAATAAGATTATTTCAAATACTCTAATCCTGAATCATTGACATGAATACAAAAGCCTAGTGACATCTAATAGATGCCTCTTAGCTTTGCTTTTCCTCTTGTTCCTTTCCTTTTTCTTCTCTTTTTACCTGACAAAAAGCTTATAGACACTTGGGCTCTGTCTCTCAGTAGCAGCATGGGGGGCTCCTCATGAAATATAAAGGAGGAAAAAGGACTGACAGAGGCCCGATAAGCTACAGAGTGAAGGGCCATAGATTAAAAGTAAATGCCAGTAAATCCTGCCCTGTACACTTACTTGTTCTTTTATTGTTTTCTTTAACACTTTCAGTGCCAGGCCAGGGGAAAAAAGAGCAAATGATAATCACATTGCACCTGTGCATTTTTAAGCTGGACATGGTTACTATACACATTGTATAGTGTTTTGGTAAAATTCTCAAATTTTGGTTCATGTAAAGGCTGTGTTGACTTTAAAAAGCTAATAATTAATCAATATCAAGAATGCTGCAGGTACTTTTTTTTGCTCATTTGCTGCTCGATTGGCTGAATATTGATCCTGTGTGTGGTGGGGAGGTAGGCGAGTGGGTCTGAAGAAGCCCTCTGTAGGGAGGGTGTGAATATGGGGGGGCTCGTGACACGGTATTTCAAAGTTGAAATAATTTTTTTTTCAGTCAATGAATTGGAAATTATCAAAATGAAGCATTAGGATATTTTGTTGCATGATGTCAGCTGCTGCTTTTTTGTGTGGCCTGGCTCCCTGCTGGAGCCCTGACTACGTTCCCCTGTGCTGGGCAGCGCAGGCTGCCTAGTACTCAGGCTGACGATGTGCACGGAGGAGGTAGGGGTGCGGCTGGATCGCTTTTCTCACTGTCAGAGGTTGCTCCTTCTCTACCTTTCCAAAGCAACCATGATTTAACTAAAGCTTTTTTTTTTTTTTAACTCTATCTGAAGTCAGACACTCATGCTACTTGTAATTTATAATTGTTCAATAAACTATTGGGATTGCCCCTATTTTTAATGTTTCCCATTTATCAATATTCTGATCTGTTAGTAATATCTGAAAATATCATCTTTAATGCACTGTTGGTTGAAGTCCCTCAGAAAATGGAAAGTTAGTTTGAAGAACCCTGGACCTACATCAGGTTTGGTTACTCTCACATGTAAACACACACACACACACACACACACACACACACACACACACACACATACTACAAAGACAAAAACAAAGATGAAAAATAAGTCTCTTTTTTATTTATTAGAAAGTTCTTTAGAAAAGAAAGTTGGTCAAGAGTTAACCTGATTATCTATGAAGCTATTACATACAGTGTAGAAAACTCATGTTTCTGCATGATCTTGGTGTTTTCTTAAAGTCCGATTCCAATTTCACATGTACGGTGTACATCTCAGAATATCTTTTTAAAAATTGAGTGCTTCTTCCTCTGGCTACAGAAGTGGGAGTGCCTTCTCCTGGCCATGCACAAGTTCTAGTTGACCAGCATCAGAATCCTGGCCTCTTGAGCACCTTAAAACAAAAGCAAAATCCCTAATGACTGTGAATTTAATAGTAACTTACATCTAAATGGTACTCGTGAAGTGACAAAGCAAGTGATTAGGAACTCCATATTCTAGTGCTCATCTGATTTTTTCCTTCCTCAGCTGCCCAGTAAAAAAATTACTGTTTTCAGCATTTCACGTAGTCTCATTTCTTTTTCTTTTTTTTTTTTTTTTGGTATTCACAAGTCATCCTATCCATGTATTACTCTAAACTTGTCTACCTAAACAGTTTTCTTAGTAGATCTCGCATTTAACTATTGGGATTAAAACACAATAACATGACATAAATTGCTATACCCATTGCTGGAGCAGTGTTTGCGTTCTTGTGACCTCATTTAATTTGATGAGTGAACCGTTGCATGTTTCATGTAGAGAAAGCAAGCACTCTCTGCTTCTTCCAAAGAGAAATCGGGGAGAAGGCAGAGTATGATGGAAAAGGCACAGACTTTGGAGTCTATTGGCTGAGGACTCAAATCCCTCTCCTGCTGCTCACCACTACCTGAGCCTCAGGGGGCTCAGTTTTCCCATCTTTCAAGTGGGAAAAGTCATTTCGATTTTGAAGAGTTGTGAGGATTAACGTACCTAGCACTGGGCTTGTCCTATATCAGGTGCTCGAAACCAAGCAGCTTTTGCAATTTGAACATAATATACTTCATGCGTGTTGTTATTCTTAATGTGGTGGTTGCCCTGGGACTTTCTTACACGCAGAGCTACCTCACCAAAGTTTATCATGGTAGCTACATCCCCTTCAATGAGGAGTCACTCATTTTTTTCTTTCCACATATTTATTGATCCTCTTGTATACGCCATGTACTTTTTTCAAGGTTGGAGATATAACAGTGGATAAGACACATATGGTTCCTGTCCTCATGGAGCTTTCAGTGCCTCAGAGTTGAAAAAAAAAAAAAAAAAAAAAAGAGAATAAATTGGAAGAGTAAGTGTAAGCATAAAATATATTGATTAAAAAAATGGAAGAATGCTATTTTAAATAGGGATCATGATGCAGAAGAAATGTGTCCCTGGGTTGAAGTTGCCTGTTAGCTTCTCCTCAGTGCTATTGCACTTGGACAAACTCATGGCTTTATTGCCCTCCTCCAAGGCCGTCTACACATAGGCTGAGGCCGCAGGCTGTGGAGTCAGAACACCTCGGATCAAATCCTAGCTCTGCCAGTGTTAATGCGGGGCTCTGGGCAGATCATTTAACTCCTGTAAACCCCAGGTTCTTCCTCTTTAAGAGCAGGACGAGAGTTGAGTTAGAACTGTATAAGGCTGTGGTGAGGAATAGGTAGATAATGCATGGAGGGCACTTAACACAGTGCCTGGCACAGAAATCCTATCCTGTAGAAGGTAACTATTATTTTTAAAATAAGGGCTGGACTAAAGCGATCTCTAAGACCCCTTTGCAGTCTAATTTTAGTTCCCTCTGGTATTATTGAGACAGACACAGTCTTCAGGAAGTAGACTGCAAGTCCCAGAGGGCAGTGATCTGTGTGTGTTAGTCACTGCTGTATCCCCAGCACTCAGCACATCGCCTTGCTCCTGTGCAGTAGGTGCTTAGAGTATGTTTTTGTGAAATCAAAGAAAGATTGAGAGGAGCTAGAAATACAATCGTTGAATCTGGCGGTCTCATTTCTCTACATAAAGACAGCCTTGTTATAACTATACAATAAAGTGAGACGGTACTGCCATTAAAGAATGATGAGAAACAGAAAATGTAAGATAAAATATTAAATTTGTTACACTTAAAAATGTTAATCTTCACACGATTACCATGCAAATCCCTTCACTGCCTAACTGTTTAATTGATCAAGTAAATCACAGAGCAGACAAGCAAGTGAAAAACCCTGCTGTTGACATTCTCACAAAGCACATTTTCAAGAATATATTCTGCTAACTAGTATGTCTATTACACATACCATGAATTACAGACACGCGCGCGCACGCGCGTGCGTGCACACACACACACACACACACACACACACACACACACACACACAGAGCTTCCTTTGCAAGCAAGCAGATTTCACAGAGTTTGGGGGAAAGGTTTATTTTTGTATGGCAACTTGGTGATCTCCCATTATTACATCGAACATGAAATCAGCGTGAGGGTAACATATGTTTCAGCTGAGCCTTTGTTTTATGTAATGTTAGAAGATAAGAATTCACCATATTTTCTTTTAGGCAGGTATAATACCGACATGTTATTCCTGTGATTGAAGGGTTAATGAATAATCTCTCTCTGTCTCTCTCTCTCTCTCTTTTTTTTTCTTTCTCTTTTTCTCTTTCTGCTCCTCCCTCCCCTAAACACCCTCCCTGGTCCCCCACCCCAATCCCATCATGTGCCTGGTTGACTTTGAAAAAAGGAGCTTGAAGTTGCCCACAGGGCATCCCTTTTCCCAGCCTTCTCCTAGGCCACCTGGGCAGATGGGAGCTTGCCTCCTGTCCTTAGGACACAAAATCCAATCAGGCTCCGAGTCTGCTGGTCCCTCTGACCTGCAAGCTGGGAGAGGGAGGAGAGGCAGAGGCAGCTCACGTTTGATAGGCTGCATCTTTGTTGCTTAAGGGGGCTCCTCCGTCTACTCCAGAAGGAAGTTCTCCCTTATTTTCCAGATAAGGTGTCATTCATGAGGGCAGTGTGCTGAACTAATCAGGTTAATGGAGAGGCCCCCCAATCATCCTCATTGAGCCCATCTCTTCTTCCTGTTAAAGGCAGATAGTGCAGACAGACAGATTACATATATTTTAGTTTTCCCCCCCATAGCCCATGAAATCTGCAGGCGTGCAGGGCACGTAGGTTCAACTGAATGTCATTCAGGCTATTTGAGCACAGTGTAGTGTTAAAGCAAAAACAAAAAACAATGCCTTCAAATGTCTGATATCTTCTTTGCTTTTTTTTTTTTTTTTAATGTTAAAATAATCTCAGTGTTTCAGATCAGCCCAGAATGACTGTGGAAGAATCCAGATAGATTCCTCCCTGGTTATTTTATTTAAGATTGAAATTTTAAAAATCTCATTAGGGACAAGGAATTTCTCAGACTGTGTTTCCATTCCTTGGCATCCAGGCTGGACATGGAGGTGCTGTGGCCCTGACTAATGGCATCTCAGGGCTCCCTCCAGGGTCCCTCCTAGTGGAGAAGAAAACAGAGCTGGTTCAACTGAATTTTGTGAAGGGTATGGGTTCCTCCTCTGTCTTATGCACTCCGAATCATTTGTCATAGTTTAATTTTAAACGCTATCATCGACTATTCTGTCTTCCAACCCCCCCTTTTTTTTTTCTTGGAAGTTCCAGGAATGACTTTAATTATCTCCACAATCAAATTCTCATTGCTGCCTCTGTGAAAGTGTGTAGTCATAGATCGCAGGGATTATTTTCTTTAGCACTTGGGGATAGAGAAACCGGTTGTTTCAAAATGAGAACCAGCTGGTTCCACAGAGCCCTATTTAATGGGGAGCCACTTTGTATACAAACCTTCACTCAGGTCAGTCATTAGCCAAGGCTCAAATCAGCAGTGTTTGGTCTATCACCCTTTATTAAATGTCGAGCGAGGAGTGATTTAGCTGATATGATAATAATAATAATAATAATTAAAAAAAAACACACACCCTGCATCTTTAATTTTGCCTCTGCCAAACATTTGGATTTATAAGGAGCATTTCTTAAACTTGCTCCTATGGTAATTATATCATAGACCTAGTTTACCACTGTTCTCTCATAGATGGCTAGTGTGTGTGTGTGTGTGTGTGTGTGTGTGTGTGTGTGCGCGCGCGCGCGCCTGGCTTTAACCCTCTCCAAATCTAGAAAATAAAATTAAGTTCATCTTTCAACATAATCTTTTATCTGACAAGCTCAGTAGATAGATGAAAGGTAGATAGCCATGTTGTGGGTCCCATTAATAGAACCAATTGGAGGGCAGAGATAACTGCTATTATCAGACATCTTTTATGCCATCCTGTGAAATAAGGATGAGGATGATACACCCTATATATTTGCTGTCTTTGTAGCTTGTAGAAATTGGTTTGTTGTCACACCATGTTAATATCTAGCAGCACCAAATTCAATTTGAAATGAAGAAAGTACTTTCACCAGTTGACTGTACAAAATACTTCTGAAGCATGCAAAGAAGGAAAAAAGGCATGAAAGAGACGTAAAACCATGGTAGATATTTAGTTATGGAGACGATTTGTTTTTAGAACCTGGGTTGCATTTTTGTAAGATAAACCAATTTGGGGGCTGCAGAATTAATTAAATCAGGGTTTGAAGAATTAAAAAAGAGCAGCTTCATAAAGATCTTTTAAAAATCGAATTTAACCAAACTTTGTCTTATAAATGTGAGAGATTACTTTGAATTACTAATAAAAATATATGGTTAATTTTTATTATAATGTTTTTTTTTTTTTACATCAACATTAACACAATAAAATATTTTGAAGTAAGAGTGAAAATTTAGAAATTTATTCTCGCAGGGAGTTTGATCAATAAGCTACACACTGGTATATATGCTTTTACTTATTTTTAATTTTATGATTTTTATCTTGAAATACAGTTTGGGTAAAATTTTATCTAATGATTTTTTTGTTTACCAACTACATTCATTATGTAATGTTTCTTTAGTTCATACTGTAATTTTATTGCATATTTCCTGTTTTTGTATTTTAAAAAAATTCTGTGGGTTCTTTAATACAAAAAACAAATAACTGCTATATTTCCAGTCACTCAAATTTGAACTGAATTTTACTTCCTGTTTCAAAGGTCAAGGCAGACTGACCTCAACAGCAGTGTGGAGGCTGCTGAATTATTCATATCATTGACTTTGTGTCAGCTTCCACATTTGTGGAGAGGGATGTTTTATTCATTTATCTCATTTAGGGTTCTTCTCTGCACCTGTTTCTACCATTAAGTACCCTGTAATTTGCATTTGATGCTAATTTAGTTTCATATCAGCCTGGTCCCCCCTTGTTAATTTAATTTTCTAAGACCCTTTTCATTACAGTAGAACTGTTTTCCTCTTTAAAGCAAACATCTATACAAGTAATTGTATAAACTGCCTTTTAAATAATATCTTTTAGAAGATTCCATCGTTTAATTCCTTAATTCCTATAATTAGCCACGGTTTGATTAATGTTTCAAAGGGTTAAATTAAAATGCAGAATTACTCAAATGCATACTTGAATAATTTCTTATATATGGATGGCGGTGTTAGTGTTTCAGTACTCTTCCCTGATAATTCTCAGAATTCCTGATATATCTTAACAGCAGTAATATTCTTTATTTAGAGTGCTGCTTAGTTTACAAATAGTTTCTTTAAAATCATAGGGCTCTCAAGATTATTTTTGAATTGTTAGTTTTTCCTTTCCTCAAATTGCTGATAGTGGTTTAAAAATGTTTCTGCAACATCAATAATGACAAACCCCAAATAATCAGGGCAGAATTACATCCCATTCTTTGCTACGTCACGGAAGTTTGGTATAATGAATTTCAGGAAACTGTGTTACATTATATGACTGTTTCTCTTCTCGCCAAGTCTTTTTATTTCTCTTGCTCAGAGGGGATTGCTTGGAAATTTCTCCGTTTTCCAGACATGGTGGTTTAAGCAAGCTTTCATTTGTACCTTCCAGCACCCTTGGACTTCAGTTGTTACCTAGATATTGGAGAAATTAGTAGTAAGGTTGTTTGAGGAGGTCTAATTGAAATGGTGTCTCCCTCGGTGGCAGTAGCCAGGTCCCTGGAGTGTCCACGGGGGATTTGGAGGCCATGAGGACTAGCAGCTCATATGAGCCGGATCTGCAGTCCCCTGATTGTTGAAGAACGGACCCTACCTCAATCCTTACCCTGTGGCTGCTTGGAAGGTTTTTGACACAGACGTGTCAGTATTCCTCACAGGCTCCCTGAGGGGTGGGAATTTAAAACAGGGGTATGAATTAACAAATTCAAGTTCTCAGGCACTCAGAAATTACAGAGAAGGAAAAGTCACGGCAGTGGCTGAATGTTACTAAGAATCTGGCCCAAGCTCCACTGTGACCCTTCCTTCCACCGGGCTGGGTTCATTTTATCTGTTGTTCATATTCTCTGGAGGCAGCAAATGGTGCCGTGGCTTTGGGTTTCCAGAAGGCTCTCAGGCCTATTGAAACTAGAGTTTGAAAGCGGCTTCTCTTGTTCTTTCAGTTATAAATGATTCCCAGGGCCTTCCACAAACGACTTTGTAATTGTGGAAAAGTGAAAAGGAATCTTGATTTTCTAGTCGAGGGCTTTATCTGTCTGGTTTCAAGACAGGGCCTTGGGTGGACTGCATGCCCCCAAGGGCCCCCTTCAGCTGGGGATTTCTCAGGTGTGCCCCCATCATGGTGAATTTTCCACATCCTGGTGACCTATTAAACCAGCTCTGTGCTTCTGCTGATGGGCCAAAACAATAGGAGAGTTTTCAGGAGTGAAATGTGGAATTTTATTTATTAACAAAACATTAACTTCTGACTCTCTCTTCCCTCCATTTAGCTCTTCTTTGGAATTTGGGCAAGTCTGTGAGCTCCACCAGGAAAGTCTTCCTGAGGTTTGAGGGTTTGATTGAACAGCCAGGTTTAAAAACAATAAGGAATATTTGAGGACCTCTTCAAAATGCAGGAAAGGCTTTCTCACCCCACTCTGGCCGATTCTTAGAATTCTCCTGTTAGAGTCTCATCTCTTTAGTGAGGGGCCTTTGATCTTTACTAAGACATCCATAACTTTGGGAAGGCTAACACTTTAATTCTCTCGCTCATCTACCTCTTTGAGGGAATGAAAATAAGATTTTACATGGGTTCAGCCCTGTTCAGTTTACAGAGTTCTGTGACCTACATTGTTTTAGTTGCCATGACAACATAGGCAGGGATTTTATACCCATTTCACGGATATTAGCTCCAGAAAGCTAATAAAACAACCTAGCCAGGTCTCCAGGGCAGGTTTTCTGAGGAATCTAGGTTCTTGTCGGAGGAGAGGAGGTTTACCTTTGAGCTGAATGGATTCTTGAGATTACAGTCCAGTCTCTTCATTTTACAGATGGGAAAGCTGAGGCCAGGGGAAGCTTGGCCACGTTGCCCAAAAATCTAATTAGCCTCAGAGCCAGGAACTTAAGCCAAGCCTCTGGCTCTGACTCTGGTGGCTTTTCTGCTACTGCTCTGGGCCATCTGAGTTCCCCTCTGCTCTCCATTTCACCTTGTGCAAGATCAGCCTCAGGGAAAGGTATGACTTGTATTTTCTGGATTTTGTGTTTCAAGGAAACCTGTGAGCCCCATATCTCCAACAAGGCCCAGAATGATGTACTGCACATATGTATTAAATTGTTTCAAAGAAATTATAACAATCATGGGGAGAAGGAAGGTACAGAACACCACATCATAAAGTATTAATTTATTTTTAAAAGCTCACATATTTCAATCATTTGCAACTGTGCTCGTTCTTGCTATATCATAACACTGTGCAAAAAATAGCAATTTTTGTTTATTTTGGGCAGAGCTATTTCATCAATAGTCATTTTCCAGTAGGAATTTTATGAAAGTTCTTTCTATTCTTTGACTTTGACTTTTTGTCTTTGACTATTGTATTTTTCTGGAAGGCACTCACATACACAAATATTGAACTTGGCAAATTTCGAGCTAACTCCTAATTAAAAAAAAATTATCCTATATTTAAGCCTAAACAAATTTAACAAACTGTCCTTTCCAGAACTAATAATAAAGGAAATGAGGCATTGTGGTAGAATATAATTCTGAAGAAATCATAGTGAAAGAGAGGAAAAAGTACATTGAACTTCCCTCTACTCAAAACCTCTTTTGTGTGCAGTGTTGTCTGAACAGGTTTGTCACACCTTTTGAACTGCCAAGTTGGGGCAGAAGTCATGGGCCTGGTGCTGAGAGAAGTTAGTAGCCTCTGGCATAGTCTCAAGCTGAACTGTAGGAGAGTGATTCCAAGAGGCAAAGGGGCATTCACCAGTAAGCTGGAGGGAGGGAGGGTAATCAGCATCTTTTGTACTTTTTCAGGATCTGGGGGAAAGGAGAAAGCAACAGATAACTCAGTTTCTGAATTTCATACCTATTTGGTCTGCCTAAAATGATTGGGCTGATTTGGAAAAATTTTAGATTTTCCCTCTTGGTTAAAATATGTGACTGAATGTAGCCAAGAGCTAAGTCTTTCTTGCATCCCTTGTTTGGCCATTTAGAGGTAATGCCCTACTTTAAAAAAGATGAAAATTTAAATTTATGAATCTTCTCTTCGCTTTTTCTTTTCTCAAATGATCATCAGCTATTCAACAAGCTGAATCCTCTTGTGCTACAAAATATTTTGATGTCAGAACCTAGAAAGAATAATTTTGCTCAACATATAAAAAATTGTTTCCTGATAGGGTATGATCTTGTTTGGGAACTGTTGTTTTCATTATTAGAGGCAATGAGGACAAGTACCCATTGATTTCATTGACTTCAAATAGGAGAAATGAAGGAACTAGCACGTTAATTTATTTATTAAACGTTCATGAAGCATCTCCTGTATGAAGTAAACAGTAGCTCCTGTCCCTGAGTGGGGACTGCCCTGGAGGTATGATGTGTCGCTCCAGGGTACTCACTTATTAAGGAAATTGCATTTGGTTAGAATCCCTTTCTTTTTTCCAAATCACCACCAATTCTATTGAGTCATTCCTCTTTCTCCTACCATCACTTGGCCCCTGGCCCCACTCCCAACAGAAGATCTGAAGTCATTCATTATACATTGGATTCAGTGTAGGTGAATGCCCTACTATGTTAATTTTCAGTGTTCAAGTTACTATTATCTCCACGATGAACCCAAATTTGAGGCTCTCCTTCTGCAAAAGAGAGAGTGTGCTTCTGTTCTGCTTACAGGCCTGATAAGTTAAATCACTCATGCTGAAGTTAGATTTTTCGTTTCTAATGAAAATGAGAAGCAACCTGGTGCAGAATGCTGAATAAGGACACAGGAGACCTGGTTTTTAACTCTGTCTCTGCCGTTATTTAGATATGTGAGCCTTGGCAAGTCTCAACTTCTCTCGGTTTCAGTTTCCCCATTTATAAAATGAAAGAACTGGACACTTAGGATCTTTAAGGTTCCCTCTCTCGCAATGATTTTAATCCTCTATACTCCTATAAATCTGATCACCTCTTATATCTAACATTGGACAATAGCCTATTATTAAACATTTGCTCAGGCAAATATTTCAACCAACTTTCACTCCCTCTTCATTACCTTGACCTGGGTATCAGCCTGGTAATAAGAGGGTAAGGCAGTAAGTATGGCTCTCATCTATTGCTTACATTAGCTTAAGGTGGGGGCTGTTGGATGAGGTCATTAGATGATGTACCTTACAAGGCTACTTGAGTTGGTATATTTAAATTTATCAGTAGCATAACTTGGGCAAGATGGGAAAGGGATCCAGTAAATAGAAAATTGTAGGCTTATAAAATGTGAGGAGCACGGACAACCACATTCATCTACGTGAGAAAGTAACCCCAAAAGGCCGTCAGCGGAGGCTGCCTATGCTGCATCCCAGAGCCGTCTCACCAGGTCCCTCCGGTTTGTGCTTGTCTTCCAGATGAAGCAGCCTAAATGTTGATAGATGAAGATATACACTGAGCTGCACATAGCACATGCTCATTAAATCAGTGTCAGCACGTCGACTTCATAGGTGAAGTTTTGGGGTGGATAATTCCCTTTAATGCTCCAGCCCCTGGGGCACAGAGCCCCAAAGTGGCCATCACCTGCTCCCCTTAAGTTAGCCCCTGTACAAGTCCAGCCTCCACAGACACAGATGGGGCAGGACTGGGGTCCACACACAGCCCCCACTCCCCACACCCGGGGGCCTGGAGAAGCAGGGCTGCTGGGAAGGACCTCAACAAATAAATTAAACACTAACTAGCCCTCTGTGGGGGGCCTTTGCCTAGTGCCCTATGCCTGTGTGTGAGAACACAGTGCACACCCCTTAAGCTTGAATAAATCAGAATCTCACAAAATCTCAGAAACGTTTTTTTCCTTTGGTTTTGTGCAAAGATGAGAAATTTAAAAACAAAACTTTGTCCAGGATAGGAATAAAATTATCTATATATTTTCCAAAATTTTGAAGTTATTGAATCATCACATAGAAACATTGTGTTTTGAGAGATCCCCAGGGAAACCAACTCATGAGTCCTATGGATAATGACTTTCTGAGAATTCCAGGTACAGAATAGGCCCTTTCAGGTTTTCCTGTTTTTTTGTTTGCGTTCCTTCATTTCTTATTTTATGTCTAATAAACCTTTACTTCAAGCAGGATCAAGTGTTAAGGCACACCAACTACAGAGTTAATGCATAGAACATTAATTCTATAGCAATGCCCTATAAAAACCAAAAGAAATAAGACCAACTATTAAAAGAAATCCATATGTCTCTGGAATTTTTATTTAAGTTTATATTAGCGATAATGACCTTGGTTCCAGGGAATTCGGTAACGATTAATGACCAGCAAGGGGTCACTGGCCCATGGTGCTTTGGGCCAACAATTCCTTCCAACATGGACAAGAGCTGGTCATTTATCCCAAGGAAGTGCCCTGAGGTGAGGTCCTTATCCTTTTGCCATCTGATTATAATTTAACCTCGGCTTTTAAAGGGCCCTTAGGAACAAAGATACAATAGGTCATGCCTTCAGTAATTTAAAGAGTTTATTTTTGCCATGCAATTCAGAATTGAGTATCATCAAACAGAGTTGTGAAAATATGGCTGATAATTATGTTCCTTTCATTCCAAGATGTGTGCACTCATTTTCTTTCTGCATATCTGCTGGCTTGTATTGGTGTGTGTGGTATGCATCCACGTATACACTTAATACTCATATTCCTGTGTCTGGTGTGTGTGTGTGTGTGTGTGTGTGTGAGTGGGGGGGGAGGGACAGGGGCAGATGGGGAGACAGAGATGGAGAGACGGAGACAGAGACAGAGACAAAGAGGTATGTTAAAACACTGCAGACAGTATAAACAGAATAAAATAAAATTGGGATTTTACAAACTTCAGTCACATCAGTGTTACTTGCAGTTTGGCAAGAATGCAGTTCTATAACATGCAGAATAAGAGGCTAGAGGCAGAGTAAAATTGCCTTTTCCTGGGGTAAAGATGACTGGCTTCATGGTGCCAGGCATTGGCTTTCACATGTTCTCTGTATGATTGTTGTAATTAGTGTAGATGATGATAATAGCTAACACTTATTCTACATACTTGCTAAGTATGCTCTTATTTAATCCTTACAATAACTCTATGTGGGGAGTATTCTTATTTCCCCCCTTTTTATAGATGAGGAAACTGGGGCTCAGAGAGGTTAAATAACCTGCCCAGAATCACCACAGCTACTAAATGGTGGAGCTGGGACACCAGCCCTGCTGTGTTGGACCCCAAAGATCAGGGTCTTAATCATGACACCATTCTGCCTCTTTATAAAAACTAACATTTCCATTTTCTGAGCACAGCCTTTAACATATTCATTTAGGCAAATTTCCATCCTTTGCTGGCATAATCGCTATTCCTTTTGTTGGCCATTGCTCCCCTGGGCTTCCCTCAAACATGGTGAGAGGTGCCCTGGACTTCTTAAAGATGGAAGAAAGGCCACATGGCCTTGCATAATTTGACTGAGACAGCTGTGCAGTTGGTTGTCTCATTTAAATTACAACTACAAAAAGGATGTGCCAGGCTTCACTGACACAAGGCTAAGGGCAGGAACACGGAATAGTTTCTTGGACCTGCCCTGGGTTACTGCCAAGGGTAAGTGGCCACACTCAGCAGGATCTCGAGGACCACTGAGGGGCAGTGAGCTGCACTAAAGCAATTATCCTTCCCTAGGCCTTTTCTGAAGGGTTGCAGCTCCAAATTCTCAGGGTAAAGGATCTGTCCGCTCTTCATTCCAGCTTGGAATGGCTGACCTAGGCAGGATCTTGAAGACAATTTGTCTGAGAGTTAGGGAGAAAAGCAAAGATGTGAGATTGCAAAGGATCATCTTGACAGGCTGCGCTCAGATTTAGAGAAACCCCAAACTGATTTGCTGTAGGCTGAACTCAGCACCTTGAAACCACAGACCAGAGAGGCATTCGTGAGACCTGACAAGCCAATTTCTAATACAATCTGGTACAAAGTTTCAGGTGTGGATTTTTGCTGTGGATTTTTTCCTATATCTTTTGGAATTGAGTCTGATAAGCCAAAAGGGTAGCTTTCACGTGCAATATTACCCTCTGATTTGAGACAATTAGGACTTTTTCTGGGGCTGCGAAGCAATAAACCTATGTCTACATGACACATGATTTCTTTTTTGGTGAAACTTCTACATTGCATATTTTTTCCTGTTAAATGATTTTTAACATCAGTTGCTCCACCCCCCCACCCCCAGCCATCTTTCCAAAACTTCATTCACTGTAGATGCTTCCCAGATCAGATTCGGTTTTATTAAAATTATTATGTATTTCTGAATACACACACTAAATCTTCCAGGAAAGTTTGTAGCAGTGATATAATTTTTTTTTTTTTTTTGGATGTGAGTGTATTGTGAGGCCAAGTGTGTGTGTGTGTGTGTGTGTGTGTGTGTGTATCATGTAGGTTTGTGTAAACATATGAATGTAGTATGACTTTTCTATTGCAGTTATTAATGACCAAAAACCATATTTTAAGTCTGTGGAGTTTTTAACAAATTTTAATGAAAGAGAGGTGGTGGAAATTACCTTCTATTTCCCTTGTAGAGAAAAGAATTGCCACGAAATGAATGACAAACTGCACGTGCTGGGCCGGCGGTGACTGTGCACAAATGCGAACCCCGATGGGCTCGGGTTGGCCCACGGGAGGGGGGCACAGATGTGTCTTCCCCCTCTCAGTGCCTCTCAGTAGTGGCATTGTGGGGACTCATGAATTACCTCTTACAGTCGGGGCTCCCTGCTATAAATCCAGCCTGGTGCCGAGCACACGGTGGGCAGTGGAGCACAGAACAGGGGCCGCGGGTGTTTGTGTTGTTGTTAGCGACACGTAGCGAGTTCCTCCGAAACGGAAAGGGCCCGGCTCCAGTTTGTCGCCAATGAAAGCCGAAACATGAGTCGCCCATGTGGACGGGAGCCGACGGCTGCCTGGGGTGCAGGGGTTGCTGCGTGCAGAGGGGCCCAGCGCTCACCGCGGCCCGGGCATTTGTTTGGGGTGGGGGGAAGGGCAGGGGGGAGGGTGGGAGCAAAGAAAATAGCTCCAGGGGAACTATGTAGAGGATGCCCTGACCCCTAACTGTTAAGCGCCTCCCCATTACATCTCGCTACTTGTCCGAATACTTTGAGAGAATTGTAAAAAATGTACCCTCTGTGGTGTGGCTTTAAAATGGTTTTCTTTCTCAGGAAATCCTGTGTCTGTCTTTGGGTGGATTTTTCCTGGGTTAGTTGGATAGGAGATGTCTTCTATCCCTTTAAGAGGTAAAAACCTGAAAAAATGTAAATGTAGGGACTTTAACACTTTTCCCCTTCCTAACATTCGTATAATTGCTGTTAAGCCACATCGAAAACCCTGGGGCCTGGTGTACACCAGAGTAAAGTTACATTTCACAAGCAGAAAATTGACTCACCACTTAGGAAAATTGGCTACCAATTATGTGTCAAAGGCTCTAAAGTCAGACCTGAGGTTTTCTTTTTGCCAGAATGTAGAATTAAAAAGGGCACAGGGGCCCAGCCTTGTCCCCTCTCTCCCCTCCCCAGAGAGACTTCTTTCTTGCCCTGAGTTTCAGTTTTCTTGCAGGCTTCTGAGCCCTGGTGGGGAAGGAGAGTGATCCTGGCTGAGGGGAGGACAGACAGCCAGGTTGGAGGAGAGGTGGCCGGGGGAAAGGAGGCAATCAGTAGAAATGAGTTCATTCACAAGTATTTTAAAAATTTGCTTATGACATGGGGGGAGCTGGCCCGAGGTTTGAGAGCTGTGACTGAGGCTTGTGGGGCCAAGGGGACCTGGGAAAGGGGTGCTGGGTAAAGGAGGGTGTGCTGAAGGCCAAGCCGCATGTACCCTGGGATATCTGCTGTCTCTGGGGACGTGGCACCACGTGCAGAGCTCATATTGGAAGCTCGTCAATTTCTCCTGTTGTAAGAGGAGTCGCCTGGTCAGGACAGGGGCCAGTTCCAGGGGCAGGAGGATCTTGGGGGGACATGGAGGGTAGAAGGCAGGAGAGAGAACAAGAGCAAGAAAGAGAGAGACGGGGATTCAGAAACACAGAGACGGCAGGCAATGGGGTGTAGGGAGAGAGAAGGGAGGGAGGGGGTAAATAAGTACATGGGAGAGAGTGAGAGATGTGGAGGACAGACTGCAGGGAAGGAGACAGAGACAGAGGAGCGGGAGAAGAAGAGAGCCAGTGCTCTGGACCTCATCTTTTGTCTCCCCAGCCCTCTCTGCCATTGTCCCCTGCTTCTCCTCTATGCAACTTTCTTGACACATTCCTTGCCTTCCAAGGCCTGCTTTTGTTCTTGTTGGGGTGGCTTATCCCAAGTTTTATTTCTAATGCCTTGAAATCAAGCCTTATTTAGTGCTTCATTTTCTGCCTCTAGAGGGAGAGAAAGAGAAAGCGTTAGGACTTGCTAAATTGAGTGAATCTGCTGTGGTGTGTTGGAGAGAGTTAGTTTTCTAGGGCAACCAGGATGCAAATTCATACTGGAGATTATCCCAAGATAAGCACCCATCCTGACAACAGGATGTGATATGTAATGATTTTAGTGAAAAAAAAAAAAAAAAAAAAACAAAAAAAACAACCATCCTTGTTTTGCCTTCTGGGAAATCTTATGCTAGATGTTTTTATTAGATTCTCATGTTGGAAAATTTCCAAAATTCTCAAGAACCAACTATCTTAAATCATCAATGATTTTGACATAGAAAACTGTTTTGTCTAAGGGACAGCAATTCTCAGGCTCAGTCTCACCCAGAAGATCTAATTTCAAGTTAGTCCTAGCATCTTAGCTGGAACAGAGAAAGAATTTATACTTTACAAAATATATAGTTCACCTCAAAGTCTTTATTGGGTTAAAAAATGTATGTGAATATAAGTTCTTCCCTATGTAGCAGTTCAGAAAGCATAAAAGTTTATGTTTTTCTAATTATGGCTCAAATATTTTGACTGGATTTTTTTTTCTTTACCATCTTATATATCTGAGAGATCTTTTCTAGTTTTAAGAATCTCACAGGCTCCCTCAATTGATGCTTAATTAGAGAAGCCTTCTATCCACTAAGTATTTTCTTAAATGTATAATTGATTGTGCAAGGAAGGAAGAGCGGCAGGAGTGGAAATCATACATCATTTCATTATTAATGGCAATGTCTAAATAAAATGTAGACTTTGTTATGCTAATGGATAACTGAGTATGTTTAAATCAGAAGCCTTTTTTTCTTCTTTTCTTTCTTTACTGTTCTGGGATCATTCAAGGAAGTTTAAGTAGCATTTAACATATTGATAAATATGTTCTAACACCAAATCAAACACCGAGGAATGTGAGGGAAAGGTGTGACGAAACCAATAATTTGGGAAGCCACAGGCATTACCTCCTTTTTCTGGAGATGAAGCTGGATTTTTACCAGGATTTAATTCACACGACATTTATTTAGCACTTCTTACGTGATGTTTTTCACTGCAACATTCCACAAATGTCATCATAGAACAACAGAACTGGAAGAGTTTCTGAATAGTCCTCACTCTGATTTCAGCGTGGAATTCATTAGCCAGAGTGAAAGTTTGAGTATCTTGTGGATACTGCTTCCGATTGGAGGCTAAGTATGAAATTCTCCTGAAAGCAGACCTTCCACAGGAACTGGGGTGCAGGTGCTTTGTGTGGGCATGATCCTAGTCAGCAGGAACTGAGGACAGTGAATACAGGTACGGAAGAAAAACTAAGTTAATGCTGCCTTAGCAAAGTCGCTGCTTCCATGATAGGTGCTTGATCCTGTTGGGATCTCCTAAGAGGCAGAGTAAAATATGCCACCTAGAATCATGCTCCTGAAGGACAAGAGGCTGGAGCATCTATTTCCTGGCTCATCTCCCTCGTTGATGGATGTTTGTCCTTAGATACCTTGACACTCATAGGTTGTGCTTGTGTGCAGGCTGAGCAGCTCCTACAGTGTCGTCCTGCCATGGAAGGAAGCCTTCTTGTGGTGGCATGTGGTCAGGGTGAGATATGTGGTGAAAATCAAAGTAGACCACAGAGTTGGGAGGCAGGTGCCAGAGGTATCTGTTGCAGAAGCTGAGTATGAAGTCCCTATGTGGAGGGAAGCTTCTGATGCCTGAGAGTTTATTCTTTGTTCTTTATTGAATACCTGCTGTGTGCATGGGCATAGTAGGTATTCAGTGATTCCTCGTTCAATCAGTCAGTGAGTGCACAAATTCATATACAATACATTTTTGGTGAGTGCTTATGGTGTGTCTGGAGATCTCTCTGTCTTCTCCTTCTGTCTTCATGTTGTCAGATAAACTGTTGGGATTTCACTTTGGAAAATTTGGAACCAAAATATGGAAAAGATGGTACCTATCTGTTGATAGGTCTAGATGATACAAAGATGAATGAGACATGATCTGAGCTCCATGTCTTCAGCTTAAACACAGACAGGTCTGGGATGGGTGGCTGTTAGATGTTCAGCGTTTGCCTCTTACCAAGAAGCAAGGATGAGAAAGCCCGTTTGGGAAGGGCATAGAGCTGACTGAGGGAAATAGCAGTACCCGAGGTACATGGTACCTGGTGGAAAAGGAGGCTGGGAGGAAAGTCGAGCCAGTGCGTGAAGGCCTGAAGGCCATGACAAGAGATAAGGGTTTCCTTTGTAGGGAGCCATTTTTACATAAAGGGTGAGCAAGGGGAGGGGAGGGTAGACATCAAATCCGTGTTGAGAAACTTAATGTCCAAATGTGACCTCTCAATTCTGGTTCCCAAACCAGGTCATCATCCTCATATTGCCAACAGATTTTAATTGTAGAAACTTGGGAATTATCTTTGTTGTTGCTTCCTTCCTCATTCCTTACAGTCACACTAGGTATCTCTTAGCTCTGTCTTCTTCCCAGAATCCACGCTCCCACCACCATCCTCACTCAGTCCGACTCGCCGTAACATCCATTCTGCTTCTCTAGAATCCATCCTTTCTACACAGGAGCCACAGTAAGCTTTTCAGAATTTAAATTTCATAGTTCCCCTTCGTAGTGTTAAACCCATCAGGGACTTCTTATTGCTCGTAAGATAAAGTCCAAATTCCTTACTCACGTGCTGTTCCTGTTGCTTCTGTCAGAGATGTGCCATCCCATTTTTGTTAGCTTAAGTTCAGTTCATCAATTGAATTCTAGCTGCCTTTTCTCTAATTCTCAGAGGCACCTTTGCCAACCTCCATGGTTGGGCCAGTTCCCAGTGTAGTATGTATGCTGTAACCTCCGTGCGGCCAGAGGCTGTGGCTGTTTGTTCACTATTTTATTCCTACCCAGTACAATCCCTGATTCTCAACAGGTGCTCAATAAATATTTATTGGATGAATTATTGGGTGATGGGGGAATTTAGCTTGTGGCTGTGAGGAGACAGATCTTGTGCAGTTGTGTGCTAGAGGTGCTTGTATGGGCTCATGTGAACTAACTGAATGAATCTCTTCCCAACTTTGTTCAGTGATCTTACATTGGTGGCTTGAAATCATTCACGGTGGGAGTATTTACACTATGGAAATTGACAAATACTGTAAAGTAGGGTTCCTTCCTTCTGCTTTACCAGTACATTGCTGATCCTATCAGTTATGATTCCCGTGAAATCTTTTGTTTTTCAAACTTTCCTTCCATACGGAGTCTTTGCCATCAGTTTCCTGGAGGGCAGAGACCACATCTTAAACTTTGAGTTACTAACATGTAGCAAAGCATACAATTCAATAAGCATTTGTTTAAAAAAGAAAGAGGCAACATAGCCGTAGTTTGAATCTCCGGTCATGTTGTGCTGTCGGTCCTACATAATGTGCTACTTGAGAAAGGGATTTTGAGATGACACTTTGGCCCACTTTGAATCTCTTTCCATCCACCACTCAACGTAGGCTAGTGACTCTTACACATTCTCCTTATGTTATAGAAGCGTACTTTAATAAGCAGGATTCATGTCATCATTGGACGACTCAGCACAATGAATTGGATAGCTAACTTTCACAATAAAGCTAATGGGTTCAATCTAATGAGACAATTGAGGGTCTTTTTTGTGGGAGACCCTATAGCTCATATGCTCAGAGGCTTTTCCTGCCCTCAAGTATCTGTACTATTGAGAGGTACAGACATATGCAGAGAGCCAACCAATAAGATGTGTTAGTGTGATACAGTATCAGGGAGCACCCATATCAAGGACTGATTAATTCTGTATGGGGTCAGGGAGAGCTAGGAAGAAGTGATATTTGAGTTGGAACCAAGGGATGAATAGAGCTGTAGAGGGTATTGTCCAGAGGCAAGAAGACAAAGCTAGGAAGTTCTGGGATGGTAAGGCCCAGAGATGATTATGTCTTGGTCAGTACTATGGCAGGAATGGAGGGGGGTGGGCAGTGAAGAAAGGGTCAGATTAGCTGTGGTGGGGGG
>CM053515.1:11825402-11872857 GCA_028627145.1 Eidolon dupreanum
TTTTTTTTTTTTGTTAGCTATTTCTAGCTGTTTATTTTTATCTTGCTTTGCGATGTTTAAATGAAAGACAATTTGAATCTAAATTGTGGTTGTTATCAGTTCTGCCTAGAAGAATAAGACAGTGATAGCAATTTGGGTGCTCCTGGCTTTGTATTTTGTGCTGAATTACAGCAAAGGTAAGTTTGAAGCAATGGCTCATTCATTCATTCATCCATCCAACCATTCTTCCATTCAGTGAGCACCTACTATACGCCAGCAGAGACCGTTACACACTTTGCATAGACTTTACAGTGTAATGGGAAAAAGAGTCATTCAAAGAATCACATAAATAAAGGTGAAATCACAGTTATGTTAGGCACTATGAAGGCAAGTACAGGAGGATGATTTGAGTGCATGATTCAGGGAGAAGAATAACTGATTTACTTGAATGTGAACCCATGGAAGTGGCGATCAAACCAAGAACAAACCTCTGTGTCTGCATGCTCTTTTAGTCAGAGGGTAGAGTAGAAATAGCCTGGACTCGAATCAGATAAACCAGGGCCCCAAACTTCCTGTCTGTTAACTAGCTGTGCAACTTTGGACGAGTAACCTCGTCTCTTTAAAACTTATATTTTCTTATCTTCAAAATAGGGAAAGCAACATCCATCCTGCTGTATTGTTTTGTGTTGTAAATGTATTATATTTTAAATGCCTGATTCAGTTAGATAGTAAGTGCTTACTATTCTTTTTTCATCTATGACGAGATGTGAGTTTTGTAAATCAGGCCTTATTCCAGAGAGATCTTTTTAAAGGCTTTTCCTGACCACATAACCTAAAGCAGCTGCCTATCATGATATCGCATTTAACTTTTTACTTCTCTACTGTTAATATTTGATAAATAAATAGCATTTATGCTATGAAGCACAATCAAAAATAAAAACTGAGAACCTCTAACTGAAGCTAATTAACTTAGACTTTTTGAAATTTCAGATATTAATAAATATGAGATCTATGGTACACTTCTGTTTAGAAGATGAATTTTTTTTCCTTTTTAGAAAAGCCCAAAAGATGGCAATTATTTTAAGCTTCAATACAATTTTTGTTGCTGGGGGACCAAAAAACAAACATGCAGACATACATACACACAAAGGAAAATTTTTTTTCCTTTGGGAAAACAGTAACACGTCTAAGCTGGTTTGGAGGAAGTTGATTGTTTCCCACCCAGAATGACATTTGGGATAACATTTGAATTGGTCGATCATGGTTTTAGGTAAATAAACTCTGAAATAGGGTCGGCTTTAAGATGTATAGAGGGAAAGGGACTCCGGGCAAGGGTGCAGGAGGAATGCTGAATTCTGGTGCCAGCTTTGCCTTTGACTTTGGCCGTGCACCTGAGATTGTTTATTTTGCTTTTCTAGGCTTTAGTTTCCTCACCTCTAAATCAAGTGGATGAAATGACCTCCAAAGTTTAGCAGTTCCTCAGTCTGTGCCTCTGCGACCTATGCTCTTCTCAGACCCAGGTCCCTTGGTGAGCAGAAGGTGCAGGCAAGGTCCAGGCCACAGCGAGGGAGAGAGGCCGTGTGCAGGTGTGAGTCCCTTAATGCCAACACGCCATTTCTGATGGGTTGGCGTCGACAGCTAGCTTCTTTGCATGGGAAAAAGTTCCCTTCCAATTACACAGCAGTTTTGTGGTGGCTGAGGGCTATAATGGGAATGCTTTGCAGCCAAAGCACTCTCATTCATAAATTCCACTGTGCCACTCTCTAATTTTTTTTCTCTTTTGGATAGATTAGTATTTTGTGGTTCCCTCTACCACAGCCATGCAAGCAAATGTGAGTAAATATTGTCATGGACTTTAAGTCCCTGCAACAGATGGACATGACGGTGTCCATCATGAACAATATTTGGTGCAGTAAATAGAAGTGAACTGACCCTTTTAGGAAGCTGTCTTTAAAAGGAAGTACAGGAAAGAGCCGAAGATGGGAGCTGGTTTGTTTCTAGTTTATGGATTTCTCTGGAAATAGATGTTTCATCTCAGTAAAAGCCCTCTGTTCATCACACACAGCTAGATACATATGCCAAATTCAAACTCTTTGTGCAGGTGTGAATATCTGTTGTAAATTATGGAAATTTAGGCTGCATAGTTAAAAAATACTTTCTGCATCTGTCTTTGCAACTTGTACTGAAAATGACTAAAATGAAGAAAGAAAATCAAAGTAAATATTATTTGAAAAACAGAGAAATATAAAAAGATAACGACACAGAATCCATATATGACACAGACTATTTTAGTATTTATTTGTTTTTTAAACATGAGAAGTCTATTTCCTTAAAGCCAGTGTGTTCGTCCCTTTGGCGGTGGGCGATCTAAAAGATTTATGCTTCACAAAAAACCTCTTTCTCTGAGAATCTGTACCCTCTGTTTATGTTGGTATGTACCTATATTGCATAGAGCAATATTTGCCTTCTGCCATGCAGTCTTTGTTATGTTTTCCTGCTAGTGATAAGGGATATTGCAGTTAGACTCAACATAAGTGTAATTTTGGAAATACTATTAATTTACCTAAAGCATTGAGGATTGGTCAAGTTCAGTTCAAATGACCATGGTTTTGTGTGGTGTAGTGAACTTTTAGATTACAACTCTGGCAAAGGTTTGCCTCTGTATTTTCCTTTGAAAAAGATAACTCTTCCTCTGTAGATATGAAGCACAGAATCTGTTTCTAAACAGCACCGATAAAATCTGTTTATTGGTGTCTCTTGTCTACATACAGCCACCTGTCTAAAAGCATAAATTCACATGTATAGAGTGGTCTATTCTCCCCTGCATAAGTGTATGTCACCCCCACTGGCATCAATGAAAGCTGTGTGCTTACCAGCAGGAGAATAGATTCATATGCTGTGAAAAGGTATGGAATTCTGATTTATGGTCTGTGTTGCTTTTAATGGATATACCTGCAACAGTCACAGAGCTAAAAACTGTAAGGTGTTAAAATAAAACATTTTACAGTGCAATATATTGCCTGCTTGTTAGTTAAAAGCACTACCAGGGAGCACATTTTAGCTAAATTTGGCGGTATTAAAAATACATGTGGTGTATCCTTGCTTTCTTTGCTCACTCTTACTCTCTGCATCTCTATGAGCATCTTTCCCTGTACAGGGACTTACTGTCTATGACCTCTAGGGCACCGAGGGGAGACGTTATGTGTAGCTTGAGATGAAACTAAAATGAAAGATTAAAGCAATTCTGAAAGATTTCAAGATAGGCTGCTGCCAACTCAGCTTCAGAAGAAGAAAGAGGAAAAGAAACTAGTTTCTTGAGTCGCCTGTAATCTGGATCATAGGTAGCCATTTCGGTGGCGTCCTCAATGGATGTAAAGTAGCTAGTGCTTTCAAACTCTTCATGCGAGGGCTCAAAAGCCTTTGCAGAATAGTTTATTAAATATTTAAGCATTTCCTTTTTCTGCCTCTCACTCAGCCACAGAGAGCAGCATTTTCTAAGCCCAATGAAGTACCAGTGTGCGGCCATAGTTCCTTGGTTTCAGTCATGGGTCAGCTTTGTTATGGGGGATTATCCTGCAGCAAGCACCCCTCACCCATTGCTGAGGACTCTCATGGTCAAAACTACAAATGCTAAGGAAAGCATCTGGATCCATGTCCATGAGGTGGCCTTTTAAAGAAATTCATGGCTCTTTAGAGAATGGTTAATATTATGTTTGAGCAGAAAACAATTTTGGGCATAAGACTTAAGATTACCTCAAGCAACACTTTTGTTTTGTCATCTTTTAGAGCTACTCCAGGAAATACTTTAAACTTAACCATACACATCAAGAACCCCATGCACCTCATTATTAGAAATGCTGGGTTGCACTCATCCGATATTTTATGCTTTACATGTTTTATTCCCTTCCCAATCCTTGCTTTTAGGTGAGCAGGAATCAAATCCAAAGGGACATTTTTAGTTATTCCAAGAGCTCTTGAGAAGGAATAATAGTATGAGTTGGTTTTAAATTTCATGGTAAAACCACTTTTAATATTTAGATAATTTTTCTTTTGAAATGAGGAACTTTAATAACGTTATTTAATAGCTAAGTTACATTAGCAACTGGCTTTCCTACTTTTTTTCTCAAAATCTGGAATAATGCTAAAATAAAGTATAATGTAAATTTAAAATAAATATACCTATAACCAGTGAAAATTCTACTTCGAAGTATTTGTAGGAAAATGTAATGCATGCAAAAGTACACAGTAGTTTATATAGTAGTTTTATTTTAACTAGTACACTATAACAACCTGACATGCTGTGAAAAATAAATAACTTTTTGAAAATGCATTTTCCAAGTATAAAAGTAATATTGAAAAACGACTGAGGTAATCACTTTTGCATAGATCCAGAAAGGGGAAGAAGGGGGAAGAATAATTTATGGTTTAATGCATAGAGTTTTACAAAGGTGTGAAAGATTTTCTTTTTTAGTGAGATGAGGAAGAATATGCTTTGCCATTTTGCAAAAAAGACTTAAGAGAGATGGCTGACTTGTAAGTGAGCGCTTGCAGAAGTCTTGGCCAATTCATTTATACCACGGACTCGCTTTGTTTTGGTTTTGGGGTTAGCAGATTAAGTAAATGGATTTCTTTTCATTTCTTCATAGGAAAAAAGACTCTTTTGGCTGTTAAATTCCAATTTTCCAAAGGAAGTAAACATTCCATCTCAGGCTTCTTACACATTCAGATCAACAAACTACTTTGAATCGCATACTGTTTATGGAAAGGAAATAGACTCTCCATTTTATAGATAGAGTCCAAAGAAGAGGCAACTTGCCCAAGGTCATACAGCTAGTCAGCATTTGAAGAAGGTCTCTGTCTGTCCAATCCCATTATCTCTCCTGGTAAGAGTCACTGCTTTAGTGTCAGACTTTCACAGGCAGTTAGGTACACAGGCACTAGATCAAGGGCAACACTGAAAGTGTTGCTGATGGTCTTGCTAATAGAATGGGTCAGCCAACCCGAAACGAACCAAATATCACTAGGTCACTGGCACTACCTAGGTATAGCTTAGAAACAGGGTCTTAGTTTCCCTCCCTTAGTCTCTATCACCTCCTCCCAGATCCCCTCAAATAAACATACACTCTAATTAAAAACTGTCTTTGCTTGCTATGGAGCTTAGCTTCTAGACAAGTTTGCGAACTTCCCTAACTCCTTCCTCTCCAACATAATCATACTTTAAATTCATATTGATATCCTAGAGCCACTACTGCATTAGATTTTAAGTTGTTTTGACCCCGAGTCCTGATATCTCTCTTTGGTATGATTAGTTAGGTCCATCTTGATTAGAGAATATATACAAAAAATTAAAAAGTTATTTTCATTGGCTCTAAATGTGTGAAAAATCTAGGCTGTTACATATGTTCTAAATAGAGAAGGTGGGAGTGGGTGCATTTTCCTCCACTGCTTCCCATGGCTTTTTAACTTTTTGTTATGAGATTTGTAGGTCAGAGGAAGAGGAAGATGAGTCTACCTTTCTTTCTACCAAAAGGGATGGTAGTGGTAGAGCATAGGCCAAGAGCGAAAGAACTACCGAGGTAAAAGATCAGGAATCCCTAGCAAAGAACGATGAAGGATGAGGGGCAAAATTAAGATATTCTTTCTTCCCAATTTTCCTAAGAACTTTGATAAGTCCTTCAAAAATAGCCTTGGCAGTCGGTATTCCCTGTCACTCTGGCACTGACCATGAGGGCGTCAGTGAGAAACTGTTCTTGCAAATGGACTTGGACCCCAGTTCTCTTTTGCCAGATGCTCTAAGGGTGTCTGTTGTGACAGGTGGGTGACAATGATCTTCATTGCTACAGAAGCTGGGAGATTCAAGAGATGAGCTTATCTTCCTTCCTATCAAAAGCAAGGCATCCAGAAGTGCTGGCCCATTGCTGATGAGATGAGGGAACAGTAGAAGCACAACTCCAGAATCCTGTTCTGGTGTCTTACCTGCTTTCTTCAAGTCTTTTCTCTTTCAGTCTTGTCCCTCATTCTGCACACATGAAGCCAGTGCTCCCCAGTGCCCAAGGCTCTGCTGACCAGGGCAAGGTGATATTAATAGAAGGAAAGAGCTTCATGGTGTCCACCACTGAGTAGGGAACTGGGTGGAGAAGAAGTTACATTTTAAATCTTTGGGGAGATCAACCCAAGGACTGACTCTTTAAATTCAAGGTCCTCTGTACTCAAGAGAGAAAGAGATTTTGAGGAGGAGATAGTTATCATGGTACTGTCATGCAAACAAGAAACTGGGAAGGGCACATAACTTGGAAAGTAAATTCTGATCTCTCACACCCTTCAGTTCCACCACTTATAGGGTGAAACTGAAAAATTACTTCTTTCCTACCCATATAAAATATTTTGGGATCTGGTTGAATAATAATAGTAGACAACATTACTTATTTCGTACAAGACTATGTGGTTGTCCTTATGGATAGATGAGGATAACTGAAGCTTAGAGAAGCTAAAGGACTTATCTCAAGTCTGCAACAAGTTAGTAGAAAAACTGGGATTTGAATCCTGGTAGTTTAACTTAAGAGTCTACTTACTAAACCACTGATCTATACAGTTTCCTTCAAATACAGGCTAAGATCCTTCATTCCTATGATTTGTAGTACCAACTTTCTGCTGATAATTTAACCTTTGGTATTGTTTAATACCCAGAGCTGCCAACTGGATTTTCTGACTTGGAACTCTCAGTTTCTTCCTGGCACTTACTTTTTGTTAATTTTCGCGGTTTTTCCTGATGCTCCATAGAGCACAAGTACAGCTGAGAAATTTTTGGTGATTTGGGTATTTTGCCTTTCTCATAAGCGTTCAGTTGTCAATGGTTGATGAGCCTTTGTACTTATTGCTCCCTTGATGAAACTGCCCTAAACTCAGCTGGCTTGGTTTCTATCTCTCTCTCTTTGATGGCTTCAATGAGCTGATGATAGAGAAATAGAGAAATACCTAAGTAACAAAAATAGAGAAATAGCTAAGGCTTCTGGTTTTCGATTTTCTAGTAAGAAATAGCCTCAATCCTTGATGTTTTCCAAAGAGCTCTGTGTTGAGCTGGGTCTTACTGAGTGGCCTTTGTTTTTGTGGGGGAACAAATGGGGATAGGGCATCGTTCTGAGTGGACCAGGTAGGTAGGAACCACAGGGCAGGAGAGTTATGTGCTTTACTCTTGGTTTTTATTACCTGGAACTCCACCATGAGTCTCGGGGTGGATTGAAATCCTATAATGAGGCCAAAAGTGAAAGGAAAACCAGGACAAAGGAATCTGCAGGACAAGGGGCGGGGCCTGCAAGAGCAACGGAAAACAACGACAATGAAGTAGCTTGTAGCTTGCTGCCTAATATGTGTAAAGCGATGGTACAGGCAAGATGGAGTTAATTCAATAAAATAAATATAAAATACTCTCTTCTCTGTCAGGCCACGCTGGAAGCGGGTCAGAGGTCACTGAGCCGCTTCACTGGAGCACTAATCGATTTGCTGTCAAGGTGGCCTGCTGGGGTTTCAAGCCGGAGAGGAATTGAGAGGCGCTCTGGCCCAATTTCCATAATTGCTCACTGCCTTTAGTGTACAACCTTTTATGAAACACAAAAAATATATCATGGAATTGTATTGATTAGCCATTGGGCTGAATAATTCACTTAGTATTTATTACCTGACCCCAAGAGGTTAAATAAATCCACTATCTAACTTGGGTTTGTGAGAAATATTACTTATTCATTGAAATGTGGGCTGATTATTGCACAATAGGCCTGTATCTTTGTTTCTTGATTTTGCAATCAAGGTTAACCCTTGTTGCATTTTGGGACCAACAAGTCGGAATAAAAAAAGCATTGTTTGAATGCTCTCTAAAGTAAGCTTAATAAAATTACTGCCGAATATCATTTTGAAGCAATTTTTTTGATCTTGAATTTGAGTCATTTGTGTCAAGTTTCAAAATGGCCCCAAACTTTATGAGTAATGATGAAATATAGACATAAACCTGGTTTTCATTGCAAACACTACATTTTATAACTGACCTATTAACGGTGACATCTAAGCCTACTCTTATTACACCATTTTTTGGAAGCTCATCCAGTTATACTAAACACTCATAAATTAAGTGTCCCAGGAAACAAAGGGGAGGGTATAAAGAAGATTCTTTCAGTCTTAAAAATGAATCAACCATGGACAGATAGATGACTGATATTCATTCCAAAAAAAAGATGATTTTAAGTAACTTGAAAATATGATAAGATTTAATCTGTAGGGCATTTCATGAATTTATAAACTTTGGGGTTAATCATTGCTTATTTACAGGTATTTTGTGTATTTCTTTTATTCTGACTAAATAGTAAATCTGTTTTGATGTGCTGTGTATCTCAGTCACAACTACATGACATCCAAATTTAATTGTGTTCTCAGTCGCCATGGGCTCTCGCTGTCAAGATGCAACCTTTCCTTGCCGCAGCCCTCCCACCAAAAAAGGACATTTTTAACTTTTGTGTAAAGTCTTTCTTCAGTTTCCTGTCTGCATCCTCTAGCATCTCAAAGCATTGTTTTTGAAGTTTAATGGAATTTGTTGTAGGTCAAGAAAAGGAAGCTTTTTTTTCTTTCTCCCCTCAGTGAAAGGGAAAGGGAAAAAAAATCATTTGAGTTCAGTGCTAACTTTATGTTTGTTGATCCTTTAACATTTCTGTATCCAGGATCTAACCTTACGATTAATGGTAGGAAAAGCCGGGGCTCTGGTGTTATACTCAGAATCAGCCTTTCCTGTGCTGTGAAGTGGAGGGGAGTAATGGCTGCAAAGCAGGTTAAATGCGCCCAGAACTTCCTAAAGCAAGTTCAGGTGTGCCCCACTTCCTGTCTTCCGTGTGGCTGCTCATGTGAATCTGGGCATTGCATTTAATTTTTGTGTTCTGTGTTAAAATGATTTTCTGATTACCACTTTGGGTATTTTCAAGTTCGAGGTTTGGTGTTTGGTCTCTATATTTAGTTTGGGGGTAGAGCGGATGTGGGAGGTTGGAGAATGTAGGGGAGGGAAAGAGAGAGGGAAGAGAATATTAAAAAAAAATTTTTAAGTGAAATTTCAAGTTTTTTGTTCCTCTCCTTCTGTCTGTGTGGGGCTCGGTTAAATGAAGAACCTAGTTAATGAAATGACTTGAG
Organism: Eidolon dupreanum; assembly: GCA_028627145.1. Lineage (NCBI taxonomy): Eukaryota > Metazoa > Chordata > Mammalia > Chiroptera > Pteropodidae > Eidolon > Eidolon dupreanum. The sequence continues at coordinate 11,834,547 of CM053515.1, forward strand.
AGCTCTTGATAGCCTCTTGAGATAATTTGGTTGTAAGCACTGAATAAAATGCATTCACTGGATATACTCATTTCAAGTGCTAATCATAAATACTAAATTTTTAAGGAAGCCAATGTCATAATACTGTTCGTGGCAATTCCAAAGTAAATATTAGTGAAATACTTTAAAAGGACAGGGTGGTGTAAGAGAGATAGACAGTTGTTTTTTTTTTTTTCCCATGGAATTCTTTTAGAATTCAACATAGGCTCTGCCATAAGGCACAGGAGCTGCATATGTTTAAGAATAATAATAAATAGATAAGAGATTTGTTCAAGAGGCTAAAAATATATCACTCTGTTTTATACCAACTTTATGTAACAGTCCAAGGAAACTAATTAAGAGCTGATTGAGGAACCAGTAGTATGTCTTGATTTTTAAATATAGCTATTTTGGGCAGATGAGGGGAATTTATTCCTATGAAATGAATATAATAGAAAGAGGCTGGGTTTTGGAATGAGATGGTCCTGGGTTGGAATCCTAGCTACCACAGGGTACCTGGGAAAAGTCAATTAAACTTATTTTATTTCTTTAATTTGTACAGCAAGGGTAAAGGCACCTACTCTTACAGGGTGATGGACTGAGGATTATAGGAGCTGATTCTGGCACATAATGTATAAAAGTAACTAGTAGCTGCACTATTATTATTCTTCATAAAATTAAGTGGGGATATTGTCACAACCTATTGATGTTGACTGGACATTTTGGGACTGATCTGGTTGGAGATTGTAAACTGAAAACAATCTACATACTCTAGAGCATCCCAGAATGTATTTACCGGGTAACCTAAATGTCACAGTTTGACATTTGGAAAAAAAAATTTTTTTTTTTTTAACCATTAAAATTCCTTCAACGAGGGGAGGAGTATGGCAGATTTTCAACTGCACCCACAAATATGGACGTTTTGGTTTTTTTTTATTTTAACTAAAAGTGGCCAAGATTTCCCAACAGTTCTATTTTTACAAATTTTAAAAGTTTCGTCGCTGGGTCAGATTTAGGGCCTGTGTGGGAAACGGCGATCTCTGCCAGCGGCACAGCAAGATTCCTGCTGTGTTGTGGTTTCCATGTATTTTTACATTCCATGAATTGCTGAACTGTGTATAGAAGGGAGCTCTAAATCACCGGCGCTCTATGTGAGTTTGCAACCTTCTGATCTGGGTTTCAGAGTTAATGCATTATTTTAAAACTGGCGATGGTGTGCTAGTAAATTGGCCGCGGGATTTCTCCTCCCCTTCTCCCTGCTCCACCCTTCACTTCCCCAGTTGTGGTCGAAGGTAAACTTTACATTCGGGACCGCTAACAAACAAACGTTAGAGACGATGAGGTTGTAATTGTTGGATGTGCACATGTATGCTCCGGCACTGAAGAAAGTCTGGTTGAGATGGGGAGGCGAGCAGGGAGTTTTTGATTCTCCCAAATATACAGATTTCCTTAGGACAGAATATATGTCTTTTGGAGAGTTCTACATAAAGTCCCTTTCCAATTGGTGGTCTTCCTCTTTCCATTCCTACAGCTCTAAGTGGCTTCCAGCTAGTCCCCCAGGCCCTACTCTCTTTACACCCCATAGCACCCTGCCCACTCCTCTGTGCACACTCCAGCCCCGTTAGTTTCCATCAAGTCCAGCCCTGATCATGTCACTTGGCTCACACATATTCACTGGAGCCCTCTGCCTCCCCAGTAAAGCCTAAACTACTTGGCCTGTGGGCTCAAACCTCCTTTCAGGCGTGTATTCCTCAAATGTCCTCCGGTGCCTCAGGCTTCTGCAGCTCAGGCTTCTTCCTTTCCCCAGACACTTTCAGCGCTTGTTCATGTCCAAGTTCTGACTCCCTTTGTTCCTTTGCCTGGTATCCTTCCCACCTGGACCTCCTGCACAAGGCCTTCCTCTGGCCCCTCTAGAAGGAATCTCTACTGCCTCTCTCTACTGCTTTATTCATGATCAGATTTTAATTTAAAGTGTGTCTGTTTATTTAACCAGTATTTGTGGAGTTTCTCTTCTCTGCTGTCTCCTTCGCTTGATGCTGGGACATAGAGATGAATTATAATACACAGTCCCTTGGCCATCCAGGTTATTTTAAAACATTTTTTTTTCTTTAATAAGTTATAAAGGTAATTTAACTAGATTATAGAAAAGTTGAGAGAGAAATAAAAAAGGGAAAGAAAAACTCCACAATCCAACCATACTCATCATATTGCATTTTTAATTCATGTACATTTTTACAATTATGATGGTATAAATATAATTTTATGCTTTTATGTTTTAAATTCCAATTTTATATAATTATGTAATTATATATAAAATGATTCTGATATTATATAGATATTTATATATATAATTTTCCATGTCTGTATATAGCCCATATTGGATGGATAATTATTTTTTTACTATTGAAAATTGAGTTTTTTTTCATTTTTTACTATTATAAATAATAATGATGAACATATTCATAGTTATTTTTATACTTTGGATTATTTCTTTGAGAGTTTTTTTTTTTAAATTAAGTGCCAGAACTCCCTTTTTAAGTAAACTCTGTTAAATATTCAAGAACCTGAATATATAAAACAGAGCTGTGCTGGTTTCATGAGGTAAGGTTCCTAAACCCTTTCTTTCCTTTTCACAATCCCCAGAGGCCTTGAGGCACCACTGCACAACCTGAGGGCTTGGTAGACAATACAAAGACTTGTGGTAAATCTCAGAAGAGGAGTTACTTCTTCAAACATTATAAACGTGGCTCTCAATGCATAACGTCAAATGGTTTCCAACAACTCGAGTTCCCAGTGCTCAATTGTATTATTTGTGAGAGTACCAATTTCTCTAGATCTTTGCTCACATTTTATATTATCATTAAATTTACTTTTTCCTAATTTAATAGATGAAAAATTGGCTGTAAGTATACACTTCTCTCATTACCACTGTGGTTGGGCACTTTTCCATATGTGCATTTATTATTTACATATCCTTTTTTATAACTTCTCTATTTCCTTCTCATTGGAATCTTAGTATTTTTATTATCTGTTTGTTTAAATCTTTATGTAATAAAGATAATAACTATCAAAAATAATATCTTGTACATATTTTAGGGTTGTGAAACACCTGTGATTGATTCTTCTATTTTGTTTGCAAAATGAATACCTAAGATATTATTCTTATAAAACTCTGGCTAAGACCCTTGGAGTAAAGGAGCCTTTGTGTTCTCCATTAGCAACTGGCACTGAGTCTTTCATATATCAGAGGTTCTGAAAATGCCAGTTGGTTGGACAAAGTTACTATCACAGCTTCTTCTTATTTTCTATCCTCGGTCCTCATCATGTGTGCCAATTTCCAACTCTGCCATGATCCCCCGTTGCCTAGGGCTGCTTCCACCACACTCCAGCCTCACTGGCCTTCTTCTGATATGCTAAATCTGTTCATGTGTCCTGAATTTGCATTCTGTCTTCCTGGAATGTTTCTAGCAGAACATTCATGACTACCTCTTTCTTGCTCAAATATCATCTCAGAGAAGCCTTTCTAGTTCACTTTTTCTCCCACCTTCCCTTTTATCCATCTGTCTGTCTGTCCGTCCCTCCCTCCCTCTCTCCCTTCCTCCCTCCCTCCATTAATCCTTTAGCAAATGTTTATTGAGTCCATACTACTGTGCTTGGTGCAGGGGATAAAGTGGTGAACAAAACAGATGAAGCCCCTGCTCTCATTGGAATGTCTTTTGTGTTTCTTTGTTAATTGTATAATTCTCTTACTTTCACCCACACAATGATAATTCCATGTGAACAAATACTTCTTCATCATCGCATCCCTATAGACCCTAAATAAATAGTTGATGAGTGAATAAACGTTTCACCCCCACCTCCAATATGTATTATTTCAATTGCTTGGAAAGTTGATGGCATCTTTTCAGAAGCTGAGACTTTCTTAGCCTAGGAGTCCGTCTTTTTTTTTTTTTTTTTTTTACATTTTTTTCTGGTCTCTTTTTTTAAAATTTATTTTTCAGTTACAGTTGACATACAATATTATATTAGTTATTAGTTTCAGTTGTATAACATAGCAATCTATATACCTTACGAGGTGATCACCCCGCTAAGTCTAGTACCTATCTGACACCGTACGTAGTTATTACAGTATTACTGTCTGTATTCTCTATGCTGTACTTAACATCCCATGACTGTTTTTGTAACTGGCCATCTTAATTGGTTTCTCTCTTTCTACCTTGTCACCAAATCCCTGGATAGAACAAAATTAAGGGTTGTTCTCTCTCTCCCACCCCCACCCCAAGTCTTCCTGTTCCCATCCTGCCACTCACTAGGTTTGGCCCAAAGGATGTGTTTTTTCTTTAGTGCAGGAGCCCAGCTCCCATTAGCGTTAATGAGGATGATACTCTCTCATCTAGTGCCTGTTGGGATTTTTCAAGCACCATGTACACACTTAAAATAGAGGCACTTCAGAAAGTAGGAAGCAGTTGCACAAAGCCCCAACTTCAACCTGCTTTTAATAATAGAAACCCTTATTTGCCAAGTCCCTGTCAGTTTTTCCCTTGTAAGCTTTGTTTGGAAAAAAAAAATGGGCTGAAGTTCATTCTTCCAAGAGTAAATGAAAGATCCATATGAGCTGGGGGAACCCTGGGCATGACAGCCTTGAAAGTGTTTTGTACAAGTCAGGAGCTGCAAAGATCTATATAAGATTCAGCGATGGTCTACCTTGCTGAGCAACTGTCATATGGGGGCTGGAAAATGAGGACTAGAGGGGCAGGAACTAGAATCAGAACATCCTTGTTTCAATCCCGTGTTTATCAAATGCCAGCTACATGCTTGGTCCAATGCCGAGCAGTGGGAAATGCGTGTGATTAAGATGTGGACTATACCCTCATAGGGCTAGCATTTGGGAACAGCGTTCCTGTGTATGAATCAGTTTGATCAGATGAAGATTCCTAAACCCCTGCCTTTCTTTTTTTTGGGAAACAGATTTCTGAGAATTCGCATTTCCCCTTAGATTCTTTTGCATTCTAAGGCCTGAAAAACACAGGTCTGGTGGTGCAGGGAAGAATGACAGTAAATAATTATTGAGTGTTGAGTGTTAAACAAGGATAGGGTATTCAGGGCAGCTTAACCTGATCTGGGATGAGCAGTGGTGTGGGAAGTCTTCCGGAAGGAACACTATTTCAATGGTGATTTGGAGGAGTCGGGTTAATTGGGAGGGGGTGGGGCCTAAACCTGCTCTAGAATAAACCATAGGTTAATGGGAGCAGGAATTTAGAACCTCTCTAAGAAGAATTCAGGTCATCAGAGTAAATGAGCATAATGTCCACACGTTCGCCAATAATAAGGCATAGGGAGAACTATACAGTGGGGATTTCTTACTTGTGTAAAAGTCAGGCTGCATAGACAGAGATACGACCCCTGCTGAAATGCTGGAGTACCCTCTTCCTATTTTCTAATGGAGGGACAAATGGATCCAGGACATCTCTGTCATGAGAATATGCACTGAAGGTCCAGATAGATGCCTGAGGCCAGAAAAGCCAGCTGGGTGGGGTTAATGGAAATTAGGCAGGGCCCAAACTAAGCGAAATAGACCTTATCTCTTTTTTTTTCTTCACTTTTTGTTTTGTAGGATTTCCCTCCACACAGGAATTTGTATGTGCTGTAGACAGATGCCAAAATTTCCCTTTTATCTCAGAGACAGGGAGAATGAGGGGCAGAAAAAGGAAGATTCGATGATTAGAGAATAAAGTGGCACTGACCCTATGCTTGTCTATCATGGTATGATTTTCCCAGGTAGAAGTTTTAAGAAAAGTATTTTCTGATCTGATATCATGGATTCAATATCTAGGGTTACATTAAGCTTAAGATGGCTAACACGGATGGCTTCTAAGGCTCTAAGGCTTATAGTTTTGTTTTGTACAGAGCAGAGAGAACTCTGAGTTCAGCTTCCAGGTCTTTTTTTGTGCCAGGGAACAAAGGCCTGGAGCATCTTTGGGATATTAAGAGCAATGGCCAACAGCCTATAAGTACACGTTAATGGAGCGCTTGGGCCATGGACTCTATTGGCTGCTGGCTCAAGATTTCCCATCTTTGCTGGTGGGAAATGTTATTTTTGCCCCCACAGTTGTTAACTTTTATGTTTGCTTGGTTTGTTAGCGCTGACTGGCTTCCTTCTATTTCGTCTTCACTGTGGTCTCAAATATTCTTATACTGACATGGCTATTTAAAAGTATAAATTTCCTTATTTGAAGATATGTATTCAGTCTGGATTTTTTCTTAAGTCTCATTCATTAACACAGGAGCCGGCTCACCAAAATACTTACTAAATCTGGCTATAGAATTTGACTTCATGACCTTTTAGGGTGGTGAATGTCAAAGATTGAGCCCCGGGCAGTGTGAAATAATAAACAACTGGGCTGTAAGATCCAGCTTGACGGGCATCATCTGCAATCACCTCCCTGAATTTATTAGAGTTAATCAATTCAGGCTGAAAAACGGAGCTAGGAAATCTCGCCCATCATGCTCTATTTCATTCACACTTACACCAGGTAATAGGAGTTTGTGAGTTTGTTTCACTGGTGGATTTTGTCAAGACGATAAAAGGTGTCCCCGAATGGACACTACTTGGATGTAACTTGAAAGGTGATAAAAAGTCCCAAAAGAAAATTACCAAGTTGTTTCACTTGAACTGCTCGGGTCATTTTTCCAAAGGTAAAGCTTACTCTTCATCTTCCAAGGTATATGTTGGTGGCGACTGAAGTTAGTAGGAATCTCATCTCATTTCAAACATCCAGACAGACTTGTAGATACACGTTAAGGAGATGACCCATTGAAAGAGAACTACCTATAGAAAAATCTTTCAGAGTTCAGGCTAGGGCAGCTGCTTGTGACCTCAAAGATTGGAAATAAAAAGGCTGCTATTAGTTCCACGTCAGTTCTCAGAGTGAATGTTGCAGAGTGATGGAGGGTGTTAAGCTGTCAAATACTAGCAAGGGTTAATAAGGTTAAAGAAGAAATAAAAGCTGGTCAACAATAAAGCAGTGTGGATAAATCAGTACCAATAAATAAAGCATGTCACATCATGTATACACTGTGCAGGAAAAACAAAAATCATAACTTTCATTCTTAGGCAATGGTTGTGGAATTCTGTGCCGGGATATCTTAGATTATTTCCCTGATCATTTGGCATGGTCACTTGGAGACTTTAACAGCCCCTTTTCCTCTCTGGAAATCACTTAATTGCTTTCCTTATAGGAGAGTTCTCTAACATCAATCAGAGTGTACAATATAAGAAGAGCAGAGTCAGTGTAGCTTAGCACCTGATGTCAAGGGAAGGCCATTATAAACCACTGCACGGAGGAGGTGATTCACTTTCAGGCCCTTTGACCTCTGCCCTGGAAAGAGAGGTCAGATAGATGCCTTCTGTGTGGGCTGAGTTTGCCCAGCTGACTGGGGAAATTCAGGGCTATGGTGGCCACAGGATTTTGCAGATTCTTCCGTACATTCCTATAAGTAGTGCAATGACTTGAGGATAACGCAGCTGAAATTCCTTCACAACCTCAGACACTTGCCACTGGCCACAGCCAGGCCTCGAAAACAGAAATTTCTCAGGCAAAGTGGCTCTTTTTAACTTGTGTTGGCGTGTGAGCACAGGTTCTGGCTCAGTTTTAAGTGGTTGGTTACTGCCCATTCCAGCTGACCCATGAGCCTCACTTTAATTGTTTCATGGATACTTCCAGACCCAGGGGCTATGGAGAATACTTCTGCTTAGCAGTCAGTCTCACTTGAAGGTGATTCTCTAAAGCATGAGTACAAAGAGTCATGTGCTGTCTTTATTTTTTAAAGAAGCACACTCCTGCTAACACATCCAAGTGAATAATTGCCCTTTGGGTGATCCATTGGCTTATTTTATTTCTTTAAACCTTGTTTGCCCCTCAGCTTGCAGCATATTACTTTGACTATCTTTGATGGCAACCGGTCTTCATCTTTGGGGCTGTTTTTGGAAAGAGCCAACCATTAGAAGTCAAGCACGTGGTCAACTTGTATGATTTTTCTTTGTTTCATTAGATCATAAATTACAAAAACTGATATTTTTTTTTGGTTTTGTTTTGTTGGTGGTAGGACTATAGAAGAATTTCCAAAAGAAAAATTCCAAAAATATATCAAGCAAAGATCATAAACTTGGAAAAATTGCATAGTTACTCCAAGGTTTAAGTTCTGGTAGATGTGTTAGTTAAGCTGTAAGTTACCATTTTATAGTCGCGGGCCGTGTCGACTGTAGAGCCAGTAAAGTTCCTGAAGGTGGGGTTTCTGTTCTCAGGAAACATCTTCCAGCAGGCAATTAGAAGTCTATGAAAAGTGACCTTGGTGAGTTCTCTGCTTGGATCTGTTGAGCCTTCGGATGTCTAGAAATCGTGGAGCATGTAGGGTTCTAAGATCTCAGCACTGGGGGTGGCCCAGATCTTGGAGGTTGTGTCTGAATATGGTCAGCTTTCTCATTCTAGGAAATGAAATTCTTACCTTCGACCACTATTTCCACCAATATTGAGTCTTTTCTTGTTTGAGTAATCTTAGCAGCAATCTAAAGAAAAAATTTTGATTCCAAGAAAAACTCAACAAAGCTGTGAATCGTCGAGAGAACATGCATGTTTCTCATATGCCTGTCTCTCCCCTTCCCCATTTCCCACTCTTTTTCCCAACCCCACATTTAACCCAGGATAATTTTATTTAGACAGCAAGGCCTGATTATTTTTACATGGATTGATTTCCTATCATTGGGCTCTGTCTGTCACACTTCTTGCTAGTTCATGGTTAGCGATACATTTGTAACTGTTTTTTTAAGATGCTTCTGGCTTTCCCTATAAATTTGGACAGAGTGGGAGATATGGAAACTAGCTGCTAGAATTTTGTTTTTGTGAGTAAAAGGCAAGTTAATGTAAAAATCACACAAACAATCCTTACCTACCACTATCTGCATTTTCCAAATCATACAAATTGTAACTTTATAAATATAATATGGTAGAGACTGGGCTCCTCTGCTCCAAAGGTTTATTAACTCCTTGAGAATATGTTTTCAGGACCCACAACATAGCGAGCTTCATGAATAATACTTTGAGGTAGAAGGACAATGGCATAGCTTGGGCATCAGACAGAACTAGGTTTGGATTTTAGCATTTTCCTTACCAGCTGGAAGGCTTTCCCTGGTTGAACCTTAACTTCCTTTTCTATACAATAAGCATAATTCCTGTTTCATAGAGTTTTTAGTACTGTATCTATAATATAACTATCATATCACATGATAAAGTGAGCATCCAGTGATCTCTTCGTCTCTTCTTTTGTCTAAAGTTATTTGCATAAAATGAATTGCACGAACTGAATATATTTTTATTTTGTGAGAAAATTCTGGCACTGGTATAGTAAATAAATTAACATTTGCTGAAGAGTTCCCTTTTCTACAAGTGAAGCATAGATTTTTATTACTGTAAATGGCCCCAAGCTTTCACAATTCCCAAAGCAGATAAGTAAGTCCAGGAATTTTGCTATCTTGAAGGAAGAGCTGGAAAGGCAAGGTCCAAATTCAGGGCTGTTTGGAAATATAGGCATTTAATTTCACAATTCGTTTTCATATTTTATTCAGTGGATTACAAAATATTTTTAAAAGTCAAATGCTGAAAAAAGAGACGCTTTGAATACAAAAGTGCTTGCACGTCTTCTCTTGCTCTCTGTCCATCTGTCCATCTGTCTCTCTTTTAATACTGTTAAGGTGAGGAGTCACGTTGAGAAACACGTGATGTTGGATGGCCCAGCAGCCTGTACCTTTCCACCAATGGCCAGGCTTCAGAAAACAGAAAAGACTGTTTTCACTCCCTTTCCTTCTTCATTATATACAAACTACGAGGCAGAAAGCCTTTTTGCCTGTCCCCTAATTCCTTAGCCCATCCTTAATTAGTGTTTTTATGGTTAATCCCCACCATATATCTTTAAGAGTTTCACATGCGTCGGCTCCCTACAAGTTTTATTGCATTCAAAATAGAGGCAAGCTGGCAGTGTGTGATGGTGGGAATATATACAGTCACCAAGAGGGGTTGGCTGTTACTTGTAATTGATTGCTCACTGAAGCCTGCCCGCGCACTTTACCCCGAGGCCTCGCTTTCCTCCATATGCCTAGTGTCAGAACTTGGAAGGCAGCTGGTCAGTCAGCGCACATCCTGTGGGAAGCGGCAGACACAGGCGGCCGGGTAGCCATCAGCCTCCCTGAGCACATTTCCTCTGTGTTTTGATAATAGTTCTGTAAGCTTTAATTATGCTGTGTGACAACACATTCATGAACTATCAAAATAAATCCTTTGAGGAGATGGCTGCTAACCAGTTTTGAAGCAACAGTGCTTGTTGCGAAGAAGTAAGGAGCGAGGCAATCAGATATTTCAGGATCCCCCTCGACGTTGAAACCAGATGAAACGTTTTCTTGCCTTTTTATCGTGCTGACAAATGCTCCTTTTAAAGCTGTGCCCTTAAGAAGTTAACTGAAGACACTTATTGCAACACTCGAGTGTATTCAACACAAGGGCTTTACAATTAGCGGCGGTAATGTGAGCATAAAAGCTGAGCCCCAATGTCGGTATATAATCTCAAGGAACACTGCAGGGTCCATTAAGGCCATTTACAGTTGAGACGGAGACTAATGGTATTAAATTATTACAGCTATTGCTAAAGGGGCATTCTCAGTGAATCCCTTCCAGCTGGGTTGGTTGTATATGCTCTTTGTCAACAGTACAGTGCTTTAAGGATATCCTTATTGTTCGTGACCATTTAGACGTGATGCCGTGTGCTTTACTGAAGGTATAAATAACACCCGACAAAAAGACTGGGAATTAGTGTTTGATTAAACTGGGCTTAGAGTTAAGTGGAGCTGGGTGGTTCTTGGGCAAAGCCCACTTGTCTTCACACACGCACACACACGCTTGTGGGCTCACATATGGAATCGTCTGTGCTCATGAACTGTGTGCAACAGCATTCTTTTGCCTGGCTCCACATGGCCAGGTAGACCCGTAAGTCAGTTAGAGTTACTTGCATTGTTCTATGTCATTGTTCTGCTTGGAACTCGGCAGAATGTAGGGAATTAGTGTCAGAAGAGAATTCTGTTTGGAATCCAAGAGTTTAAGAAATAAGAGCAATTTATAATCTTCAGCACACATTAATCTCTCCCTCTCTCTTTTTTCCCTATGGGTATGGTTGCCCTTTATTTGGGTGAAAGATTATGTGAATCTCCTTCAAGGTTGGTAGCGTTGTTAACTCTTAAGATATTTTAGCTCCACTAACAGCCAGTCAAACAATGGGAAACTATTTTACAGAATAATTGAGCATAGAGTCTTCGGTTTCAATTACTAAAGCAAGAAAGTTACAAAGAGAAATTTAGGAATAAATGCCAAGTTGCTACTGAGTTTGAGTAATGAGCAAGGAATGAATTAATAACACCAGAGGCATGAGAGAGAAGACTGAAAAACACAGAGTGGCCTGTCTTCTCAGGCAGGGGTCAAAGGTCATTGCAAATAAGATCAAGGTGGTTGCCATATTGAGTATATTCAGATATATTTATACATGGGCTATACATGTGTATCTTCCTATTGCATACATTAATTACATAATAAGATAATTAAATGATTTTTGTTAACTATTTCCGTAGTGCTCCTTGGTCAGATATATTTATTGAGCATCTATTTTGTGAGTTCCACTGTACTAGGCACTTAGGAGGGAGAGGAGCATCCTATCAGACATGCCTCTTGCCTCAGGGAGTTTGGAATCAAGTCGTCAAGGATAAATGAACAGAAAAGATAAACTTGTTCAGTGTGAGTAATATATAGTGATGGCTGAGTATGACAGGAGTTTAACGAAGGGGTAAAGTGTATTAAGATAAATTCACAGCAGCACAGAACTGCAGTGAGGTGACGGTAAGAATGCAATGTGAAGGGCTGCGGGGTGGATTTGGGGGATACCAGGAAGCACCGCTGGGTTAGTGTAGAGCCTTGTCCTGCCAAGTGCTATCTATGTTGGGGACACAAACGGCCAAGACATTGCCCTACCCTTGGGGAGCCTAGCACAGCAATTCAACCTATGCACCTTTCCACTGAAATAAAAATTGATTTGCAAGGAATTTGAGGAACTCATGGTCCTTTTGAAGCCCATCAATTGATTCTTTGATCCAAGGTTAAGAATGGCTGCCTCATGGGAATCGAAGGCCATAAGTTTAAAGTGGGGCTGTTCTTTTTTGGGGGGGTGGGGACAGCAGAGGGAATATAAAACTGACAAAGGAGTTTGATGTGGAAGGCAACGGGAAGCCTCTGAAAAGACCTAAAAGAATGTTAGAGATAGGCTCCTGTTCATCCACCTTGTTTCCAGGTGGAGAAACTTAGAGCCAGGGGCGAAGGTCACTGCCCAAGCTCCCCCAGATGTTCTTAGTGGCCCTTTATTATAGTCAGCTGAATGGACACTGCCTGCCTGGGTCAGGTGCTCTTGGGAATTATCAGGGTGGCAGCAAAGGGTGCGAGATGAAAAACTGACCTTAGGTGAACATCTTCTTAGCGGAGATGCCCTAAGGAAAACCCAGGGCAGTAAGAGAAAAGGAGAATTTAGGAGGAAACTAAGAACAAAGGATGGAGCCACTGGTATGAAAGAAGCTCTACCAAATATAGTTTTGACGCACGTCACTGTCGGCACATGAGACGTTTTCAGTGAGAAACCTCTTCTTGAACTTTTTGACAAAGCAGAGAATCTTTGCAATCTTTGAAACCTTCCACTTTGGAAATATCCACAAAACAAATGGGAAAAACAAACATTAATGAGGCAGATATAAAACACTTTGGAGAAAAAATAATTTAGCATTTTTATAGTTGCTATAGAAACACCTCAGCCCTCACTCTTGCTAATTAGTTGGATTTTACACATTTTATATTTGGAAATGCAAATCAGTTTTCATAAATTATTACTTATATTTTTTCAGTTATATTTACAATACTGTTATGCAGATCCACACAGAAAGTCTAGGATATTATTTAGTTATATAATGTGACATACTTAGTTATATGAGCATGACATTTATATCCACAAGACATTTCTTAGTTTAAATATTCTCCTGTTAAATGTTGTGGGAAATTATACAGAGATTTATAATTTTTACAGAAGAAAATGAGAAAATGTAAATTATGTGGTGGCTTACTAAAGTGTTTTCTCATGGAGTCTTGAGAGAGAAGGAGGGAGATCCACCTCCTCCCAGTGGACTCTAAATAATAAACATTTAAAATTTTTTCTCCAGTCGTGGGAATTGTGGTTGGTTTGGGTGTCTTCTGAACTTTGGGTACTAAACACTCACCATCTGTAAACACTTACTGGACTCTCACTGATTGGAGAAGGCAAATGTTTGGAGAAATGGGACTATAGGACAGGTCCAAGATCTGGAGTGGCTTATAGTCTTGTGGAGAGGAGGTGAGTGAATGAATGCTCAGATTCGATCGATGGGAACTATAGATGTATTTTCAGTCTATAGTCAGAGACAGGAAGAGCGAAGCTTTATTATTGAAAAGGGGGATTCTCTGATACACCTGGGTTTAACTGCTGACCCCACTACTTACTGGCTGCAGGATTTGGGACAAGTTACTAGACCACCCCAAGCCAGTTCCTATAAAATGAGGATGAAAAGAGTGATTCCTACATCATAGAGTTTTTGTGAAAATAATAAAGTGTTTAATTGGGGCCCAGTACATTAGAAGTGCTCAGCCAGTGGTATCTATTATAAAATTATTATCACAGTAGATTTTCATTGTGCATGCATTGATCTTTTTAATTTCGACTATGTGTAGTTGAACAAAAAATAAAAAAGAGAAAAGAATGCGAAGAGGGAAAGAACAGTTTAAATAATGTTCTCTGTTTCACTCACTGTGCGCATGTCTCTGAGCGAAGCTGCCAGTAATCAGACCTTTGCGTACGGTATAGGTATTAATCTATAAGGTCGCAAACACATGTGTACCATGCTCTCTGTGTAGCTTAAGTGATTTTCAAGGATTATTTTGACTTCATGTAATTTTTATCTTATACGCTAACTCCCACGTCATAGTTGAAGCCACTGTATTATTGTTGTTGTTGTGTTGTTCGTATTGTTATTGGCCTAACGCAAGGGAACCAGTAGGGTAGCTGATGAAATGACTTGAACCTTCATCTAAGATCTTGGACTAGATCTTCTAGATGTCTCTGGATGATTTTGATATGGAGATAAAACAGGTAGCAGGGAGGAGTGGTAGAAGACCCTTACGTGTCGTGTGTGAGGGAGAAAGAAAAAAGAGGGCAGGGCCGAAGGTGAGAGGCACCAGGAAGGGCCGTGGCCCAGTGCCAGGAAGTCTTGATAGGGGTGGTGGAGAGAGAAGCCAGTTTCAGAGAAATAGGAGCCGTAGAGAGGAGACTCATTGGGTCATTAGCCACATGTGGGAAATAACCAACACAGAGAGAAAAATGTTTTTATATGCTAATATTTTTAGAGACCGAGGTCCTTTGAGTAATGTGTTTGAATAACAAGGTATTCTGATGCTTTTTAGCCTTTTCAGTCTTCTGTCCTCAGTTATTTGAAAAACAGAGTAAACAAGATCACTTCCTTCCCTAGGCTGATTTCCGTCCTTTTCTGAATCAATAAGCAAGGATTTGTTTCTTCTTCGTGTATACGACCCTATTTAAATTCAAGGTTCATAGTAACATAAATGGTAAGTGGGAGGAAAACAAATAAAGTACAAATACATAAATACATTTCTTTTTCAAAACTCACCACATTAAACAAGCCAATAGTTTTGATGTTATCTCCATAGGTTGTTGCTGTGCTGTTTATTATGCCAGCTGGGGTATGGCCAGGCAGGAAATCTAAGGAATTGAAGCATTGGGGACTCATAGGGACTAAGGCAACTGGAAAGCAAAAGCTCCTTTTAAAGGGAGGTGTTGCAGCCTCTTCTCACCTCTGTCTGCTTGTTGCTGCTGGAGCAGAGGAACCCGGGACTACCAGATATGACCTTTCAACAGGAGCCAGAAATTGGTATCTTAATGTGAAATCTGATTTTCAATGATGGAAACTAATTGTAAAAAAATCACTATGAAAAAGCCAAAACAAAATTAGTCTGTGCATTGCTAGTTCGTCGCCTTTCTTTTAGAGCTATCCTGGCCAGTATGGCAGCCAGTAAGCGTAAAAAACTCACCGGATTATAAAGGTTGTAAAATATATCAATATTTTAAAAATACTGATTACATGTTGTAACAAAATAGTGTGGATATGTTGGATTCAATAAAAAACGTATTTGTTACAATTAGTTTACCTGATTGGTTTTACTTCTTAAAATGTGCCTACCGGAAAATTTAAAACGACGTATGTGATTAGTATTATATCGCTAGTGCGCACGCTGCTCCGCAGAGTTTTCCCTCTAAGGCAGTGTCCCTAGGTGTCTTCGTGGTTTTTTTTTTTTTTTTTTTTTTTTTTTTTGCGGGTGCAGGTCCATAAACTTATCCTCTCGTCAGGAAAGGTCTGCCTTTTTGGTGAGTCCTCCGGCAGGTCAGTTCTGAGCCAAGGATAGAGCTAAAAACGGATCTCGTGCTTTGAGCTCAGGTTTTGGCTGGCCGGCAGATATGTACCCAGCTGTCCCCGCCTGAGCCTCCGAGGTGGTGGCATTCATATCTGGCATCCCAGCCCTGGGTACCTGGATTCTTCAGAAGAAATGGTGAACTCCTGGGAATTACTTTTCTTTTGTTTGCCTTAGTGTTGCTTAAAAGCTTGTTTATATTGGAAAACAAGAGCAAATACTTTAAACTGGCATGAGGTGAGGATAAGCTGTCACCAAGTATCGTGGCTGTCATGTCATGCTCACATTTTAATGGATTGAAACAGTTTAGTAACTAACCAGGGGTGCTGGCTGGTCAGCCTGGCCGCAACCTGGAAGCGGGGAGAGACCCTGGTCAGTTCCTCGCTCTGGCTTTTCAGACAACAGTTTGCTCTTGGATCTCATCGAACAAACAGTAGATTCAAATCCAGGAAATATTTATCCCCCTGCTAGGTGCTAGGTTCCATAGGAAATGTCTTCACATACATTATCTCATTTAATTCACACCTTACAAAACACATCTAGTAACCTCTACTGAGGTTTTATGTGCTTAATATCAAAAGAAGAAAGGAGGAATGCATCGGAGTCTCTACCCATCCCCAGACATGCGAGGCATTTTCTTAAAAGCAGGAGAGTTTGAATGCCCAGATATGAGCTTATTTATAGACTTTAGTTTAGCTCAGTGGTTCTCAATTTTTAAGTGGGTTGTAAATACAAATATGCACGTGTGGTGCTTTATGGATGATGTACGTGATCTACAAGGATAATTTTGACTATGTGTGATTGTTACCTTCCATGCTAACTTTAGGACCTGACTTCCTGGCTATGATGTAACTCCTCTAATATGTATAGGAGTTCTTAGTGCATGATTCCAGGTGGTTGGACACAGGGATGTGCCCTAAATAGCCGCTGTTCCCATTGCTTACAGAATAATGTGTGTTTGTAATGTACGGGTTGGTGGGGTGGAGAGGAAACTCACTGAAGCTTAGACAGGCTCAGTGTTCCTGAAGTTAGGGAGCAGAGGGCTGGCCAGCCTAGGGGAAACATTCTTTGGAAGTGGAGATGGCAGCAGAAGGTAGTCAGCAAAGGAAAATAGTGGGTCCTTCAGTTGCCTGGGGTCAGGGACCTACAGTCATCACTGCTCCCTCCGGGGCTTTGGCTCCATTTAAGCTGCATTCATGTAATCTCTAGAAGGATCTTCAAGGTCAACTCTAAGATAAGCCCCTGGTAAAGGCTTATTATATGCCTGAGGCTACGCTACATATTACAGTAACATCCTATCTCATGTAATCCACACTCATCCTGTTTTAGAGATTAGCAAATTGAGAGGTTAAATAATTTACTCACAATATCACACTCTTTTCTATGTGACTGCATCAGCCATGGTTAGATTTAGCTATAAACGAGAGAAACTGTGCCTGATCTCCCCCTAAACCAAACCAAAACAGTGGCCTAAATAAGACAGAAGTTTATTACTTCCACATAAATGAAGCCTGGAGGTAAGCAGCCCAGGGCTGTGAGGAAGGCCCTGCCATACAAAGCCCTTAAGCCAACAACCTTCTACCATATTTTTTCGCCATCTGGAGGGTGGCCTCATCCCTGCTGTTCAATATGGAGCTGTGGCTGTCCCTGCAGCATCCCTGGTAGCAGAATGGAGGAAGGAGGGGGCAGAGCAGACCCCTTTTCTTAATGACACTGAATGGTGTATACAGCATTCTGCTTGTATCTCATTGGCCAGAACTTGGTCAAATGGTCACTTAGCTATAAGGAGTCTGGGGGAATACAGTTTTTATTCTGGGCACTTCTGTGCTTAGATAAACATTGACGATATTATTACTGAAGATGAAGGAGAAAACAGACATTTGGGTCAGCGATAGACTTTGGTCACCAGAGCGACCTTGGACAAATCACTTAGGCTCCTCTTGATTTATCTGTAAAATGAAACGATGATGATAGTAGGTCCACACTGCAAGGATGTTCTGGGGAATAAATGAGGCTTTTTGGAAAGCATTTAGCATAGTGTCTCATAGCTGGCATCATTCAAAACACCATAGCTATTTTTAATTATAACATGACTAATCTTTTCTTATTTCTGCTAAGTTTGTGTATATAGTAACACAGTCACTAGAGAAGGATGCTTGTTTTTTCTATTTTCTCCTTCATGTTCTATTTTCACTATTAAACAATACTTTTGAATTTCTTGGCTACCATGTAACCTTAGCTCAATATTTATTTTTCTGTCAGGTGGAGGTGGTAAGATTTACTGATCATGAATGCTAAAAGATTTGGAGAAGAAATCATAAAAGATAATATTAAATTGGTTTCCTTTCTCTTTTGATTAATATTGTCACAGATGGTCCCTTTTTCTTGTAGAGCTTAATTTTACATTGTTTGCTTGAAAAGCTGAGTGCCAATATAATTGTAATTTAAAATAATATTGAAACTTACTCTTTAAAAGAAGAGATTAATTCTGAAATTTTATATCTGTATCTGTATCTATGTCTATCTACGGTGTCACTATATTAGATTGGCTTAAAAGAGAGGCATTCTTTTTCAACCAGAGGCTTCTACTCTTTTTTAAGACAGTGAAAACTTTCATTAAAATTCAATGCCTTTGGGAGGTGTGTCAGCTAGAGAGGTGCATGGGACAGAGAGTGTGATGCCTTTAGTTTGGACAGGATCTTGACAAGGTATGCAGGTGGTGTGAAAGCAGTGGGTGCTAAGCTAAAATCCTTCAGTGGTATCCCATCTGGATTCAGTCCGCAGTGCATGGCAAGGGCCTGGGGGTCTGACCCCTGCCTGCCTCTTTGGGCCAGCATTCTCTGCTCTCCGACCACACTCATTTTCCCTATTACCTTGGGGCCCTCTGTAGTTTGATCCCTCTGCCTGGAGTGCCTTCCCGGCTACTCTGCCTGCTTACCTGATCCTTATCCTCCAACCTTACTTCCAGGAAAGCTTCTCTGAGCCCCAGGATTGGTCAGGCTTCTTGGTTTTTATTCTCATAACATTGGGTGCTTTTCCTCGGAGTGACCATCTTGAGTTTTAATGATATGCTGCTTCAGTGACAGTTTGATTTGCATTTGCCTCTTCCTTTAGTATGTAAACTCAATGAAGACTGGGGGTAGGGTGATGATGTCTGCTTTGGCTGATGATGTCTGCTTTGACTCACCACATGTCCCTTGTGCTTGGCCCGGTACTCAACAAACTTTTGCAGAAGGAATGAATTTGAAAATCTCTACATTATCTATGGATCATCCTTTGGTAACTTATAAGACTGACTTATAAATAACTTTTTATTTTTTTTCCTTTTTTGAAAAGCTTACCAGTTTCTTGGTGGGCATGGTGGCCTCTAGCTAACATGGAAGTTTAATGTTCTTCAGATCACACACCAGCATTCTCTAAGCAGAGACCAGAGTCACTGTGGCCCAGCCTGGCCTCGTCAGAGTGATACCAAGGCCAGGCATCTTCCGAATGACATGGCAAGAAAGGCAAAGAATGAGATCCCTAAGGTTGTGTGGTCCACATTAAGGAGCATGATTTATTTTACTTATATATTTTTTCTAAACTGAGGGCATCTTATCTAGTTAGACAGACTTCTTTGAAACCAAATTTTGTTCGTTGTGACATTTGGAATTAATATAAGGAAATACTCTTTGTATTGCCTGGTATTGAAAATGTCAGTAAACAAACTCAGCAGTCAAAGAAGGGGGTGGTGGTTAGTAACAAAAGACATTGTTTCTTGGTGCAGGAGGTACACAAGAGAGTATAGAACAAAGGTTTTCTCAAAATAGGCTTTTCAGCAAACTTTGGAGCCTGACTCTTGAACCCTACCCCCTTCCATTCTGCTGAAGTGGGGGTGCTGATGAGAATACTTGTTATTTTAACCAGCTCCCCAAACTTACCAACACAAACACACTCCTAGTGTCTGGGCTGACAGCAGAGCTGGGAAGGTCCTTATAGGATCACAAAACAACCAGGCAGTTGAGGGCTTCCGGCAGCCAGCTAACAAAAATATACTCTGAGAGGATGCAGCTCAGGGAGGCGTGGGACCAGCACAGCAGTGAGCCTGAAAGCCGGCCTTTCCGTTTTTATAGAGCTTCACCCCTCACATCTGGTGGAACTGTGACGATCAGCGTTAGACCATTTTAGAAATCAGATACCCTGGGTACCAGGAAGTTGATTTGCCTTCCACTTCCTTAAGAAAACACACATTAATATTTAAGCCGGGTTTTCATAAAAGAAGGGTTGTATTTGAGATATGAAGTAAAGTCAGGAGCTGGGAAAACTCCCCCAGATACAATGACCTGGTGCAATTCAAATCATCCTTCAGATTTGAAAAGGAAAAGGCTCGCCCTCCCCTAGAGTCCGCGTGGCCCTTGGTATCAACTGTTTTATGGCGTGTGTCTATAATTTGGAAAGAACTGAACTTGAAGTTGTAACTTCCTTCTCTGTAAACAGAAGTTGGAGCTCCATGAAAGTTACTTTCTTAAGCGATCCCAAGAAACAGTGTTTATGATTTTCCTCCTCACTATTGTTTCTTTGCAGCTTTTTTCAATTAGAGGACTGTGTGGTACACACCGTCCATTACTGGGCTCACGGTGGCCCTTGCGTTTGTGATCCAGCCTTATGCATTTTCCTGCTCTTCTTTGGGTCTGGTCTCCTTGGAGCTGGCATTGAGATTGTATTGGATGAATCAGGTGCCAGAGTCCTGTTAATACCATCTTGAATATAGAATGTGAGTCTGGCATGCCCCTAAACAAGTTGTGGAGACAAATACAGTTCTTAAGGGGTGAAAGGAGTTTTTCAAAGATCAGTGTAAATGGTTTACTTTAAAAATAAACATTTTAAATCTCTTTGATCTTGGCTGTCCAAAAGATGCAAACTAGTCATGCTTCTCAGGGGAGTATTTTCCGGGGTTTTAAACGTAACATAGACCATTTCCTCTTTGTTTGCAAGAAGATAAGTCATTGTTGGAACAATAGAAGATATGAAGAAAAAATATGCAAGTAATAGGCAGGTAGCACATTAAAGGTATTGCAGGATCAGAAGTTGGTTTTGCATTTGCAGGTGGAGACTTTGGTAACTTCTCTTGGTAAATTATTTATACAGATTTGAATCTTGAAAACTGCATTTCCTGTCTGGGTCTATCTACCTACCTACCCACCCACACACATGACTTTTTTTTTTATCATGACTTTTTTTTGGTCATATGCCTTATTGAAAATTTGTTCATGCCATTCCCTGGCATGTCTTTAATCTTTTGTTTTAATAATTAGGCTTTACTTTTTTGGATTATATACTTGCCTGCTCACCAGGCCTCATCATTTAAATATGATTCCAGCATTAACTGAGTATCTGAATGTATCTGTATTTGGTATTTTAGAAAAATGGTTAATATTTTGAAGATTGCATGCATTGTAGATTTTGATTAAGTAAAACATAATTGGAATGGGAGTAAGTTCTGATGTACTTTAAAACTCAACCACAAATTATTCAAAGATAAAATGAAATGATTTTGAGGTTTCCTACTTGTTTCTTTTGCATGGAAAAGCAAGTGTTGGCCGTACTATCATATATTATTTAATCCTTATTTGCTAGTTTTATACGTGATGTATAAAATGATTATCTCATGGATGACAGAAAGCTGTCCTCAATACATCAGCCATCTTTTTCATATTTGTGCCATTAATTGCTACTCTAAAGATTAACAAAGTAAGTAATCATTTTCAAAGAAGATGCTTTAAGACCAAGATCAACATAGTGAAGGAAGTCTGATATTTTATTTTCAACTGGCTTCCAGTGGCATTTCTTAAACAGAGCTTCTTTTTCAAGTTCCGTAGTCAAAGGGTGAGGGTGGGGGCTCTGTGCAAGAAAATGTGGGTGATTCTATGTGGATCTCTCACCACTATGAAGTAATTAGCGGCAAACATGTGCTTTTCCTTGGGCAAGCAGAGCCACGTCATGGACATAGGATAATCTAAATTAGGATACTTGAGTTCTCATCCAAGGTCTTCTACTAACAGGCTCTGTGACCCAAGGCAAGACCTGTAACTCTTCTGAGTGGTGGTTTCCTCATCTATAATTGAAAGGGTTTGACTTGACAGCAAATAAAAAAATACATAGAGAATAAGTAAAGGCAAAGCTGCTGTCACTGAGGAGACCATGAGCTTGGGGTAGGCTTTCACTAGCTAGGTGTCCCCACCCTTGACCGTGAAGTAGCACTAAGACCCCTGGAACAACCTGGAACCCAGTGCGCAAATCACCTTCTACTGCTAGCATTTGACATTCCTTCAGTCTAAGAGAGAGCATGTTAACTGGAATTTAAACGGACAATTTTGACCTCCTTCAAGTGTCCTTTCGCTGATAGTCCATGTTGCAGAAAACTTGGAATATATGGAAAAGTTTAAAAAAGGAAACCAAAGTAATTCATTAGTGCCATTACCCAGAGATATACATTTGGAATATACTTTCTTTCTTTTATCTTTTCCTTTTTAAAAATTTTTCTTAGAATAAAATGTATATATGTGTGTGTATATATATATATATGTGTGTGTGTGTGTGTATATATATACACATACATATATATTATGATTGCAGTGATTATCATGTACTGTAAACTGAGGTGTATGGTTAAATATAAACAAATAAAACCTAATTTTTTTGTATATACTGTTTTGAATCCTATAACTTCTAATTAATAGGATGTCATAAAAATTTTCCTGCATCTAGGCATTTTTGGAAACTATTTTAACGACAATCTAATATCTCATTAACCAGTTCCTCTTTATTGGGTATTTAGGTTATTTCGTTTCTTATAGCCATAAATGTCACCAGGATGAACATCTTTTGATTACTGCTCTGATTACAGACTTAGGGTAGATTCCTAGATGAAGAATTCCTGGGTCGAAAGTTTGCCTTCTTATACTTCTAGTGATCTCATTTTATCTTTTTTTTTTTTTTTTTTGGTTGGCATTACTCTTTTAGTAGAAATAATCCATTATATGTGGAAATCTGATGAGTTGTTAGACTGTTAGGTGAAATAATACTCTGAAAAGTAGTGAACATGAAGCAGTTATTACAGATTACAGAATAAAATGTTATCTCCTGTGCCATTATTAAATGGATCATCCTCACTGAATGTCATGGCAAAAAGTTGCATTCCAGTTCAGAGACAGTGACCCGTAGAATCAATGCAAACATTTGTCATATATCCGATAGCTAGGGTTTTTCTTCCCTTAACAACTTATATTACTTAACCATTGGTTTAAACAAGCATAATTTATGTGTTTCCAACTCTCCTCATTTCTGAACTCCTATTTTTGAAAAAAAAAAAGTTGGAACTGTGCATTTTTAGGGGAACATAAATGCATATTTAAGGTATGAATGCTTCTTTCAGGAATGATCTGTGTCCTGGCTGGCAAACCTCTCAGGTGCACCAAGGGGCCCTGGCTACTTGGTCATTCGTGGATGAATATATTTTTAAAATGCTTTCTTGACCTTCTTCTAACTTGGAGACAAGCACATTCCTCACTTTTTCCCAACCAAAGCGAACAAAATTTTCATGTGCAGAGAGGGTGTGTTTTCAGTGGATTAGACCCAAAGCTATGTTGTTCTAGAGGTCTTAGTACTGCTTATGTAGCACACAATAAGTTTTGTAGCACAATTTAAATGTTGATTTTAACATATAAACAGTCATCCAAAAGCATTTCGGAAAAGCTGTTTTTAGGAACTGACTTAAAAGTATATCGGATAATGATTTTCCCAGCATGTTTGTTTATTTATTTATTTTTCAGCGTCTTTATTTAAGCATATAAAGTTTTTCCTTTTCCTTGGACCCTGTAAAGAAGTGCTGGGTCCACTTCCTCTTCTCTGGGCTCCCTCCCTTCCTTTTCCAGCTGTTTCTTTTATTCGTCTGAGACATTAGACGACGTTCTTTATTTTTTTTGCCGACAATGACTTATTTATACCTAATTGCCTGGATCCTGGGATTGTTAGGAAACTGTACTGACAATGATAATTTTCAGTTGTCTCATAGCGAGGGCACATGAATTAACACAGATCCCAACCGAAATACGGCAAGTAGGAAACAAAGCCCCCACCCATGCCGTGTTTCTGACACTGCCTTTGTTAAGCGATGCATTAATAGGAAGGTGACATTCTTTTGAGAAGTAAAGCATATGTAAATAGGAAGAGTTTTTAAAAATAGAATTCTGCAAGTCGAACTCATTTCTACGGCTTTAGAAGGCAGAGAACAAGTTAGACAGAAACCTTCTGTTAGCAGAGGATAGAAATTAGAGTTGTTTTCTTATGTGTTGGACATAGCCGGGTGTAGTTGCGTAGAAGTCAGACACATCGATTCTGTGTTTGAATTTTGGCGTCCGTGAGGACCCAAGACAGGCCTTCTTTAGCATGACTGTGATTGTATGAGTTTGTGAAATTGCAGACCTAACTTCCGGGCCACATTAAAAGTGATGCTACCTGGAATGGAGTCTCTGGTTGCTTCGTGATATAGCCATTATGGCTCCTGATGGATTCCTGTGAGAGCAGAATTAAAGTGCTGCATTTACTAATGACCAAATGGGTCGGTTCCACTCATATGCCTCCTCTGTGCCATTCAGCCTTTTCCAAGTTAATCTTTTGTAAAATTAGATTGTAGAGATGGACACAGTTGCCACCATCCTGGGGCAATGGTGAAGGACTCATCGTGCTGGCCCCACTAAACTCCCCGTTAGAAATCATTACGCAATTCGCTTGTGGTGTCATCCCACTTAAGGAGCTTGGCTTCCTTTTCAGTCCCGGTTATCCCTTGGAAGTGTGACCCTTCCAGTTTGATCGCCCTGAGAACGCACACTATTTTCTCTCGCTGGTAAAGTCGCCTCTCTGCCGGTATTCACCTGAAGGGGCAGAGATGCCAAAGCATTTCTCTCGAGAGTGTTTCTCATTCATTTCTCTTTTATATAATCACGCATAAACCAAGTAATGCATCCAGTGAAGAAGAGAGGAGGAGAGGGATGAGAAGGTGTGAGTATCAGTAAAATTTTTAAAAGCCACTGCTTTTAAAATCCCTTTTTTAATCCCTAACTGTTAGCATGCGGGACAAGTCATTTAGATAAAGTGATTTTTTCATAGTGTTAGGGATCAATTCAGGGATTTTTAGCCTATAGGCAAAAAAAAAAAAAAAAAAAAAAAAAAAAAGACTAGGTGGGGCAGTAAAACTTTTAAAATAGATGGAACATTTTTTATTAAGTGATAGACATTTTCCTAGTGAGAGGCTTTTATCAAATTCTCATAAAGGTCCACAGCCTACAAAAGGTTAAGAAACCACTGCATTCTATCTTCATAATTTTTTAATGTTTTATTTCAAAAGTTGATGTTCTGTTTCCTTTTATGCAGTAGAGAAAAAGCATGCACAATGCTGATATTCCTTGATTTCTAATTTCTTCTCTCTTGTATGTCCCATAATAAATGTGCAGGAAAGAAATATAAAACGCTATCCAAAGTCAGTTAATAGCTCCGAGAAATGCACATTCAGAGTGCTTTAAAATCAAGTTACAAATATAATTTTCAATTTGCTGGGGAGAAAATAGGAAGAAAGAGTCCTTCGGAATACAGAATAAATTCATTGTATGTACATTATCGACGTTGGTTCATTATATTTCTCGCTGGCCCACAACTCATCACATCTTTAAGAAGCAGAAAGTACACACACAATCCCTACTGATGATATTGAGGGGAGGGGCACACTCGAATTACTGTGGGTTGAGTTCTTGAAGTCAAAGAGGTGGTATGTGAAGTTTTATTCTTCAGTGCCATAAAATTCTAAAAGCAAGCGGTGTTATCAGTTAGGGACGCTTATGGATTTGATTGAGAAATTTACTACTCTTGCGGATTATCTTCTCCTTTGCAGGTATTCTGAATGAATGTCAAGGCCTGGCCCTGATAGGTTCCAGAAAATATGTCTATCATAATTTTCTGGGAAGCTGTGGGAACTGTCACATTGTAGCATCTGGGACCACAAGACATGGAAAGCCTGGAGTTTGTCGGAGGGCACTTTTCCTTCTTTAAAATTCTCCATTTCCCACAACTGATTTTTATTATTCTGTGACATGCTGGAAGTGTCGCTATGACGATTTAAGAAGGACGGATATATTGCTGACTGGCTACTTATTACAAGAGTTTCAGATGTTGTTGATTTTAACCAGCTTTGCCACTTCCACCTCAAACTTTTTAGGACTGTTGGCCTTCCCACATCCTGGAAATTCTGGGGTCTCCTCAGCTGAAGCCAGTGAGATACTATGATATACGGTGGGTCTGAAGAATTCCAAAACACTTAGTATCTGGTAGGGAAACATGGCATTTACTGTATGACAAGCTAAGCAGTTGTAAAATGAAATGTGGCAACAACAATTACCTTTGCACTAAGTGACTTTGATAGGCTTCGATGATTTATTTATTTATTTGTTTTTTTTTTTTTTTTTGGTTTGCCACTTTTTAGCAAAATAATGGTATACTGGAAAGACCTGGATTTCAGTCCCAGCTCTTTTCGTCATGGTTATTGACGAAAGAGACAGTGCTTTCGCCACTCTGGACTTTCTTTTCCTCACCTGTAAAATGAGCATAATATTATGTGCTCTGCTGACTTAATGTGGTCAGGGTATGGAGGAAATGAGAAATCAAACGGATATCACTTTAAGAAGCATTTTAAAGCCAAGTGGAGATTGCTCTTCTCCTTGATAGAAACTCTCCCACCATTTCAGACTTAATTAGAAGCCACATATTTTAGTGGTTCACAGATCTGGCTCTGGAGTCAGACAGGGCTGGGTGAGTGTCCTGGCCATGCCACTTACTCATAGGTGATCTTGAATAAGCCACTTGTGTAATCTGAGCCCCCATCTTCCTCATCTTCAAAATGGGAGTAATGATAGTTCAGACCTAACAGATTTGGAACATGGATTGAATGAGATAACTGGCATGTGGTCAGTGCTCAATTACTGTGAGCTATTGTTAGCATTCGAATCGCTTTACCTACATTGTTAAGAATTAGAACATCCTGAAAACAGAGCCCTGCATATGTGCGCTAACCACGATCCACAGGCAAGCTGTCATTTTAAAACGCAATCATCTGGGGTCTGCTGGTTAGTCCTCAATAATCACCTTCTATTACAGTCAGATTAGATCTTCAAGTGGTGGCAGACTGCCAGTTTTTCTTACAGTTCTCAGTTTCCCGTGCCTTCCAGTGGTATTCAAAATACTTCACGATTCGACTCAAGAAATTTAGCACATCTTCAGAATAAATTATTCTTGTCATTAGCACGTTACCACTCAGGAAAGTCTGTATAGCAGCAGAATGCCCGGAGTGAAATGCTCTATGCTCATCGCTTACGAGCACCACGAGTGTGAGAATGTTTTTGTTCCAGTTGTTGCTTTTTGTACAGCGAAGCTAAAAGCAGGACACACCCGATGGTGTTTGTTTATCTTGTGACTAACGAAGTTAGCAAAGATCCAGTTAGGACAGCTCAAACAGGCAGTAAGATAAGGATACCAGCACAGAGAAAAGTCACAGAGGCAATATCTCCTGATCAAAGGACAAATGTGACCAAGATGTAACCATCTTACCTTTCTTCAGGTTACATGTGTAAAGGTGTCTGGCACCGAAAACATTCCTAACTTGCATTATGAGTAAAGAAATTGAAAGGAAAATCTATTTTAGTTATTTTCATAAAACTTCCTTTTGATGAGGACTAAGATTAATCAGCTTTCCTACCCAGCTGCAGTCCTCTGACTGTCCATCCGCTCCATCACGTTCTTTCTTGGTGATTCTTGTTACGTGCAGTTTGGCACATGACAGATCATTTTGACTTTACAGGTTTCCAAAGGTGATAATTTCTTGCATTTTACATGGATATGTATACTGCAGATGAAATATTGCTTCAAAGTAGCTACAGTTTTAAGTGCTTAAGTTGCTTCATCCTTTTGAGTAGCATTCTTTCCTCCTTTCGTATATATCTATATATTACATAAAATATATGTAAGATATTTCAGGCCTGAGCCCAAACTAAAATTTTTTCCATTAAAAGGTATGTGCATTATTTACTTTGAAATGAATGCCCTATGGATCTTTAAACCTAAGCTTGGAAAATAGGAAATAATTCACTCTGGCTTGAAAAGGGTGGGGATTTCTTTGTTTCTTTTTATATTTATTCAGGAAAAGCTGACAATCGTCTCACATTAATGAACTACACCATCAATCACAGTGTTGACAATGAGCGGAAAAGAGAGGTATATGTCAGGCTGACGGCATATTGCCTTTTTGAGCGAGGGCATGGCTGTTTATAGCACTTTCGTTGGCAAAATTCTTTTTGCACTGGAACAGAAATAGAAAGAAGAATTAGAAAGGCAGCCAGTGGAAAGAGCTTTATGTTTTCAAATTATGGAAAAAAATAACAGGGAAAAATTGAGAAAAGATTATTTTGGTAGGTTGTATACCTATCTCACAGGACTTAGAGAGTAAATGGAAAATGAGAAAAAAGGGGGTTTCTTTTATCTCTCTCCTCATTATACAGGGCTTTATCTTTCCCTAAGATCATAGCAAAAAGTTTTGAAGATTATATACATCTTCATCTGAATCCCGAGACTATCACAAGTGAATTGATAGTAATTGGTTTACTCTACTCTCAGCATCCACCTTGAGTTACACACACACACACACACACACACACACACACACAGGTTTGAGCTGACGATTGATAATGAAAATGACTTCAGTGGCCCCAGGAAATGATAGAATTTTCTTCCTCTTTCTATTCTCCTCTAGTACCAGTTGGTAAGAAGAAAGCTAAGCCCTGGTAGAATCACTGTGCCAGACAATGTTTTTGTGAATTGTGACTTAGACCAAATAGCCATATATCCATATCACTCATGAGTGGAGGCCACTGTCATCTCTCTTTTGGGGACAATTTCTCCTTTTTTTCAAAATCTAAACAGCTCTCATTTGTGTCAACTTAATAAGTTGGCCAGCCAGGACAAGATGGTGATATTAGCAGCTAGTAATTATTAAGAATTTATTATGTGTTAAGAACAGCCATTGCTTCATGTAATTCTCATAATAACCCTGTGAGGTGGGGAAATGTTGTCACTTTTACAGATAAGGAAACTGAGGTTCAGAGAGGCGGAATGGCATGTGCAGGGGATCGTACATCAATGAATGCTGAGCTAAAATTTGTGGGTCTCTCTTAACTACAGATTCCAATCTCTTCAATGCTACACCAGTGCTTTTGGCCTCAAATCTTTTGGCCTCGGGACCCCTTTACACTCCTAAAAATTATTGAAGATCCAAAGAACTGTTGTTTATGTGGCTTAGATCTATTCTTATTCACTCTATTATAAATGGAAATAAAATACTTACAAAGTGTTTCTTATTCATTTAAAAATGATGATAGCAAACCCATTACATGTTGACAACACATCATAAAATGAGAAATAACTTTATTTTCTGAAACGAAAATGTTTAGTGAGAAAAGTAGTATTGTTTTACATTTTTATAAATCTCTTTAATGTCTCATTTAGTAGAAGACAAAATTCTCATGTATTAGGTTGCTATATGTTATTTTGGCTAAGCTATATGAAGAAAATCCAGCTCCATAAGTATATGCAGTTGGAAAAAGGAGTATTTTAACAGTTTTTAAAGATTAGTGTGATTATTCTTTGATAGCACATCAAAAGCCAAGAAGTGGTAGTTTTTAAAAAGTTAGTTGTAGTGTTGAGTCTGAAACAAAATTAATGAAATTTTGGTACTCTGCTTTTAAAATTTATTGGTATATCTTTCTCTTTGAATGGATGCTTAATCTGTCTTAATTTTGCAACATCATACATTGATTATTTGGAAAATATCAGTTCACCAAGTTATATTCACTGAGCCATATAACATATTTTATTCTACAGCATTAAAAATTCTTATTTACTAATATTGCAATCAACCTCATCAGAAGAAGGTAAGCTGCCAAGCTCATAGTGGTAGATACAAGTTTCCAAAAATTCCAATTTCACTTGAAAGCTTGAGTTTTATCATTGGCAAGACATAACTACCAATTATTTTCCTTGAAGTGACAGTCTCACTTTGCTCATTTTTGAGAGGATGTTTGCCAAGTATCCAAGTTTGAGTAATCATTATTTGTCAGTTGTACTTGCAAGTTAAAATAGTGTTCTGCAAAAGGAGAACTAGTTCAGGCCATAATTCCAACAATTGCACAAGTACCTTACCTGGACATAACCATTGTGCTTCTGCATACAGCAGAAAGTTTTATTTGCATATCTCATTTCCTCTCACAGAATATTAAGAAGTCATATGAAGGGTCAAGATTTAATAAAATGTAACTTTATAAAATTTAATAAAATAATTTTTACTATTTCATCAAGAACTTTCTTAAGTGAAATGGTTTTTATATTGTATGCGTGTGTGCCCATGTGTGTTGGGTTGTGTTTACTGTGAATTCATGTTGGCGAAGAATACAATGACTCATAAGTGTGGTTTGATGCCATTGCCTTATTCTGGAGAAGGCATCATCGTTGCTTTATTCATCACTGCTTTTGTACCTTTTGTACAAATGTCAGCACAGTAGTTTCATTAGGAAAATAGTTCTGACCTCATACGTCTCCTAAAGGATACTCAGAGACCTTCAGTGTTCTGTGGGATAACATTTGAGAACTGCTGCTCTACCCGATCCTACCCATCAAAAATGCTACTCATGTACGAACAGCTTCCTATAGCAAACAGCAGGAAAAGCAAACAGTAGGGCAGCAAAGCAGTTGGGAAAGAGTTAGATATTATTATTCTTATAATGAAATTTTCATACACATATGTCTGTAATAGCAAATAAAATGTTGTTAGGGTTTTAAAATTTTCTTATTTAATCCTTCTGCTTCATTTCATATAAAGAAAAAATTCTGTAGATCAGAGGATATCATACTTTTGAAGCCATCAGTGACAGCTGACCTTAGTTTTCACTTTTACCATGTCAACATTGAAACATTCTGATTCTCTGTCTGTTTACAGTCCTGAAGACTAGCTACTTGGAATTGATTTAAAATATTTGCGTATAGTTACAGCATTTTAAGAGACAAAAACCCACCAATTTCTCATGAATTCTTAGAAAAATTTATTTTCTGTAACTGAAAACATCTTATGTTCCCTCTTAGCCAAAAGACAGAAAGTTTAAAGACCAATCCTTTAACTAGAGTAAGAGTTTTCCAAAATTTAAACTTAACATTTGATTTTGAAAGACTCTGAAAGAAGAGGCCTGACTTCGTTAAAGCAAAGAAAATTTTGGATTTTTGTGGAAACTGATAATAAATACTAATATTTTTGGAATTCTTTCTTTCTCTCTCTCTCTTTCCTTCCTTCTTTCTTTTTCCTTCCTTCCTTCCTTCCTTCCTTCCTTCCTTCCTTCCTTCCTTCCTTCCTTCCTTCCTTCCTTTTTTTTTTTAAATGACTATTGTCTTTATTTTCTATTCTGGAGAGTTATACAGACTCAGAAATTGTTGATTGTCTCAGACTGGAACATAGATAAACCTCAGAGTTGAGTCTCTGGGTAGGAGCTGTCAATATGGGTCTTTCATTCTGTTTCTTTTTTTTTTTTTGAGATTTTTTTTTTCCTTCAAAGAGAAAACGAAACAGAAAAACTCTTGTGTGTGCTTGAGGTTCATTCACTGCAATCTGAGAAGCGTGGTATTTGGGCTGAGCCTTTGAAGCTTCCATGACAGAGAAATGGTTAGTATGTAGGCACCGAAATTTTCAGATTGTGGATATTTTTCAGGAGTAGGTGAAAAGCATGCATAATATACTTTGCTATCTGGCACGGTTTGGGAATCGAAAGCCTGTCTGATCAAGTCAGCAGCGTTTCCTTGAATGTGGTGAGCTACCAGAGGATGTACCAGCATTGGCCTGTAAGGTGACTTAGGAGACACACCAGCATTTTCCGTTTAATCATTATATACCTACTTTTATGGCTGTCTTCATTTGCTGGTTTTCTATGTATAACTTCCTTTGAAAATAATTTCACTTAAATAAAATAGTGGATCAATTTAAAGTAAAATGAAGTAAATGATAAGGGAGGGAGGTAGATTGGCAAAGTGATATACAATGGATTGAAGTCTGAGGAAGCTGAAATAGTTCAGATGTGTTTAGCACATTTATTTACTCATTCAACGTTATTTATTGAATGCTTGCCTATTCTAGGTACTATGCATTCAGCAGTCAAAAGTACAAACAAAGTTCTTGCCCTTGTGGAACTCTTTTCTTAGATGGGGAAGATATAATATAATGTTGGGTAGTTAATGTTATAAAGAACAGTTAAGCAGGGTTTGGGGCTAGAGCTTGAAAGGAGTACTTTTTTTGAGAAGGTTGAGGGAAAGCCTTGTTGAGAAGGTTGTATTTGTGAAGAGACCACCATGGATTGAGTTTAGTTCATTTTAACAAATATGTATTTATTGAGTGTTTGGCTCTGGAATACCAGTATCAATAAGTGGCCAGAGAAACTCAGAATTGGGAGGCAGGAGTAATAATTAAAGTTTAATAGGATGGAGTGCAACATAAAGATTTAAGGAGAGAACATTTTGGTGCCACAGAGGAGGGGAATGGCTATCCCAAGCATGGTGGCCTGGAGGAGGTGGCTGCCCTGAGCTACATCTTTCAGAATAGGGAGGAGTTAGCAGGAGAAGGAGACCATGGGAGGGTGGGGTCCTTTACAGCAGAGGAAACGTCATGTGCAAAGGTGAAAAACATTCCTAGAAGGTGAAATCTGGATTTTGGGGGATTGAGAAATAGATGGAGGGTGAGCAATACTAGGTATGTGGATTAACAAGTTTTATAGAATTGGAAACTGCATAATACTTTGCTCTGGCCTCTGCTCTTCCGAGGGTGCCGGTTTGGCCCACCCCTGGCCAGATCCTTACCTAAGGAATAAGAGTTTCATCGGGCCACCTGGAACCTGTGCACCTTCTAGATCACACTAAGAGTTGTTGGCACCCAGGAATTTGATGACTCACTGAGACTACTTCCAAAGCCTGCATGGGTCTCTTACCTGGTCTACCTTTCCAGGAAGCATCCTGGTATGTGCATCCTAGTCTTGAAGGGACAAAGGACAGTTTGTAGAGGATGAGGAAAGAGATTGGATGTGAGGGCTGGAGGGTTCATAGGTTTGAGCGAGGCCACTTGAGATGATCATCTGAGCCAGAGGTGGAAGGAGAAAGGGGGTGACATGTGACGGGGCTGGCCTCCCTGTACCACTAAGCTCTTGAGTAGAATTTCGACAAGTCCAAGAATTCTGAAATCAAACCTGGCCTTCGAGGTTGTTATAAAGGAATATTCATCAAGAGAAGAGGTATAACATAGTTCACTTAACGTTTGTCTTATACCTTTGACATATGTAGACATGTGGTATGTGAGTCTCCTTACATTAGGGATGGGCCTGAGTATCATGATACTTTATATTTGTTGCTTTTAAACAAGAAATACAGTAATAATTGGTAGCAATGTCTAATTCTTATAGGGTTACTTAAGCAGACTTTTACTAAATTTACAGGGTTTTTTTTTGAGAAATTAAATAAAAATTTGCCTCAATTCCCATTATTTCCCCATGTCTTTGGCCTCTTCATTACCTCATAAATTCACACCCTGAATTGAATTAAATAGTTAAGAATAAGCTTATATTTTGAAATCACTTTTAGAAAGCAGGTTTGGATAAAATAAAAGAAAACCCCACTTCTTTGGGTAAAAGACAGAAATTATAATATTCCTAATCCAAAATCTGAATAATAATCCTTGGGATTAGCCTATAAAGTAAAAGTTAATTAAAATATTGCATAAAATTATGAAAAATTATGTAAAACCATCATGAATTTATCAAGAAAGTATATCAAGAAATGATATTCTTACAAGTTAAGAAGTCCTGAACATCTTTCTTGATTTGATTAACAAATACTAAGTGCTTCCAGAAAAATTCCTTTCCTGATAAAAAGATCCAAGAAATCAGCACGATCACCAGATTTATTCAATAAAAGAAAGGGCGTAGGAAAGAATATGTTCCAGATAAGTCCTGTGTCATACTCCTGCAAGCCATGAGGTCACCAGTAAATTGGAGTTGGATTTAGGGCTTCAAATCTGTTCGAGCCAAAGGTGGGAAGCCAGACTGCCAGAGCAGGATTGGACCCTCAGGAAGCTGAACCCTCCTGTGGTAACACTTGACCCATCATTGCATCCCAGGAATCCAGTAGGTTTGAGCTAATACATTTTGGAAATCTCTGTGCATCATGCAACAAAATTGCATTGCGTGTCTCTGACTAAAGATGAGATCATTTTTCTTAGCTCATGGTTTCAGGCTCAGACCACCCTACCCATAGGTGGAGTAATACAGAATGTCTGTGCACTGGGATATGAAGTGGGAGAGAACTGAGATTTTATCATTCAGCTACCCTATGCCAGGCAGGGTACTGGGTTCTTTCTTTAACTGTCCAATTAACCCTCACAATAGCCCTGCAAGAAGGTTGGAGAGGTTGAAGAATATATCTAAGCTCACAAAACTTTACCAGTGGCAGATCCTGCAGTCATACCTCTGTCCATATGATGCCTGTTATAGGCTCTTTCCTTGGCACCATGCTGAGGGGAGACAAAAGCTTTGTTTGCCCTGGGAGGTCATTTAGCCTCCTAGACTCACAGGGCTCAGAGGGGCTTGGTGAGTCTACAGTCACAGATTTCTTGTTACTTGCATGCCCATTGCCACATTCTCAGCAGGACTAAGCCAAATACATCTAGAGTCTTCCCCATTGTTGCTCTGCTATTCTGCCTAAAATTTTTCCCTTCAGTGACTATTGCACAATGAATCTCAGTCTCTTGCTAAATAAAGGAAGATGCCATTAATACCTGGGTTCAGATTATTTTACATCTGTATGTAAGAATCCAGGGACAATAGGATGTTGGGGAGAAGCAGAGAAGGGGAAATCTGGTCTCCAGGGAAGTCCCTGGCTTCCTCTTTCTCCAATTTCATACCCCTTGGTTCCATTTCCCAAGTTCCCTCATCAAAGAAAAGTGGATCTCCAAGACAGAGGCTGATTTTTCGTCAAAGCTTGGCCAGGATACAAGGGGATTGCTTGGACAATGCTGAGGGATAACCAACCAGAAGGCCCTCATTTCTATTAATCAATGGTTATTCATTTACCAGAGGACTCTCCCTGCTCTGAGCTTGTCGCTGGACACCAGAAGTATGCTTGTTAATGAAGCTGTTGCGTTTCTGCAATATTAAATCCAGAATTAATTTTCAAAAATCAAAATAAATGAGAAGAACTTGCTTTCTTGTTATGGATTTTTACATGATAAGAAGAATCGACTCACATTTCTGCATTGTTAGTTTGAACGTTAAAAAATCAAAATGAGCTAGGAACTTATCATTAGCACTGTCTAGAGTAACGAATTCTTACCTAATGAAAAAAGTCATTCATGAATTTTCTGCTTTAATAGTTTGAGCAAAATGGTGTTTTTTTTTTTTTTTTCCCTACTGGCTCTCTTAATATAATGGTATATTTGGGATTTTGAGTTAGCAATGAATTTCTGATAAAATAACCATTCAAATGATGAAATGTAAAACAGTAATGCAAGATCAGTCATTCTCGTTATGAGGCATTAGGCTAATAGGATGTAAATGTTAAAGTCAGATGAAACTTTAGACATAGAGTTCTAAGAAATATGACACTTCTCTCAAAAGAAGCACAAATGATTTTTCCAGAGATTTCATTAGCAGACTAGACCCTGATGTCAGAGATTGCTGCCCACAGGATGTGTTACTCTTTATAAAGCCTGTGGTTCTGTTAGCACAGCCCCCTGTTGCAAGGTACGTTCAGATGTTTCATGGTGGACTTTGTAAGATGAAAGCTCCTTTGACTCTAAGGGCAAGAGTTTAAAGCGGCTAATAACGCTGGCTGAGCTGTTGGATTTGGGTGAAGACACTCTACAGCAATAATCAAATGCTATTTGGAGTCTGATTGCTCACTGCGCCTGTAGAACATTGAGTTGAGCTTTAGTCTACTCAGATTGCTGGAGTTTCCCATTTATCTGTCCTTGGTGGAAATTAAAGAGGAATCTCATGGCCATTTAATTTGGTGGCCCCAAGAGTTGAGAGACGTAGCTCATGTTGTCCTCTCTCTGGAAGACAGCTACCTGCAGGATTGATAAACTCGTTCCACGAAAGGTTTAGATGGCTTTCCTGATACCTGCTCTGTGCTCTTTCTTCCTGGGAAGTGTGGGAACCAGCAACAGAATGAGAAGTGAACCCAAATAACTCACCTATCTTCCCAGCTGCTATGACAACAAACTAGGGTCATTTCTCTCCAGTGATAAAAGTAAAGGGAGATGTTCATAATCAGCTCCTTTATGTGCCTGCCTATTTACCTGGGATGGGCTATTTTCCTTAGCTGGTCCTTTTCTCCCCAGATGGACTGGAATTTGGAATTTTCAGTCTGGTTTGTTTAAGCCCTTAATTTATTGGTTCTGGCCACATTCTGAATTTGTTCCTTAGTTTTACTTTTGCTAGTTTGAGATTGTGGTTCTCAGTTTAGGGTTGAGACTGGTTAGAGTCAGAGTGAGAGAGAGTGACGGTGGTAATTGCTTTGTACATCACAAGGTGCTTTCTCATTATTTCATTTTAACTTCAAAGCCATTCTTTGAAGCTCACAAGCTAAGTATTATCAGTCCCATTTCACAGAGAAGAAGAGAAAGCTCAGAGTGGGTAAAGGACTTGCCCAAGGCCATTCAGCTAGTTGGCATCTACTTCCAAGTATTAATCCCACTGCTTTCCCCACTAACCATTGTCCTTCCTATTATCATTGTTATTTCTATGACTAAAATTTTTACTCCTCTATTTCTCGATTGAAAAAATACTGAGACTTTAAGAAACTTTTTTTTCCTTTTGATAAGCCATTTATTTAGTAGCTGAGCTAGATACCAAGCCCAAACCTCTTTGTAGGCCATGCTCAATCCCTAACAAGTCTGAAGGAAACAGCAGGGCTTTTAATATACCCCTTAGTGGAGATAAATCCTATAAAATTACATTTCAGCAGCAAAATAGACAAGCACAGTAATTTTGGTGTAAAATGTGCAAAGTCTTATTTACGGAACATCTCATGATGCTGTTCCCAGATGTCTTTTAAAAGAAATTTTTAGTTACATGCAAAGGAACTGAAAACCAGGAATATAATTGGTAAGAAATGTAAATCTGTCCAAAAAAAAAAAAAAAAAAAGAAAACAATTACAACAACTTGATGAGATATATATTTTCTCAGCATCAGCATAAAAGAAAGAACATTCTGATCCAGAAATGGTATGTAAGTAAATAAACTTTAATTGGTTTGACAATACCCCTTTTCCTGGCAGTGCCAAGAATCCTAGCATTATAATTACACAGTTCTGGGCAGACATGTGGTTTCCATTAAGAAAGACTGTGATTGACTGAGTTCACGAGGCATGTCAGAAAAAACACACCAATGTCTTTACAAGAAGGGAAGAGAAATAGATCTAAATGTATTTATAACTTCACAAGGTACACATTCACAAACAGTTTTGAAAGGGCATACATTTCTTTAATTCTGATGGGAAAAAAATCATTAAGGAAAGCCATTCGGGAGCATTTTGGCTTCTGCTTCTATATGAACTCAACATAGTTACTTGCATTTAGGCAAAAGAGATGCCTTTTGCCCTTACAAAGATTTCTTTAAGGGTTCTGTAAGGAAAATGTTAAGAAATGGCTTTATCATTAACAAAGATTTTTGAGATCCATTCTCTCTTAGGCCCGCGTGGTGAGCCAGGCAGGGTTTACGTTCTCCCACAACTCTACTCCCACCCCAACTTTTTAAAAGAAGAGGAAACTGAGATTTAGGAAGTTAGTAAGTTGCCCAAGGTCTCAGAGCTAGTAAATGCTTTTAATTTAAAAAGTGTTGCAAAAACATTGGCGGGGGTGGATTGGTTAGGTGGAGAGGGGCAGTTAAGCCTTGCATTGTACAAATGCCAAAAACTCCACAGGTAACACAGATAAAACTTAAACAGTTTAAATTTTATATGCAGAAGGATAAAACTAGCTAGGTTGGAAAAGGGTGAATTTCCTCCAAGGACATTTTAAACCAAAACCTAATGACTTGCCTTAATCACCCAAAGTGACTAAAATATTGAGTAGTTTATTTTCTGCTTTTGCATAAATACTTTTAAGATGACAAACATTTTCAGGCCTGCCAAATACTGTCATAGTTTGGCAATGTTAACTTCTCAGTCTTGAAATATTTTTTTTGACAACAGAACAATTGTGTGTGTGTGTACTTTTTCTTTTTCTTGAAAAACATTTTGTCAAGAAGTAGTGACAAAACATGTGGTAGTGTTTTTAAAAAGACTGTCTCTAAAAAGGCATCTCTTACATAAAATATGAGATTTTTCAACTTAAAAAGTAAATGAGTGACTTATTCAATGGAATGTCTCAAACTGTTTTTATAAGTGGCAATTCAAATATTTTTAAGCAGCCATCTGGTATGCTAGAGTGGATATGCAAAATATTATAGTTTGAAATTAATGAAACAATGCCTATGATGTCAGCAATAATAAAAATAACAATGAATAATAGCCACTATATATCGAGTACTTACTATGTGCCAGG
>CM053515.1:11873357-11889141 GCA_028627145.1 Eidolon dupreanum
GCCATTTGTATCCATCATTTGACATGAAGAGGTTTGTGTCTGCTCTTCAGTCTGACAAGAAATTGCCCATCATTTGGCATGGGAACAGCAGTCTGCATTCAGCCCCAATTGTTCATTTTATTAACAATGAAGAAGCTGGGGATTGAAGGGGAGGCTTTACAGTGAGCCTTCATTCCCCAATCTGTTCTTTCCTGTTTCTTACTGGAATGAGAGATGCAGACTGGAGCTGTCTAGCTACTGTGCTGTTGGAGGCTTGTGGCTCAGTTAGGTGTTGGGGGTGGGTGAGGGATTTACTGGGCATTGGAGAGCCAGAAAGTCGTCATGTCGTCTGGTGTGCCTCAGCAGCTTGCCTCAGGATGTTTCAACAACGTTTCTCTGGGGCAGAGAAGAGGGCCTTGGCCCTTGGTGGGCAGGACCAGCGATTTCTGGAGGGTTTTCTGTTGGAATTGTGTGGAAGCTGGTTCAACTGGAGATGCCAGCTGAAGAATCAGGCGAAGGGGGAAAATCTCTTTGAGGAATTATTTTCCCTTTCTCTCTGTGTCACTCCATTGGCTCTATTTTGTCCAACTGTAAGCCAGAAGGAGAGAAATGGAGCAAAATATTGAAAGCAGGACTCTCTCCGCTGCATCAGCAGGGGCAACCCTGACAGGCTATGCACTTCTTCTCCATATTTGTATTATATTGATATGCACTGGGAGGCAGCCTCAGAAGAACAGTGGGGCCTATTTAAAGCCTCCTGGAATTGTATCAGCTGATATAACAGCAACCCTATCCACTCCATTGTTTACTTCTAAGGCAGGGGGTCCTTTGGTTACAAGCTATAGAAATTGATTCTTGACAACTTAAGCCAAAAGGAAGGGGTTTGTTGGAGAAATAAATGGTAAGTTTAACAGTCAGAAGAAGAGTAGAATAATTAGGTGCTGGGAAGGTGAGGATGTAAGGGAGCCCCGGGGATCTGGGCCATAGGAAGTAATGGTCTTTCAGGATGCTGCCAGCCGAAGGCCTGATTCCTATCGTTTCCTCCTGTGTCCTACTCTTCTCGAGAGTCAACATCTTGGGAGAGAGCATTGGATTGGCAAGACTTCGCTATCAGTTCCCCGAAGATCATGAACAATGGGCCAGGGACTGTTCACTAAAGGAAAAGTATAATTACATAGAGACAAATTGGGTAGGAAAAATAACAGATATCCCCAGAATGGGCCAGGTCTACTGCAAGTGGGCTCACAGCTTCTTCCATCTTTCTGAGCAGAGGTATTCATCCATCCATCCATCCATCCATCCATCCATCTATCCATTCATCCATCCATCCATCCATGCATCCATCCATTCCACCTACTATGAGCACCTGCTATGAGCTAGATAATGTGCTAGATGCTAACAATACAGTACTTAATAATTCAGTTGTCCAAGTTGTCTAGTATTTATAATTTGCAGTATATTAATTCCAACTCATTTATATTTCTTCAGAAGTGTTCTTATGTCTTTTTTTTTTTTTTTCTCCTGGGCAGTTGTGTCACAGCTTCCATTAATTTTCCATGAACCCGAGGACCCATATGTTTCTACTTTTCCTGGTCTTCCCTACCTACTCCTTCCATGAATGTCTAATCATAGGAGAAAGCTCAGGGTTATGGAGCTTCAGTCTAGCTGTGTGACTTTGGGAAATCTTCAGTATCTCTCTATGCCTTCTTCATTCTCTCATCTGTTATATGAGGTTATCCCTGCCCCACCTACCTCATCACCTCATCAGGTTCGTGGGAGGATCGAATGAAATAATGGGTATTAAAAGGCTTTGTAAATTTAAAAGTGTTCTTAAAATCCAAGGGAGTGTTGGGTTTTGCGACTTTACAGCGGGGGCTGAGTGTGAGGAGCGACGACTCATAGCAAAGAAAATAAAAATAATAACGATAGTAGTCCAACTCTATCCAGTGTTTATTATCCTCTAGGCACTATGCTAAGCCTCCTAACGGATATCTCATGCAGTGCCCGCCCACTCGCGGATATGGGAAATGCTAACACTACTTCCTTTTTGCAGAAGAAATTGAGGCTCAGAAAAGTGAAGTAGTTTGCTCAGGGGCACATAGCTGGTACATGAGAAACCTAGATTTTACTGAAAATCTGTTCGTTTGAGCTCAAGTAGACCAATAAATGCTGCCTGCCCCCTGATATTTTTCTAAATTTCTTAATTTTAGGATAGGAAGCTGATTGTTAAAACAGAGT
This sequence comes from Eidolon dupreanum, assembly GCA_028627145.1. NCBI lineage: Eukaryota > Metazoa > Chordata > Mammalia > Chiroptera > Pteropodidae > Eidolon > Eidolon dupreanum. Next base: position 11,875,575 of record CM053515.1, read on the forward strand.
TAGAAATGTGGGTGAAAGGATCAGACAGCCTCAGCTTTAAGTGTATCTAATTCTCTGCAGCTGTGTGATCTAAGTGAGTTATTTAGTCTCTGAGTCAGATTCTTTTCGGCGACATGGTGGCGTTAACAGCACCTTATTCATAGGGGTGTTAAACAGAAGTACACATGAAGAGCTATAAAAATAGTAATAATAATCATTATTAATTGGATGGCGAGTGATTGAATTGCTAAGCTGGGATCCAGACAAGGGTCATATAAGTCTGGCAAATCCAATGACATGAGAGAGATTAAATTCTTAGGAATTTGCTCCCCCCTCCCCCAATCCCCCCCCCCCAGCTTATAGGAGTCCCCATATCTGTGGCTCTCTGACTTAACTCAGCCCTCAGATACATTTGGTTTGGTCTAAAGAATATATCCATTTTTAATTCAAATTAGATACCAAAAATCATAAAATCAGATTTCACATTCAAATCTGTGTATCTGGCTTTTCTTAAAACAAAACAAAACCAATCAAAACAAAAGCTGGGAGAATGTATAACCACAGGCTCACCTGCCTGCCTGGCAATCCCCAGCTTTGCTGAGGATAGCTGTTCTCTTAATGTGGAGGTGCAGCGCTCCCCATTGCTTATGGTGGCATTCGAGTTTGAGCCCCTTGTCCAAGACCCACCCCTGGGAAACCTGGGGGAGGAGATAGAAGTGACGCTTTTATAAAATAAAATTTTACTTCTGAAATTATACCTGTTCCTAATTTTATCCTGGACTTGTCATTAGCATCCACTTGCACCTGCCATGCCATGAAGTGGAGGGCAGTCCCCCTGCTGCAGACCAAGGAGGGGGGAGATGAAAGGGAAAACCAGAGGGAGAGAGAGACGGGAAACGTGTTGTTTGTGTTGTTTGTTAATTAAGCTGGGAAAGGAGGCAGGGGCAGGGAGAGACAGTGCGGCTTGAGGCTCGGCATTTATCACGCCATTGGCCCCTGACCCAGGGGCCGCGCTGGTCGGAAGAGCCAGGCTGCTGGGAATGGCTCTGCTGATATGTTGTTCCTGGGGTAAGTGGTTAATGATGATGGGGCTTAAGTGGTGTGTGGAGAACACCAGCCCTGGGGCTAATACTCCGAGTCCTGTGGGCTACACACCCGCCAGGAGCTTGGCCCCACGGTCCTACCTGCCAGGAGTTGAGCTTCGTGGGTTTCCTGGCATCCGACTCAAGGAATCAGACCGTCTTCCTCATCTCCTTCTCCCAAACTCGAGACTAGGAGTTAGAAACCTGGGCTGTCTCTCCAAGATTCCTGACTTTCACTCTGATGCCTCTGTTTTAATGGCTTTATTACTGGTAGGAGGAATAGGAAAACAGCACATGGCTTTTGTAGATAACGGTGATTTGGGAGGTATCACATCAGCAAAATTCAGAAGGCGTATTTGGTTCTAGAACTTTGAGAGAAAGAGAGGGAAGGTTTGAAAAGAAAAAGAAGAGAGAAGCAGGGAGAAAACAGAATTTTGCATGTCTTATACCCTTTTTAATAGAGTATTAGGATTCACAAGATTTTAAAGATTGATTCTCCCAGTGGTTCTTTGTCCTGGCCTGACATTAGGATTTCCTGAGAATCTTTAAAACAAAGCTCAGGGTGCTCTCTTTCATGCCAGGGTTTCTTTGCAAACATCATTCTCATAATTCGTCCATGATCTTTGCCATATCCTTGTACCATCTGGACTGTTTATTAAAATGAATTTATTTACATCGACTCACTCTTTAAACTTGAATTTACTTGAAAAGGAGACTTTATGGTGTTGCAGTAAGTGGCAGTTCAGCCTCACCTGTTGTAAATGGTAGGTAACCACAGAATACATGCAACGAGAAGAAAGCGGTGTTGTAATACTGTAGCTGGACGCTGGTGCCTGCCGGAGACATAAACACGGGCGTTGGTTAGTGTCGGATGCTCGAGAAATGCTAGCGCCAAACTGAGACTCTCTCACTGACTTCATCAGAATAATGAAGAGAAAATTGAAAAGGGACGGACCTTCTCACTGTGTAGTTCAATGTTATGTAGGCTCATGTACTTACGACACTAAAATCATCCTGAATACATCATCGGTACTGCTTTCTTTGCCTTAAAAAAGTGAGACTGAAAAGAAAAATACCCCCCAAAAAGGTCAAGTCTTAACAAAATAGAAAAATGAAGTTTCAACTCAGGTCAGCAGACAAGAGACTTGAGAAACCCAGAGAATAGAAATTAGAGAGCCGAAGTAGTCATGAACAGAATCATAGAAATCACTTTTGAAACCAGGGGAGGATATGAACGTTTTCGACTCGGGCTTCCATTGGTATATAATTGTCAGCACTCTCCACAGGCAGTGGGCCTGGCGAAAGCCGTCAGCTGAATTTAGAGGAGCTCACAGCTCTAAAGAGTTGCGTTAGATATTTTACTCTTTTTGGGAGTCCAGGTATGATCTGGACAGTTATGAGATTCATGGGAAATCAGCTGCTAAGTAAAGGACTCAAATATTATTATAACAGTAACCAGCATTTTAATTTGATTTTTTGTTACTGAATTTCCATTTGAAGACACTGTTCTATTTTCTTTATTTGGACACACACACACACACACACACACGCACGCACACACACACACATAGTTGCAGGATGAGATTGCCCAGATAAAGGACTAAAATACACTCGAGTACATATAAACATGGCCTACCCTAGGCCTGGAATCTATTTATTCTAGGTTTTTGGTTGAGCACATTATCTCTGGTTTGGTCATCACCTCCTCCCTCCACACCTCCATCTCCACTCATTTGGTAGCTTTCACTTTCCAAATGGAAATATCTGTTTCTTATTCCCTTTGATTTTCCAGAGACATTAGAGCCGACAGGGAGTCTCAGTCATTGGGTCAATACTCTTTGATACATTTACCTAACTGGCATGTTTTCCTTCATGTCGTTGCATCCACGCAATAATTAAATGTCCCTTCAAACAGTATTGAAGGTAGGTAGTCTTTGAGCTTATTGCTTAATTAGTTCAGGTTTGTCCTAGAGTTTCCCATCACTGTGCAATCAATAGTACTCCAGAGAACATTCCACCACTATTGGAAAAAGATGCCTCCCGTGTCCATGAGTGGGATGCAGCAGAGTTCAGATTGTGTTGTAAATTAGTCGTGTTGGAAAGAATGAGTCAGTCATACTTTCAGAGAACTTGATAAGCAAATGTGCCTCTTTGGAACACACTTATATACAGAAACAACCTCTTCATGCTTCCTTGGGGCCTATTTTTCCTTTCTTCTTCCATGCCTTCAGGTTACTAAGAATTTCAACCAAATGAAAGATAGGGCTTTTTTTTTTTTTTTTTTTTCAAGGCTTGCTGCCAAAGGGAACCCTTGTGCTATTTTACTAACCTTCTGGGCTGTCACAGTAATTTGCTAGAAATGAAAAGCTGATATTTTCCTGACAAGAACTCTGTCACTGGCCTGAGAGCGTATGGACTGGGAGAGTCAGCAGCCTTCATGAGGTGTGTCCAACACCTCTTAGTTGAAATATGGCCCACGGGTAGGGTGCCAGGGAAGATGGGTCCTGTGAAGACTCAGCCCACATCACACAATGTTTGTTGTGTTGAATTTCCTTCCATGTTCATACTGGTTAAATCAAGAGCTTCATACCTAGGATGCGGGGTGGAAGTTTAGTGCTATTCAGACCACAAAAATCTATCTTTTCTCTTAAATACCAACTGGATTATATTCTCTGAATCAAGGGATCGTGGCTATTTTATTAAATTACTTCTAGTCAGGGAGGGGTTTTCAAAGAGAACAAACTGGATTTGTGATGGAAAAATCCCGGTATGGTAATAGACTGGGACTGCCTTGTCAACGGGCAATTTTGTTTAGTTATTAATTCATTTATTCAACAAATATTTATCAAGTATCTGCAATGTGCCAGGCACTATGCTAGGATCTGGAGATATAGCAGTAAGTAAGGCAGACAAAATTATTGCTTTCAGATATAGTTTAATCATGTTAATCTTTACATTCTCACTGCCTAATGTAATGTCTGACATATAATAAATAGTTCCTTAATAAATAATTGTTAATATGAAAAAAATGTATGTATGTTCGCCCAAGTGCATCCTCTCCATCAGTGTTTTTAAGCTTTGATCAATCTGCACCTGTGATTGAGCCTTACTATGCAAATAATACTAATAGTAACAGCTAATATTTTAATAAATGTCAGTTGATTTGCATGCACTAATTCATTGTCTCAAGGCATTTATCTATTTGACCTAGAATTTCTAAAGACATTTTTAGGTATGTTCCAAACCCTATTCACTTTTATTAGAGTTTCAATTAGTTTGCGGTTTGGTCTAGGCTGCTAGTAACTTATTTTGAATCCTTTTCTGCAAGTCATAATTTGACAGTTAAGTCCTACATGCCTAGATCATGTTAGACACATGGTAGGCACTCAAGTAGATTCTGGCTGAGTGATATGGATGCAGTTTATAAATGATGTAATCGTGAGCCTTACCTAGCTAAACCTTGAATCAAGTATCCCAGATCTTTACAATAATGACGTGAAGTCATTATTCAATCTTGTTTTGCTATACATGTCTCTTTAACCCTTGTTTGTTTGTTTGTTTTAGTAAGATTCTAGCGATACTGCTTTAATGAAATATTTAAAACAAAACAATAGCAATTTTTCTGTTAGTGCAATTCTAAAAAGTAACCTTAGCTTATTTACACTATTTTTTTTAGGGACTTAGGGGTTATATCATACGTACAACAACGTAAAACCTTTAAAAAATCCAGAACTTGGAGTACTTGAATGTTTGTAAAGTATTTTAAAATTAATTTTTAATGAGTTTTAATATTTCAATATTGTACTGATTCTAAGTAAGAAAGTTGTTCTTGTATTAGACAGTGGTGTACAATATTACTTCATGGGATAACGTTTAATTAAAATACACTAATTTATGTATTTGTTTATTAGCTTTATCCCTAAAGCAGTGAGAACTTCTGCATGATTTTATGAAAAATGTAAATGAGGGTTTTGGCATCACTAATAACGTTAAATTACCATAGGTAAAAATGTATGCTTTCACTTTCATAACTTCATAAAAAAACTTTAAGATGTTGATTTGACATATAATAAAGATCATTTTTCAGTGAGAAGATTAAACTCCCAAGAAAATAACTTTCTATTTTTCTAATTTCCTTTTGGATTTATTAGGTTTTACCTGATTTGTCCTTGTCTCAAAACATTTTCCCTTGTTTCTGTAATTGCAGGAGTCATTTTGATGCAAGGATATTGTAATAAGACCTTTTTTTAACATTTGGAAATAGTTAGCTACCCTTACTCAATATGGTCCACTTAGAGTATTGATGTAACAAATGAGAAACACCTTATTGAACAGTATATATTCTTTGCCCATTTTGCTTACCCCTTAGATTTTACACTCCTCGAGATTGGGCCCTGGTTTTTGTGAACTTTTGCTGTGGTTTTGGCATCCTTCATATTTTAGAAATAAGCAATAATATTATATAGCCTTAACCTAATTATTGTGGAACTCATTAGCTTATTTTTCCTTTCTTTTTGAAAAAAATTGTTTCAATCTCTTGATATAGGCAAGGAGGAAAAAATGAGAAGAAATGACATATTCCAGTTTTTCAGAGTTTTATTTAAATGGTTTAGAAGCAGTACACAAACACCTATTGTATTTACTGGCCTGGGTGCCACGGATATACCTTCAGTAGCATCGTGTTTCCAGCAGAAAAGAAAACAAATTGAAAATGCATTAAGAGAGGATAGCCCTGAGATATTTTCTCTCCATTCTTCCTTTGTTAGTTATTTATATTCACACTTCTTCACTTCACTACATTCTTTAGTAAACAGCTTGCTGGGGGGTTGATGTTTGTTAATGAACTGTCAATAAACACATGTTCTCCCCGACTTCTTAAAAAAGACTGTTTTGGGGGTGAGCCTGCTGGTTTCCAATTCCTGTTCACGCAGTGGAGACAGACAGAGGAGTCTTGGCTGAGGACCCGGCCTCAGAGCTGGGCATGGCTTGCAATCACGTGGTGGAAGGCCAGCCTTTGTGCCTGGAGGAAAGCAGCAGATTTTGATAGAGAGTGTAGTGTGCAAGCAGTTATTAGGAACAAGTCAGGAAGTGTTTGGAAACAGGGCTTCTAGCATTCTCAACCAAGCTGGAGGACAGGTCTCTCCAAAAAACAAAAGGCGAACACATACTCAGGGTGAGGACTTTTCTTCTCTGTTGACATACGAGTGAGTCAGAAGCTGACCATGTATGGAGAGAGGACAGATAATAACATCTTTGTCAAGGGAAATGAGGTCCAATCAATTTCTTTTCTTTTTCCTGTTCTTATTCTCTCTTTGGTTCCTCTTTTCTCTTGATAGCTGAAATCTCCACTGAAGTGTCTAGTGAAGTCCTGATGACTATACGATACCAACAAAGAGGAACCTCAGCCATTTGAAAATATAACACTTTCATTTCCACCGGGGTCCGCCCCAGTGACGTGAGGGCAGAGAGAAAAGAACGACACTGCATCGGGGGGGCGGGGTGGACATGGTGGAGAGGCTAGGAGCATGCCCTTTTGTTGTTGGCATAGTCCTAAACTACACATTTAACAAGAGAAACTTAGAACGGCCTTTAAAGAAAACTATTTATAATTTCATTTGTATTGTTGCTGTCTTCTATTCATTTTGAAACAAATTGTCCCAAGAGCAACAATTCTGAAAATTCATGCTTTGGAAAATAAAAAGTTGAATTTCCCAGTACCCTTGCCTTTTTTTTTTTTTCCCTTAAAAATTTCATGCATTGTTAGGGAAGAAAAGTCTAGTCTAACTCACAAATGCATCCTTATTCTCATGTATATTTGATACCAGCCCCAGTCTAATCTGATAAAGTGCACTTTGCCTGTGGTGTCTTACAATAAGCTGGCTGCATTAGTGCCGGGAAAAATCAATACCGATTTATAATTTACCATCGCAAAAACCTATCACTTTTTATGACCCTCCATCCTGGCTCATTAATATTACATTAAAACACACACACCCACTGCAACAGGGGGAAATTGTAGCTTGTCAGGTTTACAGCCATAAAGAAACCTTTAATTGGGCTTAGTTTGGGAATTCAGGCACAGGCTTTATTTGTTTTCTTTTTAATATATGATATTTACCTGGGTAAATTTTAGGGTGATGCATACTATACCTATCTATTTCTCTGAAAAGAAAGAAGAAAAGTGTGTCACAGAAACTTGGAAATACACTTGCACGTCGCTCTCATCATATACATTTTAATTGTACCTTGTAGTATCGTGCCCTCTTTTCCTGTAGAATTCAAACCCTTTTTACTTCCTTTCTTTTTCTTTTTGTGTGAATGTGGGATCTCTTTCTCTGTGTGGAAGCATTCCAGCTGATGGTATTTCTCTTATCTTTCTGGCTTGTCATGTTGATATTTATCCCCATCCCCAGATCACAAAGAAGCTAAATGCCATCTTTTGCATTGTCTGTCTCCCAAAGAGAGGATGCATATTTGATATTTCTTCCACACTGAATGGAGAGTATTACACTGACCCTGACTGTAAACCGAGTGATCCTCTTGGTGCTGCTTTTCACCAGCAGAGAACTATAGTGTGTGTGCGTGTGTGTTTGCCTGTGTGTGTGCGTCCCTCAATTCTTTCACCTTAAAGAAACCCCAGAAGAAAAATTAAGCAATGCTCTTCCCTTAACCCAGTCTATGAAGCAGCTTTGCCCCCATGTGTTTTTAGACTTATACGTCTTATATCTAAATTCTTTCCAGATAATGTAAAAAAAAAAAAAAAAAAATGATGTCAGTGTTTATGTTGGCAGCCACAAGGTGCTCTATTTATTTCATACTATTCAAATAGTTTCCAGGGAATTTTTTTCTGTTAATATCATGTAGAACCAACCTTACCACATGGCCTGCTCTCTTTCCCTGCTGCCTGAAAGATTAAGGTCTTCCCCCCGCCACCCCCAAAAAGGAGGTAAAATGGGAAGCGCAAAGCAGAGCCGAATAAATAAATAAATAAATAAATAAATAAATAAATAAATAAATAAGGGGAAGGGGGAAATTCAGTGTGTTCTCAAGTGTGCAGTCGATCTGCACCGTGCAGCAAATACATGTCGTGATTGGGTTTTTAAAAGACGTCCGCTTCGCCCCTGACTGACAGGGCCTATTGATTTTTTAGATTTCTGCCGTCATCGGTTTCCAGCCTCACAGCGGCCGCGTGTCGGGGGTCAGGGCGCACCGGGGCGCAGTGAGCCAGCCCTCGCCACTTCCCAAAGTGAAGGGCCGCTGAAAGAAAATCAATCATGTCATAAGTGAGAAGCATCAAAAAATTTCCCCCTGTATGGCCAAGACCCATCAGCCTGTCTCCACTCAGTAGCTAAGGTTAGGCGGCTGTCAAGTTAGACTAGGTGAAAAGTATTAGAAACGCCAGTTAACCCCTGGGTAGACTGCAGGTGTGATGCGTTCTCTTCCCTTTGTCTGGCCATCCTGGGATGACAAGGTTGGCATTCTCACTTAACTTTGGAGCTGGCATCACCTATTTTCAATTTCTTTCGCCTCGGTGCATGTCTCTCTTCTCTCTTTCCCAAGGCAGGATGGGCACCCTGTTTACTTAAGAACTGAAGAGTCAGAATGGATGCTTTCCTCTTAGCGGACCACTGGGAGGGCAGCACTGTGGAGTTTATTTCTCTAAACGGGGCAGATGCCCCCCACCCCCTTCCTGTTTTGCATCTAGCTTTGGAAATGCATATGGCACTGATTAATTTAATTGTAAAATTAGTTGTGCATATCGCATGGTAGAAAATTTTTATTTGACAGCTGTGATGTTTCTAAGCTGATCGGACACTCAATTTTCTTCTCGTTCAACAAAATGAGAGAAAATATATTTTCACTTTTCAGAGAAATGATCATACGCCATTTATTTAAAAATCTCTTTCAGTATTTCTTAAATCCTACATCTCTATAATTTGATCATATTGTTTGGCGAAAGAAACACTCTTCATTGCATAGCTTGGAGAAACCCTTTTACATGTAACTTCTAATTCGGCATTTGATAATTGGCTAAAATGTCATGATAGGTACCTTATAGATGATGTCTTCTGTGGGAAAATGATAGGTTTTGATTCACTTATTTTAGATTGAATTTATTTAAATCAATAAAGTTAAAGTAAATGGTTTTGTTTGCTTGTCCATGTAGTTGGACAGAAAGAGTGGATTGGAGACCTGGCTGATGTTTGTGCTTCCCGTCCACTCAGTGCCTCTCCTTTCAAGCTTGTCTCCGTTGGTTGACACTGATTCCAGGATAGTCACTGTCAATTTAAGACCAGTTTGAGAGCTCCCGAGAAGAGCTTCTCTCTAGAAAATACACAGGAAGAGTTCATTTGGGACAGATTCTAAGATCTGTGCTTGGGATGGCCACCCAGGAGCATTAGAAGAACCTGAAAAAGGTTTGTAACTTTCCACACCCAAACTGACATTCACCAAGATGTATACTCACTCATAAATATTTTAGCCCTCTGTGCTTCAAGGATTATGCTGGCCATTCCATACAGATAAAAAGACAAAATGTTTCTTTAATCAGGACTGTGATGTGGGACCGTTAAGGTAATAGTGCTTGAAACTATTAGAATCGTGAAGATATTGACTGGCTTGCTTTTGGCATGGCAATTATAATTACATTTTTAGGTTACATTTTATGGGTTTATGCTAGTTATTCTAACATGAAATTGCTGTTCAGAATTTTAACAGAGAGGAGAATGATCTAGGTTGAAATCCTCAGCAGTCCAGGCATCAGGGCTTGCTAATATATGATCTAATTGTGATCAATACTTTCTTTTCTAGTTTCTGTAATGACAGGGCCTTTGCAATAAAAACACACTACCATCTTTTTGAAATCCACAGAATGATAAATGACCCAGGCCAACATGGGGAGGGGGAGTGTAGTGTATTTTACATTCCAACTGATTTATTATGGGTTTGCAAACATGGCTAGTGTGAAATCAAACTGGGGAGTAGAGAGAGGGAAAAAGAGGAAAAGTACACAATATAGACATTCATTCTGCCTAAATGCCTAGGTTTTAGTCCCATTACCATTGATGTGAGCTAAGTACTCTCATCAAGGGGCTTAGGAGCCCTTCAGTATTTAGATTCTTTTTGTTACATTACAGGAAAGGGAATAAAGCCAACACAATGAACCAGTACTTTGCTGTGTATGAATGGCTAGGTCAGCCTAACTCATGTATTACATAAAAAAGAACAATTTCATTCTGTCTTGACAATAAATGAAAGCGTGGCTTTGAAGGTGCTCTTTGCTGGGTCTGTTTGCTTTTGGAGACAGCATATTGGGCAGGTTATTTCAGGTGTTAGAAGAGAAATCTGCTAGTTTCATTAAATATTTGAGACTTATTAACTTCCCTTGGTATAAAACCAAGTCCGGTCACCTCTAATCTCCTTTTACCTGTACCAGGGTGCATTGCTGGCCTAATCAAATCCTGCTGGTCATTCAGACCTTCCAGCTAAAGTTTTCGAGGACGCCTAGCAGAGATTTGTGGACTCTACAGTGTAAAAAAGTGAACAATGTGTCGGTTTGAGCCCCTGTTCAGCCTCCTTCCCAGTTGTTTCCATCCAGTAGTGTTTCTCATATAGCTGGGGTTAGGTCTCTCAGCCTCTCCATTTTTGCCTTCTCTTGTAGGTTGACTGTTGACCTTTGGCTTTAGGCCAGCATTTAGTATGAATATTACTGATGCCTTTCAATCTTCCTTTTTTCCCTTTTCTTTCTCACTCTTTCTCTCCTCTCTCTTTTATTCCATCACTCACCTCTTTTTTTTTTCTTTCAAAAACTAGAAGTCTTTTATTAAAAAGGTTTGAAAAAATAAGAAGGCACTCTATAGCCTTCACTTAGGGACTGATCCAATATGTTTTCTGCTATTCACCAGACCCTTGCACCTCTTAAGAAAACTTCCAGTATAGCGTTGGAGTGAGTGAATGGAATTTTTTCCTATCAACCAGAAAATATCCCATTTTCCTGCCCTAGTAAACACAGCATACAGTGAATACTGAGTACACAAGCCAAGGGATCTTATTCCAACATGTGTTTTCTTTGGTCAGGATTGTGGAAGGAGATACAGAAGGTATAGGAGACTAGGTTTTTACCTAAGGTTGGTTATCTGTCATCTCTTTTCTCCTGAATCAGGTTTGAGACAAAAGGGACAGAGTGTTTTCTCCTCAAATATCCAATTGAGCCTATCAGATTTCCCACAGTGACTTTCTCCACCAAGGTCTTAATGTACTACTCTTAGAATGTCTCATCAGTGACCAGAGCTGATGGGGTCTTTGAACATTAGACAGTACCCATTAGTCAAGGTCCCTGGGCTAACATCTTCTGGATGGCATTTTCTTCTAAGTGTGCCATTAGTTAGTATAATGGACTGGTGTCTGTCAGCCTTTGGAGCAGGATGGAGAGAAGCATCCAAGAGCCTTTGTTAAAAGAATGGACTGTGTTTTTTCCTCCAACCTAGAAACATGTTCCCAGCAACATTTTTTTTTTTTTTTGAGAGACAATAAATGTTAATGGCTTCAGTGAAGTCTTTATGATCTCCCAGGTCAGAAATCTTTTCTTTTTTCCTTAAAGTCTCAAATATGGATTTATAAAATACTCTTCAGAACCATTATAGTCTTTTGGGTAAATAGTTTTCATTTTAAAACATTTTTATAATACACACATTTTAAAAAGTGTTCTAAATATGTATTTTTACGATTGATCATGACAGCTCCTTAAAGAGCCGTTATTGCCTATCAGGCAGATAATGCGCGTGTGTGTTCAAAAAATTTTCTACAAAAAAAACCATCTCAAAGCTGTGTATATTTCCAATGAAGATTTTCTTTCTTACCAATACACTTGAAAAATTTATGTGAAATAATTGAAATTTAGATAGATCATCAAAGTCAGATAGTTCTGAGTTGAGGATTTTTGAAATGCCTTTCAGATGGCAATGAGAAACTCTAGGATGTAAAGGATTAGAACTGCTGGCTACCCTTACTTGAGATGCGAACATAGGTTACCAAGGATTGGGTGACCTGCTAGACCTACCTCAAGCCTGCATGCTTTTGAAAGTGAAGAGATGAGACTTTGATTTCGTTGAGTTCTCTGAGCCACACACAGGTTGCCATGTAATCATGGAGGGCTTGAAATTGGTCAGAACAGGGTAGCTGCTTGATGGTTTATTCAGTCATTTTTTGAATATGTCACTGCGCTAGAAATTAGAGATATAAAGAGAATGAGCTTCATGCATGACCTTGGGGGAGCAGGTAGACCTATAAACACACTCAGAGTGGCAAATCTCCCTATGGAGACACGAGTGAATGGAAGCACCAGCTAAGGGCATGACGAATGAGAATGGGGTTTCAGTTCATAAGATCCAGGTATCTGCAGGTTTTCTTAGGGTAAAGGGTGGTAGCAAATAATTGAGGGTGCTGGGTCAGCAGGGGAGAGATGAAAATCAAAAGATGATGTGTATAACAGTGACAATGACCATGGCTACTACTACCACTGCTATTATTAGGAGTTATTAAGCTTTTATGGGGCACTTAGCCAAGAATAGTAAGTGAGTGAATGTTAGCTTCAGAACACAAATGTTTACCTTATTCAACCAACAAATACTTATTGCATGCCTTCTGTGTGCTAGTAATTTGGGGTATAATGATAAGAGGCTACTACTGTTCTCGTGAAACTTATATAGTGAGTGGGATTGGGGGGGCCTGGGGCTCAGACATTAATTAAAAGATTCATACACATAAATGTGGAATCTATAATGTGATACGTTTGAGAAAGACAGGACACCAAATATTTTGTCGATTTGCTGGGACTGCCTGATTAAGGTAGGAGTGTGTCTGGTGGTTCAACCTGGTTTAAGAGGCCAGGGAAATGCCTCAGAAAGTGGTGAGGGAAGAATAAGGGTTAAGAAGGTGAAGGGGGTAGGACTGAGTAGGGCAGAAGATTATTTTAGAGAGGAATAATGAGAAGGAAGAAGGAAAGCAAAGAATGGAAGGAGGAATGAAAGACAGGATGCAGCAAGAGAGTAGGAATAACATCTTTTTTCCTTCCCTTTCCTTCCCTTCCCTTCCCTTCCCTTCCCTTCCCTTCCCTTCCCTTCCCTTCCCTTCCCTTCCCTTCCCTTCCCTTCCCTTCCCTTTCTTTCCTTATTCTTTTGTTCTTTCAACAAATATTTATTGAGTACCTCCTAGGATCCAGGCATTGGTGTAGGCATTGGGGATTCTGAATGAATGAAATAGGAAGAAAAATCTCTGCCCTCATGGAGCCTACATTTTAGTGGGTCTAGGGTTGGGGGGAGACAGACAGTACACAAGTAAAACATATAGGATGTCAGGCAGTGATGAATTCTACTGTGGAAAATCAGAAAATAAGGAAAGGGTGTTTGGGGTGGGGTAGGGGTTGTTATTTGAAATCCAGTAGCCAGAAAAAGCCCCACTGATATGCTGGTAATTGAGCAAAGACCTGAAGAAGCAGAGGGAGTGAG
>CM053515.1:11889641-12075366 GCA_028627145.1 Eidolon dupreanum
GGGTTGGGGGGAGACAGACAGTACACAAGTAAAACATATAGGATGTCAGGCAGTGATGAATTCTACTGTGGAAAATCAGAAAATAAGGAAAGGGTGTTTGGGGTGGGGTAGGGGTTGTTATTTGAAATCCAGTAGCCAGAAAAAGCCCCACTGATATGCTGGTAATTGAGCAAAGACCTGAAGAAGCAGAGGGAGTGAGCAGATAATCTTGGGGAGGTAAAGTCAGGGCAGACCAGGCAATGTGAGGCGAGGCCCTGGAAGAAGAGGGTGCTTCACAGGCTTGAGGAAGAGCGAGGACGACAGTGTGCCTGGAACAGAGCAAGGAAGAGGAAGAGCTGTATGTGATGCTGTCAGAGGCATAATGGGGCCATTTGGGGGTCCTCTGGGCTATATCAAGGTTTTAGGCCTTTACTGTACATGAGCTGGGAAGCCATTGGAAGAAAAGGACAAATAGACAAGGTTTTTAGGCAATGCAAGAGGTGTATACCCAGTTATAACAGTGGGCAGGTAAATCCTAAACTAAAGGGAAGCATTTTCAGCAATGGACTTTGAATATTTTAGGTCTTCTGGGGCTTTGTGAATGAAACCCTAAAACCACTGTAACTTAAGATTCAATTTTTTTTTTTTTTTCTGAACAGCTTCTCTGTCAGGTCAAACAACAGGATTTTTAAGCTGACCTTGATTCATAAAGATATAGTTTGGAAGATATTCTTTTCACCTTATTAAAGAGCCGCTTTGATAAAATTTTACATTGGTAAAATTCTATCTGAACTGGCTGTCTAGTTACTTGATGATTGCATACCCAAATATGCAGTGCCTGTGCTATATGGGTGAATGAAACAAACTCAGCTGAGGCTGGAGTGACAAGGTATCCAGCTGGGAGAGTGAAAGGGAGGGGAGAGAGAAGGAGCAGCTGGAAATGCAGATTGAGGTGGGCAGGCGAGACAATGGCCTGTCGTGATAAGCACCTTTTCACAAAGGTCATCAGTCAGTCATGGAGACTCAGCTCAGATACCTTGGCTTTTGTGTAAGCTGAAGTATCATTCTGTGGAGAAGCCAGTGGGATCTCTGAAAGGATGGCTAAAAATCACTGTGGCAATTAGCAGGATGACCGAGAAGGAGCAATTCCTTGCTATCCATGCCCAAATACTTTGTTACCCACATGTAAGAATCTTTATGCTATTTTCCTTTCTGGCATCAGAGCTATATATTCCTTTGATATTTATCTTTGACATTGTTCTCTCAACACTAGGGAGCAATTCCAAAGTAAGGACTCCAGATTCTCTGCACTTTTACAAGATGGAGGCGAGAGAGCCCCTCCCAAGTCTTAGCTTTTCAAGGCAACACCAAATGAGTGTTGATTTGCTGGACTTTTTAGAGGGCGCAAGAAGAATCTGCTGTTCTATACCTCTTCAGGCTTTGAGGCCATTTGCAGTGTCTTTGCTTGTGATCTTTTGGTCACCTTCTCCTTGACAATACCCTTCCATGGCATTTGTTCTAGAAAACTAAGAGGTCCTGTGAGGCTTGGGGCAAACACTCCTTAATTTCCAGTGAATATTCCTCGAGCACAGTGAGCCTCTTTAGGCCTTGACTTAAAGTGAGAGGTAACCGAAGCAGAAGCAAAGAAGCCCCTGAGAGAGGAACCACTGGGAGCTCGCACTGTTGGGTCCTGGGGCTTGATGCTGAGAAGTTATCTCACTGACAGTTGCTTGCTTTTCTTAGAGGTCCTACTCCCAATTCTAGCTGACTTTTTACAACCACTCATTTGACTGGCCACAGAGAGCCAGAATTCACAAGCCTCCTTGGGCAGGCTTTTCCCAGGACCGATGGGAATAAGAACAAATATCACCCGCTAAGTGATTTTCATCATCAAAGTACTTTCTAAATCTGAACTAATTCTTCTTGCAAGAATCAGGTTAAGCATTGTTATCCCCACTTTATAGATGGGCGTACCCAGATTTCATTATTTCGAAGATAGATTTTGAGTCCACGATAAATGTACTTAGCATTATATTGCATTGAAGATGAAAAGACCTATTAGATCTCCCAGCATCTCCCCACCCTCTCCACCTCCACACAGCCAGAACAGGAAGCTCCCCGCAATCTACTTTCTAGTTCTTTAGCCAGGCTTCATTTAAACGTCCCAGGGGGACCTCCCTATAAGTCTAACCTTGGAGAAAGGATCTCCTTCTAAAAGTTGCTTTTGTATTCTCGGTGCTGTGACCACCCCGCTCTGCTGAAAGGCTCTTGGAAGTGAGAGGGGTATAGTTGGAAGTCTTTTTTCCTTTCTCTTTTAGGAGAATTGCAAATTCCAAGAGTCACATGTATATCTTTTCCTTTCATAGTAGATTTTTATATGCCTTTCTAGGTTTACTAACAGACATATGGGATTTTGAGTTACAGTTGGGACATGAGCTCATGAAATTAGTATTAACTGCTTTAACCCGTGGGTGCTTGTGTTTATGGAATAAGCAAGTCATAATCGTTGACCACAGCCATTAAAATCTGATGTGAGTCAACTTTGAGTACAAAGACTTTCTATAAGCCAACCCTCTTGAAGCAGAAATGATCACAATTTAATATAACGAGAATAATTAATAAGGAGTGTGCCAGTGACCTTGAATATTAATATTGTTTCCTTTTCCTGTAAACAAACTGGGCTATTTTATTATTATTTTAGTGTGTAATTTGGCATAAACACTCCTTTTCACATAATTTCCCCAGGTGACTTTTGTCTCCTTGGCAATTTCCGGCTTTAATAAAGAAAACCTAATTAAGAAGGAGCTGTTGATTGGTTTGCTAGTGTAATTAACACAGGTGATGCTAATGAGTTTCTATGAAACTAGTGGTTTATGGGAAAAATAAACAGACCGCTGTTGCATATGGCCCAACTGATATTTGCACTCTGGAAGAAATGATGATTTCCTGGTCTCCTGTGAGTGGTTTGTGGGCATGGAATAGGCAGATAAAATATTTTATAAGATTCATTAGTGGAACTAGACCAAATTGAGAGCAAAAGTCTCAGTGTTAGGCGATATTAAAAAATCTGATCTCTGGTTGTACTTGCTAGGCCTGTCTTTTTTCATGTGTCTAAAAGGGGCAGATTTCTTTTGTTCGAGGTGGGTTTCTGACTTTCATTGTGGATGAGGCCCCCAGCAGACTCTGTAGAGACATTTTAATGTTCATTCTTCTCCCCCCGCCACCCCAATTTTGTCCATTAACCCTTGAAGATGCATTGACCGGAAAAGTACACGGAGTTCCTGCAGAAATTGACTCCTGAGAGCCTTCTTTCTTGGCCTACAACTGCTTCTTAAGGAACTCTTGATATCTGTATTTTCAGTGACCTCCAGACTAGTCTGGTCCACCTGAATTGTTTCTAGGAAGCTAATTTTCTCTTTCTTTTTTTCTTTCTTTGTTGGACAGGAGGGGAGGCGGGGACTGAGGTTCAGATTTCATTTAACACCAGCTTTATAAGATGACCAAAACATGGTGTCAATGCATATTTTCTCATTGTAAATTTACCGAGACTATCCAACTGTTATTTTCAATGATTTAAAGTATCTTGCTCAATTTCAAAGTAGCTTTTTGAAATCATTTACATAAAAGACTGGTATACGATAAGACCTTTGATGTTTACATAGTTTTTGGACCTCTTCCGTTTTTCATTGGTGTGCTCTTCTCCAAATCAGTTTTTTAAAACTCTGTTTTCACTTCATTGTCATCTCATTTTTTATCATCAGCTAGTTAATTCTTCCCCTCTTTATTTTTTTTTCCTGCCTCCAAAAACGCCTGTTCTACTTTGTCTCTTGTCTATTGCTCTGTGACAGAAAAGCCAGAAACATTCTGTGTCTAGCAGTGCACCTCCAGGGACATCTTTTGAACTCTCATAATTTGTATTTATTGCCACCCACTTTGTAAGTTCACAGTTTAATTTGCCAGCAGTGGCAGTGTTAGGCCGACACAGTAAAACAAGATAACGTTAAAATGTCAGAATGAAAGGGGGCATGAATGATGCATTACCCCTACTAGGACTTGCACTTGTCATTCCTTTCCACCAAAGTGATGTTAACTACCTTTTGAGAGCTTTATCTGACTGGTATTACTCAGAAATAGGATCATTAGTTCACTGTTCTGATTAGGAAGTTGTTATGCTTGATTAACTCTTCTTGGACTAGGATCTCAGTGGAAGCATTAAATGAATCGCACTGACTTAGACATCTAGAACTAATTTATAATTATTTTTTTGCAATTATTTGTCGTTGTTGACATGTGTTTTTCCACGATGTGGTACTTAACAGAGATGAGTTAAACCTACTGGAGAAAAGACAAGTACATTTGAGTTGCCCTTGTAATCCACGTTCAAGGGAAGGCCCTCTAGATTTTTAAACATTTCTCTCCCCATGGACAGGTGCTAAGCCATCATTGTTAACAGCATCCATGTACAATTCAGTCACAAAGCTTTTAAAATTTCTTAGTTTTGAAAATTGTCCTTTTTGTAGTTTTCTCAGAATCCTTGTCCTAGGAAGGAACTCATTGAATTGTTGTTTACTCATGGTGGTGACTTCATGTGCAAGAGGCAGGGTTAACATGAGTCTTGAGAAAGCTTCCCAAGTGGTAAATCAGGGGTATGGGGAGAGGGAGCTCCTCCCCACTTTTTCATTCCCCAAACCACCTTACACCATTCTCTCCCTATCTAAATTTTTCTTCCCGAGTTTGCTGCTGTCTGAAATCCTAGCATATTGATTCTATGGCTTCTGATCAAATTCATAACTCTCTTTCCCCTTCTATACACATACCTGGTACTGACATGTCAGTATAAGATGCTCTTAAGAGCAGGTTTTGATAGGGAAAGTATTGAAAAGCTAGGAAGTAGTTATGGGCATGGCACTGAAGGGGAAATTCATCCTAGAGCAAGGACCTTGGTGGCCATGAACACTTAGTTTGTGTTCCACTAAAATGGGCTCCATTTTACAGTAAAGATACATATTGATTCTGGTTCACAACTCAAGAAAGAAAGTTATATTTAGTTCAGCCTTTCTGAAACAAGAATATTTTTCATTCTTGTACTTATAAACAGAAATAGAGCTACATGGATGATTCCGAGGGGGGGTCTGTGCATCTCCTGCACCACCACGTGTACAGTACCTGCTCTTCTAGGTATGTGATGTGTGTTTGGGGCACGAAATGGATGGTGGAGCAGTGCTCCCCAACCCCCACTCAACTGCTTCCCTCTAAATGTCTTATTTCCTGAAAGGGCTTTTTATCTGTATAGATCCAGAAACTTGGGTTGTTATTACAGATGCCGCTGATGAACCTGGGGTTACCCTGAGCGTATTAACAGCACCATCTCATTACGTTCCTCTATCATTTACTTGACATCTGCCCTAAGTTACGATCCTTCACTCTCCGCTCAAGCCAGCCTATGTTCTCTTTGGAGATTTCTTGGCAGCTAAAACCCTTGCTATAGATTCAAGTGAATTAGCCTTGAGCTATTTGTATTTTAAAATGTAGCTAGGACTTGCTAGTCCCAGAAGAGGATTTGGACCACGTTTTCAAGACCAAGTCAGGTGCAGGGTGTCTTTGGGGAGACAAGTTTAACTGAAATGGGGGAAGCAGGATATCAATGTAACAATTCAAAGGAGAACTTGGTTTCAGGGTAACAATGACAAAACCCTAAGAGGTACAGAAAAGAAAGTAGGTGTTTGGTGTGAGTTTCTTGGGTCTATTAATTGCCTTCTAAGGGTATACTTTTTGTCAAGGTGAATCATTTACAGTGAATTCCAGTTTATTGATATTTTTCTCGGTAAAGCCTATTTTTCAGGGGTTATGCCCTGCATTGCTCAGAACACTAATGCTCTCTGAGATTTGGCTATAATGCTGCTTTTGTAGAGAGGAGAAAAGAAGGCAGAGGAAAACAAGTAGTTTTCTATAAGCCTGTGTGAAAAGGTAGTTGTCAAATTGGAAAGACTTTCTTCCCTCTCATACTTCTTTGAAGGAACCTTTCGATCAATATGGGTCAGGCTTGGCCAAAGTTAACTTTATTTCAAGACTGCTCTCATTTCAAAGTTCCCTTCTTACGCTCTTTCTTACAATGGAAGGTTGGGAGTAGAATATTCTAAAGTAAAAGCAGTTTGGCCAAGAAAATCTGAAAAAAATTCTCTACATCAGAGTTGAACATGCCAGTAAGTGCTTTAGGGACCCAACAAATGTGACTTCCCTTGAAATAATTGTTGCAGCTGAATTATGATTACTTTCCCAAATCTGCCCTTTTGCGTTACTCAAGGTTTCCTGTGTCCTGCTTTATCCCAGATAGAGAACAAAATGAAACTCTCACCAATTCTGCCTACCTTCTTCCCTCTAAGCCAAGGCTTTGCAGCACCATTAGGATGTAGATTATCATATTTAAAACCTGTGATGACACCGTTGTACCCATCTGAATGATTAATCTGCTCATTAAAAGAGTGCCGATGGGCTAGTCTAATTGGAACATGGATCTTCTTAAAGGACGTTACAGGGTCGGGAATAGGAAATATTACTCATAACATAAAGTAGGGATTAATTATGCTACTAAATACTACTGTGTGAAATTTACATATGGGTCTGGTTAGAGACAAGGATTAGAGAAAGTGTAACGTCCCGTTTCATAACATTTATGTCAACTTTAAGACAGGTGGTGTGTTCCTACTTTAATCCCAAATCTTAAATCAACATTTACAAAAGCTGTTACAAACTCAAATGCCACAGAAGGCTTAGGAGGTTGGGATAAACACAGCATGTGCATCAGTGAATCGCTGCGATTTTACTGGATGGATTTTTAAAAACAATCGCAAAGATCCAAAGCTGCAGAGCAATCTTTACTCTACGTTAAACCCTGAACTTCTGGATGGTATTAATCTTCCTAGAGGAGAACGAGAGTACAACTGGGATTTTTAAGAATATGTACAAAGCCACTGAGCACAAGTTTACAAGCTTTTATTTTTCTTTAATAACCTTTCTTTAAACAAATAATGTGTATAAAAGATGTGAGGCAATTGTTGTAGCTGCAAAGGGGATGATGGGATGTTCCAAGCTCCACTTCAGCTCTTCTCTGCTGCAGGGACCTTGTGTCTGCAGTTAAGAAACAAAAACAAAAAGATGCCTTATAACATGGAGATGGGTCCTAGAATCTTTGGTCGAAAAGAATCTTAAAGGTTATTTATCCTTCCTCCCTCATTTTAAGGCAAGGGACACAAAGCTTATATAACTAGTTAGGGACAACCCGGAGCTTAACCCCCAAATTTCTGACTCATAATCCAGTGCTATTTTTGTGAACAACACGGCATCTGTAGTCTGGTTACCAAATATCTTGACACGTTGGATTATGTGTTTGATGCATCATATCTTAAGATATCTGTTTACTAAAGTCATATCTGTTGAACAAATGGAAAATATATCCTTATACATCTTGAGGGTTTGTTGCATTTCTACTACTTAAAAATTTGTATTCTTTTTTTTTTACCCGTAGGTAGATGTCATGTCACGTGTGTAGTAAAAAAATGGAAAGTTGTTACTTCAGAGTGAACATTCTACTGTGCTGGCTGCTCTGGCTAAAAAAGAAATGAAAATCAGGGCACTTGGTTATCAAACAGTTCCCTACCTGTTTGAGGAACTGAAAGGATTCTGTATCAGTTTTTAGGGTGCTGTCAGGCTTAGAGAATTTCCTTGGGCTTTAGCAACCGTGTGATGTTTCTGAGATTGGGGAAGCCTTCCTGAGGCCGAGGATGCTGACTTTAAAGGTACCTTAACAAGTTATCAATTCAAGCACTTACATGCCTCTGGACCTTCTTAGTCATCTTTCACCTTCTTCCTCCCCTCTCCCTTCTATTGTACTTGTCTGACTGAATAGAGTTCAACATCACCTCCCATGCAGATTAATGTAGTAATTTCTTAGTTATCTCTGGCCTCCAGTCTCTACCCTATTCAGTCTGTTGTCTACACAGCAGCTAGAATGATCTTTCCAAACCTTTCTGACATCATTCTCTTGCTTAAAACTGGCCATCACTTGGATAGCCTGGCTCCTTGTTGTCCCAGAGATAAAAGTCCAAGCCTTTTAACATTACATGCACTATCTTTCCCAGCCTCATTGCTCCCAACACTCCTCTGTACACTGGGCCACCTTGCGCTGACAGCAACTTACTTGCCCTCTGAGGTGGCTTTTGTCTTTGCATCTGTTTTTCTCAATAGCTGGTATGTCCTTGTGAGCTTTCTCCTTGCCTCAGCTTTCATCTGGTTATTTCTAACTTATCCTCAGAATTAAATTCAGCATTAGCTTTTCAAAGAGGCCTTTTCAATGCCACCGATTTAGAATATAGTGTGTACCCCAATCTCTGTCACATAGCACTTTTCACATTGTGTGGTGAAGCCTTACCCTACAACCCCGTCTTCCACCAGTGAGCTCCTTGAAGGCAGGGAACGTGTTGTTATTTTTTATCATATTCTTATTTCTAAGTGCTATGTCTGGTTCAAGGGAGGAAATCAATAAACGTTGAAGGAAAGAAAGAAAGAAACTCTGACAAGAATTTTCACTCTTGTAAGTTGTAAGAAGAAAATGTTCTAATGCTCTTTGATTAGCTATTCTGTCATATATTGCCTTTCATTAATAGCTGGATAGATGCCATTTCATATCAAGCTTTAATGTCTTGGTTCGATATCTTTGTATTTTTTCTACCTGAGTGCAATAGAAGTCGGTTGCCCACCACCTCCTCTAGGAGCACCTTTAAAAACACTGGTTCCCTGGTCTTGTTCCATGGTGATTTCACTTCTCTTGCTTTGTAATATGTTTTGCATGTCAGCAGAGACCTGTGATCAAAAGAAGAGGCTGAAAAATGGTTTGTCAGTTGGAGAAAAAAGCTTTTGTCATGGATTTTGGAGTGTTCTTTAAGCTGGAGTTGTGGCATGTCTTAGAGGTCAGTTCTAAAGATATTCTTGCTGTAATCTGATGTAAGAGATGAAACTTTCAAAGAAAACCTATATTATCATTCTGTGAAAGTTAACGGCAAAGTATCATTGCAAATCTGCTGGCAATGTTTGTTTTTTTGCGGTAAACCTCTGAACATTTTTAAGACTCAAAAGTGGTGTGCAGAGAACCTTTCTTTACAAGTTCAAATCTAGTGGAATACCATAATTGTCCAGTGGTGGAACAGATAGTTGAGCAGAGTATTCTTCAGTGTGTATCATTCATTCCTGGACTTCCACAGTCTGCAAATGAAAATACACACTGTAGGCCACCAAGAAGTTAAAGAGACACATACATTATTGTAGTTAAATCTTGTTTGGCCAGAATGCCAGGGGAATAGAGTGGTTCGTGAATTTTTTCCAGCCTTGCTGGTAGAAAAGTATTTCTTTGTCTTCCTTGGTAAATAATGGGCTGGTGAAGGAGATGTGAGGTAGGAGGCATAGGAAGTTGGGCTAAATGTGAACTAACTCTTGGATATCCCTGATTTATTTCCCTAAATTATAGGAACTGTAAGCCTTTTTAGTCAGAAGGGAACTTATCCACCATTTAATAAAACTTCATCCTTAAAGAAGTAGAAGCAGAGGCCACAGAGATGAACCGAATTACAAAGTTCCAGGTCTAGGTGTTCCCACAGATGGGATTTATACCTGGTCCTTAGATTTCTAATTCATTATTCCTCTTCCCCTAGACTGTAAGTCCCTACATGGGCTTTAAAAAGTGCTTGCTTTTTATCCTATTGTAAGCTCAGTGCAGAAAGCAATGCTAGTGAGCTGAAGAGAGAAAATAGGATGTGTTAAGTCATGGGCTGATAAAACAATACTATAGCAACACTCCGGTCTTTATGATTCTATAGCAAAACATTTTCCTGGGGAGTGTGCAGACTCAGTGTTGCAGACTGGCAGCTGCAATCACATTTGGCTTGGGGAAGCATTTTGTCTGGCCTGTTGCCTTTTAGATGGGGTATATGGTCTGCGGGTTGTCCCAGTCCCTGCTGCTCTGAGCAGCTTCACTTGGCCTGGTCTCAGAGGCTTTTGAATTAGGAGCTCTGAATTTAGTGGGATCTTTTGTTTTGTTTGGGACTTAGAGGAAGGTAAGCCTGAGATGCCCACTTTATTTTCAATACATCTGAGAAGGGGGTTCCATCTATGGGATGGGCTGGTTGCTGACAATGTTGTTTACATACTTGGATGGGTACCGCCCCTCAAGCTGCCACTGGCTTTATCACATCACTTAAAGCAAGCCCGTGCTACCATCAACATTAGTTCAAATCTGTCACAACTGGCAACCTTCGGCATTTGTATGAAAAGATGGTTAATAGGTCTGTGCTTTGGCACAGACGCAAAGCGTAAGCAAATAAAATTAGTGTATTTGTGCCACTAACCACTCAGGTTTATACAAAAGATATCAAGGTTTTCCTGTGTCATCTGTAAAAAGACTCTCTAGGATTTAGGGGTTTTGTTTTCTCTCTTCTTATAAAAAAGTTTCTCTGTCTGTCTGTCTGTCTCTCTCTCTCTTTCCCCCTTTGTCCCTCCTTCTCCCTCTCAGGAACCTAGACAAAAAAATTTTTTAAAAAGTAGAAATGCCCTTTACAGGTGAGAATGTTACTGGGTAGTGGGTGGTAAGCGTGTTATTTATCTCTTGCTCCTAAAATAATTTTAAAATTTAAGTAATTTTTTTTAATTAAAGAAGCAACATGTTCTTTGTAGAATTTTCGAGAATACAGACAAGAAAACAAAAACTATCTTTTATTCAAAGTCTTGAAAAAATCTCAACATTTCCTGTAGTTTGTTTCAGAATATTTATGTATATATTAAAACCATATATTTATAAAATTGGACTATATATTATTTTGTATCTTGCTTTTTTTACTTAATATGTTGTGAATATTTTAATGTATATCATAATTAAAAAAATATTACACAGCATTACACTTTATAGGTATAACTTATTTAACTATCCCCCTGTTGTAGAATAGTTAGACAGTTTTCAGTTTTTTCGTGCTTATTAAAATGGAGCTATGAGCCACCTTGGGTATAAATCTTTGGGTTGCATTTTGACTTTTTTATTTAGGTTAAATTCCTCAAAGTATAATCTTGGAATTACAAAATATAAGTATTTTTAAGCCTTCTGGTACAAGTTACTAAATTACCCTCCAGAAAGGTTATATCTATTCACATTCTCACCACTATTTTTAGAGACTTTAGTTTGCAAGTGTCCTCAACAGACCTCTCTCACTTAAACACCTCTGTCAATTTAGTAAGCTGAAATATGGGGGGGTCATTTTTATATAAATATATATTTGTAAATTGCTTATTTATTGTCTGTCTTTTTCTTATTTCTTTTTCTCATGGATCTTTACTTAGATTTAAAACAATAAGCATTTATTACTCACAGGAATTCAGGAACAACCATAGTCATCTGAAGGCTTGATTGGGGTTAGGGGAATCTGCTTTCAAGATGGTGCACTCACAAGGCTGTTGGTGGGAGGCCTCAGTTTCTTGCTACGTGAGCCTTTCTAGGGCTGCTTGAGTGTCCTTGTGCCATGCTGGCTAGCTTCCCAGGTTGAGTGATCTGAGAGAAAGCAAACAAGAAACTGTAATGTTTTTCATGATCCAGTCTTGGAAATTACCAGCACAGTTCTGCCATATTGGATTTGTTAGACACAGGGTACTAAGTCCAGCCCACATTCAGGAGAGGAGAATGAAGTACCATCCCTTGAAGCAACACCTCTTAAAGAATACGTGGACATATTTTAAAACCACCGCAGAGTCTGTCTATCTTTTTTTTCTTTTATGTATCTTTCAAATGTTTTCCTCTGTTTTTTGTTGTTGTTGTTGTTGTTGTTGTTTTTGGTCCCTCAATTTTAATTTTTTCACATTTAGAGATTTAAAATTGTGATATACTTAAGTCTCTTAATTATTTCCTTATTAATCTTAAAATGCTTCCATGCTGGTTGGTTCATAGCTGCTGTCCTGAGTGTCCACACCCTTTCCTTTTTCCTCTGTTCACACCCTTCTTTATCAATTAAAAGGGTCTTCCCTTGGCACACCGAAGAGGAAGCATGGTGCCCCTGCCCCAGCCTGGAGCTCTGGTATCAGTGCAGATGCCAGTTCTGCCATTTTAAATGTCAACCCTAACTAAGGAGATACAGGCACATGGCTTTTCATTCTGTTCTATTGCTTGATCTGCCTAGTCTGATTTCCTTACTGTGCAATTTTAACTTCTCTAGCTATATTATATATTTTAATATTCTAACCCCTTCCATTTTCACAACTATTACTACTTATTTTTTCTTATATATTAATTATAGACTTATTCTTTAGGTTATGATCATTTCTTTAAGATATCAAATAAAATTATATTAAAGTCTGGGGAAGTTAACATCTATACTATGTTGAGTCTCTCTTCTTTTTGTGACTATGTATGTCCATTTATTCATGTCTTTAATATCCTTAAGTAGAATTTTCTTTATAATATTTGTTGAATTTGTTCCTGTTTATTTTATTATTTTTCTTGCTTTTGGGAATAGCATTTTCTAAAGTATAGGCAAAATGGTTATTAATTATTTATTATTCATATATGATAATTATTTAGGATTTCTTTATAATAGTGATTTTCCAAGTTTCAGAAAATGACAATTTACCAAAGTCCTATAAATAACTCCTACACCCCTAGGTTTTTGATAAGGTGCACAAAATTTCTGGTCATTTCCATCGTATAAATAACCAGTTCAAAATGATTTCAGGACAACTGGAATGATGTGGGAATCACCTGGGCCATTTTGTTGTTGATATCCAGGATACCAGCCTTTAACCTTTAACTTTCCTGTTTCTGCTTGAAATTACTCAGTGATTTAAAATGTAAATGGCACTTGGCATTGAACCTAGGGGGTGTTGTTAAGTTTTGAATGGGATGGTTTGAAAACAGCCTTTCTGCTTTTATAAGATTCTCTCATCTGGATCCGAAGCTTGTTCTAGAGAATACCAGGCCTTTACCTCCTCGTGTTATAAAAATGACTGGGTGACTGTTAGCAGAGCAATAATACCAGTGGGATGTGTATATTAACCTATCTGTGGGGGGAAAATGCCGAGAGCAACAGGCCTATAATTTAGATAATAGCGTTAGTCTATGAAAAACACGCTGCTTTTGCCTTGATGCTAATCAGGAAACCATCAGACAGTCTTCCCTCACTGAGCAAGGGCAGGGCGGGAAGGAAGTCAGCTGTCACCATGTTTCTGAAGAAGAAAAAAATGAGAGGTGAACTGAACTCTGTGATAGGAACCTCACTCTAAAGCTGCTTCCTGAATTTAAAGGTGTGGTAGTCCAATCAGCGGCACAAATTGGAGGCATCTGATTTGCATGGATTAACAGGAGTGGGTCACAGCCTTCTGACAGGTCAATGGCACCACTGGGGATTTGAAGAAAACTTTGATTCTTCCTCTTTTCCCCCTCTAGCATGAAGCGGATCAAGCTGTTCTATTGTAAAAGAGGATCCCTTACTTATAAAGCAAAGCTTGTCATTTAAATTCACCCAAGTTAGGACACCACGGAGCTCTGTCAGATGTCACTCTCCATACAGCAGGAGAATGTTTTTCAACAGCTTTCTCACCCCTTTGCAGGCCTGGACCAAGGGGGAGGGGCAACTGGCTGGGGCTTGGAGGATTCTGACAAAGGGGAGATTGGAATTTTTCATTTAAAGCAGGTTTTATTTTTCTTTGCTTTTTCTTTTCCTTTTTTCTTTTTTCTCTTCTCTTCTCTTCTCTTCTCTTCTCTTCTCTTCTCTTCTCTTCTCTTCTCTTCTCTTCTCTTCTCTTCTCTTCTCTTCTCTTCTCTCTTTCTCTCTCTCTCTCTCTCTCTCTCTCTCTCTCTCTCTTTCTTTTCTTTAAGCCCATGTAAAAGATATTATCACAAAAGGGGAGTGAAAAAACTCAGATCGATTGTGAAGACTCCTTCATTTGAGGGTCTCCTTGAAGGCAATTAAGCCTGGGAGTGATGTTGGTATTTTTCTGCATCAGAAGTGATGGCCGTTTGCCAGTCACTTCTCTTGGAAAATATTGTTTGGCTTTAAGGTGACTATGAAATGTTTGGCAGAGGGACCGTTTGTGGCAGAACATGGACAAAAAGAAACAGAGACTTTCCTATGAAGCTTTCTAGGCCCCTGGTGCCCAAATCCAATCAATATTGAAGGCGCCTGCCATCAAAGGGGGGTTTGACCTGCACCAAAGCACCTTTGGTCAGGGGCTGCAAAGCAGTAATCTCAGAGTCAGGGCCATTTTTTCTTAACCAGAGGCTTGGGAGATAGGTTCCAGGAATTCTAAAATACTTGCTTGACACTTACTATTTTCTACATTTATCAACACCTGTTTATTCAGCATGTCCTCTCGGCCAGATACCGTGCAGACCTTGGGGACCCAACTTATAACAAGACAGACTTGATGCTTGCCCTCTTGGGACTTCCTGTTTAGATCTGCCTCATCAGTTTGCTTTTCTTATTTGTCTTGATCTTTGCAATTTGAATTCCTGGATCTTGATGGAAAGGATCAATACTTTCTTGCATCCACCACTGTGCTTAGCATTGCAAACTACATTTCCTTTCATTTGATTGGCTATTTGTGCAATGTTTAAACTTTCGAAGCCTCTTGTTTTCTCATCTGTAAAACAGAGATAGCACCTATCCCACAGGGTGCTTGCGAAGAGTAAGTGACGTAATACACATAAAATTCTTGGCAGAGAGTGGCACAGGGTGCTCACACAATATTTGGGAATGGCTAGCATTTTTCATTAGTAGAGGCGGTAGAGGTGTTGGAGGGAATAGCCGTGGTAGTACATGCTTAACACCTAGACCCTCTCGTTAATTCCATTGGAATCTTTCTACAAGACTGCATTTCTTTTTTCTTTCAGTAAGCATTGTCTTTTCCTAAGAATCAATCATTATTTGGATACTTGGAAATAACTTGGAAGACCTAAGGTCACAGTTTGAAGCAAGTTCTCAATGGTTGAATATCCATAGGTGGGATATCTGGGAGGAGTGTGTGTGTGTGTGCGCGCGCACGTGTGTGCACGGGGTGTGTGTGTGTGTGTGTGTGTGTGTGTGTGTGAATTTTTAGGTAAATCCTGCAATTAAGCTTCCAGTTAAAATTCCAGTTTTGGACTCCAGTAGCAAAAGCCTCTTGAACTTCGTTCTCATTTCTCTCCTTTGAAAGGCACAGACGTCCTTTCAGAGGTAGAGATTCTCATTCCTCTGCTGGTGAAAGGGTGCAGAGATGCAGTGAAAGGAACGGCAGCACTGGATTTGACAGGAGAAAGCCTGTGACATGCCACTGCCACGGCCCTCCGAAGTAGCAGCTTTGGCAGGATAGTATCATGCAACGGAGGCGTGTGCGTGCCCGAGTTCGACCTGGGTTCAAATCTTGACTGAGTTGTTTATTATCTTTGTGACCTTGGCATGCTTCTAAATCGTATGTGTGCGCGCGTGCACACACACACACACACACACGCACACACTCACTCATATTTATGTATTAACTTTATGCAGGATCTGGCACATGCCAGCGGGAACTTGTAACAAATCAACGTTTGTTGCACGAATGAATGAATAACCACTGTGACTACTGTTCTTCCTTCATGAACGCCATTGCTGAGTACGATTTGGGAGCTTCTCTTCCTCTGGGTTCTCGTTGAACAGTAGCACCTTCTTATCACTGTCAGCACACTTCAACTTTTGGAGGGTTGATCTGAGTTTTGGAAACAGTCAGCAGTAATTTGGTTGCCACGTCTGGTATAAAACATCAGCCTATTAAAACGATTTTGGATCAGAAGTGATGTGCGTCTGTTAGGGAACTATACTGAGGTGAACTCAGAAGGCTGCCTGGATCCAGTAGAAGAGCTACCGATTGGGATGTGGTGGGCTCCACCTTGATGTGCATTCATCGAGTTTGTTTAAAAAGCAGTTAAACTTCAAGGCTCATTCTGGCCTCTGTGTCCTGGAAATAGAGGCAGCGATATCTGGCTCTTGGTTGATAGGAAAAAAGCAGAGTGCTAAGATCCCAAGCCGTTGAGTTAGTCCTGGGTTTGAATCCTGCCTCTGCCACTTAGTAGCTATAAGGTATAAGGCTTGTTACTTAAGTCTTCTACTCTGCATCTTCTTCTTTGTAAATTTTTTATTTCTCCCTGAAGATTGCAAGGAAAAAAATGTGCTTGGTACATAATATTCCATGTTAAGTTTCAGGATTATTTCCCCTTTTTACATTATTTTAGTTTCCTTTTCACGTCTACTGTAACATTGCTTGGCTCCTGGAGTCCTAGGAAAAAAACAATCTGAGAAATAAATTCACAGGAAACATTATTGCCTTGGTCTCTTACTGTGTTTACCCTTCCTTGAGTATTTGTACTTAAAAGATGGTGTCCAGAAGGGATAGTGCCTCATGGAGAGGAGTATGTCTCTAATTTTAGCATCTCAGGCACAGTGAGGCTGGTATTTGAGGTCAGGGAGGCCACACCGCCTACCACACTGCTACTAGATCCCAGAAGGTTGAGAGAAAAGTCAAGCTTCCCAGAATCTGTCCCCCACTTCCCACCCCCTCCTTAGCCAATATCAGTGGGTGCTTCTGTTGCTTGCAGAGGCATTATTAAGTAGGGGTGCCCCTAAGAACAATTCCTTGCAAATGGATGGTGCATTTGTTCTCATGGCACAGCTTTCAAAAGCAAATTAATTATAGACTAGTTGCGATTTAATTCAGTTTGTCTGGGTTATGTGTTTGCAAGGCCTATGAGTACATTTGGCACCGTTGCTGGCCCATTTGGATTTTAATGCCTTTGACAAGCCACAACTTCTTTGGCCTGGGTGTACTGCCTACTGCCATACTGTCATTTAACTACATTGTGCCAGGGCGACCTTTTAGCTTTGGGGTGGCCCTTCAGCTCACATTCCCACCTGTACTAGCCATGCCTCGACCTAAATGCGTTACTGAGAAACCCTGCAAGAATATCTTGAACCCTGAGAAAATGATGGTTAATTACATAGAAAAGTTTAACTATTTGCATCAGCACAATAATACATAGGCACAGAAGACTTTCAGTTCCCCAAAAATTGGTTGAACGAGGTCGTGTGAAGTTTGACATCCTGCTATACATATACATGTAAAAGCCAGCTTGGGAAAAATACAGTAACCCCCCC
Source organism: Eidolon dupreanum (assembly GCA_028627145.1). NCBI lineage: Eukaryota > Metazoa > Chordata > Mammalia > Chiroptera > Pteropodidae > Eidolon > Eidolon dupreanum. The sequence goes on from CM053515.1 coordinate 11,906,813, forward strand.
GCCACCCCTTTAGTGCAGAGAGAACACTGTGCATATTTTTTCCCTAATTATGGAAGGCGTCTTTTAAAATTTTTCTTTCTTTTTTTGTGTCTGTCTGTCTGTCTGTCTATCTATCTATCTATCAATCAATCTATCTATCATCTATTTTTAAATCCTGTGCTTTCAGTATGCTTATGAAACCATGGATTAAAAATCTGTCATGGCCACAGGTTATGTTCCTTTGACTTCTGGGTGTCTGAACGCTTCTAACCCTCTGCCACTGGCTCATCCACTCCCCCACAGTCTTGGAAATCCCCACTCCTTATATCTCTCAAGCTATGGTGGATCTAGAATGCAGTCTGGTAGCAGATTAATTAAGGGAAAAGAAGGAAACCCTGAAAAGGACATGTATAATTGTCAATTTTCTGAGTTTGAGAATAGAGTGGTTAACTGGCCCTACTGAGATTTGAACTTGTGACTCGAGCCACTAACTTTTGTGAAGGAGGCCAAGGTCTTCAGACCAGCCAGGTTGAAGCCCTCAGCCTCTGTGTTTCTGCTGCCTCTTCCTGAGAGGGATGATTTCTGGCATTTATTTATCTATGAGGCTTGCAAAATCATGGTCTGTCATAATGGTAAATAAAACGTGTTGGAGTTAATATGAAGAAGAAAAGAACAATTACAAATGCTTAAAACAGTCTTAAAATATACTTAAGCAGAGGTTTGCCACGTAAACACACAATTAAAGCAGAAATTCGTGATGGATGTAAGGATTTGACGGTCCTAGACATATTGTTTACTGGTGTAGTTAGCAGATGGATAAGTCAACTGATCCCAGATGTGCAGCTTATAAATATAGACTCACGTCTTACTAGAGATGTATGTTTGCAAGTAGCAACATATTACTTTCTCCTTAACTCTTGACTGTTTGCTGGGGGTAACTTTGTAATTCTCGCTTGCTTAAAAAAATAAAACAAAAGGGTTTTTAAAGGATTTCCTCTTTCAGAAATGGTAACCAAATATCTAGAAGAGAGCACTTTTTTGTGTGCAGTCCTTATCAAGGACAGGTTTAAATAGGTTGACTTTTTTCTTTTAAGTTCAGATATCCCTAGCCACAGTTTTCAGATATTTGCAGCAATTAATTCTTAGGAAATCTAATCTGAATTGAATTAATTTTCCCTTTTAGGGCACATGAAGCAACTTTTAGGTAAGAAAAAAATGAAAACAGCTTTTGTTGCACATAATTCTCGCAACTAATGAAAAGTAATATTGCTGTTCCCTTCAAATAATGCAATAACAAAACACTGAATGAGAGCATTGCATTGTATTGTTATATTTGCTGTTTAAATAATTTAGCTACAAAAATCTGAAGGCTGCTTTAGCTGTAATTAATTATTCATTAATGACATGCTAATTGCACAATACCTTTGAATATTTAACAAAATGCAGAAGCCAGTCTCTGAAGTTATGTTTTTAGTGCAAGCGTGGAAAAAAATCTTTTAGTCCATCGCTGCATCGGGAGGACAAAAAAAAGTCCTTTTTCAGATGTGAGGTAAAGTAGTAGTAGTGGCCTACTTTCCATTCACCATCTCAGTCACCCTTTGTGCAGTGGAATATAATGTCCTTATCTAGACTTAACAATTGACAGGGTGGTAAATCCCCTGACTTTTGTCCAAATGATTTCTCAACAAAAATGGGTTAATTATCGCCTTTCCCTAGCTTTTTGACTAACAAAAGGCCCTGGATCTCTTTTTTCCTTTCTTTCCTATTTACTGTAAGGAGCCCTTTGAAATGTGATAGTTTAATCGGCAACACCTTCTACTGGGGAATACTGAGAAGCGGCCGGCCCTTGCCTGGAGCTCAGGTTGCCCTGCGAACATTACTGGTGGTCAGGAGATATGACCTTTATTGTGCCAGAGCCATCCTGGACTTTCAGGATGAAAAACTCCTGAGTGCTCGGTAGTCGACTTCATTTGTTTCTCCTAATAAAAGCTGGCGGGTTTTTAACAGTGTCTTTTAGTGGGTGGGATGACTAAAGGGCAGTGGTGTTGAACCGGCTTAGTTGTGTTTCATTAATTCCTCTGCAAGGCTGCGGGTTTGCATCTCTCTACACCCTGTCTGTTTCCAAGCTTCAAAGCTCCTCATTGTCTACGACCTGTAAGTCAGGCATAGTCCTGGTAGTGGATAAGCAGGGAACAAGAACTGGCTTTTCTCTTTATTTGTCATTATCACCATCTTGGTCCCAATCAGAGAATCCCCAGCCCCTAATTTAGCGCAAGGCAGTGAGCTGTGTGGCAGCTTGTCCTTGTGGTTGAGAATATTTTCATGCACTGGGGCCTACTCAGTCATATTTTGCATTTGACTCCCATTACTATTAATGGCATTTATGAACACACATTGGCGGGAAGAAGACCCCATTGAATCTGTGCATTATCAGAGAGATGGGGAATTAGCATACTCCCGTGTCTGGTCTGTGATGGATTTTACTGTGCTGTGGAAATACTTAATGATTAAATGAGAAATCACCATTTTGAACATGCACCTGCCAGGAAGAAAAAAAAAGAACGGAGGGGAGAAGGAGGGGCGTTCGCCGAGGCTGATGCCAAGTTCTCTCTTTTGCCTCTGCGTTCTCTCTTTTGAGAAACGTTTTATCTGCTCGTAGCCATTGTTCAGCGTGACAGTACAAATGGAGTCCGTGCTTAGCAAATGCCTGGCATTGGAAGCCCACCTAGCCAAAAGCGTGTCGGGGCAAAAGTGTCTGTAGTCAACTTTGCCACATCCTGCTAACTGTAAAGTGAAATGATGCCAAAGCAGTATATGATTTCTGTCGCGTGTGCCAAAGTGTTCAGGGATTGCAAACTGCGGCCCATGCGTTGAGTTTGGCCCACTGTCAGCTGTGTTTTGTTTGGCTTACACTTTTCTTTTTTTAAATCTGAACTATTATTTAAAATTGGGAGATTTATAATAAAATTCCACATTTCCATCTTCTCTTAAAAAAGTCAGAAGGTCCTAGCAACACAGAGCTGCCATTCCCACATGGTGCCAAGTGGCTGGAGCTAAGAACCCTGCCTTTGTTCTTCTTCACCGGGCACTGTCCCTGCCCGGTCTCTCCCTTGGGACAGGACACTTGAGGTGGGGGTGATTGTGCATTAGAGTGGTCAGGGATGGCTGATTTTTGGACAAACTCGACCAAATTAATTCTATACACTCCCAAGGAATTCAGCCACAGTGAGATTCCAGGTTGTTCACATCACTCATTTGTAGGCTTTTTCCTTCCTTGGATTCAGACGTCACACTCGAAGGTCGTTCTCCAGGCCGCTGGGGAAAGAACTCGGTTGCTTTCTGGATGGTCCTCAAGTCAATGCCAATTTCATCAGCATCTGAATTTCTTAGGATATCTTGTATGTCTTTTCAGACCTCAAAATAACTTTGATTAAGCCTCTCGGGAAGACACTGGGCTGGGGCACTTTTCACTCGATTTGGCTTTCTTTTGGTTTCATAAAGACCAAATTCCGGCAGGTGTAATTGGAAAATACAGCGAAACATTTGCCTAGACTGAAGTTTTTTTTGGGAAAGGTCAGTATGAAGAACAGGTTGCTGTTCTTCACTGGCTGCTGACCCTGGGCTTGTACCTGCCCTGAGTACTTTTCCTTGAGTGTGTTCACTAAGGATTAATTAATGAGGTTGTTGCATAAGGCCTTGCTTCTTCCCAAGTCCTGAATTGAATAACCTCCAAGGGTGTGCCCAAAGCCAGTTTCATGAGTGTTAATTAGAGACCTTTGGACCTGGGAAATAGAAAAGCATCAGTAATCCATTTCTCCTTAGCCCACTGCCTCCCTGGAAGCCAGCCTGAAACCTTTTATTTTACTTAGCAATATTAGGGAAACATCTGTGAACAGGCACCACCATACACCACTGGGAATTGCTTAAAAGTGATGCAACATGAATTTGTCAAGTGAAAAATACTGCTGTAGGGAACATAACTTTTAAACCCTGTGAATACATGAACTCTTCTTCTTGGAGGTTTGGGTTGAGCTAAGGAATGATGGTTATTGGAAGAGAATTTGTTCTTAGTGTGACCTACTAGATGGGAATTCAACATGTGACAACTAGAAGGTGGAGATTCTTGGTTAAATACAAGCAGGATGCATTTGAGTTAGAACACGGTGATGTCTGGGAAGACTCATTCAGTGAATATTTTGGACTTATATAATGGGAAATGCTTAAGTTTGTTGAGAGAGGGCATATACAGACACATGAGCCAAAGTCCCAGATTGGCCAGCCATGTCTAGATTGGGCATGGATCACTTCTTTGTCTTCTACAAAATTATCTTATTTGTTGAGGTGGCCTCTTTTGTGAAGAGGCTGACATAATTTCTCTGTTGTGAGCTTTCTTTTTACTGATGAAAATGTTTTAAAAGAGCAAGAAGAATGATAAATGGGCACACCATCATGGTATAGGAAACTGTGGTCATATAAAAATTAAATCTGCTCAAATGCTTTGGTGAATTAATAAGGGACGAGTGATTATGGATTAGGATATTAATATTCAGCAATGTAAAGAATAAGTAGGGGAATTGAATAGGATTATAAGGAGAGTAAGAAAAGGTATAAGAGAGGAGATCTATATGCACAGATGAAATCACAAATGTCTAGCATAAAAAAAGAAGGGGTCTCGAAATCCATTGGCATTTCCAGAAAATATTCCATGACCTACTCCTGTTACAAATGTGCCTTTTACCATTGCAGGGTGATAAAATGCCACGATCCAAGCCCAGAGCACAATTAAGGGCTTGTGTGATACAGCAGGCAGCCGTTCCATACTTGAGAGTTTTCATTGTAGAATCAAAATAAACTGAGGGCCAGGAGGCAGGAAACGAAGTGGGGGAGGAAGGTCTGGCTGGCATATTCAGACATGACATTTTCTGATGTCGATAACCATCAAGAGCTCGGCTTCTCTGTCCACGAAGACAAGAATGTCACATGTCAGTCAAAGGCAGGGCTGCCGGGCAAGCAGGGCTGGAGACTGAAGGGAGCCACATAGGGGCTGTTTGGCTCCAGCGGAGCTCAGACTGGACTCTTCTCAGGCTTTAATTGTCCTTTCTTTGTGTCAAGGGTGTCCCTGTCCAGATTTCTGGTAAGTGCTGATGAATGTGGAGAGATAGCAGCTAGTGCGAAATTTGTTCTTCCCTTTCAAGCTGGGATTCTAGGCCATGCTTAATCCCAGCGGCATACATAAAAATAACACACCCAACAAGCAATCGCAGAAAGACTTATATTTTTGAGAGCCATTTTAAGCAGTTTTGGCCCGTATTCGGTATACTCATGTAATGCCCCTGCTCCAATGGCGTACCTTTTTTTTTTTTTTTAAGCATTGCACTCTACATTCCTCCATGGGGGCTTTGTTGCTCTATTTATATGGTGTAGTAAACTACCTTCCTATTCTTTGGCCAAGCAGAAGCTGTCATTGGTCTGCCTTCAGGCCTCCCCTGACATCACAGCAACAAGCTGTGTGAGAAGAACCCAGATCACCCTGAGCAGAGAAGAAAATAAGGGCTCCCCCCAGGGAGAATGTTGGTGACATCTGACACTGCCCTGCAGCCCCCACCCCACCCCCACCACAGGAAAAATTGCAAGTTCTGTTTCCCATGGCCGTCTGTCACTTTTGACTTCCAAACAGTTCTTAGGAAGCATACCCACCCTCCAGGAATGAAGAATTTTTTTTTTTTCTTTTAAGGATCATTACAAATTCTTCAGTATTTGCCAATATTTTTCATGTTGCAGTTTTAGAGAAAAATATGGAGAGAACTAGTGCCCTGTAGGCAAAGGTTAGATTTCAGGGGAGTAAGGATGTGTTAGCTGTTTGGAGAGGGACTTTTAAAATAAACTGCTTCACTTTTCTGCTGTTCACCCCGCATGTCTACATGGGAGGGAAATGGTTCTCATCTCAGCTCTACTTTCACACTGAGCTTCGCTCTGACATGGTTACTCATCCTTTGCTGTTGGCTGCAGTCCTTCTGTTTACCTCTCAAACTCTAGACTTGGAGGCCGTCGTGGCCTAGGTGAGAAAGAACCTTAACAACTGACGAATTTAAATTAAGTTTTGTCTCTCCTCCTTCCACAAGTCCATGGCTGGTGGCTGCCTGAAGTGCTCTGTTGAGGTGTATCGGAAGAAAAGCATGCTGTGACCAAGCAATGGCGCCTGTCCCCACGCAAGGGGTGGGAATGGAGGTGGCTGTCAGATATTTTTTATTGCAGATTTTGTCAAATTGTCTTACTTTTTATAGCTCATGAGAGAAGTGATTCTAAGTGACATGATTGGCCGTGAGTTACAGCAGTTTCCCTGTGTAGAATATTCTAGTGCTTTCCTTTCCCCTCCCCGCCTCAAACCCATTCCAGGCTCTCTTCTGCCCTCCCTTTGTGTTTCCCATTTTATCTGAGACTTTAGAATAGTTCAAAGTGTTCCAGGCATACTTCGGACAGGTATGAGCACGCTCTTGTGTAAAATTCACTCAGCTTGCCTCCGGGATTTTAGAAGCTAGGCTGGTTCTGGAAGTTAGGCAGGAGGTCTTGTATTCAGATTCTGTAAGAGGTCTGTCCTGTTTAGAAGCTTTTCTGTAGGGATTTGGATCTGATCAGGGATGCCACTTATAACACATGGCACGACTGAAATTAATGACTTATTTCTGTATTAATTGTTTTGTAGCTATCTATTCAGCTAGATTGTAGTCTCCAAAAGAGAAGTTTTGTTATCTCTCTCCATTTCTGTGTTCTCAGAGCCTAGCACAGTGCCTTGTACTTAGTGAGTAGCTGGTAGAGACTTGCTAAATGAATTGAATGAATGGATATCAAGAAAATTTTGGACTCTGGGGGTTAGCCTTGAAAGATCCTCAGTTAGAATGATGACTGGTCTTTGTGTCATTTTGTCACTCTGAATTAATGTGATTAGACTGGAGACTCAGTTTATTCAGATGACTGCCCTGGATTCATGTTTGACTCATGATTAGTCATTCTAGTCACTCACCCAGAACAGTCTTTTCTCTTCTTCCTTCCCTTCCCTTTCCTTCTTTCCTCCCTTTCTTTTTTCCTTCCTCTTTTTCTCCTTTCACTTCTTCTCTTTTCTCTTCTCCTCCCTTCTTCTTTCTCATCTTCTTCCTTTAAAAATATTCTCATAATGGCCTTTCCCTGCCTTTGCCACTTCTACCATTCTTATTCAGAGATGTACAGGGTTAGTCTTGGATTGCTGCAAACTTTTTAGACGGCCATCACACCCAATATTTCTCCTTTATAGGATATTAAGCCCCATTGGTCTGAGCTTCCTTAGAGGCCTCTTTCATCATATCATTCCTCCTCCAAAAACCTTCACTGGTTCCCTGTTTCCTTGTATATGAAATTAAGACCCCTGTTTGAAATTCATGATAACTGGCAACCTAGCCTCACTTTCCCAGTCCTAGTGTCCACTGAAGCTTAATATAAATTCTCATTTATTGAGGACTTACCATGTGTACTGCGCTACATGCTTTTCCCCTCTGGGGTTCCCTCTGTTATCTCTGATTTGTAAATGAAGTTATGAGGCTTAAAGGGGTAAAGTAACTTGCCCAAGGTTGCATGAGTCTTGATTTGAATGCAGGTGGTCTGATCCAGAGCAGAGCCTTTAATGACTAGTTCATGATTTTATGTTTGCTCTGCCTTGTACATTACCATACAGGAGTTTCATAAACACAGTGACACTTAAATTTGGTGATGTCTAAGGACAGTGTTTTACAATGGGAAGAAAGCATTTTACATAGCACCCTATGTATTTTGTTTTATAGAGCCCACGTTCTCCTAAATGATCTATGTGTTAATATCTGAATTTTTACCCACTCTTCCTTTCCTGTTTTCAATATTGATAGTAAAAAGAATATTCCATGTTTATAAAATGCATCTTTTCTCTAATAGTCATATGCTTTTTATTAACTCAACAAGTACTAAAGAAATATCAGCTGGAAACTATTTGCAAATATACCAAGGCTCCCAGACTCTTAACATATCTTTGGATCCTTGGGAGGAGCAGCTGAGTTGGGATAATTCAGTGGGAATCCCTGATGATTTATGTGTGCATGTGAGCACAGTGTGTTGTTTGTGTACATATTGTGTATGTGTCTGTAGAAGCAGGAGAGAGAACACAGAGAGACAAAGTGAATGAATGTCTTCCTTAGACACTCGCAGTAGTCTTTGGCTTGGACTGCAGGTAATTCTGTTTCATTGATTCCTTTGCCTCAGAATAGCCAAGAAGAATGCCTCAAGAAGCCATTCTCCAGAGGAGGTTCACGGCATTTGTCTATGTTCCCAATGTGACCTGTCCAGTCCTGATTGCATGGATCCAACCCCTCACATTATCATTGTTCCCAAAATGTGTGTTTGGAATGAGCCTCTCTTCCTCTGGCAGCAGACCTGAGGATTTGGTGCTTGAATGGCTTACAAAAGGCCCAGGGGCCACATAGTTGTCCTTTTTGTTTCTTGTCCACCCCAATACAGCTGGTTGTAAGCAGCAACAGATGATTGTTTTCAGTTTTGTCTTTTCCTGAGACAGAGAGCTTCACCCTAATGACTTTCAAGGTGGTTGACATTTTCAATTAAACTCTGCTCAGCCAGATAGGCATAACTTCTCACAAGAAACTGTCAGGAGCTGTCTCCTGCCCAAATGTTACACAAATAATGATTGTAATAGTTGGTTCAGCTCATCCACAGGCTGTCCTTTCATCTGGAGGGGTTTTCTACCAGGGTTAGCCCACAGGGAAGCCCCCTAGACTGGGGATTCACTTCATTTTAGAGCCCATCCTCCATCTGACCAGTGAGAGGGGCAGAAGACTAGCTGTGTGGGAAGAGCCCATTTCATCTCCTAATCTTGTAACAGTCTGGAGTAAGGTTGCCCTGTTAATAAACAACCTATCCTCTTTGTCCCCAAGAATGTTTCAAGAAATACTGTAACCAAATAGCACAGCAATGGTTGAGATCCTGGGCTCTGGAGTCAGACAGAGTCAAATCCCAAATCCACCACTTGTCAGCTGTTTGGCCTTGGGGAAATCATTTTACCTCTCTAAGTTTTTGTTTGCTGATCTTTCACATTGGCTAAGAACATTTGAGCTTCAGAAGGTTAAAGAGGAAATGTACTTAAATGGCCTAGAACCCTGTAGTTCTGCAAAAGCAGGAGATAACTTGCAGTTATTACACCTCCCTTGGCTCACGCCCAGCTGATGTGGGACCTCCCATCCTTTGGCAAATCCTCCGTTTTGGTTTCAGCAGGTGTATGGTTTGACCAAACATCTAGGGTACAGTTGCCAATTTATCTCCCCTGTCCCGGGTGAAGCAATTTGCAGATGCCATTGCTATACCACCATGAGGCTGTCTGCTTTGTGGGTCTCTAACCAGCAAGGCTGCAACTGACAATTCTGCTAAACAGAAATGAGAGCAAGGGGCATTCTCCCAGAAATCACCAGAGCAAGGTCAGGCACTGCAGCTGCCCACCAGGTAGATGAAGCATGAGGGCTGGAAGTTGGAAGGGGACTAAGGAAGCCCCTGGGCAAAGTCCTTAATGAGGAGAGTGACAAGAGGGCATGTCAGGATATTCCCTGACACTTTTTCAGAATTCTAGATTAAAATATTCAGACTCCATAATCCAGGGCTTTTTTTAGGTTGGTTGTAGTATATTCTGGGCTCCAAGGATCTGAGAAGGACAGATTTCCATGACAACAGTTTGTTAGATGATTTCTGAGGCAAGGGGCCACTGTATAGCCTTCCCTGCCCCCAGAGAGAAGACATGGCAGATCTTACCAGAACACTGACTGCTGTCTGGTTGGTTGCTTGAAGAATAGAAGACTATAGGTTTTCTTACATATTATAATGCAAATGTCTACTTCCTACCAAATCATACCACAGAGCAACGTCCGATTGTGTCACCCCCTTGTATATAAAGTTTCAGCTTTATACTCAAGATACTTTGTGATCACGATAGCTTCCCTACAGTTGAATTTAATCAAATTCTATCATTGAGCCAAAGGTATGGGAGATTTTCAGCTTCTGGGCCTTTGCTAATTCTGGCCTCTCTATTTGGTATACCCACTTTCTGGGTGTCGCTCTGCATCTTATGTTCTGCCAGCCTTTTCTAGGAAGTCTTCCCAACTCCCTTTTTCCAACCGAGCTGGAAATGTGGGTCTTGCCTTTGAATTTCTGTAGCACCGTGTCGCACTGCACTGTTAGCTTTGTACATTGAGATACAGGTTACTTATATGTGTATCTTCTCTCCCTACTTGGTCCATAAGTGCTTACAGATTAACTTCTAGTTTATCTTTGAGTTTTCCAGAAGACCCAGCCCTTGCCAAACACATGTTAAGCACTCAGGTATGCTGTATTAAGTTATCCCACAGAGATAAAACTGGGTGGGATGCCTTCGATGCCAACCTGGGGTCCCTAACTCAGTCTTTGCCAGATCAGGAAAGACTTCCCGAAGCTTCCATTTAAGGCTACGTTCTGAAGGAAGAGGAGTGGTGGAATGTTATGGTCTGAATGTTTGTATCCTCTCCAGATCCATATGAAGCCCTAACCCCAATGTGATGCTCTGGGAGCTGGCCCTTTGGGAGGTAATCAGGTTTAGATGAGGCCAGAAAGGGCTCTTTGCAGAACCCGATCATGCTGGCACCTTGATCTTGAACTTTCCAGCTTCCAGAACTGTGAGACATAAGTTTCTTTTATTTAATCCACCCTCCACTATGGTATTTGGTTGTGGCAGCCAAAGCAGACGAATACGGCAGTGAAGATGGGGGAGAGCATAGGGGTGTTTAGGACAGCGGGAACAGTTGGGACAAGTCCTGGAGAAGGAGGCACAGCAGGTTGTTTGGGGAACCCTAAAAGGCATGAAACGCTGGAGTGAGGGTGGGGGAGGAGAGGGCAGGGGTGGGGCAAGCTGAGGCCACGGAGGTCACTGTGGGTGCTGTGGTCCATGTTAGAAATACTGGCCTCGCCTCAGGAAGTGAAAGAGAGCCACGTGATCCATTTGGAGAACACACGAAAACATCACAATTTTACATTGGCTGTTCAGGATTCCACAGTAAGGGTAATGCCTCTCTTTTTCATTGGAAAGGGTCTCACATGAAACAGAGCAAAACGAAAATATCCCACTTCCAGGAGCCAAGACTAAGGAAACTGGAGCCAGAGTTAAAATTCCTTCTTCAAAGCTATGTTTTGCCTTAAAGTGTGAACACGCCGGATCCAGGGCGAGATATTCTTCTCACAACTCTCGCTGGCAGCAAGGAGCCGTGGAGGGGCTCTTGAAGGGAATGGGAGCGTTTCTTGAGTGGTGTATTGAGAGAGCACAATGGCTAAGACGGTGTGTGTGTGGAGGGGCCGTGCTTTAGGCTTTCACCAGTGGGTGCCTGATGAAATACATCTTGACGTGTCATTGAAGTGTGGAGCCGTGCGGCCCCGTGAGGTCACCTTTCCCACCCCCTGCGTGGAGAGATTGTTCCTCACACCCTCTTTCTCGATTCTTTGTCCAGTGGCTTTATGCATCTCAAGCGATGGGGCTTCCACCGCCAGCCTGGGGAAGCCGTTCCGCCCTTGAACTGAGCCTTCCCTTAAGAAGGTTGCCCTGATATTCAGCCCAAGTTTTCCTTTCTGTAATTATATCCTGCTCCGCTCTGCTCTGTCCCTTTGCGTGACCCTGAGCAATTCTTTCCCTTCATCGGTGTGCCTACACCCTTGCTCCAGGAGAGTATTTGATCCTCGGTCCGTTTTGTCATCCCTGAGCTTTGCTTATTCCTGGCTGGTGCTGCGGGAACCCTTATAAGTAGCTCCCGCGGCTGCTCTCTTTAATCCTCGTGGTTTCCCTTCTTTGATTCCTGTCCAATTTGCCTATTTCTTTCAGGGGCACTGAAAGGCCCAGAATGAATCCTAGGCTTCCTAACTATATTCTTGATTAATCTTTTATATGGAAGACTTCCTCAGTGATGCTACCCCAGGTTGAGTGGAAAATAAAATCTTTTAGAAAGATGGAGCTGATACGAACCCCCTGTGACAGGACTCCAGGCACTTCAGAGAAAAGACAGTTTGACTGCAAAGACTGCCCCAAGCCCCCCAACCCCAGCCCTCTGGCGCTCATGCACCTGCACTTCATTGTGCTATTGATGGTAGAGGAGGCGTGAGTTTAGGTGATGGAGGGATCAGAGTGATCCTCCTGGGTCAGCCTCACTAGGTCCAGCCTGTTCCCCAAGCCCAAGCTTTCGTGTTCACCCCTCACCGACACCGTCTTTGATCACCCCCACCCCCACTTTGGTACAACGAGATAAAAGTCATTGCTCCCTTCCTATGAATTTCCAAAACACTTTCAGAGTATCTGTTCTTGTGGTCCGTCCTGTTTTCTGTGTTATTCCTTTACCCATTCAGCAGACATTTAATTATTTAGTGCCTTCGCTGTTCATAATATTGCGGTGCACATTGGGATAGATGGAAGAGCAACAAAATTAAAACCCCGAGACAAAACTTGCCCTCCAGGAGTTTACAGGTCAGAGGAGGAAGCCGGTACATCATCATGGATGGATGCTGGAGTGGAAACGTGCTTGGAAGATGACAGAGCAGGAGTGGCTTGGAGCAGATAACTGTGTTCGGTGGGGATTGTGGGCTTGTGCATGTGGGAAAGATCACTGTCTGATTCATCTGGGTATCCCCCACGACATGTGGCATGAGCCTACTTCGGTGTAGTAGGCTCTGGTAATATCTGTGTGGAGCACTTAAGTGTGCCAGACAATGTGCTAAGTACTTTATATATGTATATCATTGATGCTTTATCTCTGTTTTCCAAGGAGAAAAGCAAGTCTCAGGAATCTAAAGTATCTAACTTGATGCCACACAGCTGGTTGAGCTGAGATGCTTTATCCCAGTGTTCATTTTCCTATCAGCTGTGCTATAGAGGTCGATCATCCATTCATGATCAACTGAGATGGGAAACTGAGGCAGGAAAGATGTTTGACAAGACGATGAATCAATGACTATTTTTGTATTATGCCCCATGTCACCTTCCCTGTGCTGGTGTTGATGAACAGCACAAATGGGACTTGCAAAGCATGTTGTGCTATTAGACACCCTGGGAGCCCACACGGATATTTATCTTTCATTGGTGGTGTTGGGCAGAGGATGGAAAACCAGGCTTCTCTCTCTCTCTCTCTCTCTCTCTAATTTAAAGAATCCAGTAGCATCATGTATATTCAATCAGTCCATCTACTTGACCAAATCCTACTGGGGATGGGGGCCAGAGGAAAATGGCCATCCAGTGCAAAGACAGCTGAATAAAGATGAAACGTGAATCAGCTGCATATTTGAAAAACCTCTGGTAATCTGGCAGATTTTTGGTATCATGTTGTGTTCATTTAAATGAATATATGGACACCATCTCTGGTACCTTTTATTCTTTTTGGGGTGAGAGTTAATCTGTTGTATAAATGCGCTCCAACTAAGAGATGGCTAATTATAGTGATAAGATGTGTGATCGTTTTTAACAGAGTCTCTAATGAGAAGACAATACTGGTGTTAGTTTGGCTTTTTGTATACGCTGTCCGTTTTATTAAATTCTTTTAAAGAGATAGGTCCATCGTTTCTCCTGCTTATTCTTTTTCGTGTGTAACTGCATGAGCCTATCGGTGTGGGGTGGGGAGTGGGGAGGTCTGGGTGCAGTGAGAGCCTGCAGTACTGGGTATAGGATGTTCTACCAGTGGCCTGCCCTGGGTTTGCTCATACTAATCCAGGAGTGGGACAGCAGCACCTGTGCCCAGGACTCCCGGGAGGCTCAGCAGACAAGCGGGGTGGCTGTGCTGCACATTTACGTCATGCCTCTGGAATGTGTCCTCAGCTCCTTGGTGCCCATGGACTATGCTCTCTGCATTTACCTTAAGTGTGCCCACGGAGCACCCCCTCTGACCAGCTGTAGCCTCCAAGTTCCCTCTGGCAAACCCCTGCGTCTGTCAGATGGAGGTAATAATAGTATCTACTCGTAGACTTGTTATGAGTACAGTCATATACATAAAGTGTTAGGTCAGAGCCAGGCTATAATTGTTACTTCTACTTCCTCTAACAATGGCATTTAGTAGACATGATGTGCCAGGCGAAACACTCTACGTGCTTTATCTATTCGATCTTCACAAAAACCTACTAAGGACACTGGGAGGTTGAATGATCTGTAGGGATTCAAATTCAAGTTCAGTGTCAGTATGTGTACTCTTTCCAAATATTTGACACTGCTCATTGCAAGGCCTGCTTGAGAGTTGAAATTTGAATGGCTTATTTGAACGATAGAAGACTTTTGAACTTGATAATTAGGGAAAGAGGAAGGAAAAGGAGAATCCCATGATCTCTCACCTTGAAGGTTTCTACTTCCCTCTGCCTTCCAAATTACTTCTCTTCATACCTCTACAGAGTAGCATGTCACCTAATCTAAGTAACACAGAGGAGCCAATTCAGTCTGCCAATGGTAGGCCTGCTCGTGTGTGTGCCTGTGTGTCTGCGTGCGTGTGTGTAGTGCACTGTTCAGTACTGGCATTGCAGAAGTTGAATGAATGAATGAAGGAGGGAGCTAATATGCACATAAATGAAACATGTCTCTAAAGTGCGAGTCAACTCCCAAAAGCCATTCATAAAAATCTGTGTCATCCTCATTACTTGGTAATCATATGACACACAGACTCTTACACCCAGCGCACATACATTCTCATTTGCCCGCGTGCATTGGACATGGTGAAAACTTTACATGGTTCCATAGTCTGTTTTCATCAGAATGGTAGACACTGAACAAGGGCGAGGTTGTGTGTGTGTGTGTGTGTGTGAGAGAGAGGTTCAATGAAAGAGCAAAACACTAAAAGACTAGAACTTTTTGGTACATGCTACAGACTGCCCTTCCATGTGAGTGGAAAGTAAAGGAGTACTGTGTTTCTTAAAAGGTTTATGCTTCAACTGTATTCATGCATTTGGGTCCTTTTCTTTGTGGATATGAACAAATTCAATTTACTTGTTTTTATGTGTTTACTTGAGAGTGAAAATAATACCCAAATCAAGCACCTATTATTTCTGCAGCTCTGCGATAGGGTACTTAGCTTTTCAACACACTTTAATAAAAGCCATGCGCAGATTAGGAACTATTGGCTCAGAGAAGTTAAGTCATTTGCCTAAAGTGACAGGTATGCAACAGGACAAAGATGCAGGCCTCATTTTTTTTGTTTTTAGCTCTCTATCCTCTTCCTCATGGCTTTGAAAAAATATTAAGACAAATAATCCAACAATCCCTGAACCCTTTGTTGAGTAGTTCAAATTTATTTTATTTACTCCCAGTATGGAGAAATCTATGTTATTTTTTCTGAGATTGCCAAAGCCCATGTAAATCCAGTTGTATTACAAATGTGACTGGGAAATAAAAATTTATTGATCCCCTCATCTCCAGCTGATAAAGTAGCTGGTGGTGCACTTCTTTCCATGTCTTCATTTTTGCTGCAATTATGTAATCCTTCTGAAGGATGATGGTTGCCTACTGTGGTAAGTTTGCTATCTGGAGCTGAATTCACCCTCTTTCCTTCAGTGGACAACATTTCAAACATTTTCTTAGAAAATAGTCTTGGCGAAAAAGTTTACTAAAATGTCAAAACATTTTCTTGTCTGTTCCTTGGATGTTTATTTTTCAAAATTTAAATAACATTTTCCTGTCTGTGCCTTGAATTTTTATTTTTCAAATTTAAATAACACCCAGTATGTATATATTGACAGTTTCTCACTGATTAAGAAAAACAACAATAACAACTATAAACCTCCCAAAAATCTAAGCCTTAGCTATATATATATGTCTTGAGCCCCGTGCAAACTAATTAACCTAACTGGAAAGTGGCTTCAGAAGTTCCAAGGACTTAAAGAGAAAAGTGTCCATCACTCTGTAGAATAGGAAAATGAAATTTTTAAGGAAACTATCCACCCATGAGGACCCAGCGAGTGCTATGAAATGATTTGGGACTTCAAATGTTGTACCCTTGCCTGATACAGATCTGCAGGAAACTATGGAGCTGAGATTACTACTATAGTTATGAAACATGAAGGCACCTTTTAAAGGCGTGTTCTGGGAATGCTGTACTAAGCACCTCCTAAGAATAGTTCCCAGCATTTCAGTATTCTTTGAGCTTCAAGGGGCTGAGTAGTTATGAGGCTCATGGAGAAAAAAAATGTTTGAACCGATTATGTTATAAATTCTGTAATAGTATATTTAATTGTAAATTATACCGTTATATAAAACTCCTAATACTATCTGGGTACATTCTGAAAAAGATACTATAATACAATCGAATTATTTTATAATTTTAATATTGTCAAATGAATAATTTTTGCCAAGTATCAACACAAACATTCAAATTACCTTTCATTCCATGTTCCAGAGATAACTGCTGTTTGCATTTTAGTATCTGTTTTCTACTTGTTTTTAATGCTTACATAAATAGATATATTGAAATCTATAGATGTGGGGACATACCAGATGGTCTTCTTTGTAGTTGTTATATTTACTCATATGTATGTTTTGAACATGTTTTTAATGACTGCGTAATATTACATCATGTGGACAGATCATCATTTATTTAACCAATCTGCCAATGTTAGACATTTAAGTTTTTAATTTTTCATTATTATAAATAATGCTTTGATGAGCATCTCTGACTTTCTTACGGTAGATTCCTGGAAGTGCAATTATGGGATGAACGGATATGAAGGTTTTTAAACTCTTGATGCAGTTCCAAAGTGCTTTCCAGAGCAACTGTGCCAGCTTATGCTGCCACCCCCCTGCCTGTCCACATGGGTGAGAGCACTCACCTCACCTGCCCTCAGCAGCAGCGATGCTATCGTTTACTGACGTCTTTGCCATTTTATTAAGGAGCATCTGGATGATTGCTAAAGTTAAGGTGGAAGAGCCACAAAGAGAGCCGAAGTTTAAGTTCCAGACAGTACACCAAATTGACAAAAGCATCTTGGTTCTTCCAGAAACATTCTTTCCTTAGTTCACAGAGGAGGCTCTCCTACTGCTGCGAAGCTGCCGGGACGTTTTGCAGCCTCATGGCGTGTTAGCAGCCCCTGAGCCGCTCAGCGTACGTTCTCGTGTTTCATTAATGCACATGAGATAGGGATTTAGAGCTTTTACCACCTTGTTAATACTTCTGAGCCATTCTAATGTTTTCCCTATGCTTAACCCTCCCATAAAAAGCTGACGACCTCTTGTACTTTCATATTATAACAGGGCATTTTGAGTTTCCCCTGCAGCTAACTGGTTGAAAAATGACAAGTTAAGTCAAAGTTTGATTTGCTCCACAGTACTGGGTATTTAATTTTCTCAAGATGTTCTAGGGAATCGGCTGATAATTTAGGTGGAGACAGTCTTTGAGAGTACCCTGAAAAATTTCGTGAGGTCATCTAATCCAGCCCTCTGCCCCAGAATCAAGCCAGCCCAAACCATGGGTGTAGTGAGAGAGGAAGCAATTTTTATTTCTCGAGCACAGTAGTTAAGACAAGTATCTTGCAAAAGTCCCTCGAATGCCTGTTTGTCCTGATTTGTGTCTATGCAAGTCTGTTTAGTTTGCTATGAACTAGCAGCACCGTTGGAAGAATAGTTACTGTAAGTTATGAAACATGATGGGTCAGAAGGGGTTTCCTTTGACATTAGAAATGAACTCGAGAGATGGGAAACTTTGTGTGAGAGATAATCACGGTCGTCTAAATCCAGGTGAGATTACGAGACCTGCCACTTTGATAAAGGGCTTGTCGTTCAGAGTGGTTGCATTCTAAAAGAAGCAGAAACATCATAGGGCTTTTTAAATTTATATAAGATATGAAAATGTGTTATTAACTGAGAAAAAAACCAAGAGCGAATATTTTGAATTGCAGGGGCGGTTTGACTTAAGAAGAGGAACAGGGGTTATCTCTGCCTGCTCTGCCCTGACCTGGGATAAATTACTCTGCTCAGTTTTCCCGATCTGTAAAACGGAATCATTTTATTGCTTCCCCCTTTAGACCTCTCAGCAATGTGAAAAATCATTTTTATTTCTTAGGAAGCATGGAAATTCACAATGCGATAATTAATTTCCTAAAGTGGGTCATACAACCATAATTGTATTTGGGAGGCTAGAACTATTTAAATGAAAAAGTATCCAAAATGTCCTCATTCTAATTCAAATCAAATGCTGAATCACATAGCAGCGCAGCCTTTGCTGCTGGCAATGGGGCTGCCTAAGCATGCGGCCATGCAGTGGGCAGCTCCGTGTTGGCAGAGCAACAGAGTCCAGTGGCACAATGGCCAGGCTTCGAGGGACATCTCTTCACCCCTCATCACTCTCTTTGATTCCGGCTTTCCTTGATTAGTCATTTGCATGCTCACTTTTGTTCCGTTTCTCACTGGCAGGGTCTGTTAATGACTAAACAGGGGAGACTTAAGAAAAAGAAAACAAAACAGTGAGCCTTGTCTGCTAAAGTTTTCTTTTAGGTCCAGTAATTTGAACTGGCAATAGCAGAAAAAAAAATGCAACAGATACACCTGACTAACGTGCATTTTGTATTTCTAACACTCAAAAGTACAATGCTTATGGTAATGAATTTTATCTATTACGAGGGAAAACAATCACCTTTGATGACATTATAGAATAAACACATTTAACAGCATGCTGAATTGCTGAAGTATCATTTTCAACGACCTCATTAGTGTCACTTAATTAAAACTTCCTGCTCTTGACTTTGATGCTGGTACAGGCAAAAACACAGAGGGAATTGAACAAACAACAACAAAAAAAGGGGGGTGCATTTTCTAGTGATAAATCGCAGAGGTTGCTAATGAAACCAAATTATGTACCTTTTTCCTGCAACTCCGATAAAATAATATGAAACACGCAGCAACTTTGCATCAAACAAATTAATCAGCTGTCAGCAGATTTGCCTTATAATAATCTCTTGCACTTATTGATCATTTAAAAAAAGAGGGGGTCTTTTTTTTCTCTGTACACAAGCATTAGGTTGGTGATAATTAAAGCCTCAGCTTCAGAAATGCCATAATAACCGTTAATTAGCAGGATGCTATTTTCAACATAATTTGCTAATTAGGCAGTGAGCTGGTATAGTGTATATACCTAATTATGAAGAGTCTTGTGCTGTAGACACATGTGACTAGAGTGTAAATGACACCATTATAGGGGTCCTAGTGGATTTTTAAAAAATATAGTTTGTTCAGAAGTGCTCAGTTCTTCGGGGACTTCTTGGTATAGGGAATATTACTTTTGACTGTTCTGCATGAGATTTAGAAAAGGAAATATTATATGGAAATGTACCATCTCTTTGATCTAGATAGTGGACAGAGAGGATTATTAATTGTAAAGGGGTTTTGTTGTCCAGTGCCTAATGCAAAGGCTGATAATTTAGGCTCTGAAGTTGTGCTTCCTCCTCCGGTAGAGAATTATTCTCTATTTGCCGCATACAATTCATCTGTGAACCAAGATGCTATAAATCTTTTAGCACTGTGTACCTACTATACTTTGATTTTTCTGCAACACATTGATAACCTATAACTTGTATCTCCCTGCCTGTCGACCTCCTCTCTCTCTTGTGTTTCCCTCCATGTCATAAAGAAAATCTAGACTTTTCAAAAATGTATGTTTATTTTTGCCTGGTTTTTCTCTAGCCCATTCCCTAACTGCCTTGAATTTAAAAAAAAAAAATTTTTTTTAAAGAGAGGAATGATAAAGTATGAAAAGTAAGGATGAGCTCTCATGCAAAAGTCTCAAATTATGTGCATATTAGTAATATTTATGAGCTTAAATTTGGCTTTTCAGCAGAGCATAAGCAGAATGAGATCATTTGCAGATATATAAACTGGCTTCCAGGATCATAATAGCCGATTTCTTTTAAATGTTTTACCTTGTTTCAAATAAAACTATATTTCTTTATTCTCTTTAAACGAAATGAAAACTTAATTCAATAATAAATGAGCTTCAGAGCAGCACAAGAGTCACTTAACTTAAATCTTTTTGTAGAGGTTCCCACTTAAGCAGCTTGAAAGACAGTAAATCACGCTGAAGAACGGACATCCCAATTTCATTGCCGCGCTGTAGAGAGCTGAATTAATGGCCTTCTCCTTGGAATGTATGGATGCGCTTTCCAGCTGCTGAGCCTGACAGTGTTATAGCTCAATTAATGTGATTTTGATGTAATTGCAGATAGGGAACGTCGTGCCGAAAAATTATCTTTTTTCACAAGAATTACATTTTATCATCCAGATGTGAGGAGGAGGGTTTCAAGGCTGAACGTGATAAGTAACAGGGCCTCTATTTTTATTTTAAAATAATATATCTCTAAAGGAGGAAGAGAATAATGAACCGACATGGTTATTTATTGAGCACTTAGTATGTGCCTTACAGTGTGCTGAGCACTTTACTCAAACGTATCACTCAATCTTCACAAGCCTATGAAGCAGGTCTTGTTGTTATCCCCATTTTACAGATGAAAAAAATGAGTCAAAGAGAGATCAAAGTCATAGGGGGCAGACCTGGGGTGGGAAGCCCTGCGTATCTGATGTCCTGAGATTTTAATTAACAATCGTATGGGTTGCTTCTGTAAATTGCCATCAGAGGCCTCCAGCAAAAGGTGGTATGATCCATGAGTGTTTAAACACTTAGAACAACTTCCTAGGACATCACAGTATGGCATTTTGAAAAATAGATTTCGGTCAGGTTGCCTGGATCTGAAGCCAAGATCTGTAATTTTCTAGCTGTATTTGACTTTAGGCAAGCTATTTAAATCCTCCGAGCCTGAGTTCCCACAACTGTCAAGAGAGAATCATAATGGTGACACTCTCATATAATTTGTCACCAGAATTAAATGAGAGAATCTGTGCAAAGTGCTCAGAACAGTGCCTGGAACATAGTAAGTGATCAGTAAGTGATAGTCGTGCTTACTGTCAGCGAAATGCAAGCCAACAGGGTCATTTGTCTCGTCCAGTGCAATTTTCTTTGCCTCATCTTATCTACTGGGTGCCGGCTGCCTCTGGGAACTTGGCTGCCACTGTTTTCTGGGAAGGACCCAGAGTGGCATTTAGTGTAATATGGACTGTGCCTACTGGTATTGAGGTATGAAGGCATTTCTTTTGTTTCAAAGCCATTTTAATTCCTGTGTTATCAGAATGGATAGTGATGCTCTCAGCAAACAGTAAACTGTGTGCCAGTCAGTGTGTATAGACCCGCCCTCCTGCCCAAGCTCCGCTTGCCTGCCTGAGGGAAGCACTACATTCAAGGTACCATCTGGGGCTCCAGGAGGCAGAAGAACAAAGTGGCGGCACTACCTTCATGGATTTACGAACTAAAACAAAGTTCGGGAAATCTCTCGAGTTCACTATAGGAAATTCAGGCAAGAAAAGAGAATAGAGAAGAATGAGGATGATGACAATGACAATGGTCACTGACATTTAATGAGTGCTTACTATTTGCCAGACACTGCAAAGTTATTTCTTTCAATGCTCACATATCTCTATAGGCAAGGACTACTATTATCCTTGTTTACAGCTGAGGATGAAAAGTCAAAGAAGTAAAGTAACTTGCCCAAGGTAACATAGCTGTACATCTTTCTTTCCATCCTCTCACCTCTGCCACTGATGATACTACATAGATGGAGTGCAGCCTCCTGAAATTAACCCAAAGTATGGGTGGAGGGAGGCAGTCAAGAGACCTGGATTACTTTTACTTTTCATTCTTTCTCACATCAACAAGGAAGGCTTGCTTTTCCACTGGCTCATAGCGTGGTAAATAATAACATCTTCTATTTGTGGTTATATTGATTGAGTTGCAATTAATAAATTACTAAAGTCTCTATGGACAAATTTATTAAACAATCTATTATATACCAATAACATATAATAAATCCTGAGCATTTTCATTGCTGTGGGTCAATAATTTAATTTAACTATGATAGTTATTTCTAATAATACACAGGATTGGTACCTTTTAATATATTATAGTAATCCTAATTTGTATGGTGATGTCATTACTTCCTTCAGAATCAATATGTAAAAATTAATATTAAATTCAACGCCATATGGATGCATTTATGTAACAAAAAGCACCATCATTTGCTTATAGGTGGAGCTGAATAAAAATGAGCCAGAGTGCTTGGTAGCATTGTTGAAATACAAACATGTAGGCATAGGTAGGCTTCGTTACTTTTGCAGGAAAAATTGTTATGGAAAGGATTTATCGTTGTTGTTAGAAAAGCAACACATATATTAGTGACACTTTTAAAGGTGGAATTTGTACCAAACAGGTGCTATTTGTGTTCATGAGTTTGCTTTCCAGTAAGTCTCCAAGTCAGGCTTATTGAAAGAAATTTCTCTTGTACCATTTGGATTCATTTTCTTATTTCCGTATCCTGCCGAATTTTGTTCCTGGACAGGCGAGTACTGGGAGTAGTATCTTGGACCGAGTTTGTTTACATGTATTAACATATCGATTTCCTTCTAAGAGCATTATCTTCTACTTTGCAAACAGTGGGATAATTATTTAGGATTAATTAGGTTGCCATCTCTCATCTCTACCTACTATACCCCCACCAAATAAGAGACAGAAGTTTATTTTTTTCTCTTGTTTAGGAAGTCTCTTGTTTAGATAGTTCAGGGTATATATCTGTAAACCTTTTTTTCTTTCCAGCTAGGTGGTGCTCCATGGTGTTGAGTCTCTGGCTCTGCTGTGTGTGGCTTCAATTTTCAGGCTCACTTAAGGGTTAAAGATGGCTGCTGCAGCTCCAGCCTTTACCTCTACATCACAGCCAGTGGAAGGAGGAAGGGGAGAAGGGCAACTCCTTCCCTTTTAAGACACTTGAGAAAGTTACACTTACAACTTCTCTGCACATCTCTTTAGTCAGAATTCGTCACGTGGCCACACAGGAGGCCAGGAAATGAATAGCTCTGTGATCAACTAGGTATCAGTGGTCCTATTGCTAATAGGCTCTGCCACAGTCTGTCTGTCTTATCTTTTAAGAATCGTAGACCCTTTGAGAATCTGATGAAACCTGTGGAATCTCTCACCTGAAAAATACCCATAGGTGGATTTTGTAAGTAATTTGAGAGAATTCAGAGACTTCTTAAAGCCCAGGTGCCCATGAACCCCAATTAAGAACCCCTCATTTTAAAAAATGTATTTCTTCGTTCATTTATCTAATTATGCATCATTCATCCATTCATTTGACAAACCTTTGTTGTGTACTTACTATATGTTTGCTTTATTCCTGGCAATAAAGAGGTGAATAAGACAGGTAAAATCCCTGTTCTGATAGCTTATGCTTTCCAGAAGGGAGCTAGACAATGAACGAGACAAGAGTGAAATACGCTCTGAGGAAAATAAAGCAGATTGAAATAATAGAGAGTTGAATGATGGCCAAGGGTGGCAGTTACTTTGGACTGGGCAGTCAAAAGTGCCCTTTCTGAAAACATGACCTTTGAGCGAAAAGATGACTGGTGGGATAGAACTGGCAGTGAACTAGGGAGTGGGGAAGAACGTTTTAGGTGGTAATAGCAGCACGTGCAAAGGCCCTGAGATGGGAATGAGTTTAGTATATTTCAGGAACAGAAAGCAAGCTGGGCAAGAACGGCATGGGATGAGCTTAGAGAAGTAGGCACGAGTTAGGTTTTGGCAAAGGATTTGGGTTTCACTGCAAGACCAATGGAAACCATTTGGAGGGGAGGGGTGGAAGGGCACATGATCTGGTTGTTAATTTTAAAAGATCATTCTGGATGCTGCAAGGAGAATGGCAAATGAAACAGAGCGGTGACCATGGACCGTTCTGCTGTAGCTTGTATAAGGAGAGGAGGAGTTACCCTCTGCTTACCATGTTTGTGTTGAACAAATGAAGGAAATTTGTGTCCTGCCAGGGCCTTATGATGTAGCTTTAGCAACACACTAAAAGTCTTGCATGTTTAGAGACAGAAAGTAAACCACATTTAAAACCTCCTCTCTCTCTGATGTGTCTCTGCCCAAGGAAGGTAGTGAGCATTCACCGTGAAAAGGCAGGAAAACTCCCAATAAAATGAAGCTCCGGTTCACCAAATAATCTGTCATCTCCACCAATTGTTTATTCACTCAACATGGGGCAGAGCAGATGTTAATGGACTCCCAGGGCCCCAGGGTGACCCCAATAGGGGAAAGTTGGGGGATAAAAAGTTAGATAACTAAGAACATATGATTTTATCTTGTAATTCTCACAAGGGACGGTGTTTTGTGAATGACACATCTGGGCTGTGGGGAAAGTCTCAAGTGCTTAAAACAACAAGCAATTAAAACGGCACAGTGCTGTGTGAACTTAGTTTCAAGTGTGATCATTAAAATGATGCTGAAGCAAAAAGGGCTAAAAGAAAGAGGTGGGGTTGACAAACCCTTCCCTGTTGGGTTTTGAGCTCTGAGACCATTACTCTGAATCTTCCCTAACTTGCCAGAGGCAAAGGCTAGATTGGTCTATTGGTAGTTCATGAAATGAACTATCTGTTTTATATCAGAATCCTGGCGATTTAGATCTAAAAGGGACATTAAAATGAATGAGACCGGTCCCTGGTTTTATACATAGGGAACATCAGAAAAGGTGCAACTTGTTTACTATTTCTTGTTTTACTGCTATTTCCTCTGGAGCCAACTTAAAGGAGCTAATAGTATGTCCCTTTAGTATAATGTGGCTATTTTCAAACCCTGCCCCTGACCCAACCAAACACTATTATTTCTTGTCCAGTATTGCAGAAGTTCAGCAAGGCGACACAGTTTAATCAAAATGAAATTTCCTGTTTTGAAATCAAATTGGCTCAGTGATTTGAGATCCACCCTCAAAAGCAAGGGAAATTTCCTTAAAATATTATGAAAGCTGCAATATTTTGTCAGGAACAACTGAAAGGCGGATTCATTTTCAACACTAAATATGGGCTGAAGATATCAGAAATTTTAATTTATAATTTTATGAAGAGGAGAGAGAGGAGATTTTTACCCATCAAGCAAAGTTAGAAATTTACTTTGCTTAGAGTGTAAAAGTTTACAGGCACCTGTTAAAGTATTAAAACAAAACAAAACAAAACAAAACAAAACAAAACAAAACAAAACAAACTCTTCATCTTTGGGAGGGTGGTGCAATACTTATTACCTGGACCCGGAGAATTTTAGAGCTGTAGGAAAAACTGATTAAAAAAAAAAAAGAACTCTGATTCTGAGTAGCCTAGCTCTGCTTCAATGGAGAGTCCCGTAACACTCCTCCTGGAGTTTCTGAGTTTTCTGGAAAAGCCTTGGGGCTCCATGGAGAGGCTTTCTACATTCACACTGTCCTTCCCCTAATAGATAAACTAAATGGCTAATTGTAGGTTCAGCCAATCACTCAGGCTGCAATTAGCCACTTACCACTTACTTTGCACATAGAAGTGGTCACTTGAATACTCAAAAAGTCCTCTGCGAATTCAGTTATTTCTGTGTCCAATTTCACCTGGGCAGATAGTAGTTAGAAAAAAACCAAACTAAAATAAATGATAGTCCTTGAAATAAAATCCCTCCGAAATCTGGCTCAGGCTTTCTCCCTTTTGAAGTGACAATAGCAGGAACAGTTCATTCTTTCTCTCTCCCCAACTCCTCTTTTTTTTTTTTTTTTTTTTTTTTTTTTAAAGTATATTAAACAAAGCACATGCAAATATCCCACTAACTAGAGACTTAGATTTTCTCCTACCCTCCTTCATGTAGAGCAAGATGTCCCCATCCTCTGGTTTTCAGCTTCATAAATTCCCGTAAATCTACATTTCCAAACCCCTAGATTTGCTGTTTATAATTTCACTGGCTGCCACACCTTTCTGTGTAAAACAAATCTGCTAATTTCTAGAATGATGCATTAATTTTCTTTGTCATTTACAAAGTTCTGGAGAACTGGAAGATCTATTTAAAATGTCTGACCCTCACCAACTCTATGCTAAAGCAAAGTGGAAGAGCTATTGTTTTCATACACCCTTTTGATGTGGTCAGTTATTGTTATGTTGGGTCAAAGGGATCTACCTGAGATGTAAGAGATGCAGACGCTCTGCCACTAGTTTTCCTTGGAAGTGCACAATAGCAACCAAAGAAAGTCATTGTGAGGATACAGGGTAGAAAGTTACTTTTGGAGGGAATTCCAGGAAAGAGAAGACTGTGACCTCTGTTACTGCACTGTGTCAAGGACAGATGGGAAGAAGGTATGAATCAATATGTGTCAGCTGCACAGATGGTATAGCCATACAGTGTCCACATCCTGATTTTCTAGCCCCTGAAACTGAAATTAATAATGCCTTCATTATAGGCAGTAGCTGCCAAGCAGCTGAGACAACGCAGCGCAACTCAGGGCACTGCTCTGAGCAAGGTGTTTGAAACATGGGTCTCTCTCTCCCTTTCTCGTGTCTCTCTCTCTCTCTCTCTCTCTCTCTCTCTCCTCCTCCTCTTCTCTGCACCCCTGTCTCTCCGTCTCTCCGTCTCTCCGTCTCTCTGTCTCTCTGTCTCTCTGTTTCTCCTCTCTCAAGGTTAGGAATGTTATGAATGATAAGGAAGAAAAGGAATCAACTTTTGATGCCGAGTCGTACAGACTAAACAAACCAAAGACAGAGAGACTGTGGTTACTTCCTGCTTTGCAATATTTTTATGCCAAGGCGTCATTCCCTAGGTCTCAGACATGTCACAGGGAGAACCTTAACTCTGGTGTGCCAATTACAGAGCTTGGGGTGTTGAAGATCTCAGAGTAGGGTTGGAAGTGGAGTGTAAAATAAAAATAAGCAACCACAAACCACCAAAACAAGTATTGGCACATCTCTACAAGCTCCAGCTAGTAATGATGAATTCAGTATTCATCACATGGACTAATTAATGCACGCTAACACATCCCAGTGCAATTTGCAAGTCACAGATTGCATTAGGTGATACAAATGACTCATTTGTGAACCTGAAGGATGACCTTTGGCAGGACTATCTGCTGACCTCAAAAATATTAAAGAAAGGTTATTTCACCTTGCCATTGTCTCCAAATGCCAAAATAGCCCAATTAAAAACCTTGACTTGGAACCATAGGAGCAGATGCGAGTCCTAAAGGGCATTAATTATTTTCAGTGTCAGCTGGTTGTATAACTGAGGCCAAATGAGAGTTTGGAAAGCTATTAAGGCACTGTATTACATGCACTGGGTCTAAGATTTGAATTCAGAATAAGGCATAGATTTCATTTATTTAGGCAAACTGTATAGAATTTGTGCTGGCTTTCCTGTTAAGAATTAAGGGCTAACGTAGGTGAAATGAAGCTCATCACCCTTGCTGGGGTTCTCCCCACTGCAATTGTCCATTTATTTTCCAAAATCTATTTGCAGAACCATCGTTAGTAACTGTATTGTGAGGTCAAAAGCATAAACATGTGTTTGGTACTGGTTTGCTTCCAAGCGGACTATTCTCCCTCTCTATAAGCCTAAACATGACAATGATTCTGTAGTGTTTTCTCCTCAAATGTGGTGACAGATGAAGTTATGTACCCAAGCTAGGTTCCCATATGGCTAATTTCTACATTTGTTTTAGCAACACACAGATTTTTAGGCAAATTAAACACAAGGACCTCAGTATTCATGGCAATCTCTCCAGTTCTGTCATTTCTTTCCCCGGGTGGATGTTAGTGAGTCATACCCTCAGAATACCCTTCATTAGAAAGAAGGGGGTGCGTAAGTCTATTTGATGGAATTGGCTCGCAAGAGTTCCCGTGGCTTTGGGAAAGGGTTTACCTGCCGCTCGTGGCTTTCACGTCATCAGCCTTCACAGTGGACGTTGTCCTTCAAGGCCCACTGTGTGTCCAGGTGGTACAAAATGGGAATGCTTGAAAGCAGGGAGTAATGTGTTCTTTTCAGCATCTTTATAGTTGAAGGTTAAGATTCTGGTTTACCTTTATCTCCAGTCGAAAACAATGGGAAAGGAAGACTTCACTCCTAGGGAAAGACAGAACAGTGTGGTGAAAAAGCCCAGGGGAAGGAGGAATCAGACAGATCTGGGCTTAGATTTCAGTTGGTTAGTCATTGTGTAAATGTGAGCATGTGACTGAACTCCTCTTGGTGTCAATGTCCTCATCTGTGACTTAAGAATCAGAATGACACCTGACAGGATGGTTAAGAAGATAAAATTAAGTCATGTGTGTGTGTATATATATATATATATATATATATATATATATATATATATATAAAACTAGGAAAGATATATAGCTAGGAAATTGTGGCTATCATTATCTTCATTATGGGAAACGAGGGGAACATTTCAGAGATGCCATTCTTTTCCTCTAGATTTTTCTTTCTGTACTTTTGTGAGGTGATGTGCAGTATCTATGGCAGAAAACTTGGCTTAGAAATCAGAGTCAAATACCTCTTCAGTTGGGAAGTTGCTTAATCCTGACAAACTTCACATTTCTATCTGTAAACTGGGATTATAATACCTACAATAATGTCTTTTTGGGTGGAATAAATGAGATAATGGATGCTTAGCATTTGGTAGGGATTCAATAAATGAATGAAGCCCATTGTCCTTGTTTCCAGAACATCCCTACCCTTTCTCCCACATCTGCTACTAGTGAGCCTTTGGTTGAGAGAAGATGCAGTTCTGCTCCTACTCTTCTTCCCAGGCCATTTCACTGGGGTTCTGTTCTGAGAAATGAGCACCACTGTTGGAATACATCTTTTCTAAACATCAACAATTTGTCACTTCTCCTTCTCACGGCTAAAGGAAGATCTGCTTCCCCATTTGGTATCTTTGTTCCTCCATTATTTGCCAGCACATTATTTGGGGGTGTCCCATGTTACAGATCAAGTATGGCAGATACAGATCGTCCTCAGTGGCTCCTCAGATGTGGTCGATCTTATCTCTGAGATAAGAACACTCTCAGGGGTTCGCCTTCTGGCCACTTAAACCAAAAGTTACCCAAGTAACATGACTGCTATTTTCCCCTACAAGGTTGCTATTATTCTGAACTGCCACTTAAAAAAATTTCTAATTTTATTATAAGATTCTCATAAACACCAGCAGTTAATAAAAGCAGGTTTATTTCTCGCGCTTTGGGAGGTGGCCACCCATGTCAGCACTGGAGGGTGTCTGCACATCCTTGCAGGCCCAACAAGTGGTGAACAGATGGAGTCTGAATCCAGAGATGCATTACCAAGGAAAAAATTCTTTCACCAAATGAGATTTTTAACATCCATTTGCAAAGAACTCTAGGCCCTGGTATATTGGGAGAGTTGGCTCATTGATAATGAATACATGAGCAGAAAGGCCACACAAACGCTATCAGCCCCTAAGTTTTATATACGAGCCCACCCTTAACTTAGATTTGGAGAGAGCATACATTTTTAAATGCATGTGCTGACTTTGTACCAGAGAGGAACTTTCTTTCCATGGAGCGGCGGCGGGTCCTCGTTTTAGTATAATGCCTCGCCCAGCACGCAGGGTGCTCCTCTGGGTATTTAGTAAATGCTGTAACCTCATGGTGACACCAGCTCTTTAGAAAGGAACTCAGTGTAAAGAAAGGGTTAAGTGTGGGGGTGGGGATGCATGCCTGAGAGATGGAGTTAGTTATACAAATACTGAGATAACTTTATCGTAAGGTGGCTTAACCGTACAGGCAGTATTCCACTGAGGGATCAGTAAATTATTAAATCTGAGTTTCTCAATCTTTCTCCCTTAGTTGCAAATCTCTTTATCTCTTACTTGTTCTCTTTCTTGTAATCTCTCTCTCTCTCTCTTAGTCCTGCTGGTCATCCATCATTCCAGGATTTTATTTCTTAAATCTTAGCTCATAGTACATTCACTTAGGAAGCTAGTTAAAAATGCAAATTAATCAGATTTCAGTCCCAGAGAGTCTGTTTTTTGTAAAGTCCTGGGACAGGCCCAAGAATACACATTTTAACAGATTACCCCACCCTACCCCACCCACCCCAGGAGATTCTAGTTTAAGTGGTCCTTGGACCATATTTTGGGAGCAGCTGGACCATGCCGATGGAGGCCACTTTGCTTCCTCATGAGCAAGGTTGAATGGCAGAGAAGACCGAATTTAGGAACTTCCAGTGGTTTGAAAACTTCGTACCACTGCCTCACTGGAATTCTGTTAAAAATCTTATGTCAAACTCTTTCTCCAAATAAAACCAGACACCAGTCCCCCAAACTAAGCCTAACCCAAGAGGAGCTTCTTTGGAAGAAGAAGGGGAACAGAGTGCTACTCTTTGCTCTCTCTCTCCTTTATCCTCAGCAGCCCCGAGGGCAGCCCTGCAGTGTCCTTGAAATTTACTTTCCTGTTTCTTCCCAAAGTGAACTGCAGTGAGAGCCTGGGTCCCTGGGGTCAAGGAAAGAGCACCTCACTAGGACATCTGAGTTCCAGTGCTAGCCTCGCCTCCCTGCCTTGCTGCATGGTCCATACTTCTCTGACCTCCATTTTATCCCTCGCATAAGAAGAGCGATTTGTACAAGATCAATTTTCCTGCAAGTTCTGTCATTCACGTGACTTCTGCTGTAGATGAGGACCACCCGGAGTATTACTGACTCTATATGTGTCTTTATCATAAAAGAAATCTATTCACTTTTCCTAATCTGAATATTCATTTAGGTTTTGAGCTGAGTGGTGCCATCTGTGAAACCAAAGTTTGATGTGCTACTTATGATTTTTCATTGCTAATATTCATGAAAATAAATATATACCTACTAAAATATGAAAGTGTATCACTAAACCCAGTGGTGTGCATGCAAGCCTTGAGAAATACTGAGCTGGAAGATCCCTAAAAGACCCCTCTGCCCCGATATTCAGTGGGGTTAGCATCTAGGGAGGTCTCTCTTGATTACCTTGGTGATTTGTAGATGGGTAGGTTAAAGGAAACAACAAAGGAATCCTCTGGGGGCTGGAAGCATGCGAAAGACTAATGGGAGAGAGGAGGGGAGAACTTGTTTATACTATTGGGAAGAATGAGGGTGCTTGAGGCCTCAAGTATATGTACAAAGGATCTAAATGGCTCAAAGAGAGTTTTTAATATTAATTTTGTGGCGACATAGGGCCACCAGCTGCTTAATTTTATTTAGGTCTAATAGGAAACTTAATAACCAAGAACATCATTGGTTTCTTGTTTGTTTCTTTTATTGAGTGTCGAAGAACTAACAGCTTTTATTACAGATCTCCCAGGGACGAAGTTGGCCAGTTAGGACAGTGGCAATAGGAGCTCAGGGCAGAGTCCAAGGCAAGAGCCTTCCCCAGCTCTAAATATATGGACTTCAGGAGACACTTTGTGGGAGGCAGAGGGTGCTGAAGGGTTGCTTGTGGCACATATTGCAGAACGAAGGGCAATGTTTATGGCCTGTTTGTTCCTTGCAAGGGGGAGACAGTGGCTCCAAACCTATACCCGCTGAGCTGGCTGGGAAGTGGCACCGACAGCTTAGCAGTCATGGTGGCCTAGAGCAAGGAAGTAAAAATGCATTTGAAAAGTGAGGGAAACTATAGCATAATTCAATATGCCCAGCATCTAAGCACACTGTTATGAAATTGAAATCGGCTTAGCATACATATTAGGTTCACAATTTAGGCTCCAGAGACCGACAGACCTAGGGTTCAAATCCTGATTCTGCCACTTCCTGGTTGTGCTTCCTTCCTTGGGCACGGTACCTCGTCTTTCTCAGCCTTGTGTATTCACCTGTCAAGTGGGTATAAGATGTGCTTCCATCTTAAGTATTTAATAACTTAAAGAACTTTGCACAGTCTGCCACTTAGGAAACTTTTCTGATAACTTGTAGATGTTATTTTTTTTTAATCACCATCATTATCATCTTTATGTGATGAGTTTATTTAGTTCTTCTATCAAATCCAATGAGGTAAGCGGTATAGGTGGTACATAGGGATGGTATTAAGATTGCTAAGTCTCTGGTATTTTCCCAGAAGTGCTCATTGTGTGCCCTGTGATGACATACTCTTATGACTAGAATTATTATTGTAAAATTATTTCTTGATCTTGAGATAACTATGACTGGGTTAGCACTGCATGATTCTGACTAAGGCTTCAAGGTTAAGGAGTATTTTGCATAATTCCTATCCTTGGAATTGAAGCACTTTTCAGTGGGTGTAGGAGAACTAGATAGAAGTAAAGAAGTATGGCTTAATTCTGTTTTGCCAACATCAAGGAAATTTGGAGCCCTCTTTGTCATCAGGAAGTCACCTGCACTTTTCAGGGGCTACAGGCATGGAAGGCATGAAAGGGCAAGGTCTGACAGGGTGTTGTGAATCCCGAAAACCGAGACTCTTGCTCATCAGAAACTCCCATGCGACGGTTCTTAATAAACTTTCTCACCTGCCAGTGAGTGTGAAAGCCCCCACATGCAGACCCAATCCTGATGCAACTGGCACTTTTGCACGCGTTTTGGAATCAATTTCTGGAAAAGATAAAGGAATTATATTTCATAGCTTCTTGTTTTTACTTACTCTGTCTTCATGTTAATAAACAACAACTGAAAAAAAGGATGTCAGCATTCTCTGTGACGTTAATCCTCTTTCCTACCTCTTTGTCCGCCACAGTGGGAATGCCTTGAGCGCGTATTTCTTTAAGGACCAGACTATACCCTTACGCTTTGCACCATAACTAGGAGTTGCATGTGTGTCTGTCTTCAAGGAGTCGCCCCCTCCCCCAGTTGCTTTATATAAATGTCCAATTAATACCAGTTAAAAAGTTCTGTTCCCGGTCTATCTGAAGGAAGAAACAATGGAGGGAAACGGAGCCGGCCCCACCGCTATGGCTATATCCCACGGCTGTGATGCATTAGCATAAACTTCATTCCACATGTTTTTGCATTGTCTCTTCTTACATTTATGCTTTGACTATTGTTTCCTTTTGTTCCAGCAACAGCTGGAAATGGTAAATTTGTGTTTTGAGCCAATGTTTTTCTTTGCCCTGGCATTTCTAAACATTTATTTTCCTATGAGCCAAAAATACCAGCAAAGACGCTTTCTGAAAGATCTTCATCTCACGCTGCCCATCGCCCTCCGATGCTGTCCCTTTAAATGAGGCCCCCAGAGTTCACTTTCTGAAGTTCATTAGCTTGTGTTATCAATAATTTAGGATAATACTCCGGTGGAGCCTGAGTGCCTGGCCCGCCCCGTTTTCACTGTCAGTTTTCTCATACCCTGGCAGTCCAGTGAACTTGATAAGTGTCCCATCATCCTGTTAATCAAATTACTTATGAACTAAAATTGACAGTTTTCATTAATTATAAAGGATTATTCTAATTGCAATTCAAATTTATTCATTTAGAACAGACGGCATTCAGTAATATTTCAGGAAATTTGCATATTAAATGGAGAGGGTCGTCCATTAAGTATGGTAATGTATGCATATTTCCTTATTTTTAACTTCTAGGCCATATGCACTGCTGCTACTTCAGCAGGTGAAAAACCAGAACGTGCTTAATTTGTTCAACAAACACAGGGGCCAGAGCACATCTTTTGGCACTGGGTACTGGCACCCTTCTACCTGGCTTCCTTCTGCTCTTCCTTTCCCCACCTCCCACGGCCCAGAACACAGCCCAAACCACGGTTGATCTTCGGAGAAACTTTTTTGATAAACCTGGGCATTTCCCCCGCAACCCCCCGCCCCCTTCCCTTTTTCTTAAATGTAGGCACAGCTGGTAAGGGTTGATTGAAATGTTTTGCCATAGAAGCTGTGTTCATTAATTTCTTCAAGATGCTGAAGTAGGCATTAAGGTTGCCGGCTGGAGTCCTTCCCTGTGACATGTGGAACAGCAAGGGGCCTAATAGTCAGCCTTGTAACATCAACTGGTTACCCCCCTCGTGCGGCATGAACCTTTCCCCTCCAGTGAAAAATGAACCTGTCTGAGACAAAAGCACAAACCACGCATGCAATGAGACAGTGCCATTATTCACACCATATAGGCTGTTTTCAGAGATCATTAAAAATCATATCTCCATGATATTAATAAGCACCTTCCCTGATCCAGGTCTCGGGTAACAGGAAGGTATATTTAGAGCCGCCCTCGCCACCTACCTAATCTGAGATCATGAATCTGGGAGGGAAAAAAACTGCACGGAAGATAAAGGCTAACAAGCTGGTGTGGTAGGAGTCACTTGGCTTTTCGAACAGCTGGTATGTCCCAGCGTTCCCTACATCAGGCCTGGTGGGGAAAAAGATAGGGTGTGGGCCCCCGGCCACATCAAGTTGTTTCTGGTGAGTTTTGCCTCCTATCTTTAGGAATTATTGATATCTAGTCTTAATGATTTGAATAAAGCATCTGCCAGCTCATTCATCTCCAAAAACTTGCATAGAATAACTGGTTGCTCATTTAGCCCAGTTTCAAGTAGACTTGTTTTTCATTTTCTGCAGTTAAACTAAAAGCTTTGTTGTTTCACATACAGATATTTTATTTGCTGAGCATATTTATTTCAGTCTGTTTGTATAGCACTAGTGCTTTCGTGGCCATATGTTATTGATTGAAAAGCCTCCACAAACTCGAATTCTGAATAGGCGCTGTGTCCTTGGGAGGTGTCCGAGAGGCAGAGACTGAGGGCCGGCTCGCTGCCTTGCCAAACCCATACTGAGGTCCCTTTCCACTGCTCGCTCTCCTCCCATGCAATACATAAACGTCTGATCAGTGCTTTGCTTGTTGACACAACCTCTCCCCAAATCTCAGTGGGAGCACGTAGTGCCCTATTTCTCCTTGTTGGGGTATAGCCATTCCTGCTGGAATTACTAGGAACGACACTGAAAGAACAGACCACCAAAGGCTATTTTAGAAAACATTGATGGAAAATTCTCAGAAGTCATTCAAGCCCACTGGTGTGTGTTGAGTCAAGGGAAATTTCACCCGTGTGTAACATCTTTTCCTCTACTTTGTTCAGCTTTAGAACCATGAAAGCCCCGGTCTTAATCCTATTTCTGATGAGAGTTAATTTCCAATGCAAGTTTTAAAAAATTTAATTGTCACTGATTACTGACACGCAATAGTAAAATAATATAAAAGAATGCCGCAAATGATTAAAGCAAAACTTAACAATGTTTGCATTAAAAAAAAATCCCATAACTCTACTTTTGTTATGGGAAATATTAAGTTGCATAATGTGACCCAGTGGTATAGGATAATTGCTTAAGAAGCTGTATTATACAGATATTTTGTATATTACATCCTCATGTGCAGTATTTCTGGTGATTAATTCCTCAGCACAGGGAGACTCCCTTGAATGGATGTTGATTATATCAGAATGTGGACCAAAAGTGATGCCAAGGATGAAGTGTGGGCATGAGTGTGCCAGGCATCCTCTGGAAATACTGGGAAAGATGTCTCAGGAATTGCTTTTGCCATCAGCACTCATCCTTATTTGCAGGAATAATTTCTAGGTCATTTCAGAGTTACTATGTATTATTTGATGGAGTCCAATGGAAGGAGAGAAGGATAGGAATATAAGCGATGTATGAAATGTGTCATAGAACTAACGAAGACTTAAGCATAGTTGAGGGTACTGGCCTCTCCGACAGCCATTTTTCATATCTGTAAAATGGAGCTAACACTCGCCCTGCATTTTTCATGGGGCTATTGTGAAAATCCTCTGAGACCCATCTGTTTCTTAAACTCTCCTGTTCACCAGAATCACCTGAGAGTAGTCAAAATTACCAGCCCTTCGACCAAAAGAGTCTAAATCAGTAGGTCTGGGATGGGACTTGAGAATCTATATACTTAAATATTCTCAGTTGATTTTTATGATCCAGTCAATTTGGAAGGCATATCAAAACTTGCAGAATAATTAAAAAGTAGTTCAAGACTGTACCTTTACCTAGCATCAATTTTTAATGGGAAAAGCGCTAGATGATAGGAATTCCAAGCATTAACGACACTCTGGAATTTGAACTCTGGCCAGGTGAGCACTGCGATCTGTTGATGAAAACAATGGCTGATGAAATTTTCAGTGTTGTGCAGAAACGGGATCTCTATGTGTCTACGCAGAAGGGTCCGTGGCGAAGAGCACTGACCCATCATTCCCACCCCAACACACGCAGCCCGGGCTCGTGAGACAAGCCCCGAGCCAACAGCAGATGCCTTTCAACCATCTATCTAGGTCATTCTGTGAATGGGTTCTTTATAGTTAAATAGACTCTGGAGGTGCCACTGTCATTACTTAGCCACTCAAGAAATGAACTTGGAGAAATGGAAGAGAGAGCAGTTTCCTGTCTGTGAAAGCGTATGGAAATGGTGATAGAGTTCAGGTATGGCTATATTTATTAACCATTATCGATGCAGAACCACTTCATACTATGTCAGGGTAGAATAAATTGAATAACAATGGGATGACAGCATCGTCTAATCTAATATCGGGGTTGCTTAATAGTAACATTTTCGCCGCCAAGTTGGGCACGTGGTGTAGGCGTGAGATTCTCAGCTCCCAGTGGTTCCAACTAAGGATTAAAGCGGGAATAGTGGGCATAATGTCCTACTTGAGGCACCCCCAGATCTGGGCAAGGTGAAAAGGGGTAAATGAGATGATCTGTTCATATTCTATGCTATCATGGCTAAAAATGCATTGCTTCTTCAAATTGTGGTAGTTATGGATTGTACGTGGTTTTTAGGAGAGGTGGAAAAAAAAATGGTGGGTTTTCTTTCCTTCTTTTCTTCTCTGCCCTGAGGATTATACAGAATTTAATAAAATCCCTATCTTTGTCACTTTGTTCCTCATCTCGTTCTAACTAGTGGACTGCTAAAATTAAATGGTTGTGTCTCTGACCTCTGGGAACTGACAGCTTTAGTTCGTCATACTGAGTTAGGCATGAAACTCACAAAGATAAATGAGCAAGACTGAACATTAAAAGAGCAAATTAAAGAAGGTCCAAACATTTTTGCATAAAATGGGTGTTACACTTAGTTTTAGCATTCAATGGTTTAATGAAAGGGGAGAGATTTGTAGAGGTTCTCTGCTCAGATGGGTGACTCATTGAGGAAAATTTTCTGGGAGTTGATGCAATTTCAGAATGTACTTTTGATGACTGAAGATACAAGGGAACCTTCTCTCTTGTTGGGCTTGAAAGCGCATCCTCCAGCCCCCGCCCTCTTGGGCATACACACACTACTTTAAAATATTGGGGATTAATATTTCTTTTGAATGTAAAACTCTGGATCAGCAGGAGCTAACTGGAAATAGAATTTTGTACATTACTTGAGAACTGCAGTGCGTCCTTTTAGGGCCACAAATTGTACTTTACAGTTTCCTATTGAACTGCAACAAATTTCAGTCAGCCTTTGGGGGTATTCCGGTACTTTTTAAGATCCTGCAGGAATCGCTGAGATGTGCATCTAGTGAGGAGGGAGCTCAGAGTCTCTAGATCTTTCCATAAACCACATAGGCCATTTATTCTGAGAAACAATTAAAGATGAGAAAAAAAAATTACCAGGTATTTCTGAGAGTAGTCTGAGGGCATGCATCAATTAATTTTTCATCGAGCAAAGGAAATCACATCTAGATAAAATATATAGTTTAAAAAGGTCACCTTTGCTGCAGAGATTAAACATCCTGTGTCTTTAGGGTGGGATCGGATCTCACCAAAATAATTGACACTCACGACATTTTCTGAACAAGAGGTGTGTTGAGGTTTTCATGATGTCCCATCTCAACACACGCTTGTTTCGTTCCACGAATTTTGAAGCACTGTTGTTAATGGAAACTAAATGTGTCTTTTTCTATGAGTAATATTGACAGAAGGTTATGCTTTTGTGAGAGAGAGAGCGCAATACGTCAAAGGCATTTTTTTAAAACTGTCCTTATAGCAGATGCTGAAATAGTTCTTTTCATCTTTGGAAAGACCACAGGTTGGTGGGTGGCCTGCTCTCACTTAGAGTGGTGAATATTTATTTCTGTTTCACAGATTAGGACACTGAGACCAGAGAGGGACAAATAAATTTTTTCTAGCTAGTGTTAGAGACGGAAATGAAGTATCAGACTTGTTTCATAGCTCAATTAGGATGGTAATGCCACTTCATTTTAAACGTATACAATTGGGAAATCTGGAAATATACACCTGATTATATAAGAAACCCTAAAATTTTCTCTTCTAGTTCTAGCTCTGGTCTTTCCCTTGCTTCTTACCTTATCTGTAACTGCAAATAACTTCAGAATGACCAGTGTCACTTGTCCTGAAGAGCAAGGTGTCAGAAGAGGGATGAGTTCTCACTGTTGCTACCAATAATCAGAGTGTGCCCCGAAGCATGAGTTTTGATTACCTTTAATTTAGTATGCATAACTTCAAAGGATCCTAATGGTCATAAAATTATCTGATTTTCTTTGAAATGCAACTAGGGTTCTTGGCGCTCTATAAGCTGGGGTATTTTTTTTTTTTCACATAAGCCCTTGTTTGGCATTTGTTTCTATGTCTTCTAAAACAAAACACAAGAAAACAGATTTTTAAAAAAAGTAAAAAAGCACTATCACCCTAACCTAAGCATATTTGGAAGTTTCATCAGAGAGGAAATTCACACATTTGATGCAGTTTGTGACACGTCCATACATTTCCGTTCTTCTCTTTTTGCAGCTACCTATGAGTTTCATTTTCCCATGTGCCGCAATATTAATGTTTTTCCCTGCTGGCTTCCCAGCCCAGGGGTCACAGCTCGTGTTTCACAGCACGAGACACCCAACCATAAATCTCCTTTAAATAATACAGACGGCAGGAGGGTCACTGCGGAGAGAGCCAGTCGGTCTGAACAAAGTGGCACTGATGCATGGCAAGCGGAACAGCTTGACCAGGGACCCGCTGGACAGGTAGAGTGTGGAGCAGCCTTTAGTTAAGGGAAGGGAAGCATGTGCTCTGCATGGCTCCGAAGAACCGACCAGGTCTGGTTCTCAGTAGGAGTTGGCTGCCAATCACCAAGGCTTCCTGAGAATCATCACACCACCTCTTCCAGGCTCAGGCTGGAATGCCTGATTAATGTAGTTTGTGTTTAGAGGTGCAAACACATCTCTTCAGGTATAAATCTGCATCTCTTAAGGCCTCTTAACCATATTTAAAACGAAGTTGGGAACTGCCAGAGTGGAAGATCAGAATACGTGATGTGCTTTGTGGTAAGGTTGTTTCCTTATTCCAGGACCTGGC
Source organism: Eidolon dupreanum (assembly GCA_028627145.1). Lineage (NCBI taxonomy): Eukaryota > Metazoa > Chordata > Mammalia > Chiroptera > Pteropodidae > Eidolon > Eidolon dupreanum. The sequence goes on from CM053515.1 coordinate 11,945,980, forward strand.
GTGGTTAACATAAGGGGACTGGAGATGGCTGGATGGAACTCGAACCTCGTAGCTAGGGTTGAGTTCATGGGAGCCTCAACTTGCAGAGAAGCTCTGTATGACAGAGAGAGAAAGAGATGAGAGTTTACTCAGGGATTTTTTGTAGTCAAAATTATGATCACATTGACACTCATGGGCCAAGGTATCATGTTAGGATAATGTATGTGTGACTGCACCTTTTGTGAGTAAAGATGCGATATGTGCAAATCCGTATAGATACACAGAAAGAGGATGTGGACCAAATGTATAAGGATAATTAGTTTGCGCATAAAGATATATACAAGGTGTATATCTTGTGCAAGCATACACGGTAATGTGCGATACAAATAAAGATGGGGCCAGTGAGAGGATCCGCAAAGATTCCACTGACACAGTTTTTCAAGAATTGTTTATTGCTCAATTGCCAAATTCCGGCTCAGTAATTTTTGTCTGCCAGTGGGTGTTGGGGTAAAGTTTAATATCTCATTTTGTTAATGTTTTCTCGGACTCCTTTTTTTCTGCAACTATTCAGTCACACTTTTGATAAAAAGTCAGTGTGGCTTCTAATTTCTCGATTACTTAACTCATCATAGTGGTGTGGGGAGGGGTTTGCATTAATGTGATTTCTAGAATCAACTGCATACTTGATAAATGCACTGTGAAAAGGAGTGTACATTAACACTGAGGATGATTATGCTGGTTTTGGTTGGTTACATCTCTGAGCATTTTCTTTTAATATTGTTGACATTGTTACTGTAATATAATAATTGCTCAAAAGATACATTTTTGGGTTTTCGTTAATGTTACCTGAATAAGTGATTCCCTCATCCTACAGTGGTTACAGAGTTACGTGAAAAAAAGTGCACTCAGCTCCTGGTTAAAATGAGCCAGCGTCATGTGTCTCTGCATCGGCTCCCCTGCTGATGGTAAGGGATGGGAGCCCCGGGACTCTGTTTCCCACAGTGCTCTAGAAACCCTTTCAAGATAGAACTCAATCAAATGCTACACAAGACATGATCAAATAGCAAATTGTTCTGTATTATAAACTCAGACTCTGCTCCTTCCTGGCTTTATGAGGCTGGGCTTAGCTTTTTGCTCTCCTTGTCCTTATTCTCCTCATTTGTAAAATGGGGGTGATGACAGTCCTTTCCTCCTGGACTGGTCCCAGGATTCACTGAGGCAGAGGACAGCGCACGTTGTGTGCTCTCCAGCAGGCACGTGGTGTGTGCCAACCATTTTTCCTCCTCTGCTGCATCCCACTCTCCCTTCTCCAACACATGACAAATACTGAGCATGTTCAGTCAGGTGACAGAGTCTTTTTGGTGACGTGTCATGTTAAACTGAATTCGGAGTTGTTTTTGTGTAGAATGGTTTGCCTGGAAAAAGAAAACTTTTCCGCATACAATTGGTTTCTGAAATGCCGCATCTATTTTATCCAGAGTCTACTTGACTTCTTTCCGCATTGCTGAGGTTGGAAAGATAGGCAGCCAAGCAAGCAATCCGTTGCAGGTGGGACAGTAAAACTGTCACTTACAGATTCTGGGACAGGATGAACATGTAAAACAACACCCAGACTGGCAAAGAGGGAGGCTTTGGGTGGAAGCATATCCTATATTGATTCTGCCTTTACCCCTCTCCCCTCACCATACTACCCTCCCCTTGAGGGCAAAGCTGGGACCTGCATAGGTCAGTGGCAAAGTTTCTATACTGCTGACCTCAAAGAGACTGAAAGTATACTTGAGTGAAATGAAAAATAAATCAGGAGCGATTTATAAATAGCTCCTTTTAATGAAGGCACGTATTTCATGGAAATAATCTCATAAAAATGATTGCTTTATTTTGCCCCCCTCCTCCATGTCCCCATATCCTTCCTGCTGCCCACTAAATGGGAAAAGGGCAAAGGTTTCCTTACAGGTTCCTTGCTTTCTTAATTTTTCCGGCAGCAAGCAGTAGAACAGAGAGGAAGTGTCACTAAACCGCCTTTAGAACTTTAGTCATTAAATTCCCTTTGCCCCAGCCCTGGTGTTGCATATTTTAATAATGAGCAAGAAAAATTGTTTTATGGTAGTTTAATAAAAGCAGAAGACAAATGTTGCTTCTGTGCAAAGAAACCGAATTACACACTTCATGAACCAAATTAGTACCACAACATTTGGCTTTGTTCGAAAGGTGATGCACATTTATGGGCCCATTTTTCAGCAAGATAAATATGGCACACGCCAAGATTTCCCTGAAGTAAATACTGTAAATAATAAAAAACTCTGCCAAGGAAAGCCGAGGAATGCCTTCACCCTTATCCAATTATACCGTGGTGCCAAGATGCTGCTCCGAACTCTCAAACAAACTGCCCGTTTAATCGACTCATCTCAGGATTAAGAGAGTGCAAGGCCTTTCAATTTTTCAATAATAGTCAATATTCCTCAATTCTGCCTTAAAAATAATATTCACATAGGAGCCAGGGCATTTTATGGCATAAGCAGATTTGATTACCAAGTAACAAAATATATTTTGAGGGCAGTTTGGAGTCACGTGGCTGAAATGTTTATGCGAATAGGTGCAAATTGGGAGACTTTTACAGAAAGTCAAAGCGATCACTCTGGGCCTAACTCTGTAATCCGCGATGAGTTTCAGCTTGTTCCAGTTTGATATCGGTTAAAGTTTTCTGCTCGCAAAATGGGCTGAATGTTTTTCTTTCCTCCATGAAGATTGTCTTGTGAGAAGCTGGGGTGATGAAGAGAATGCGTTGAAATACTCTGGTTAATTAATATGAGAGTTCATAGTGCCGGCCAATGCAAGTCATCCATCTGGCTCCAAGGCATGTTATAATGGTTCCTGGAGCAGAGACGCTATTGTCTCAGTATTGGAGAACAGGTAAGTTTAAGTGCTGCCTGAGCCAGGCACTAATAGAAATGGGCTGAGTAGTGAGGTTTGAGAAAGGCATTGGGGAGTGGTGGGGACTGTGATGAACTGGTGATCATGTGCCCTGTCTAAAGATGCAGTCTCTGCTGAGCTTTAACTAATTATTGCCACACAGGAATGTGGAACTAGTATGTTGCCAGAATACTTCATTTTTTTTTTTTTTAAATTAGAGAAATCTTGATTTTTCTGTGAAATCTCCCCATTTTTAAATGCTGGTCACTAAAAAAAAAACAAACAAAAAAATGTTCTGTATCCCAAATAAAACAAAGGCCATGGGGCTCAGAGCTTGTGACTTCTGCTTTGCAGTTTAGGGCCTGAAGCAGAATAATATGAAGGTGCCGTGGTGGGCAGCTTTCAGTCCTGTGGCAGAGATGAAGATGGCAGCTCACCTGGTGGGGCTTGGCTGTGTGGCAGGCTCTGTCCTAAGCTGTGTGGTTTACCTCGCTGGATCCTCCTGCCCCTCTCAAGTAGGCACTGGGAGAAGGTACAATTATGCTTCCTGTTTTACAGATGTAGAGACAGGCCCCAAAAGGCCGAGGTGGGATTTGAACTCAGATCAGCTCTTCGAGCTCTTAAGCACCAAACTACAGTTTTCTCACCTTGATTTGGTGGTGTGGCCCAAAAGGAAGTAAAATGGAATAAGTTAGAGACTTGAGTCTTGATTTTACAGCGGCCCCCCTTCCTGTGAGACTGAGCCCTTTATCTGAGGACATTTTGAGTCTCCATATCTCACCTTATCAAGTGGAGATAATACCACCTGCTCAATTTACCTCACAGAGTGTGGGGAAGGATTACAGCAGAAATAAGGGGAGAAGAGCGTGGAAAATTATGAAGTGCTCTGTCAACATGAGCAGAGGCGAGGGATAGTGCTCATAATTAATCAGGAGATACACAGAGGTGTGACCATGAAGCCGTTGATTGTCTTGGGATCGAATACAATTAAAAAACAATCCTTTCTGGACTCTTCAACTCCGGAAAGTGTCTATTTGTAGAAGTGGCTTAAAACTGAACTCACTTTGAAAATTAATCAGCCACCACTAATGGCTGGAAAGTTAACAGACTCCATGTATTTTTAAGTGAAAAAGAGCAAAAGAGAAGGAGATCTACTGAACAGCAGTTAACAACCCAAACCCTGCCTGTTGTCTGTCAGACTTGTGACAGGGAGGACAGAGCAGGAAGGCCCCCCACTTCTAGAAACTTCCACACCCCCTCATCAAGGGACTGACCTTCGGGCAAGCCCGAGAGAGCGGCCATTGCTGGCTTGATGTGGGACTCTTAATTGATGCCGGCTGGTAGAGGGGTCTCATCATGACCCAGACAAAGTGAGCATTCGAAAGGGAAAAGAAGAGAGAGACACGCAGGACAGGTGGAGGGTAAATACCCCAAAGATGATGCAGAAAGCTGTTTATGCTTGTAGGCAGTGAGTAATCTTCTTATTTATAAGTGAACGAGGCAACCTGGGAAGAGGAGCTTTGTGGACTGTAATCACCATCGCACATGACAGGCCTCCTTGCCCAAGGGGCTGTTTTCCAGTTGACAGCCAGGGCCTCGCATGGGTTTTCTTCTTTGTACCGGGGTCTCCACCTAATTTGTGGCGCAAATTTGTCCTCTGAACTTTTGTCAGCTGAAGATCCTGGCTCTTTTAATTTATAAGATCTTCTTCGTTTCTGGAAAATTCCTTCTGTGTACTCTAGATGTCTTTGCGTTTCCTTCTTCACTTTCCCTTCTCACTCCAGGCTGGCAAAGCCAGTGACCACCCCTCCCCCAGAAACTTTCCCGTCTCTGGGCTTCTCCGGGCTTCAGTCAGATGACCTCTCACGTGGAACCCTTGCTGGCTCCTCTCTGAGAACAACTGTGTGTCTTTGGGGACCATGCTAAAATCAGGTCTGCTCCAACGAGAAGCCTGTTTTTGGCCTCACCTTATTCAGATCATTCCATTACTCAAGTCGGTTTAGGATTTCGGCAGAGAGTCCCATCAATATCTTTGTTCTGTAATTGATCTGTAATTATTTTAGAGGTGGAATTTTGATTGTACTGTGTGGTCGTTTCCTAATTTGTGAGAGGCCTTCTTGTTTGTTTCCTAAGGATTTCCTTTCCTTTTCCACAGCTGTAAAAAATACATACAGGAATACTCCCTACTCTCAGTAAATGGAAGGCAGCATACCTTTGGGATAAGAGCATGAGTTTTAGAATCAGAAAATTTGGTTTTGGGTCTCCTTTTCACTACTAAATGTCACTGCACACTGGGGGAAGTACCACATCTCTAAACCTTGGTTCTCTCATACCTAAAAAGGTGGTTAAAAGAACACTTGCATCCAATGAACAGTTTAGATACTCAACAATGCATAATTTATAAGAAATTAGAAATAGAAATCAATTAATGAAAATCTATTTCCACATGTTCTCAGTATGACATTGTCCCAACTCTTGTTACCGTCTGTCTTTCTTATTATGGTCATACCAGTAGGTGTGAAGTTGTCTTACATTGTGGTTTTAATTTGATTTTCCACAATGGATCATTATTTTGATTATTTTTGCGTATATGCATATAATCTCTTTGAGTATAATATCTCTTCAGAATTTTTGCATATTTTAAATGGGGTTATTTGTCTTTTACTATTGAGTTGAAAAGATTTTTTTTTACATACTCTATATATAAGTCCTTTACAAATATATGATACACAAATAAAAAAAAGAGAACACTTACATCATGTACCTAATGTATACCTAATTATCTAACATGTCTCAGTAAACTCTTAATAAATTTTAGCTATGATTATTATTATGATGGTAAATATTTGTTGACTGACTAAATTTATCACTTAACACTTTTCCTGGCACATAATTAGTGAATGTGCTCAGTAAGTGCTGGATGCCAAATGAATGAATATATGAACAAAGGATCGAATGAATGTGTGAGTTCGCTTAAGCCAGAAGACGCAGATATATTCACTTATTTATTGTTGACTACCTACCTAGTGGCAGCTGGGAGTATAGCCATGAACAAAACAAACAATATTTCTGCTGTCATGGGCTTAAATCCTAGTGGAGGCAGACAGATAAGGAGCAAGTTAAATAAATAATCAATCTAATTTTTCAGATGGTAAGTTTTAGTCGTGCTAGGTAAATATGAGGAATAGTGGAGAGAACTAGCAGTATTGATCTTATAGTTAACCTAGTGGAGACTAGAGAGTGAGTTCAAATGTCCAATGAGATGTATAAGAGAGAAAGTTGTGTTCTGTGTTACTCCCAAGAGCAAGAACCAGATCCAAATTGTAGAAGATAACAAAGAAGTTGGATTCGACTCTGATTAATTGAGACACTTTGGGTTCCGTAGTCTACGAGAAGCACAGACTCCTCCTTGAGGACAAGGAGTATGTCCTTAGAAGAGGTGTACAAGCAGGATCTCAGGCACATTCCAGCCTCATTTGTCAAGTTGCTCTGGAGAATCTCTAAGGTTCTTTCCAGTACAAAGATCCTAGGATTTACCATGATCCAGTTGACAGATGAGGATGGCTCTCAACTTCTTTTTGATAAACTATAAGTGGCACCTGGGGAGGTGTTGTGGTGTAATGGAAAGGACGCAGGCTTTGGGATCAGATGGTCCAAATCCCAGGTCTGTTACTTACTATTTGTGGGACCTTCCTTAATGTTCTCAACTTTCCTTCCCTCTCTGAAGAATGGGTAGATTCATAGGAGTGATAGGAGGCTTCAAGTAACCAAGGCACCTAGAGTTCCTGGCATAGTACCTGGTGTCCAATAAATGGTAGGTACTGTTGCAATTGATATTTCTGTGGTTATTGTTATTATCACCAAAACTTGGGAACAGTCACCTTAGAGCCCTACTTCAGGAGATCCTTCTTGAGAGGCAGCGACCGGGGAATAAGTCAATGCAGTAGTTAGGGGTGGATAGGGCACAGGTAGAAGCCATCTTGTAAAAAAAATGAACGATCGTATACATCCTTCAATCCCCAGGCCCAATGCTCCGGTCATCCCCAATTAGTACTGTCCAGAGAGCTCTCTCTCATCCAGGTGGCAGACAGTTCTTTTCTCATTTTTTCTCTTTCTTCCCTTAGTGTTAATTAAAATTTGATTTCAATAGGAAAGAAACAGTTTGAGTAGAAAGTGATGGAGGAGTAAGAACACAGTATGATTTGTATCTGAACCCTGTATCCCACAGCCCAGTACCCCAGGTCTCCAGACAGGTGACCATGATGCTTTATTTATATATGCCTTTGGAGCCACACATCTTTGTGTAAAATATAACCCCAGAGGGTAAAACATGAGATCCTTTTCTTAGATAGGAACCTGCCAATTCTTCTGGTCCAAAATGACTTCATGCGAAAATGCCCTGCAGAAGAAGGAGGCAGCTCATAAACAGAAGAAGCACAAGACACATCTGGAGGGAACCCAAGCTGGGAAACCGAAGCCCTGGCCATCTGCCAGAGGGCCAGATGCTGCTGCTGGAAACCTCGTGCCTCCCGGCTTGTCATCTGGGTCCGATGATGCCATCCAAAAGAAGGACCACAGAGTGGGAGGGCAATGAGCAATCCATCTTCTCTCACTCACAGTTTTTAATTGTGTGACATGCACGGGTGGCATGGGGATGGGGATTAGTAGTTTGCCCACAAAACTATGTCTTCCTCATAGAGAAGGCCATTCTAAATTAATGTGGCTTGGACCACCCAGAATGTATAGAAAATTATTCTATTAAATATTCTTATTCTTTAGTTTAAATAAGATGGACAAAGAGATTTAGCTATGTAGTTGTCAGTGAGAACTGCCATCTTCTGTCGACTTGAGAGTGTATCGAGAGTTTCTGACCAACTGAGTCGGTCGTTACATTATAGGACTTCCCGTATTGCAAGTGTTCTTCCTATTAACAGCTTTGGTGTCTGATTTTGGCCAAAGCAGATCATTGGGATTCAGAGGGACACCCTCTTCTTTTCCCATTGTGGGAGCAATCAAGAGTCTGTGCATACGGCACCCATAAAAGGAAAATGATCAAAATCACACACACAAAAAGGACTATTAAATTCCGGATGAGATTACTGCTTCATGTGGTTCCTACCATTCAGGAATGTCTTTCTGCCTCGTAATTGCTCACTGACAGATAGACTTACACAAGCAACATGATAAACACAGTAGCATTATCTCTTACACTGTCATATATGTTTTATGCTAAATCCATAGGCATCTAGGACAGTTTTAGCTATGGCATGTTTTCAGTGCTGGGAAATGGTTGTGTATTATATTTTTATATTGGTGTATGTGCTTCAACTTATAAAGAATTGCAGTGTTTTCTGGCTGCGTGCAAGGCATAAATTGTTTTAATTTCAAAGAGGTGCCTATTGGAATAGTTTAACATGTAATTTTTAATCTCATAATTATTCAGATACAGGATTGTGTAACTCAAGAATTGAAAAAAGGTTATTTGTATTCAACAATACCGGGAGAATTATGTCATGTACGTCTAAAGTCCTGGGCTGCTGTTAGTTCTGTATTCATTAGGGGAATGACTGGGCCATCTTGTACTGAAATCTTATTGTCACTGTTTGTTGTAAGCAGGTTAGGGTGTCACTATGGAGAGGGGCTGTTTTAAGCTTCATCTCAAGAGTGGTCTTGAGATGAAGGACATTCAAGGGTAGGACTGTCACCTCAGTCACTTCCCTGCAACATGAGTCCTTCCTAAAACTTCACTGTTTTATTGTGTAGCACCTTCTGTTGAGTAGAATTCCTTCTGCAACAAAGAGCTAGGTTCCTGAGGGACAAAAGAGGTAATCTACTTAAAGTGGGGGTGACAGCCATACTGAATGCAATATTGGCAGTGGAAAATCTGAGGTTTTGAAAATAGCAGAAGTGGAGAAAACAAAAGTGTATGTCAATTTATATTCAAAATTGTCTTCTTCTGTGCTTTTAAGGCTGATATATGTCCCAGCTAGAAAAACCTGTGTTATTGGATACTTTGAAAAAAAAAAATGGTAAGTTGTGAAAAGTCAAAAGAAATATTCTATTCTGAGATTGGGGCAAATGCCTCAAGGCTTAGTGGTGGAAAGAACTTCTGATTCTGGTTGGTGATTCATCTCACATGCTGCAAGGACTTGGGCACATTTGACTCAATGACTAATTTCTGAGAAAGTGTAGTAGAGAGGCAGGAACTTTTCTGTTAGCTTCAGAAATTCTTATGTTTGATGTCAAATATTTAGTTATCACGTGGAACAGTTGCTAATGCAAATATTGTTAAAAGGAGACCACCTATAAGTATCAAAAAGGATCATGGGCTAGTCAGACCCAAGATGGATGTCTCTGGTATTTAGTAGCTGATTAATACTACTACTATTTTTGATATTTTTTTAATGTTTTCAAGATCAAGCATAATCTTTAAAGTTGTGATCTTTAAATAACAAGAGATTAGAGTCTTCTGGGGACCTGGACTCTAGCAAAAATACTCCAATTTACACAGTTTCAGAATTAGCAATGTCCTTACAATGGCAGATGGTTATAGGTAGTGTTTGTCAATCACTCTAGACACATTATCTGTCACCTTTTGTGCATTGTCTCATTTCCTCCTCGGTGCTGCCCAGTGAAGGTGCTATTATTATCCCCATTTTATATTGCCGAAGCTAACAGAACTCTTCACTGTTTGAGACAAGACATTATTCTCCTTTCCCAAGCTAATCATCCTGTGAGAAGAAGGTGAAAAACAGCCAAAGCAGCCATGGAGACTGTGGCAGAACTTGAACTTGAAGCTGTCTTGTGGCTGGAGGCCAATGCTCTGTCCACCATTGGATGGTGGCTTGTCTGAAGTTTTGTTGCATGTGATTAACATGGTCAACTTGAGCAGTTTGTTTATTAATTTCATGTGTATATTAACTCTTCTCCTGAATTAGGTGAAAACAGGAATGATTTTAGTTGTCCCAACTAGTACTGAGTGGCTAATAGATCCTTAATAAATACAAACAGCTCAACTTGTCTCTGGAGTTAAATATGCCTTGGGCTGAAGTCAAGAGACCCAAATTCCAGCCATACCTTTATGACTGCCTGGTTGTGTGACCTTGGGCACATCTCTGAAACTCTCGTGGAGCCACCTGGACATGTTGGGTAGAAAGGGAGACATCCAGGTTTCTTCTGATGAAAGAAATGAAATATCAAATGTGGAAAGGCTTTTTTTTTTTTTTTAAAGGTTTAAAAAAGCTTATTAGAGACATTTTGGCTACAGAGATAATTTTGATGAAGTAATGAAAGGAGGTGATGAGATAATAGCAAACAAAGCAACCATCCACGTTGTTACCAATATACTTACATGTGTAAATAATGTACAACACATTTGCACAACATCAGAGAAATAACAACTTTGAAATCATACAGTTTAAGTCCCAGCTTCTGCTCCCTCGCTAGGTGGTCTTGAGCAGATTACTAAAGCTTCTTAAGCTTTGGTTTCTTCATCAGAAAATTGTGGGTAATAACACTCTTAAATGAGATTCAATGAGAAAATGATGAAAACAACCAGCACTTGGGACATTATGAGTCATCAAAAATGGTAGCTATGACCATTATTATTGAACAAAATATTTGTTGAATAATCCGTCTTTCAGAAATGTGTATAAAGACTAAGGAGATACGATAGAGTAGGGGGCAGAGCTCCTGCCCTCTGGATACTTACTATCTAATTTGTAATAGATGAAGAAAAAAAAACATATCTACTACTATCAATATAGTAAACAGTATTGAACAGTAGATAAATGAATATTCTGTTCTCTAGTCTCCACAAAGGATTGTACCATGGTCCTTGAAAGGTCTGTACCCTCAAGTGATTAAGGAATATTTTATTGTGATTGCAGTTAATTTGAAACTTGCCTCGCCTTGCATGAAGCATAAACAATTTCTATTTTTTTCTTTTGTCTTTGTGTTTTTCCTTGTTCCACCTGCCTTTGCCCTTATCTTTTCTTTCACTTGTTATCCATTGTGCAAAATAATTTGGAATTTCTTTCCTCTTTCCCATCTTCTTTGAACTTCCTCCTTTCCTTTGCCTCTTTCTGTTTTGCTGCATCAAGAAAGCATTTCAAGAGAAGAAATGCTCATATGTGTTAACAGTTCCAAAAGTATAATGTGGCTGATCTCAGGAATTTTATTTTTGGAACTTGGAAGCTTCATGTCAACAGCCAGTTGGGGAACTTGAACATCAGATATGTTTGCAGATTGGGAGAGGTTTCTACCTCTGTTTGTCTCAAGGGATCCAAGCTACAGGTTGGGTCGTCTAGGCTAGCCAACTGCGGAATCTCCCTTAGAAGATCATGCCTCCTTATTCTTACTAATCTCGGAAAGTATCTTATTTATTGATGATCCCCCAGTAGAACAATAGCATTGTCTTCAGTCCCTTACCTGGGCAGGTGGCTTCCCTTCTTTAAGCCTCAGTTTCCCCATCTGAAGATTGGGCATAATATTTGGAATCATTGTGAGCACTAAATGAGATAACACATGTAAAATGCTTAGTGTATATAGTAAGCATTTGATAAATGTTAATTGAGTTTATTATTAATTTTATCATCATTATAATTATATGACATCTCTCAAACATTATTTTTTACTGCTGTTTAATACTTTCAAAATACTATGTGGAATATTTTGCTCATAGCGAATGCTCAATGAATAATATTGACAACCAACATTTCCTATAGGTTTATTATTGATGTTTAGAGTCCTTTAAAAGAAAATAACAACCTAGTTCCTCCAATTGGCAAATGAAGGAGTTTTGAAAAGATTCTTATAGACTGAAATAGATTTTGGTATTCATTGTAATCTTTCTAAATTCCATTTGATGTTTATATTTATACATTTCAGTGATGAAGTGTTATATGATATATACTATGTGTAGTATATGTGCCATATTACTTTTCTAAAATCTAGAGCACCCTGAACTATGAACCATATCTGGTTCCTTTAAGGGGATTGTGGATTTAGAGATGTGGAGGAATTTATACTTTGTAATGCTTTCGTATACATCAGCTCATCTGATTGTGGCAAAAGCTCATTGAAATTGGTTGGGCAGTTGTGAGATCTGTTTTACATATGAGAGAATGAACATTCAGGGAAGTGGATGATCTGCCCTTATGACACAGTGAATGGCTGAGGTCCCATGTCCTTTCCACCATGCTCTCTGCTCTCCTCTGTGATGTTGAAAGAACGACTAATCCTGCCAATAAGACCATGGAAGAGGTGATATCGGGTTTGGACTTTAAAGGATGGGTCACTGTTCAGATACCACAAATAACTTTAGAAAGAGGGAGGCCGATACTTTTTGCCTTAGGACCTTCTTAGTGTCATGGAGAATAATCTGCCTCTTGATTTAACCCAGGATAGTTTTGAGAGGTATGAGCAAAAAGGGAGAGAAAAATAAATCTGAAAGGAATAAAGACATATTTAGGTGCTAGGAGAATTTTACTTTTAATTTCTCTTCTCTCTACCCTATATTTTCTCATGTTTGTAAATATAGATGATATTCAAGGACCAAATTAAAAAATTAAATACCCTTTTCCCTAACTCAAGCATGGAAAAAAGAACAGAAATCAGATTTGATTCAAATAACACATATTCTCCCAACATTATATTTTTGCATCAGAATTGTATGGGGGAAATTTTAAGATGGCTTCATTATGCAGTAAATTATACCCTGCTGATTGTGCCACTTTTGCCAGGAACTTGGAAGTGGCATTCTAGATAGCCTGTAGATTTTTTATTAGTAACTTTTACCCTTTGGTCATTTGTAAGACTTCCAGTATTTTGGCCAGAACTGCTTAAAATACATTTTAAATGAAGGGTTTCAATCCCCCCCTCTTTTAAGTGGCATGAGCTTCGATCATTTAAAATGTTTCAGCAGAGCTATTTGAACACCACCCCATCTCTGCGACATTTCTCAGATCACATTGTCCTACACCTGGAGCGCAAGCCCCGTTTTGCAACGGTAATTTGGTCCCTGAAGGGCCCTTCGGGCTCTGTCCTGCTGCCTGCCCTGGCTGAACTGTCTAGGAATAAAGCCCAAGATAAATGGGGCTGGATTTATGCAGAGTAATTTAAAGCCTCCTGCCTATTCTTGTCTTTCTTGTCGAGAAAATACTCGAAAATTCGTTTTGAATCTGAAGCATTCTTCGAACACCTGATTTGGTGATTTTGTTTTCTTCTTTCCCTTTTGTAGAACCTTTATTAGAATGCTGACGAACCTTGGCCTCGGCAAAGGATTAAGTGAGCAGATTCTTCAAGTAATAAATCTAAAGACATATTAAAAGCAAGGAAAAAGGATTTCCCCAGTGTTTTGGGGGGATTTATAAGTGCCAAAGGCTAAACAACTTACAAGAGAAGTAAGATTGCTCCCTTTCCAACCTGGACATGTTCTAATATTGTGACACAGCGTAGAATTAAGCTGGCTTACTAAGCAGAAACATGTAACATAATTGAAAATGCACAATACAGCAATGTCCTGTTGTAAAGATTACACTGATTTATAAGGAATGCCTTAACTCCTAATCCCAGCCATGCAAGACCCGAGTTGAGTCTTTTATAACCAGGGAAAGAGAAAAAAGGCTTAATAATATATAGTCCCAAAATTGAATATAAATTTGGAATTGGCGGTTGAACAGGCCATTCATTTCTCTTAAAACAATGTAGCAATGAAAACATTTTTATTATGTTTTGACGTGTGGATTTTCAAAGAAATTCAGGCATTCTCTATTTCAGAAATGATGGGTATAGACAAATCATGGAAGAGGAATGAAAATGAATGCTGTGTGGGGGAGAAGAATAAATATTGTGGGACATTAACTGTTCAAAAAAGATCAGCCAAGAAGAAGTGTCAGGCAGGTGGAAATCAAACCAAAGGCATAGCCTTATGTATAAAGTAAGGGTTAGAAAAAACTGAGGGAAAAGGGGACCTTGCAGTAAATGCTGAGGGAGCAAAATCATTATAGCTTGAAATCAAGGATAATAAAGAGTAGAAATGGAGTGCTGTATTTTTCTTCTTTTTCTTTCTTTTTAAATGCATCTTATCAGGAAAAGTCATATCATAAGGCTTGATCAGAATGGGGAATTTTGAGAGCTTGTTTCTGCACCAAATATATTCTAATCCTGGCCAAGTTCTGAGTGGTCTATTGATCCCTATACCACAACTTTTTTCCTTCTTACCTGTGAAATGGGTTTAAATGAATATTATAAAAAGTAATTTTTATCACTCATGCTGAATTAGATGGAGGAGGAAATATTGTTGTACAGAATACTAAAGTTATCAGGAAGAACTGTAAGTATGTATTGTATGTTTGTGTGTGTGTATAGGAATAAAATGCCAGGAAAGACGTTTGGAAGATAATATCCCTGGTATGTTGCACAATCACAGTAATTGTGGATGAAATCGATAAAGGCGATATTGAGTGTTGATACAAAACAAAAGGAACTTTTGATTGAATAGTAACTGATGGGTAAAAATAAATATTTAAGAATCGAATGAAACTAAAGCCAGTATTGACCTTTGCTTCACTTGTTTTTCAATGAGAGGAGAAGAGTGGAAAATGAAATCCCCCCCAAATTTTCCAATTTCCCTAGAAATTGGAAAGCTGTAGAGTAGGAGAGAGTTGAACAGTCAAGATATTGCCAAGGAGAATTTATTGAGCCCAGAGTAGCTAATTACTGTGTGTGTGTACAGTATGCACATTTATACACGTAAACATACATGTAAATACATATATAATGCAAGCACATGCATACACGTATATTCACACATGTATCCACATATATAAACACATATATATCTGCAAACATGCACACGTGTGTGGGCCCACACACACTCTCTAGCTGGCTCTAAGCAGGAATAAAATCAGGGAAATAAAGATCAGCCCAAAGCTGGAACCCGGGAAGCGTCAGGGCTCGCACACTGGGTCCACTTGGATTCTAAAGGAAATAACAGGGGAGAGCTTCTTGGGAGATTTATATTTTGCTTGCAGAGAAGTGAACGCTAAGGGAAACACACATATATACATCAATAAGAAGGGAAGAGAATTTTGTTACCACAAGAGAAGAATGGGTTCCTTCCCACACTTACAGGGATGTGATTCCTATTGAAATCAATTTTCATTGCACCGAGTTTTTTAAATTCAGAAGTTGGCAACATACAGGAATGGTGTCTTAAAGCCGAAAGAAAGCAGTGGCAAGAGGGAGATATGGGGCTTAAAAAATACCGTCCCCTTTCCCCCAGTCAGAAACCATCGTTGTGCTCAAACAAAAGCAAACATGAACCCAACGCTGTTTGTGCAGTGGAAAATCACAAGCTTTAATGCCTTCTGACTTGAGTAGTTTGTGATTCTTTCGTGGGAAGGGGACTAATGTACTAACTTGTTTTGTGGATTAGCTTCCTGAATGGACAGAAAGTCTGTCTTGTGCTCAAGATTCAAGGTGTCTTATTTGTCTTTAACATTTCAGGCAAGGCGGAGAAAACTAATAGTGGCCCTTTGAATGCCCAGAATAAGATGGACGCTAGCCCAGGATGCAGAGAAAGAACATAGATACTAAGCGGCAGTAAATCATGTCATGAAGACTTGGCTAAACGGAGGCCAGAAATGATGCCATTAAAGCTTATTAAGTTTTATTTTTAAATGTTAAACAGAAAACCTACACCTTCAAGAGTGATCCATCCCCAAGTTAAGAGAAAATGGCATAAGCTCAGCTGCAGAATATAAAACTCTTGTCTATCTGATACCAGGCTTAGCAGCAGGGTGGTGGAGGTGGGAGGAGGGACCAAAAACAAAGGCAGCAGACAAAATGAAAAGTATAAATAGATGTATTGAATATACAGTAACCTGGAGGAAATTACTGTAATGCTGCTTTCAGTTCTTGTCTCCATTTGTAACAATGAGAAAGAGATGTCTGAGGTATGCAAGATAATGCTGTAGGAGTCCCATGGTTTAGACAGGAAAAAGGTCTGTGTCTTTAGAAAAGAAAAATAAAAAACTATTAGGGGCCTGTTGAGAAGTTTGCATGGTTCTCAGAGGCATGCAGGAGTGGCCGATAGCTGCTTGTTTTGGTGTCAGATATGGGGATAGAGCTTTTAAATGAGCAAGCAGATGGTGATGATCTTTGACTTTCCTTGTAGAAAAGCATAATTACTACATTGAATAAAGGCTTTGTGGCCAGAACACCAGGCATTAAACAATTAAAAATTAAAGAAGTATAACATTTAGGGGGAAAAAAAACAATATTGTTTGATCTCTTATAATCTTCCTTGCATGACAATTTTTGCTTTGCAAAGTTCTTTTGCCATCTAGCACATATATTTTCATTCTATTTGTTCTTATGACAACCTGGAGGATAAAATATTTTTACATCCAATTTAGAGGTAAAGAAGAGTGGGAAAAGTGTGTAGAGAAGACTTAGCTTTTGGCTTTCGCTCAGCTGTAGCTTACTCTGTCTTTTCACAGATCCCCTCAATCCTTGTGGGTCTTGAATCTGCAAAATGGGAGCGTTTGTGCAAGTAATTGAGGAAACCTTTCGGCTCTGATTTCTAGGAACCTTTGGTTGCCAGTTTCACTAATGAATTTGGGATAATGGAGGTTAAAATTCTGTTCTCTTGGCTCAACATCATAATGGCCATAGACACACATTCTCAAGTCCTACTCATCTTTACTAACATCTCTGAGGGTTCCCCCATCCTCCCCATATACAACATTAGGCAATAGAGAAATTGCTAGATTTTGACAAATTCACTTTTAAAATTTTAATCATAAGGAATCAAAGTAAAATGACAATGTGGATCCCCTTTAGCTGTTCCAACTGAAAAGCTCTGATTTATTGCCTTTAGCAAAATTTTGGAGTCCTTTTTTTAGCCATATACTGCTTGCAAATACTTTTTTCCCCCTCAGTCTATTGATTCAGATACTCGTGGTTCATTCATATTGTATTAGTGGGCCAGTCATATTGTATTAAGGATTTGAATTAACATTATGGAATGCTGGCCACTTTCTAACAGATGAAGGTTTGAGGTTATGAGAAATCAGGATAGTTTGGGTAGTGATGCGAGCAGCACTTCCTCAGTAAGGTTCATACACACTTGAAATACAGTCAGTGGGAATTTGATGACTAAGGACTTTGGTAAGATGAGAACCGGAAAGGAAGAGAATGATTCAACTTATTGATGGAAGAAATATAGGGGAGAAAATTCTACTTTTGTTGATTAGGAGAAGAACATATCTATGTAGGGGAGGAAAACCTGGTGGAAGGAGAGAGAGGAAGAAGGAGGAAGAAAATCTTCTGTCCATAGATGGAGGTGGTGGTGAGTGCTCCTGGGATGGTAGAGATCCGAGGAGAATTTTATCATGGGAGAGATGAAGAGGGACGAGTGGAAATACACAGGAGCAAATTCACATAGAGGCAGAAATCAAACCCTTTTGGTTATCTTTTTTTCCCAATGGTAGACTTTTCTCTTCAAAAATATGTCAGTACCAGTTCTCTGTCTTTAATACAATTTGTCAATTTTTATTGGGATCTGGTAGAGGTATAAATTTTAAATCGAAAACACATAGTCATAGAAACTCTTGTCTGCCAACTCACGGAACAAATTTAGCACATTGGGTGTGAATGATTTCTGTAGCTATGTAGATTTATTAGTTTTATGACTATAGACTTGGTTCACATTTTTGCCTCTTAGGAGTGTACACAACTTTCTCTGAGAACAATTTGGCCCACTTACATTTTATTAGCCATAATACATGGGAGTCAGAGCCAGTACTCTGATATTTCGCTTTTAACTCAAGCATTGATTCCACACACTGCATATACAACATGCACACACATACACAGGAGAAAAAAAAATGGAGTAAATTTTAAGAGCCTCTTTTATTTCTTCACCAACAGAAGAAAAATGGAAAAAGAACTCAGAAGTAGTAACTGTCAATATATGTGGCCTTTTGCGGCTCTCCTTCCTGATCAAATAAATAATTTGTGGGGTTTTGATGACAAAAGGATGTGACTTCTGCAGAGCCCTCACCTGCCAGCACTACTCCATGCAGTCTGATTTAGAGATTTAAGCAGAGAAATCGTCCTTTCTCCCGTTTCCCCTGGAAACGGAGAGCCCAGCCGTGAGGTTAATCATTTGTATTTTGCAATTCATATTGAGGCAAAACAGAAATGATTCTTCACCTTGGACCTTGGAAATTTGTTGGCAAACTTTTTAGAGCTCAAGGTTAGACTTTTCTTCCCCTTCAAATCATAAATATGAAATGCTTAAAATATATTGTTTCATAACCTGATCTCCCACTGAAGTGATCCTACTAGGCAATATAAAATGGAGTGGAAATCATTTCTAGAATGCTAGGTTAGAGTGAAAATAAATAGAGGAGTATAAAAGAGGCCTCCAACCACAGAGGAGTTGGCTGGGGATGAAGATAGAATCTGCCCATGTGGGTTGTCCCCTAAGTTTTTCTTCAGAGTTGTCTGGAAAAATTTATAAGGACAGCGATCTAAGGTATTACATGTGAAAATTAGGTTAAAACCACTTCTGATAAACAGGACATTCCAGAGATGAGCCCAGCAGAAAGCTCACTAATTCTAGGCCCAGGATCTCCACGGCAGCACCACAGGTATACTTTGATAGGTAATACAGCTTTTTTTCTGAAGGAACTATGTATGAATTGAAATCTTTTTTAAAATCTAGGGAAATTAGACTATGGTAAATTTTATGGCTCGTTTTTAGAATCAAAGATTTTATACATTCTTTGGCTTGACTGCTATCACTCAGCAGACATCCTATGTACCTCTTAGTTTCGGCAATTATACTTTTCAAATTGAAATGGGGATTCGTGGTCTTATAAGTCTAAAAAAAACTTATAAAGAGAACAGAACAGAAGCTATTCATTTGCTCAGTCATTGAAAAAAATGTTTATTAAGTATCAACTTGTTTTTGCCAACCAGTGTGCCAGAAAGAGGCTGAATATTTGAAATTGGGATTTCTGAAAAGCCTGGGTTTCTACATCTGTGGTATCTCTTTTTGAAATATAAAGTCTTTTGTAAAGAAAATATTCCATTATATCGATGTTTTGTAATTAAAACAGATACTCACTTTCCCAAAGTGGCTATGCCTATGCTTAACTCTTAATCTCCTAGTAGTTAAGCAACACTACCTTATGTAGATGTTGGGTCAGAATTACATCTTTTTCATTTTGAAAGAGAAACAGAAATAGCATTTGTTTTAAATTAGTTTAAGATAGGCGTAGGCTCCAGAATTGGTATTCCCCGTGGTGAACACCCTTCTTTATGCCCAATTCTGTACAGAAATGCTTTAATCTAAAGAACGTGTTTGTGAATCCTTTGGACTTGAATGCACCAACGCAAAAGCAAGTGCCCATCCGTCTAACTTGGAATGTTATACTTCAGAAATAGCATGGAATTTGTCAGTTATTGATGAGTATTGCTAGAAGACACAGAGCGTCTGGCTTCAGACCAGCACTTGATTTGCCAATGCAATGCACTTCTGTTGGGTTTCTAAAATTTGTGGTTGAGCCGCTGGTCCATACTGCTTTTCCAGCACAACATGCTGATGACAGAGATACCTCAAATGATGACTTTTCTCCTAACAGCCTGCATGGATAACAGCTATATCCTTGCAGATAATCTGGAAGGCAGGCATCGATGGGTCCCTTTTAAGGACTGGGACAGGAGAGTTGGGCACAGGCAGCGGCACGCCTTCCCACTCACACTGAGTGTCGCCAGCAAGGCCAGGTTCCTAGGCCTGTTTCCTTTCTTCCTCTTGCTTTCGAACAACCTCTTTCAAACTGTGCTTGGAGTGGGGGTTGGGGAGTCATGGGGAGGGCACAGGTGGAGAAGCACTTCAGTAGGTACTTTGCATAGCAGACCCACTAGATTTGATCACATAGTTTCTGCCATTTTACTCTGTTGGGAAGAGAAAAAAAAAAGGTATAGAGAATCATGGCAGAGAGAAATGGTTAAGAATATAGACTTTGGAGCTTGGCAGACCTGGATCTGAGTCCCAGTTCTGCCTCTCTTTCGTGTGGCATGTAAGTGACTTACCCAGACTTTGTGGACCTTGTTTCCTGGTCTGTAAAGAAGCCAGTATCTTCCCCCACAGAGTAGTTATGAGGCTTTGATGAACAGATGTGGGCAAAGTGCTAGCTGAGTGTCTGGCCCATAGCAGGTGCTCAATAAACCTCAGGTAGGATGGTGATGGTAATTATTGTGTGTGCCATTTCTGCTTCTCACCACACCCCTAGAGCGTGTATTATTAGCTGATCTTCTCCATATTCCAGAACCAACAGAACTACCACCCAGGCAGCTTGATCAACCCAAAATGTGTAATTACCTCACTGACTGAATTTTACTAAGATAATAATTGAAATAAATGAGACTCGATTTAGTATCATTGAAGCTATTCTGTTCTTTGAATCCAAAGAAGCCTCTAAAAATACTAAGGCAGTGATTTAAGCAGATTCGGGAGAAAAAGTTGACAAGTGACAGTGTTATGCCAGAAACTTTTAAGGGCACTGGACATTTGTGTACCTATTGGGGCAGGTCTATCCTAGGGGAAATATGGCATGCGTGTGAGCATTGAGGCTCAGCCCCCAGAAAGACCGCTCAGCCCCCATGTGAGTGCCGAGCTCTTCATCCTGCTGAGATGATACGTGTTGGTTTCTGGCTTGTTAGTTAATTGGACGTGTGGCTTTTCTACCAGACTGTGAGCTCCTCCAGGGCACAGGGCACTTCTTTATTGTGTCCTCCCTGGTTCCTTGTGCAGGGCCAGAGTGAGGTGGTCACCAGCAGCAGGAAAGGAGCACAGGCAGAACCCAGGCTCTGAGGCTTATCAATCGTGTGACTTGAGCGAGCTGTGTAACACGCCCAAGCCTCAGCCTCCCTATTTGTAAAATGGGGCCAATTACCCTTATGGTATTGTTATGAGGATTGGATACAGTAATTCTGTCAGACACTCAGTACAGTTCCTGGTCCTTATTCAAGGCTGCCATTTATGGAATACTCATCACTCCACCAAGCACAGTGCCTTTTCTATAGGAAGGGTTTGGTAGAGCTTGCTGAAGATTTTATTAACTATCCATGTAGCTTGATATGTGTTCATTTATACTGATGCATGTGTGTGTATATATACATATAAATATACATATTAAATATGTAATATGTAATATATACACTAAAGTGAAGGGAGGCTATTGCAAAAGAAAAAGACATTCATTTTTGAAATGTATTATATATGTGTGTATGTATATACACATACATGTATGTGAGCAAGCATACCTACTTGTACATATATACATGTATATATACACACATACATACACACATATCAAAAATGTGTCCCTCTCTGGTTATGGCTCTCCTCCACTTTTTCCAATGTTATATGTATTTTTTTAAGAAAGAAGATTGATAGGATCAGCATTAGTAGTTGCAGGCATTTTATGGGCTTGGAGATTGTCTTCTCTTCCATAAAGAAATAATAAAACAAAAAGAATGAAGGAAGAAACAGAAGATTGGAGAATGGAAATAGAGTAATTTTCCCCTCCTTTTTTTTTCAAGGCCTGTGTCTTTACCCACAGAAAAGTAAATTTCTAGCCCTGCCATGCAGATTCATGCATGAACAGCAGGGCTATGTGACATCTCGGGGTATACATGTAGTCCTAGGTGTTCGATGATGTGTAACATGGTTGTGTGTATTGCTCCATGAATATCCCTGTGTTATTGAAAACTACTCTTGGAGAAGATATGTCAAAAGACCACTATCTCTGTAGTCTAAAATCAATTGCATCTCTATGAATTATTGAACTGTTTGCCATCACTTTCCTGTCCTTTTTTATTATAAGGGCTCATTGTTGTGATACAGTTGGATGAGATTTTTTTCCCCCTTTGAGAAACTTTGTGTGTTTTTATCTTGTGTGTTGTCACAGAGTAATTAGAAGTGTCCACCTTCCCCCATACTTCTTCCGGCTTGGGTGTTTAAGTGTTCCGATACTTAGATTTTGCCCTTTGCTGGTTGAGCACTGAGCTTCTAGCACATGGCAACCCAGAATATGTGGCAGGCTCTGGGGACTCAAATCCATTTTGAGGAGAAAACAGTCATTTTTCCTGTGACAATGAGCATGACATTCACATGCTTGCATTCAATACCATCTCACAGCTTTTAGACCAAACGGAGACGTTACTAAATGAACATTTCTTGCTCTTGTGTAAATAGATAGATTAATGGTGTTAAGTGAAAGCCAAGCCTGCCTGAAATGTTAACTTCCTTATGGGGTTTTGAGTTTCTCTTATTTTTGATAAATGGACCAATCTGGCAATAAAATCCTTGCACAGTAGGTTAATAATGTCATAGCTGAACTGTGAAATAGTAATGTGTGTACCATCTCTCAGCAAACAATAATCCTTGAAGCCTGATAAATCTATTTCCAGCCCAATTGCATGTTCATTGTTACCTACGACTCCTTCTTTGCAAATACTAAGCAGCTTTGTCACATGCATTTTTAAGCAGAAGCAAGGGGGAAGCCAAAGGCACATAGGCCAACAGAGATAGGGGGACAGATTTATTTTCAGCTTTCCTGAGCCCCTGCTGCCTTCGATGTCTAAAGACCCTTCGTAGGCCCCTGCATTGCTGGTATGGGGGCGCTGTGCAAGCTCCCAGTCCTTCCTGCGTCCAAAGCACCACACGCTGTGGGAGGCAGAAAAGGACTGGGACCTAGGAAGCAAAAATCTCCCCAGGCCCTTCAGTTTTCATTGATCCCTTAGTAGAAGGCAAGGCTTGGTGCTATTTACCCCAAATCTCTGATGACAAGAGAGGCAATGGGGAGACTTCTCTACACTGACTTCCTGGAGAGCTGGGAATACAGAGCCTGGCAAATGTCTGCAGACTTCAGACAGCCCGCAGCTCACACAGACTGTGTGCAGAACTCTTCAGCGCCTGACTCTAAACAAAAGACGGCCAAATGCCCTCCTTGCACTAAAACGAGGGGGAAATAAGTCCCCTCCCCCATCTATGGCCAGTGGTGGGCAACTCCAGAGTAAAATTTCCACTACGTGGGTGAAAAAGGGAACTGAATCCAAAATCCCGTTTGAATCTGAGGGAATTATTTTAGCATCAGAATCTCAGTAGCTCGGGGCAGTGCACATAAACTTGACAAACAGGCTACTTTAGTCCTGTCTGACTGTATCAGCATAATAGGGCAACGAAGCTTTTATTCATTCAAAGAAAGGTTGAGTTTGATTGGCAGGGCAGCCTGCCTGAACGCAAGTGGCTCTTTCCCCCAACACTTCACTGCTATCAATTACCGTTTTGAATACGAAGTGTTTCTAATGTAAAATAATGCCAACCTCTGCCTCTATCCTCAGGCCAGAAAGCTTCTTTGTGTTATTTATTCCCAGTCTGTGACTGTTCCGAACCATCCTCTTTCTGCTGTTTTGCTTCCCCCTTTTTTTCTTCTTCATTCCTTTCAGTATCTAAATGATGTAACATTGCCAGCAGAAGTGAGGCTGATATGCCGTGCAGAAAACATTTCTGTTCTTTATTTTAATCAATAACCTCCCCGGTGAATGGCATTTCCATCTTAGTGATTTAAACTCAGAAGACCTGGGGGATGTCCACGCTTGTGAGTCACCCCAGGTTCCAGGAACAAAGGAGGCATTTTTGTTTTTTGTAATTTCCCCTTCGAACTACAAACAACTGGGCTCTGAAGTTGATTTCATTTAGCAGTCAACTTCTGTCTCGAAAAATGTGCCTAAGTGAACTGAATGCCGTTCTTATTTAAATCGGCAAGTGATTTGCTTTAGCTGCCATCTGTTGGCCGGTTAGCTATTTTAATTTGATGCTGGGGACATTACCTGACTTTGTATATTGCATTTTGATCTGCATCATGTTTGAGAAATATCTGAAAATGATTCTAAGGGAGAGGACTTTGAAGGATTCTGTTGAACAAATATGTACATATGTTAGTACAGCGCTGGGCATACAAGTGTGGGAATATTCAAGTGTGTATACACACAGTGCTTCTTACCTAATAATCTTTATGGCCAGATTGTTAATAAATCCTTCAAACTTTTCTTTCCTCCACGATTCCAACTAACCCTCATTTAAAAATCATTAACTTTGAGCTTTCATGATATCCTTGCTCATTCTTCTAAAGCTGAATTTTCTCTTATTTATAACCCCTTCGAGCAAGGCTTGGGTGGTGGGGACAGTGTGGTAGAGTACCTGTGTGTGTCTGAGATGCGAGGTAGACAACGCAGGCTCTCTCTCCTTTCCTTTCTCAGATCACTCAGAGTTTGATAGAGCTTTGTGAGTATTTATTGAGAGACTCCTAAGAGAGGCAGTGGGCGGTTTGAAAAGTGTGCAGGGCAAGGAGTCAGCGGGCCTGATTTCTTGTGATGGCTGTGCTTCCTGTCACTAATTAGTTGTGTGATTTTGGGCTAGTCATTTAACCCATTTTCACCTTCATCTCCTCTTGTGTAAAATGAGGTGATTGTACTGGAGAGTCTCTAACTGCCCTTCCTGCACTAATGTTCCAGAAAGCCTGTTTCAGGAGAGAGAGAGAGAGGGAAAAAAAAGGCACGTGGCTCAATCTCTGCTCTCACTGCTCTGGATCATATTGAGACCATAGAAATGACTCACATTCACAGCCCATCGTAGAACAGGGGCTAATCAAATGCTAGATTGTCCTCCTCTCTGTTTTCTCTCTTCTCACTAATAAACTTCCTACAACTTTTGAAAATGATTTTATGTTTCTCAATCTCGCCTTCCACGTGGTTCTTTTCTACATAGTTTCTTCCAATGAATCTCTGTAATATTTACTCCCTGCTTTTTGTTTCTCACATTCATTAACATTCAAGTAGAAACAAACAAGAATGTCTCTACTTGAACTTTCCTCTCCCTGGGGACAGCCTCTTTGCCACACTCACCTTGGTCCACACTCTCTCCCTTGAGCAGACATGCTTACAACACTGTGTAGGACCGAATCATGTTTTGCCACATGGAAGACACACAAGGCGCCTCCAGTTTGTATGTTCACCATTGTGATCATTGATAGCATTTAAATGCCCAGGTTCATACTGTACAGACCAATCATTCTACTCCAGACACTTACGCGCAAAACATTTGGGCAACGGAAGAGATATATCTGGTAATGATAAGGCAGAGTGGTTGGTAGGAATCAGGAAAGAGTGAATAACAGGCTACAGATTGGGAGTTTTAGCTTCAGATTTGAAACGATGGAAATCTATTTTCTTCTTCCATTAATTAGACTTTAGGAATATGAGAAGAAATTTAGGCTGGCTAATAGAGATGTGTGATCTTGGGCAAATTTAACTTGTTTGAGCTTTAGTTTCCTCATTGAAAAAGGAAGGCAGTAATGATATATACCTACATCATAGGGTTGTTGGGGGATGCTATGAGATAATAAGATAAAACGAGATAAAGCAGTTGGCAGGACAACTGGATTTAGTAAATATTTAGTAAATATTTTCTTTGTTGCTAACATGTGGAAGTCAAAACACCAGAAACTAGTGTCTTAATTGGAGATACTCTCTCAGAGAAGTGGGGCACCAGTTTTGACTTGGGAGGCTCTATAATCAGAAATCACTTCAATCTATCCAATAAACCTCGCTCTTTCTCCTCTTCTTCTCCCCACATCAATTTCTCATGCTCATTTACAGGTTTGTGTGTGTTTTTTTTTTTGTTTTTTTTGTTTTTTGTTTTTTTTTTTGCTGATAGTTATAAATATTGATCTGTCCCCACACCATAGCAGGTCAATATTCTCACTGCTGTTAGTTGCAAAATTGCAGGTGATTTATTACTAGTGAAAATACTTTTTGGATTCTGCATTTGCTTACCCAATTTGTCAGTATTTTCTGCTTGCAGATTTGCTTGAACTTCTTGCAGGAGCAGTAGCGATCCCCCCCTGGAAGGGAGGGCCTGACACAGTTGCACTTGGTTTAGGTTCCACGCAGCAACCACGTGGGGTTATGTTCTTTTCCATCGTGACTCAGGAGCTGGCATTTGTGTTCTGTTTCTTGCTGGTTTCACAGGCATCAAAAGCTATTATTTCCATAGCAAGATATAGCAAATGGAAATGACTTCTTCCCTAATTATTCTAATGAGGCTTCCTGAGCATTATTGGGAAAAGAATCCATGAAAAGTGTGCATCATCATAAAACTTTGTACTCTCAGCATAGTATGAGGTCTAGAAAGGGCTTTAAAATAGAATACCAATTAAATCGGGGGCATGTGCACGTGTGTTGGTAGTATTTGGTTATTGTCATAACTCAGGGTCACCAAAATGTCTCTTTAAAGGGAGAATGGCCTAACAGTAATGAATTAATTTAGTCTCTATTTCTCATGAAGTTATAATAATATTTTTGAACAGTCAGCTGAATGCCTCCTAAGTTGCCTAAGTGACTAAAGGGCTTAAAAAGTTCTTCCATGGAGATAAATAAGCTGTCAATTCATGATGAAGAAAATCAAACTCATAGTGTTGATCTTGGCCAGGGTGCCTGTACAAGTATGAAAGAAATTTTTGCCAAGATGTAGCACAGCCCATGTGTTAGCAGTTAGCACTCCAATGCCACAGCGCACCTCTGCTAGCCTTTTCAAAAGATAAACATGGTTGTCAAAATAAGGAAAAGAAAAGATTAACCCATTCAAGTGCACGTAAATAATAAATGACACTCCAGGTCCCTAGAGTCTATGGAAAGAAAAGAGGTTAGGGTCCAGAGTAGTTTTTATTCAGTTACTCAAGTTTTCTTTTCTGAACACCTTCTCAAGCTGGGGCTTGGAACTGTGAGATGGGAGCTCTGGAGAGAAGTCTGGGTGCAGTGGGAAAGGAAGGTGGCTGAGGGAGAGGCTTAAAGGAAACACATGCCGAAAGCCAATTCATTCACTTGGTTCTTTGCACACTTACCATGAAACAGGGTATTTCTCTGACCTTGCAGTCTAAAGCTGTGCGTATTTTGGAGGGAACACCTAAAAGAAAATAGCAAACAGGATCATTCTGTTTATACCAGATTAGTGTACTGGGAAAAAAAAAAAAAAAAGACCTATGTGTGTTATCCTCCTGATATTTAAATCCAGGGCTGGGTGAGAGCAGAGAGAGAGGGACATTCATACTATTTTTTGTTTCCTTTGTATTAACTAAACCAAAAGAGGGCTATCAAAACACAATACTAGCCTGCTTGTCCAGCCCCGATTTGTTGCCTTGGGCTTTATAGATTCTGGTGCCTCAAATCCAACCTAGGAGGTGCACCCGGTGGAGAAGTGGCTCAGAACTTTAAAAACTGAAAATGGAAGAATGCCAAACATTTTATGGAAAGGTCTTGTTTTTCTTGAAGTTCTTGTGGTATAGGTTGTAGGAGCTTCCATTATCTTCTCTGCCCTCGGAGGTCCGACAAAGCAGCAGGCACAGTGAAATGGAAAGTGCAGTGCGTCTCCCATTTAGGAAGTCTCCAGTAAAAATCAATGGTTCATATCATAAGTGTCTGATAGCTGAAGCTTAGGGGAGAGCAATCTGACGTAGTTTCCTGGAGTACAGCAGACGGGAAGGGTCATGGGATTGAGGGTAGGGAGAGATCATAACCTCTGTAAGTGTCAATTCCCTCATCTTTGAGTAGAGACAGTAATAGTACCTGACACAGATGTATTGGGGGACTAAAGGAGACAGAGCCTGCAAAGCATGGTGCCTGCCTTTTTGCAAAATCTTCATAAATATTTACAGTTGTTACTATTTTTATTGTTGCTAAAATTGCTATGTCTTATATTATTATTGGTCCTATTATTCCAACTAGTCATGTAATACTGAGTATACATGGAACATTATTTAGATGTAAATTTTTCTCATCTGTAAAATGAAGGAGTTGGACCAGATATCTAAGGGTTTTTTTTTTTTTTTCTTGTATTAAGATCCTAGAGTTCGAAAGGTTCTCTTTGTTATAACCAGCTGAAAAATGCACATATTCATGCCAAAAGCATCATAGAGCCAGGACTCTTGTGTGAAGGAACTAGGAAAGTCTGAAAAGTTTTAGGTTGTAATTAAGAAAGTAGATCATGGTCCCACTGACTCTAGGAAGGCAGAAGTGTTTTCTCTAACCACATGGATATTATCTGAGTATGTGTAAATAAGAGACGGGTGAAAAAGAGGAATACTAATCTCTGCTAAATTCAAATGAATGTTAACTCTTATTCAAATAGTACAGGTACATTGCACAGGGGAATCAAGACTTGAATTCATGTGATTTTATTTTATTTTTTAGCTGCGTACATCCTTTGGATGCAAAAGCAGCTCAGGACTTATGCTATCGCCATTTCCTAGTGAAGTATGACATCTGGGCTGCTCCTTTAAATATAGTACCTTGTTTGCTCAGGCTTATAGCTCAGTAATATTTGTTTTGTCTTATAAATGTAGTGAAAGCAGGGATTACAGGTATTCCTTAAGGAATAATTAGAAATAAAAGCTTATTTATACGAGGGAAGTTTTCAAGTAGGCTGTGTTCCTACTTGAGCCATAAAGAAGTGATACTGGTTTCAGTTTCAATTTTGATGCAGTGGAACTCTATACTTTCTGTAAAGTCCACTTGGAGCGGTTAAAAAAAAATCACTGAGAATTCTCTGCACAAGTTCAGTTTAAAAATGGCTTGTCCTTCCTCTATTTCAAGCTTTTCTACCCTATTAGCCAATCTACTCCTTCACTTCTCTGTTTGGATTTTAACAAATAAATTCAAGAAACGAAAAATATATAACTGTGGGCACTGTTTCTGTAAAATAAAGGTGTACCAGGGATCAAAGAGAAGCCTTGTCTTGGAATACAATTTGGCCCCTGCCTGGTGTGTGTGTGTGTGTGTGTGTGTGTGTGTGTGTGTGTGTGTGTGTTCATCTCTCCATGATTCATTCTGAGGGCTGTTTTAGCCTTCATAAAATATTCATGCTAGTTGTGCATGGTTCTATAATTGCCATCTCAGGCCTTGAATTATTTATAGGTTGTACTGTTCACATAGTCTCATTTACTGATAGAGAAGATAACACCATACGAGAGGATCCCAAACACTCTGAGGCCTGTTACTTTGCATTAAGTAGTGGAATTATATTACTGTAGGTGTAAAACGCTGGCCTTTTTTTCCTCCTCTCCCTTTAATATATCATTTTTGTATTAATAATATGCTAATTGTCAGGACGCTGTTAAGCCTCATAATTCCTGCCGAGTTTTGCAGAAATCAAGATGTGGCTGAAATGATTTAGCTCTTGATCCCAGAATGATTGTTCTAAAAAAAACCTGTCTTTACACACAGCATAATTTATTGAAATGATGTATGACTCTACATGCATACCTGAGCCCTTTTGTTTTGTACTATTGATCAGTTTGTATGTCTCAGTGTTAACCAACACGTGGTTGGTTTGGATAGACATTTACCAAGGAGGCTTTCAAGCTTGCTGTCCCTAATTAAATACTGAGTCTCAATTCAGTGTGTGACAGTTTCTCTGCACCTATTTATTTTGCCTTCCTAATGCTCTTTTCCCTTTTCTGCCAACTTGGTCTCTATTGCACATGCATCATACTGTTTTAAAATTTGTTCTAGGGTAAGAATACACTATAGTTGTATCTCTTTCTTTCTTTTTTTCTTTTTATATTTAGCTTCAAAAGTACATGCTAATGTTAATCAATATCAAAAGCCAGAATCACCATGGAGTGTACTTTTATGGTATTTCACTATCATTTTCCATGTGTAAGGAGAAAAACCAGAGAAATTCATGGCAGCTCACAATGTGCTGCATAATTATGTGTGTGTGTGTGTGTGTGTGTGTGTGTGTGTGTGTGTGTATTTTTTTTTCCAAGGGACTGCTGATATATTTCAGTTCTCTCCTACACCAGTGGAAGCTCATGAATTTTCTGCTGGTTTAGGAACTTCCAGCTCTATACAAATCATTTAACAAACCTTCCTGCATCTCCTCTCCCAAGACCGATCAATCTTTCCCTCTAGCCTTCTTTCCATCACACAGGTTGCCCTCCCTTCTGTGTGTGATGTGCACATTCCTACCCCTATATCAGCCAACACGCTGTTTCTCAGAGTACACCTGCACGCTGCTGCTGGTGCATGGGGTGATTTTTAGTTGGCAGGCAGATGATTTTTAAGTGGTACCCATATGTGCTTTTAAATAACGCCGAATCAGGTAATGAGGAAATAAAATTTCTTGTAGTACTTTTTAGGCCAAGGTCTCAGTTTGGTGCTCATCAGTTCCGAACATCTCTCTCACACTTGCTTCATCTCCCTTTTCAATAAATATGCTTCGGCATGAAACAGAAGTTAGCCGAAATCTATTAAATTTTTTTGTTTTGTTTTCACAGACTTTTATTAGTATTGCTTCCCTCTATCTAAGGCAAGTGGCACTGGTTTTCACTTGTAATAGGAATGGAAAAATAAATATATTAGGAGTAAAAAGAAGTTATTTAAAAATAAATATATTAGGAGTAAAAAGAAGTGAGTTGATGTTCATAAAATGTTAAATGCATAATATACGTATTACGTACAAATAGCAAAATTATGAAAGTGTTTTTATGAATGACTGAAAGTTCGGATAACACTACGATAATGCCACAGCAGTGGTGAATCATTCTTGAACCAGGGATTCAGTAGAGCCAAAGAGAATGGTAGGGCCGAGTAATGGACAAGAAGAGGGAGTGGAAACTAAAGTGACAAAGGTAGTGAAGGCATGCATTTGTATGCAGTTGAGCTATCTTTTTCTTTAGACAGTAAAAGTTCCACTAACTAAATGTGGTTGTATTCAATTTTCTTTACTTACAAACCGGACATCCACCTATATTGATGAAAAATTTTTCTAAAGGCACAGGAGTCTCCTTTCGTCCATAGTAAGACAATGGGGGGGGGGGTGAAATTGACTATCATTAATAAATGAGGGCTTTTAGGGCTCAGGTTATTGTAAATGGCGGTGGATCATATAGATTAACGTTGGTAGGAGTGTAGGAAATTACTGTCATTCTGTGCAGAAGAGCACTTGGACAAGATACATTCCTCAATAAAAGCAGAATATTAGCTTGTTTTGTTATCTAAAGAGGATGTTCTCTGGGAGACTTTGGCCTGTGCCCAGGGACAGTGGCTGGCATATTATAATAGTTTTGCACATAATCCATTGTATTTGAATTAATGCTAGTTAGGAGGGCTCTGATGAATACTTTCTTAAAAATATACACACAGAAAAGTGAAGTATGACTGAAGATGAAATTAGATCACTGTTTCATCTGCTCAGTGTGTCCTGTGGACTAATAATGCCTGTGTCTGTACCCTGTGGTGGGGTAGCCCAGGAATAAATTATATAGTTCTTAGGCACTTGGGACAATTCACTTGACAAGAGTGAATTGTGTGCTAAGCAGGTTTTTAAAATTAAAATTCAGATGTGAATGTCTTGCATTCTTATTTCCCTCCATCCTATTCTGTAAATCAGAAAAGAGGAAAACCTTTCCATTGGAGCAGGTAGGGGAGTCCTGTTTGAAGACAGAAGGAAGCTTAAGGCCCTCTTGGGGCTGAGATGGCTGTGTACCTCCTGGCTACTTGTTAGTATCTGTTTTGGCAACAGAATTGAGTTGTGAAGCATTTAAAGAAGTTTCTCAGCCAACAGTCTGTATTTTGGAAAGCCACAGCTGCAGCTCTACCAAGTACCTCTGCACCTGCTCTGATAACTGTCTTCTTTTAGGCTTTCATCCCATTGGTTCTGACCGTTCCAAGCCAGTGCCTTGTGCTTTCTTGAAGTTCAGTTATAAAAGGGTGAATTTGTTGCATCCTTGTGGAAAGAGATCCTAGACCATAAGGCCATCTGAGGAAGGTTGTGGTTCCAACTCTGCTGCTAATAAACTGTGTGTCATTGAGCAAGTCCACCAGGCTACCTGAGCTTCTGTCCCCCCATCTGTAGAAAGATGTGACTGAATTTGAGGTACTCCATTCTAATAGTTTATGGTTCCTTCGTTACCTGTTCACACCTGTGGTGACAGGCTTCCGATCCCCAGCTCCCTTATAAAACCAGAACATCATTTGTCATCATTTGAACAAGACTGCTTGTTGAACATATTTTATTTCTGCCTCCACAGTCATTTGGCCATGTGTAAGAACAACTCACTGGCTATTTCTTCCCTATCCTGATTGTTCCGTATGTTACTGGTATTATGTCATTTTCCTAAAAGTAACAGTGGTACAAATGCAGTTTTATGTCATTTTTTTAAGAGAGTCAAAATGTGTCTAGAACATTATTTAATAAAAAGGGGAGGAGGATACTGACGAATCATACAACTTTGTTTTTTCTAAGTACCTGATATTTGATTCTGATATCTGAATCTGTTTCTGTGGCAGGCAATCTGCATGTCAGAAGTTGAAACTCTCTAAGCTTCTGCTGGACTCATGACTTGAAGGGAAGTTAATGAGTAGCTAGATCAACACCTCATTTCTCTGGTATTTCTGCCAAGTAGTATCTGGTCTTCTCTTGAGTGTGTGCAGTCACGGGGAACCCACGTCTCATAAGGCAGCCCATCTCTCACTGTCAGAGTGTTCTTCCCTTCTATTGAGCAGAAATCTGCTTGATGAAATGTTCACTTGTTGGTGCTAGTTCTGTGTAATGGAATTTTAAAGGCTACATCGGCTTCATGCATAGAGCAAATAGTTCAAATATTTGTAAACGGCTATCTTGTCTTGTCAAGACTTCTCTCCTGCAGACTAAATGTTCCTTCAGATATTCTCCCTATGACATTGTATTGAGTCTTCTTACACCTTGACCACTGAATGCTAAATATACACAAGTGCCAAGAGCAAGGGCATTGGGTCAATCAGATGTCAGTTAGATTCTGTTTATGGTACTTACCTTGCTTTGTGGCCATGGGCTATGTGGTTAAGCCTCAGATTTCTCACCCTTAAAATGTGATAATATTTGAAAATATCTAACATCATCCAGGGTCTGTAGCAGGTGCTAAATGAAATTTTATTGCTTCCCATAACTTTTTCCCTTGCTATCTTAAATTATGACAAACAGGAATGAAGTGGAATGCCAGGAGTGCTGAGTGCATTGGCGAGTAGAGCAGAATCTCCACATCACCTCAGTTCTGAATCCTGTATTTCTAGTAATGTGGGCAAATGTTACTTCACCTTTGGTTGGAGTGGAGGGCATGCACATTTCTGTTTCAGGCCCTCTATTCCTAGCCCTTGCCAATGTGCTTTGGCAAAAAAGCTTTGTTTTGGCATGAGATAGACTACTCGTTGATAAACAGTAGCAGCTTTGGAGCACACAGTCTTGCTCTTTATCAATATTTGGCATTTTGTGGAATTAGAATTTTGCCTTCTCTAGGTTTTCTTGGCTTTCTTCAACAGCCTCCCTACTTGGTCCCCAAAACAAAATAGCAGGTATAAATATCACCCTCAGACATGCCTATTTCAAATTCAAAAGAAAGACAAGCAAAATAGTTCCTCCTAGTGAAATAGAGAATAGACAGACTTGCTACTTATCTTCATGAAAGAATAAGGCCATCCTTCCAGGGGTCATGAGATGGAGAACCAAACGTGTCAGGTGTGACTCCATGAAAAGGCAGGATAGTGAAGTGAACGGGGGAGGGGGGGGATGGGGAAACTTGGAGTTGGGTGGCTCCCCAAAGATAAAAGCGAAACAAACAGCAAAACTCAAGGGGAGGACTTATGGGGGTGAGTGTGAGGATCTGTGCCAAAGTTGAAAAAACAAAAGACCCGCCACCAATATGGCAAACGTGAGGGTCTCATTGATTTCACGTGGTAAAGTAATGTTAAAAAGGGATTTTCCCATTCTCTGCCCCCACAAACGGAATGGCAGTGCCCTTCTGTATGATGGGCAAGACCCAAAAGTGTGGTGTTTTTTCTACAGGTATCCCAGCCATTGGGTCCCAGATAAGCAACAGCACATTGTTATGCAAATTGTCCTGTTCCCAGCGGGATTTTCCTTTGCCTCATGAAGGCCTCTGCTGGGAAAAGCGCTTTTCAGCTGTCTCTCCTTGGCTTGATATCTTTATAGAGCAACTAGAGCAGACAGTGGTCTGCTTTTTGTTCCCCACAGTGCCCAAAGTTCTAGTGCTTCCATTTCTGCCTCACTTCCTCTCTCTCTCTCTCTCTCTCTCTCTCTCTCTCTCTCTCTCTCTCTCACACACACACACACACACACACACACACACACAAACACACACACATTCACTCACCAAAGTGCCTGTTCCTTCTGACACACTCCAGAAGACACCAGCCCCCTGAAAGGAGAGAAAGAGGAAAGCTCACTTCAGGCTTCCAAAGGAAATGTACATGTCTTACTTTTTTTTTTTTTTTTCTCATTCCTCTTTGTCAAGGGAACATCAAGCCTCTTTTGGTTCCTGTGGGTTGATTTTATCAAATCATTTTGAATCTTATCAAGAGTAGGTTACAAGTGAATGCTTTCAACATCACACATGTTGAAATCAGTTCAAGTTTTGTTTATACCATCCCTGCAACTCCAACAAGGGTATTGCCATGGCTCTTGCCCGCTGTACTGCGTTTTCAGCATCTTTATTGCCCTAAATTGTGCAAACATTGGGAGGCTGAGGCACCAAGTCATCATTCAGCCTGTTGGTCCACTGTCCTTTCCAGCTGGCTGTGTGGTATGTGACCCCAGACTGTACTTCGAAATCATTTTCTTGAGCACCAGACATTGCCTAATTTTCAAATAATAAGAAGTGCAATGTCCTTGCATCACTTGTCACTTTCTCTCTGCTCTTTGAGGGTGTGCGAAGGGTGTTAGTGCTTGAACTAGACATTCACAGATCCCAGGAAAACAAATTGGTCAATGTGGTCCCCACCAGACCAGTGCAACTCAAACACTTTTCTAATAAACACATAACAAAAACAGATTTGCAGTGCTTATTGTAGTTTTCTCTAAATTTCTGAGTGATGATTTTAAGAAAAAAAGCAGCGTGTTTTGCTCTTTAATGTTTCTTGGATATAGATCGGAAGAACTAACTCTTGACCACACAAAAAATTAAAGTCTTTATAAACTCTGGATTTATAAAACATGAATCTTTGTTTAAACACTTTAATTGTAGCTATCTATTAATATTAATTTAGTGGTAGGATGGGGAGTGTGGCAAAAGATTTATAGAAGCCAATTTCTGTTATTTGTTTCTTGAGTAACTGTAATTTTAATCTAGGCCACTCACTGTATTTGAGCTAAGTCCTTGTGACAAAACTACTTAGAGAATCCCCAGATATACATGTACAATCTTCAGGGAGAAATTAAAAAACAGTTTTTGTAGGTTTTGTATAGTCAAGTGATGATGTATCTTCTGAATTTTGAAGGCAAGTAGAAAAAATAAGTGAAAATGGTCTCTGAGAGCTAATGGTTTGAAAGCCTATCAAAATAGAAGCATAATAAGAATCCTGTAGGATCCATTCCAAACTTTTAAGTACATAGTTTTCCAAATTTTGTTAATTTTAATGTCTATTATAGCAATTAGTTTCTGGAATTGAGATGGGCTAGCAGGAAGAGAGAAGATTAATAATAATAATAATAATAATAATAATAATAATAAATCTAACCATATGGAAGTTTGGTATGCTCCAAAAAATTGAGAGTTATGTTTTTCCAAAATCAAGGAAAGTAGAGAGAGTTGGCGTCTACACCAAGAATCCGCACACAAAGGCCTTGAATGTAGACTGACTTTCATGAAAACTTTTGATTTTCTTTGTGCCTAGAGTTTTGTCATTGTGTAAGGCGCTCAACCTATGTGTGTGAAGATCCAGATACTACCACGAGTGCCTGAGCTGCCTCTGACATGGGCAAAATAACAAAAAAGGGACACCAGTTAAAGAAGCATCATCTCTCTTCTAAAATCTTGAATTATATGAAATTATGGAGGTCGAATTATACCCAAATTGTGTACTAATGATTTGTGAAATGTGATGTCATGGCTTAAAGGGAGATATAAGTTATTCAAGTCAGTTTAGAAGCAAATAGTACCCTCTTTCACCCCAACACCCAGCGACCATCAATTTTGCCATAAAAATGTAGATCCTTTCTCTAATTGCTGGTATTTTTGGCATCACGTCAACCCTCCCCCTTTCATCACCACCACTGGGCCTTCGTTATTAGCTGGGATGTCAGCGTGTCCTGAAATCTGGCCAGGAGCGAAAGACTAGAACTTAAAACAGATCTGAAATTGACATCGACCCCATTAATGGGACTGTCATAGTCCCCAATGCTGCATGTTTAATCTTTTAGAGAGGAAAGTACAGGGGTATTTACATAGCTCTTCACCACAAATTATGCACCATATTTATTCCACATTTAGGCCTGTGTGTGTGTTGGTATGCTTTGTTAGGTCATATGGGTAAGTCTGTGTGTGCTTAGATGTATGTAAATGTGGCTATATATATATATATATATATATACACATATATATGTGTGTGTGTGTGTGTATATATATATATATATATATATATATATATATATATATATATATACATATATAACTGGAGTCTCCAGTGTATAGTTTATAGTTTGGAAAGAAATCATCTTCCATCATTCGTCACTGCCTAGCTGTTGTAGACTGGGCCAGAACATCATTTGTTAACAGCGACAAAGCCGCACTCATAAACGCCGACATGTTACATTAATTTATAGGCACTGAGTGACTTATTAAAAGTGACGTGTGAAATATAACAGGGCCCGGTATGGATGATTAGGTTTCGGGCTTTGAATTGTTGACAAGGCAGGGGTAATGAATTGCGGGACACCAACTCCTGCGTTTCCCCCTCATTAGTCAGTATTAGCTGCATTAATAGTAATAATTGGATATATTCATCATTTAAAATGTTTTAATAAATGTTTGGACAGTACCCAATCGGAGCTGTCAAATTTTAGACTGGAAGGGTTGTGACAAGAGAAAAATGATGATGTTCTTTAGGTGAGAGATTTATGCAGCTTTGGGGATGCCAGCCTTGACTTTCTACTCCCTAAGGAAATTGAGTTTGGATGAGTCGGGTATGCAAACTCTTGAAATGGGAAACCTGACTCTCCTCTGACTCATAGGACATTTCTGTAAGAAGGCTTTGAGGGAGGATGGGGAACCTGCTTGAGACTCAGGTCTGTGATGGGTTTACTCAGTTTGGTTTCCTGGGAAGAGATTAAAAGTCCCAGTGTTGATCCAAGTTAGCTGTGTGGCCGTGGACAGTCCCTTCTGAGCCTCTGTCCCTCTGTCTATAATGTATTGCATTTGGGTCCCTTTGAGAGCTAACGCTGTGTGAGTTTGATCACCAAATGTGATCTAGAAGTCTAGGTAGACCTCTACCCGATTTCTTCCCCTTTACTCTTACTCGTATTTATCGAGGACTGATGTGTGGGCTCTGATGAGGACTGCGACTGTTCTCTAGCCTCCAGGAAGGTGATCATCAAACATTGTACAGTATATGCAGCATTATCTAAGTCATATGGACATGCTTAGTTCATGGTTTAACTCTTTATTGATCTTTCTCTGTTACTGTGATCAGATTAGTGCTATTGTATTACATATGAAAGACTGGGGGTGAGGGGAAGGAGGTTTAGTTTACATTTACGTGGCTCCTAATCCCCAATCTGTTGCTGGAACTCCACTACTGCAAACACAACAAAACAAAGCAAACAAAAACAAATGTATTTTTAACTTACAGTTCAGCAAATACAGATGTTAGACCAAGATGGAGAATGACTGAGGTCATAGAATAATGATGACGATGACGATAATGATGATGATGATAACTAGTAATAATAATAGCTAAACTTTATTGAGCATGAACTCAACAGCCCTTGGGACTTTACATATATTCTCTTATACAATCCTCATAGTATTCCTCCCAGGTAGGTTTATAATTCCCATTGCACATATGAGAAAACAGAGGTTTAAACATAAGGTTAAGGTATTTGCTTAAGATCACACAGCTGATAAGTGATAGAGCCCAGATCGGAACCTACTTTGTCTCACTTTCTGTCTTAACCAACCTGCTGTGCTGCCTCTGACATCTTGGAGGCCCGCTCAGTTCTGAGGGCCTGAGGTAGAGGGGGTATTATCTGATTAGAGAGTATTTGGAAAAGTGTAAACAGGATGGTGAGGCATCTGGAAATCCTGAACTAAAGTGGTAGAAGAATAAGATTTGTTTACCCTGGAAAAGAGGCCTAGAAAGATAAAGTGGCCACTTAACATTATTTAAGGGTTATCTTGGGGAAGGAGTGTCGCAGTCTGTACTCAAGCTGAAACTGAAATTTCTGAAGGTAAATGACAAGGAAGCAGAATTCAGTTCTCAGGAAGAGGGAGCTTCCTCTTAGAGCCGTCCAGTTTGGGTGGGAAGGCTTGCCTCCCCACGATGGGACACTTTCTGTCACGGCTTGAATGAGGCTGCCTCCCTGGGGGACCTTTCATATCACTTTCCTTTTCATTTACTACTCTCCAGTCACACTGACCCTTGCACTAGCACGAATGCCCTATCCCCAGATTTTGGCATGGCTGCCTCCTTCTCGTGCTTCAGGTCTCAGCTGGAATATCATTTCCAAGAACTTCTCTGACCACCTTTTTTAAAGTCCACCCTTCTACCACTTTAGTTCAGGATTTCTACCAGCAATCACTTCCCATCTGCCATCTTTTCTCTTCCAATAGGTCTAATCAGTAACTGACATTGTCTTGTTTACTTTATTTACAAGTGATTTTTTTTTACTTGCTTTTTGTCTCCCTTCCCCGCTCGAATGTCAGGTGCATGAGGGAGGGAGCTTTCTCAGCTTCTTCACTCCACCTCCTGCTTCCAGGACAGGCACAGGGCTGCCTAAAAGAGCTCAGAGGGTTTAGGAAATGTCAAGTTCTTTAGCGTAAAGGAACATAAAGGACATGGGATGAGATGTAGCTGAATGGGTTGTTGGGGGCCAGATCATAAATGGTGGCCTTTGTTCCATGAGACGGTGCAAAGAGATCATGTACAAATTCGAGGCCATATCAGTTGTAAACAAAATACCTCCAGGGATTACCGGAAGGGTCTGTGGAACTCACTTGCTGGAGAATGTCAGTCTAACAAAAGACTGA
The DNA here is from genome assembly GCA_028627145.1 of Eidolon dupreanum. Classification (NCBI taxonomy): domain Eukaryota; kingdom Metazoa; phylum Chordata; class Mammalia; order Chiroptera; family Pteropodidae; genus Eidolon; species Eidolon dupreanum. The sequence continues at coordinate 11,985,027 of CM053515.1, forward strand.
GCTCCTGATAGGATGGTCCTGTAGGACAGTTTCCAGGTATGATTTTAAGAAAATGATAACCCTATTGTAGATTACTTGCTTTGAATTGTCCCTAAAATGTCAGCTAACAATATTATGCCTACTTTGCTAAGGATGTAGTTTCTCAGGGATGACGTGACTCCATTTGGCCTCTAAGCAGAGATCTCTTAAATTGGGCTTTCTCTTACCCTACTCTTGGACTTGACTTCTTGGTGCAGCATGAGCCAAAAGAAACCCTGATGGTGCCAATCTGTAACTTGCTTTGCTGTCGTTGGGTCCTTTTCTCATCCCTGTGGCAGGCACAGTGAGAGCAACACTGGTGACACATAAAGGGCTTCTCTCGGGCTGCCTCCATTTGTGATTAACTTAACTCAGGATGATGACTATGTTGTCCTCGGTACCAACACATTTTATGACCACAGGTGAAAACAGGTCGTACCTATGGATATGCAATATGGTCACTGTGTCTAGTTAGTTTTTAATAAGCCCAGATGCTCTGGGACCTAAGTCATCAAAACTGCTGTGAAATTGGGCACAGCAAAGGCCACTTATCGAAGTTTTCCCAACCTAGTTTGGCTGAATCTCAAGTTCCCTTGACTCACGTCAACATTTTCAAATGAAACTGTGTTAAAGTCACTCTCAGAATATGCCACTCTGACTTGGCAATTCTGGTCCTAGGTAACTATTTTAAGGAAATATTCAAATGTGGGGATAAATTTTTATATATAAAGGTATTTGCTAAAGCTTTATAATAGCAAAAACTTGAAAGTAATCAAATAATAGGAGATTTCTTGACTATCTACTATATGTGATAAAACGTTATGGAGTAAAAAATATCACATTTTAAAGATTGCTTTACACAAAAAACAGATATAAAATCTGTATATTGTTATAAAGTTTGTATATACATGAAGAGATCGGGAGAAGAAATAGGTGATTTTTATTTATTTATTACTTTTGAGTATTTAAACATTTTAAAAGCAACTCAACATTTATAGTCAGAAAAAAGATAGGCACTATTTTAAAATATGCCAACTAAAATGTTTAAGAGGTGTCTACATTTCAAATGCCTTAAAGCAAAACAAAAACAAAAAAGATAGTGGGATGCGTGATGGCAAAAGAGTGGGAATTGCAAAGGTCAGACTAAACTGCCTTGGCCCTAACATCTCGTTAAGCACCAGAGGAGCATTTATTTAAGGCAGCATTTGACTAAGCTAATTCCGGACATTTCTCTCAACTCCTGTGCAGTTGGTTTTAAGTTGCAGGAAAGATTTCTGGCTCAAGCCAATTGAGGGAGCATACATAAACACAGGGTTTATTTTGTCAGGGATGTTCTTGAGACACTCAGTTCTTTACTGATCTTTTTTGTTCTTTGTGGCCATTTATTTACTTTTGAAAATACCTCAGCAGATCCTCGCTTGAGTGAAAAGGAGAGCTGTTCTCATGGCAGCTCCGTGGTTGATCAGCAAGGCTCTAAGAATTGAGTATAAATTCAGTGACTGCTGTTTTTAACATTCCAGTAGGTTGGCTTTATTTCTGTAAATGAACGATGTCGCTTCAGATATTTTTAGAAATTCCCACCCATGTTTTGTATTATTCTGTGCTTACCATGTAAAAGAAGGCATTGATAACATTTCTCCACACCCTCTAGTTTCTTTTTTTCTTTTTTAGCTTGCCTGTAAGTGTGGCTCGTGATGAAGGAAGTTCTTACTCATTACCTTGCATCTTCCAGGAAACTTAAAGGACAAGTGACTAGAAAGGTCCAAATTGATTCTAATCAGCCCTTTAGTGAGTGCATGAAAAGAGAGGAGATTTGCAGTTAAGGTCTTAAACCAGAGCTGGCTTTTTAAGTTTTTGTTGAGGATTTAGGGAGACTGACGCTAAAACTGAGTGTCATCTTGGAGGTTAATCCATCCGGCTCTGGGATTGGTGTCTTGTTGCCTGTGATACTGACGTGGTGGAACAGCTGAGGGTGAGAGGCCTCCGGTTCGCTTCTGTAAGGGCACTGGAGATGGATGTGATGATGGCAGTGCCGGGGTTCTGAGGCAAAGGTGCTTTTGCCCCGAGCCACGCATGCAGCAGAGACACAGGGTGCCCCATGCATGGGCTAGGACCGAAGGGGAGCAGAAATAGGTGCTTCCGAGTGATTAGAGATGTCACTTGAATATATTGCAGAGCATGAAGCGACAACCGTTTTAAAGTTCAGACTGGCCACGTGGACTGAGAAGAGCATGGCAGTGAGCAGTCACGATGCTGGGAAGGTCTTCTCGTTCTAAAAGTGAGACGCGCTCAGCTGCGCCAAAGAGAAGCACACTGAGATGGCGCTAACTCTGTTGCCAGTGGGAACCACAGAGGTGGCTCCTTTTCACAGAAGGCGGCTTCTCTCCAAACGCCCAAAGGGACTACTTTTAGCCTCTAGCTCCTCCTTCCTGCCCTTGAAAGCCAGGGCAGGTAGGCAGGCAGGGAAAAAGTACTTTTCACAAGCCTCCTGACTATACCTTCTGATAAGCTGGATACAAATTGTGTCAGTAACAAGAACATGAATTGAATTTTGGACTAGTCGGATGTGGGTTTGAACGCAGGCGCCCCCACTTACTAGATTCGTGACCTCAGACAAATGAACTAATATTGTCCACCTTAATAGTCGCTGTGAGGTTGGTCATGAGGGTTGTTGTGAGGATTAAATGAAATAATGTTAATAAAGTCTCAGCAAATTACCTTGCACATAGTAAGCACTCAAATAATAGTAATTATAATAAGAACAAAAATGATAGTAATTCTGATGATATTATCATGGTAATAGCAGAAGTAGAAGTGTTATTGCCAATACTGCAGGAGTTTGTCCATTAATAACTGTCTCACTTCTCTGGAGATCCTAAAGTAAAATATTTGATCCAGATCCACTCAATTCCTCATTTAATGGATGTGTGTGATGCACAAACAAGATTGTACTGAGTACTATGGATGAAAAGAAGATTGTACAAAATATGATCTCTCCATTGAGATGCTTATATCTAGTTAGACAGAAAGAAATGTAAATGCAGATAACCAATTACAAGGTGCTAAGGGACCAGTGTGGTATAAACAAAGGCTGTGAGAATTTAGATAGTGCTATTTTGGCCAATGTGATTGAGGGGGCTTTGGCATTGGCCTTAAAGAATGGATATGATTTCCTTTCAGTAAACAGATAGAATTCCAGGTAATGGGAACAGTATGTGCAGAGCTTGGTAGTGGGATATAATAAACTTTCAGGGAATGATGAGGCATTTGACCAAAGGTTATGTGAAGGGCATCTTTGGAGAAAAAAATGAATTAGTAAATTTCAGCCGAAAATGACCCCAAGTGTGGTCACTGAGATTAGGCAAAGCCTCAACACTAATAAGCCTTTCAGGTGTTCATAGCTGAATGAACCAGTCTGATTTATGCATAGCTAACCTAAGTATAAAGGGATGTTGGCAAGTACCATAAGAAAAACACTCATACACCTTGAATGCTTTAGGTATATGAAGGAGTAAGACATTAACCCTGAATGGGAGAATTTGAGCAGTCTTATTGGTAGGGGAAAAATCTTAACCAGACCTGAAAGGATGGAAGGAATTGAAGAGGGAAAGAAAGGCATTATAGGCCAACAGAATGATTGAGCTAAAACTTGGAGGTTGGAGAGGATTCTTTTATTTCTCAGTGAACGTGGGCCATGTTATATCTGTGGGCTCACAAGGTTATTCTATTCTGAGTTACAAACCAGTGGAATTTTTTGCCTGTCACTTGGATAAGATGGAGAACAGATGAAAAAGACTTCTCTTTTGCTATTTCTTCTCATTCTACATGAGATGTGTCTCTCGTAGGGAAAATGGGTGGAGCTGATTCTTCCCTTGATAGACAAACAAGGGGAAAGATGATTGTGGTGGATGTCTTTAGGCCACCAATGGGTCCCAGACAGCAGAAGCCTGCATGTATCAGCTGTGCCTGGAGCTCGCCCTCTAAGGAACCAAGACAACTGCCCATTTGATCCATTGTCTTATCATTACCTGGTCCCACCCCTGACCTCATCAGGAAGGACTTACCTTCCCTTCGAAGCGAATCAACAAGTTCAACACCAGCAGATCCCGTTAAGCCAAAGATCTGCTCCTTACCTCTGAGCTCCCACCTTCCTGACCAGACTGTGGACCACCTTAATATGATATATTGGGGCATGAGTTTTTATCCATGTTTCAGAAAAAGGGGAGTAGAAGTTCAGCCTCTACTAAATGTTTGTCATTTAAGCCTTTCTTACTTTGCTGACTAAAAGAAAAAAATCAGGAGAAAGAGCAAGCTGAGTGCCTTCCAGGTTTGTTATTTGTTGACGACTTTGTTGGCTAATGGTGACTTTATTTTGACGTATGTGCGCGTATGCATGCATGTGCGCATGCGTGCACGTGCTCCTCCCCTTCTCTTGCGCAAACAGGTTTGAAGAAGCATCACCTGAGAAGGCAGCGTGTGTCAGGCAGGTCTGCTGTTCTCTTTAAAGAATTGCCATATCTCAGCTTCTGAATTTCTTAGACACGCGAATTAATGCTAGTTTACCACCAGCTAGCACCCAGTGTAATGCCAGTGTCATATTACAATTAACGGTAATTCTGGTGGCTGTCATCACTTACTCTGAACAGAGGATCTCCACAAAAGTATGACACCGTTACGCCTGCTAATTCAAAGGCACCGTGTGAACTATGGCAGGCGGGGTTTCCCTTTTATGGTGTTTAAACGAATAAAGTCTAGCAACTTAAATGGAGTGGAGAGAGAAAAAGTTTTAACACATTTCTGTAGATAAGCTTAGGAAGGGTCAACTTGGAAAAAAAAGTTGTGTTAAAGAAAGTAATTAAACAGAAGCAGAGAGATTGAATATTAGTGCTTTTACAGAGTAAATGAGGATAAATTCTGTTAATTATGTGACTTTTTCCAGTACTAATGTGATAATAAAGTACTCTAATTCTGGAGAGGCTTGTCACAATCCCAGCTAAAGCATTGACCCTTCTACTAGGTGAGACCAAGAAGCAACTTAAAATGCTTTCTAGCAAAAAGCAAGAAATCAGAGTTAAGTGGATTTTTTTTCTCACTCTCTATGGTTAGTGTTGAAAATCGTCACCCAACACCATCAAGAGACTGTTAGTGAATGGATGGTCTTACTTTAGGCACGAAAGCACTTTTGCTTGCTTTTATGTTTAGTTCCTAAGGGAAGAAATGTGAATGATTCAAAGAGTGTAAATAGCCCAGTGCGGGATGCTAGTACAATGATTAACAACACCGAAAAGATGATACTTAGAATGCTGGTGAAATTTCAGTCTTCAAGACTTTAATCTTATAAAAATTTATGTCATTGTGAATGAGTGGGAACCTGTGTAAGGGCAGCAGAGAAACAAAACGTGATTATTTGCTACATTATGATTGAGGTAGGAGCACAGAAGAGAGAATTTGAGGACATTTTCCTGGGAGAGTCAGGGAAGTACCCCAGTGCATGTGATATTTGAACTTGGTCTTGACCGATGAGTTGTTGTTCAGGTGAGAAGGGATGAAAGAGGGAAAGAGGAAGTATGCCAGGAGGAGCCACAGCACGTGCAAAGGGCCAGTGTCGGCAAAGCAGAGAGAGTGCTGAGGGGAAGGGGAAGTGGTCTACTGTGGATGTGACGCAAGCTCGGAGGCAGAGGGTGGAAGAAGGAAGGTCACAGGAGCAGGTGTGGTCCAGATCATGAAGGAAAGGGGTGCTCTGGAGGCACAAGGAGGAGTTTTTTTTTTAATTATCATAGATAGGAAGGCATGAGTGCATATTAATTGCTGTGTCCCCAGTAGCACCAGAACCTAGAGTCCTTGAGAGCTCTTTTGAGCCTCCGTTGAGTCATTTATCAAATGGGAGAGACTCTACCTGCCCTTAACATGTCCTTCAAGTTTTTTTGAAAACCAATTTAAGAAAAGTTAGAAATGATTTTTGAAGCTAAGCAGAGTTTCAAAAGTATAACTTGCTACTTTTTAAATTAATGATTTAGCAAAGAATTATTGCTAATGGAACTTAGCACAAGGTTAAATGCTTGTTTTCCATCCAAGGAGATTTGTCCTGAGAATAGCAGAAGCCCTCTCTCATCACCTAGTCACACTTTTAGGTCAGTCCAAGGTTAAGCAGTGAGCCCTACACTACCATCTTACTCTCCATCATGAACTTGAACCCTGTCCTCAGGTCCTGGTTCTGCCCCTTACAGTTATCTGAGACCTTGGACTCTTTTGCTAACCTCTCTGCCCTCAGTATGTTCATTGGTGAAGTGGGGACATTAATAGGACCTGAATAATGGGGTATGTAAGGATTCATTGGAATATTCCTGTAATTGCTCAGTGCCTGGCACAACATTGAGTACAATGGGGGCCTTTCCATGTGAAAACGTAGTGTGATCCTGGTAACAGTAAGGCCAGGCCAGATTCATCTGTCCTCCAATGGAGGAAGACATAAAACTTGCTTAGACTAGCCTGACCATGTAGTCCATAGAAAAAAGTTCCAAACTGCTGACTTCTCAGACCACAGACTCTTTAGAAGCTGGGAGGAAGACACCAAGACAGGTGTTTTGTTTCCTGCCTGGTTAATTGCTTGTAAGATGCTACTAAAACTTACTGCTTCTGATTGAATTAAGTGTCCTAGGAAATGCAGCTGTGAAGAGGTGGGCATGGGAGGCTTTCTTGTGCCTGTATTCACTGTCTATGGACAGCCTCATGCTGGCAAATATGCACTGCCTTCTCTTGCTTCTGGGTACAGATGCTTCTCCTAACTTCTTTTACCCAACGTATCAGCTACCAAAGGTCTGGGGAAAAAAAATCAAGTTTGACTACATCTGGATTCTCAAAAATAACGAAAGAAAACATGCCATTACTTTCAACACAAGAACAGCTTGTGTTCTTTTAATGAAAGGAGTCCCATTTAATGGAGCCATAGGGGCCCTTTTATTATTATTATTATTATTATTTTAAATTTAAAAACGGGCACAAAGAAGACCCACCGTAACATCACAGACAAGTGAGTTGCTGCTACTTTGGTTATTAACGGTTCAGAGTGGGGGATGCAGACTGGAAGCCCTCTCCTAGATTTGTTTTGTCTGGCCTTTGTATTGTCTGGAAGATTGGCAAATGGCACTCTCAGGACTGTGAATTTTCAGCTTCTCTTGAAATGGGAAGCTCTGGTGACACTGTCCCTATGTTTACCAGTGGAGTCAGCTGAAGAAGAGTTCCTCGTAGACAAGACATTCACTCTTCAGTTCCTAGTACTGTCTGTGGCTTTACATGTAGCCTAGTTCACTCATTGGTGTTACCTGCCTAGAGATGTCCATCTGTCCATCTATCAGTCTGTCCATCCACCCACCCACTCATCCATCTCTCTCTCTCTCTCTTTCTCTCTCTCTCTCTTTCTCATCTATCTATCTATCTATCTATCTATCTATCTATCTATCTATTAATGATGGTGACTTGAAAGGAGGTCATAGGATGATGAAGTTTTATAGCCTGAAAGTTACCACATCTCAGTAGAATAGAATATTCTCTCATATACATCTATTTTAGGACCCTTCCTTCTGCTGCCTTCTCAGCTTCATCATTCTATGGACATCTCTATCTCCACTTGGCTTCACCTTTTGTGTATGATGTGAGCTTCTCCTACGCTCTTTCCTCTCCACGTATCAGAGTTTCCTTGTCCTGTGATCTCTATTAGGTGGGATACTAGCGGATTATATTCTATTATGGATTTATCCCTAAGAATAGAACTTTCCAGCAAACTCAGCATCAGATTTTTCCAGGTTTAAGTCTGGTAGAACTATCTCTGTTTTTAGCCACTCAAACCAAAATCTTGCAACTAGCTTGGCTTGGGCCTGGTTGACTTGACTTGGGTTACATGCCCGTCTCCAAAGCAATCACATAGTTGGGGGATGGGAGGCTGGGACTGGCCAGGCCCGGGTCACAGGCACCATTTGGCCCAAGTGTAGAATGAGTTCATGCTGCTGATCTACAAGGACTCTTGGGTGAGACCAAGAAAGTTCTCCAAAAGGAGAATGGAGGACTGTTACCAAAACAGGGAAGGTGGATTCTGGATAGTCAACTCATAGGCTCCTTCCACAATCTTGTGAAAACTCTGTACCACTGTGCTGAAAAAAGTGTGTGCAAAAATTTGAATACACTGTTGAGGTATTCAAGAACTCCATGCAGACTATCCATGGACTCTAGAGTAAGAATTTCTGGACTAGATATATTCTAAATTCTCATCTCATTCTAGCATCCTTTGTTTTCTTAAATGATCAACCAATTTTCATGATAAAATAAAAGCTTCTTTCGAGTTTTGTTTCCCATGTTTATGCTTTCAAACTGAAGCTGTTTGAGAGTGACATGTGGGTTGGGGAGCAGGGGAGGGCAGGGTATGACCTGGGAGCTACAAAGTACTCTTAGAAAGTCTAAATTATGTCATTGTTCGTTTATAATATTGCTTTAGCTTCATTTTCCATCAGCAGCCTTATGATATCATGAGAAATAGTGCTTAATAAAGTGTCAGACTCTATTTTGCATTATGATTTTAAAATGATAAATTTCTTCTTATATTTTTATGGACTAGAACACACAGACTTATTGGATCACCCATAATATAAACTGGAATAATTTGGAGCTCATGAGATTATTGTCGGTGCTCTGTGGGCATGATGCTCACTGGTCATTTTTATTTGAAGACGGATCCTGAGCTCTAAATCCAAATTAAGGAGTCACTTGTTTTTGTCTGAACTTGGCTTGTGTGGTATTGGAATGCAGAGGTTATTTTCAATGAAAGCCACTGCTTAAATTAAATTTCTTATCCCAATGGTTTGTGAGCTCGGAGGATGGGAGGCAACAAATGGTGATACTGAGATGGGGACCAGGAAGGATGTGTCCAGAAAAATTAAGAGACAAATGGAGTGAGTTTTAGAAAAAGGTGATGATGATTTAAACAAGTTCCAACATAATTTTCATCGTTAGACACCTTTCTTTTCTTTTGGAGGAAGAGCTTCTTCATCTGATGCCTTCTTCTTTCCTTTTTCTTTTTGATAGAAAAAGGAGCTTGTTTCTTCTCCTTGAAGAAAAAATTTGTCAAATATAAGCTTTCTCTGACAACTAGAAACTCTTTTCTTTCTCTATGGCTTGTGCAGGGGACAAGGTGGGACTGATGAGGGAATTTAATTTTTCTTTTTACTCAGAGGTGATTTGACAGAAGCTTTTGCACCAAGTCTCAATGACACATGATTAGATGTCCATCCCTTTTCAGAAGTTTACTGTTTCTAGTACAAATGTCATCATTGCATTTCTCACATGGTATTGACATTACTATTGATTTAAAAAATTAAATTAGATCTCATTCTCAAGATTCAGTGTACATTGAAAATTTTTAAGTACCTTATCCCCTAACCTATTCCCACCAGGACAAGTATCCTGGTGATTCTGACACAGGTGGCCTGAGATCTATACTTTGGTGAGCTTCTACAAGGGCAGAGAGGAAGTTGTCTGTGTGCTTGTGCTTGGCACATAGCTGGTACTTCGCAAATACTTATTAAATGAGGGGTGGGCTGAATGACGAAATGAATGACTTAAGGCAATAGGCTGAACCAAGAAATAGCAAACCATCAAGAGCTTTCAGCAGTGGTTTCAGCAAAGTCATCAGAAGGGCCTGTAGAATTTTGGAGTGAGGAGATTCATGTCATACTTTTTGTCACATAGACTTTTGTTCCTTTGGGTTGTGCTTAAATGTTTTAAGAACAATGACAAGTTAAACTTAGAGATTAAATTTAAAATTTTGTCATTGAGGAATTTTTAAGTAGGAAATTGAGGGCACCAATGGTGTGGAATCTGTCCAGTTGATAATCTTTTATGAATTATGCATATGTGAAACTAATAAATGATCTACGTTTTACAGGGTGTGTGATGGATAGCTCTTAACTGTTCTCGTTTGAATTAGCTGGCAAATCTTAGAGCACAAAGACTGGCAAAGACATTCATATTTTTAGTTCTTAATTTATTCATCGCAATATGGGGTCACATTCCCTAGGTTCCATGCTGAGTGATACTCACTTCAATTTTTACAACAATAAAAATGTTTATTTTTTCTTAAAGTGATGCCTGGTTATAGAAAATCCAGAAAATATAGAAAAATGGAAAGAAAGAAATAATCCCTGTGCTATAATTCAAAGTTAACTGCCATTAATATTTACAGTCAGTTTAAATTGGATATCTATTTACCGTTTTCCACATACAGCCATACTAGATGCTATGGTGAATAGAAAGACACTCTAAAGGCATCTGTAGTGTCACGAAGGAGGTGACGATTACTCAAGTAACTGGAGTGCAAGATGTGAAGACCAAGTGTGACAAGAGCTGTAACAGAGTGGAGGAGGAGATTAATTCTAGCTGGGGTATTTGGGAAAGTTTCCTGGGCACAGTGCATTTAATCTGCACCTGGAAGGCTAAGTAGGATTATGAGAAACTGAGATGGTATGGGACGTAGGGACACAGCCTACAGTGAAGGCAGGAAGGAAGCTTCACGTTCAGGGCACAGAATGTAACATGATGTGACTGAAGCAACAAATACTGGAAGGTGAAGAGTAGGGGACCAATGTGCCAGGAAAGGTACAATCTTGACATTATTAAGGACTCTGAAAAAGTCCCTAATCCAGCTCCTGCCAGAACACCCATGAGAGATTAATACTTCATGAGTATTCAACCTTACTTGACAATTATTCAAATTCCCTGTCATCCTCAGTGTCAAAAAACAATTTTCTGTAAGTTTGAGTATAAGTTCTTTCCTTTTATTTTATTTTTATTGTGAAGAAAACTTAAACCAAAGTCATAATGCCCATAGTACCACTAGCATCGAGAGAGAAGAATTGGTACATGTTAGGTTCCCTGGAGTTATTTGTTGGTTGAGCGAGTGAACGACAATGTATGTTTATACTTCTTTAAGTCTTTAAAAAGTAGTGAGTTGAGTATCCAATAAAATCCAAATGTTTCAGTTACTTTGGATTTGAACTTCTAGATCTCTCTCTGCCATCTGTCACCTGCACAGGGGAAATTAATATTGAAACCTTTTGAGTACTTAGAAGGAAAAGTAAAATTCTAACATCAGATTCTAAATGAATCTGCTTTAAAATTTTAAACACATGGGTTTTAAACAGAGAGGTATTAAAAGCCTTTCATTTTCAACCTGTGGCTTTCTGACTGAATGAAAGAATTTCAAAGATAGATACTTGTATAACTGGTAAATTCATATAGTATAACTAAGTCCTTAAGCTGATGTTCATTGAATCCTGCCAGATCACATTGGCTTTTCTTTGGCCATTCATCGTTCTCCAAATTTTGTTTGACTCTATGACCAGACTCACCCTCTAGGCTTTCATTATGGTTAAAATCCCTTTGAAATAGGCAAGAGTCATGAGCAAATTTGGAATTCGTAATTGGGAATATCTAGTGACGACACCTGAACATTTTATGCTGACTTCAGCTGTAATTTTGAATGAATCTGGAGATGATAATAATATATAGTCAATGTCCCATACTCTCATAATATAATATACATAACACACAAATGAATTCAGCCTAGTGGATGTGAGCTTTGGAGCCAAACTGCCAAATCCCAGCTCTGCCACTTACTAGATAGGAAACCTTGGGCATATGATATAACTTCTCAACATCATTATCTACAAAATGAGAGTGAAAATAGTACTCTATAGGGTTGTCGTGAAGAGTAAATGAATTACTACATGTCAAGAGCTTAGAACAGGGCCTTGCAGATGGTGTACTCATGTGCTTGCTCTAATTACTACTAAGTTGAGGGACTGAGGGTCCCCCTACCTCACGTTGTATGCTTGGCTCTGTGGGGTGGGATGTTGTTAGTGAAGCAAAGTGACCACTGCACTCACATCTTTTCCAGCCTGGGCACCGATTTACACCAGTGAACCAGAGGCCCGAGACTTGATGCCTCTCTCAGATCCTATCCGCAGGTCTGCAGGAGCTCTGTGTCATGTGATTCCTTGCATATCATGTTCCTTAGAATGGAAACAGTTTAAGACAGTCTGTCCTCAGTCTGTCCTCAGCCTTGAGAAGGACAGACCAACACTTGGGTTTGTTCTCTGCCTTGTTCCTACTACATATCAAACTATTAAGATGATACCAGTGTTTGCCCAGGGCCAGTGTTTGTACCTTAAACATTGTGGCAAGAAACACTTGGCATTTGAGTGGTCTTTGTAAAAGAATACCTCTGAAGACGAATGCCTTCTCAACTACACACAAGCTTACAGTGCTTTGGATGTGTCAGACGTTCTCATTTACTTTCCAGTCAAACCTTGCAGTGGTCTGTGCTAAGCTACAGCACTCTTGCTCTGACTTCCCTTCTCTGTGTCATTTCTAATGAATTGTAATTTATTTTTCCCCATTGGTCACCAGTTAGTTGTTCTCCCCTCTCTCATTTCACTATCTTGATGTCTTTTCCCACTTTGACTTCTGGCATGAGGACTCTGTGCAGTGCATCCTTTTTCTTAAAACTATTTTTAAATTCTTTAGTCCGTTGCTATGATATCCCAACACCTTTTTTCCTCCCCGTAAATCCTTGTCACTAATTATGTTCTTTTATCAAGGCCAAACTCTGAGCTCTGAGGTAATGAGTGCTTTTCAAGATGATCATATTCATCCCTTCAGACTGAGAACACTTTCCAGAAATGTCCAAGATCTGAGGGACCTTGGCCAGGGGAAAAGGTAAACTCCTTGAAGTCAGTGTCCAATAATAGGGGCAGCCACATGCTCGCCCCCTGGGATCCCCAAGATAGTGCCACAACTTGGCGTCATTCCCCCTTCCACTACAGGGAGCGAGGAAAATTTGCTTCAGCCGTGTAGAATCCCCTCCGTGATCTTATTTCTCCCCTTTCTTCGCTCGTCACCTCTTAAACAGAACTGCAGGGGTTTGAGTCAAGGCAGGTGCTCTCCCATCAGTGCATTTTAATATTAGAAAAGGAGGGAAGGTTAGCCTGGTGATGAGGAACCTTTGCCCTCACTCAGCCCTCCCTTATGACATCATGGGATTTTGGCACACTTATGGGTATCACATTTTCACATGGATGAACTGTACTCTACAACTTCTTCTGTGTACCAGGAACCCAAAGGTGTTGAGATTGAAAATAGGGTTTTTTATCTTTCTAGCTACTTTAGCTCCCTTATTTTCAAGGGAGACCTGTTTTTCATGGCAGTGGCCGTGGGACTCTTGTTTACCTCTCCACAGAGGGCTGCCACGGGGTACTGAGGGCATTCTGTAGCCCCTGGCACCTCGGACAGCCTGAGTAGGCATAGCTGCTTTCTGGTTAAATATTTTCAATTTGCTAGAATCCTTGTACTCCTGGAAAGTCTTCATTGGTTCTATCTGGGCAGTAGATTTAGTCTTGGAGGCTGGCGGTTCTGTGCTTTATTGTCAAAGCAAAGATGATGGTGCAGTCCAAAGAGAGAGGCCCTTTGAATCCTGAGGCATTTCCCTCTGTACCCTCCAGTGAGTGTGTGTGTGGGAGCAGCTTGAACTTCACACAGGAGGGACCCCACAGTTGTCTCCACACAGCTGTTTCCTACTCTGGGCCGGACTGAGTCTCCGTGTCCTGCATATCTTTGGAAGAGATCATCTGCCACATAACCATCTGCGGGCATAAGTCAGAAGAACTTTTGGGGAGCCTTAAGACTGCAAATGGGAATTTTATGTCTTGGTTTAGGTGTGCCTTGATGCTTTTGCTTTCCAGTCTGGGCATTATGAAAGCAGCTGAAAACATCCAAACGTGATTTTTCAGAATTTGGTTGGGGGAGGTAAAAACTCAACCTGCTCAGCCCAGTGCTATTGCAATGCTTTGCATAATAATTAATGATGTACAAGCTGTTGCTTAATGGACAGTTTTACTGTGTGTGCCCTTCAGTTGTGACTAGCTGGAGTCCTCCATGATTTAAGCCACCTTTCTCCTTTATGTGTCTTGCCCATTGGATAAAGCTGCTGTAGTCATTATTCTCTCTCCTTGGTTTCTGCTTTCTCTTTCTTTTTTGTAGGTCACTCAATGAAGCTTAGTTTGCATTAGTTATGTAGATCTTCATTTCTGAAACTTAACATTCAAAAAGAGTATTTTTTTTTTTTGTATCTGAAAATCTCCACATGTCTGAGTGCTAGGCAGTAAGCAGTCACCAGAGATAAATGATGATGAAAATAGTTATTTCTTTTTCTATACCCTTTACTGTTTAAACACTCTACATATGATATTCATTTAATTCTCAATAACACTCTGAAGTAGGTTCTATTATCCCCCTCCCTCATTTTACAAATGAGAAAATTGAGGCACAGAGAGGTAAAATAATTTGTCTAAAGTCATACAATTAATTAAACAGTGAAAATAAATTTATGATGAAAGCCACACAGGGGTCCTGGGAGAAAGATACTATTATTCTCACGTTTTAATAAGGCCACTGAGGTTCAAGAGTATTGCCAAGATTTGCCTGGTCTTGTCTAATCTCCAACCTAAACTTTTGTCCAGTATACTCTACCACTGTCTTTATTGTAGAAGTCCTGGGTTTTGTTTAGTTGAGCAGATATTCACTGGACACCCACTGGGTTCTGAGTCCTGTGCAATGTGCTGGGTACACACAGTTGACTTTCTGTTATTTTATATCCTCATATGGATAGGTCAGGTCCTGCTGGCTAGTTCTATGAATTTTCCTTTTGGAAGAGCCTGTAGGAGCCTCCGGTATCCAGCACCTTGCTAGTTACATGGAAGCTACTCAATATACTAAATATCTATTGACTGGTAAAATGTGATATGAGTAAATCATTGAATAAACAATTTTGTTCTACCAGTGTATATGTGCAGTTCAGTTAATGTTCAGTGATGAGCTAATGTCTTATATTAGCCCTACTGATGAACCAAAACACAACTTTTTAATAGGATGTCACTTTTGGTTTTATGACTACCCCTTTCCTAATTAAGGGAGTAGACTAAAAAGCTCAACAGCTTGAGTACTGAGCTCTTATTGATTGGCTTTTGAAAAGCTAACTTTATACTGGAAAAATCATAGAACTAGAAGTCAGGATACGTTGATGATAGTTCTAGCTCTTGTAACTAAGAAAACTGTGTGACTATTGTGTTTTCTGATATCGCTCATTTTCTCATGTACACAGTAAGGAAGTTAGACTAAGTGATGGTTAAGGCAATGTAGGGTGTTAGTTTAGTTTTGACTGTAGATAAATATCTTAATTTCATTGAGGCTTAGTTTTCTTGCCCTTTAAATGGGTTGATAATTCCTGGTGTGCCTAATTTATAGAATTTCTGTGAGATTCGGTGAGATACTGGCGATATAAACACTTTATACAAGATGATATTATTCATATGGAAAGTTAACGACAAAGTGTTGAGTTTCTCATCACCTTGTTTCCCCTACCCCCAAACACTGGAGTTTCATCCTGGTTGAGCTATTTCCTGGAGTTTATGGAACTCTTTGGAACTCTGCAGGGTCAATAGGGGCTTTGTCCTGCTGCAGGTCAGTTTCCCACGGTTGGGGTAAGGCCACTATACTCTTTCTCCTGACGACACTTTATCAAACACACCCGCCACACAAACTGTGGCAATTCATTAGACAAAAGTGAAGTTTTGAGTTACAATAACCTTCACTTTGTTAAAAGCCCCCTCAAAATCTGAGATCTGCTCCGCAGGCCAGCAGACATGTACGTGACCCGGGTTTGCAAATGCCTTGAAAACAGCCTGATAAAACCATCCCCCAAATTCATGTGCCACGTCTAGTTCTATCTCTCAGTGCGGATATTTTTAACTCCTGCTTCTAACTCCTCTCAGTTTCTTTAAGGAAGTGTGATCCGAAAGGGTCAGACATTTGGCATCTACTAAGGGGAAAACTTTGAAAGAATTCCCGAGGCTCCCCCTGGGGTAGGGCTGGCTTTCCCCACAAGAAGAGGCCCTTCAGAGCGTCTTTGCCACATAAGGGCTTGTAAAAGGCCCTGGGCACCAGTTGACGCCATCTCTTCCCCACGACAGATGGTCGAGCCTTCAATTTCAGCAAGCGATCCGCTGTCGAGAGGGCGGGCAGGAGCTTCTGCCAGCATGCCAAGTGACAGGGCAGCTTAGGGTAACGGGGATCCGGTGTGTACCCGGCATAGCTTTTGTGCTAACGACGGGCTGCTGACAGGCACCTCAGCCCTGCCCATCACGGAGCAGAAGATCCCCGCTCCCTCGATTCTGTTTTTCTCTGGTGGAGCTGGCATCCTGTTTGCCTGTCTTTCAGAATCCATGTTGGCACCAGATGGACCCCCTCACGGCGGCTCGCAGTTGTCTGACTCGAAGATGCCAGGGGGTGTGCTGACAGCTCCTTCTAACACAGCCTTAATCTGGCTGTCGGGTCTGGGCTCAAATGGCTTAAACATACACAGGTGGCAAATGTTATCAACCCTGGGCAACCAGGGAGGGAGGGAGAACGGCAGTGACGTCTCCCTCTGCAATGTTCCCGTTGCCGGTGTGGAAATAATAATACCAATAACTACTTGTACAATTGCTCTTATTTACTTTTATTAGTGTAATTGTTATCATAGTACAATTAGCATTAATATCAACACTGTACTATTTCTGTTATCACTAAAACTGGTATAGCGTCATGGTTAAGAGCAGAGTCTCTGTCTAAATTTGAGTTCTAGATTCACACTTCCTGACCTTTGGGCGAGTTATTTAACTTCTCTGAACCTCAGTTCCTCATCTCTAAAATGGGATAAATAGCAGAGGTTGTTTGGGAGGATTAAATAGGAAAATGTAACTGAAGTTCTTTGCACTGTGATGGTCATGAGATAAGCACCTAATCCATGACGCTGTTATTATTGTCACTGCCACCATCACCATGCTTACCATGTGCCAGGCACTATATGTCATCGCGATTAATTCTCACAATTGCTTTATAAGGTAGAGACTTATTATATCGAATATAGAGATTAAAAAAGCGCGATGCAGTGAAAGTCAGCTGCTTATCCAAAGTCATGGTTGGAATAGGAGCCCCATTCTGGGTATTTCTAAAGGCTGTGGCTTTTCCACCGTGTCAACTTAGAGGTCATCAGCCCTCTCTTGGGGCATGAGATGGCTTTTAAATATGTCCTTCCAACTAGCTGTGCTTGAAGGGAATACCCAGTCTTCACGTTTCAGGTGTCTTTGGATGTAGATTTAAACCCCAGCAGGATGGCAGACTTACTGCCCTGAGTGCCACCTCTTTCAATAGTTTCTTAAAGCCTCGTATGATCACTACGGCCACCCAGCACGTCTGAGAGCTCAGACGAAAGGGACCCTACGAAGGCACTTAGGACTGTGACCAGTCCCTTAACCTCCATCCTTTCCCAAGTCTACCCAGTGGAAAAAGGACGCAAGTCAGGACCAGCTGATTGCCCTAGGGAGTGACAGTGTTGCTCCTCGTGGTGGGGAAGGGGTACCAGAGCCAGATTTCATTTTACACAGTTGGGCTTCAGCCGTGCTCCATGAGTCATTTGTCTTGTCTGAAAGGTTGATAAACCTTGGCCTCTGAAGAGAGAACCTAAAAGTACGGGTGACATTATTCAGAAGCCAGCTTTTATTGATGGACAGCTGAACGTTGCTTGATGTTGAAAGAGCCATTTCATGAAGATGTTTACATTTTAAAATGTTTTTCTTTTGGTTGACAAAGTTATTGTCCCTCTTCAAAGAGTTATTCCCACATCATGCTCCCCTCTTGGCAGATACTGAGAGACCAGGGAGGAGAGAGAGTCTTCTGGGTCTTCTCTTAGTTCTCTTTATTCAGAAATTGGTTAAACTTGGTGCATCTTTGTCCTATGCTCTCATTACGGAGGACCCTGGTGTTACTTGGTTGATAGACTTCATGCTCAGAGCTAAATTCAGACTGAGCCATCATGGTGTGAGAGTTCTTCACGAATTACATGTATCGAGATGAGAAGTTTACTCCAGTGTAGACGTGATGTAGGAGAAAGGTGAAGAAAGGAAAATTCCTACAAGAATTTAACTGACTGGCACTTTTAATGCATTCTGATAGTTTTGGAAAATTTTGGGGCCTGAAATCCACAGGTCTAAAAGTAAAAAGGAATGCAAAAACTTGAAGTGGCTTTTAAAATGCTTCTTTCCCCAAACCTGGGCAGGCAGAGAACATGCAGGCACCTAACGTGCATGCCCTAGCAGTATGCCTTTGATGTCTTCTTCCTTTATCTCATGGACTTGCACAATTGCGACATAAGAAATGTCGCAAATTATAGGGTGACTATCTAATTGATCATTCATAACAGGGCACTTTTGCAACTTAAAGTGGGTACTGTTAATAGTTACATAATACAGCTGGTATACACTGGGATTGTTCCTGGCAAATTGGGACCTTTGGTCACTCTAGCAAGTAAAACCCATGGATCTTACGCTAAAACTAATTTAGGGACCAAAGTGGCAATGAGGTGCATTTCTTATTTAATCACAAATAAGTTTTATACATAGTTTTGTGTGTAGTATAAGGAAAACATACAGGGTATATTTGAAAAGTCGAAGGACTTCAGTCAGCATGTGAGTTTTACCTACAGCCCATGGGTACTATTAATCAGGATGTTTTATTTGGAGATGCTAAGATAAGTGTTTACCATCTCCTTTCACTCATCCAGCATGGATTTTGCCAGGTCGTCATCTGTGAATTTACAGGGCTTAAATTACATGTTGTTAGGGACCATGAGTAATTCTCAAGTAATTATACCCAATTGGAACCTACCTTAAATTATGGTAAAGACTGCCTCTGTCTGAGTGAAAATACTTCCTTGGGGGCTTAATTCTTTTGTGAGATCTGCTGGCAGTACTAGGAGCGATTCATTCCAGCCTGGATGTAAAACAAAGGCTAAAAATTTAAAATACTGATTCTAACACCATTCTGAATGTTTCAGAACATGTACATAGACTGTACAACCCAGAAGCGACTTACTACTTTTTCCCTTCTGTGTCAAGACTAAAGCGCTAACTGTGATAATTTCTTTCTTCATAGGTTCTTCTTGAAATTTTTCCTCAAATGTAACCAAAATTGCCTAAAGAATGCTGGAAACCCACGTGACATGCGGAGATTCCAGGTGAGTCTTTCTTGTCTTTCTTAAATCTCAGTAATGACATGAGTATCAAAAGAGGATTGAAAAAAATGTCTTAGACAGAAGAAGACAGAGAGTCTAGTTGGTTCCCCAGAGATGAAGAGCAGGTGAGGTTCTTGGTCCCCCAGGTCTCTGCTGTCTGGGAGTTGTTTTTATTAGAGAAGAATTGGGATCACACCACCTGCGTTTCGCCTAGTTTGGCTCCCAGAATGGACTCACAGACTTAAACCTCTGCAGGTTGAATGAAATACAAAGCATGAATTCTTTGCCTAAAGTTTTACAACTAGAAAACTGGTAGATAGGAGCTTCGTTCCTTCCTTTCTCTCTCTATTCTCCCCTTCCAATCTTGAAGATTGTTAGCAGTAATTATCATTAAAAATGGACCCCTTAAGAAGCAGGGCATATCTAAACCGATCTGAGTGACACTCAGTTCTGTTTCAGAAGTGTCCTTGTATAGAACATGTAAATGTTCTCAAGCATCCATCAGATCTGCCACCATTTAAAGCATGAGTGACATGCTAACCTCATCTAATCATGCATTTACTAAAAGGAAAAGATGGGAAAACAAATGTGTTAACTTCAAAGACACAGAATGGTAGTCGGGTTTTAGTAAAGGTTGTTAAGTCCAATCAGGTGCTTCTCAAACTTGAAAGTGTCAAGAATCTCCTGGGATTCTTGTTAAAATGCTAATGAAAGTCTGGGGTGAGCCTGAAATTCTGCATTTCTAACTCTCTCCCAAGCGAGGCCAATGCCATGGACCACACTCTGAATAGCAAGGTTCTAGGCCCTAGGATTGCTCTCCATCGAGTTTCAAGGACAACTCATTTGCATGGTCAGTATTAGTTTCCCCTTCAGTGGTGCAAAGACCTGGATATGTATGCCCTCACAGTCTGCCTGGAGCTTAGAGTATGCTCTGAGGTATAGTTAGTCAGCTTTAAGTGTAGATCGAAGTGTACGATCTCTGAGAGGATCTTTAAAATCTTTAGCTCCACAATCTCTGGTGGGACAAAGAAAAGGGATAATTCTAAGCGCTGATTTTCAGATATCCAGATCTCTCAGTCTCCAAGATGAGTGAGATGTATTAGCCTCATGAAAGAACAAATTCAGTGGAAAGAAGACAGTCTCCTCTGATATTCGGAAGTGTTTCCCTAACATCGTGGTGACCTTGCCACCTTTTGCCCTGACAGAGGTGAATGGGAAGAATTCTTACATTCCCAGAAAATGCTCCTCCTGGCTAGCTTCTGATCCCAAGCTGGTAGACTCGACACCCGTGTTTCCACACAGGACTTTTTGAGTTGAGTTGGAGTCAGGTTTGCTCATGAAACAGCACATGTGAGTGATGCCACTAGGTGTGTGTCGCTAAGTGTCTTGCAACATGAGGCCAGGATTCAGTAGAAACTATTTTGCAGCTTGCTTCGGGCTTGAGATGAGCCATATATCTCTGCTGTCTAGGAGCCATATAACCAAGCTTGGGTTAGGCACATCTAGGCACAAATCAGTCCATGGCTGATAAACACGTCTAGTAGGCACGCGTAATGCCTTCTGAATACCAGGGTCAACTCTGCTGTTCTTCTCAGGACAGCAGAATTAGAGATGAACTTTGGTGACGTTGAGAACCAAAAAGAACATTTGTGTGAGATTTCTGGGACCTTGTTTCCCCTCACAGGATTTGCTAATAAAATGTCTGGAAGCCTTAAATTACAGGAATGTAGCTTTTACATGAGATGGGAACCTAACTCAGTCTATTATTTTTGAGAATGTCTAGAGTTTTCTTTTTGCAGACAAAGCAGTTACTCTTTGTGTAGTAGGAGGTTTACTGAGATGAGGAGGCACGAGTTAGATTTCTGGAGAGCCTCAGTTTCTTCAACTGTAAAATAGAGTAAAAATGATGATTTTGCTTATTTTACATGTGAAAGAAAGACATTTTGAATGCATAAATAATTTGCAAGTGACAACATAGAAATGTAAGCTTTTGGAGAAAATACATGTGATAAATTAAAGCTAGGCCAGTATTTTAGTATAGGGTTTCTCCATTCTGGGTGCAATTGACATTTTAGATGGATTAATCCTTTGTTGGAGGAGGGGAAAGCAGGGATTTGTCCTGTGCTTTTGTAGGATGTTTAACCGTTGTAACTGGTCTCTACCACTAGATGACAGTAGAGAACCCCGCCCCCACTCCTACCCGCCCCACCCCCTCCCCGTCATGACAGACCAAGATAACACCAAGACATTGTCAAATGTCCCCTGGTTGAGGTGGGGGTACAAAATTGCCCCTGGTTGAGAATCATTAGTTCAATCCTATACCTGATAACCTCTGACAGACTCTTCTTGGTGACAGTGCTATTGTCCAAAAGAGTGTGCTCTTTGATTAGGCACAAGAGCTACCTGACACAACGTCCATACTGTCCTTCAAATACAAACGATTTATCTGAACCCTGACAATGCTCTTTCCTATGATTCTCCAACTGGTCCTAAAGTAGGTGGACCTTTCTCAAAAGGAGCAGCTTCCTTGGCCATCACAGAGTCCATGCTTGAGTTAAAGAGCTGTATCTCTTTCTACCAGTACCAACAAATTCCTTACTGCATCTCAGATTTAACTTGCTTTGTTCCTATCACCCAATTTTTGCTTCCTGGGAGAGGATAGAGGGAGCCTATAACAGAATGAATACTGACTCATTCTGTCTTGTGTCTGTGTACATTTACACTTTTTATCAATTATCATTTTACATAACTAGCACATAGTCGTATGCATGTAGGCACAGGGATATTTATGTATCAGAGAATGGATGAATTGCCTCAATAGAGTTAAAGTAAAATTTCAAGTATCCCTTATTCAAACTTTTGCTTTTTTCTCCAGTCTCAGTTCTTTTATGACTGTTTCCTCCTATGTTTCTCTGCATCATTTCATGTTGATAGCCACTCCATCCTTCTCAAATTCATCTTTTCCCTTGGATCGTAACAACATTCATTCATTCTCAGCCTCCAAAGGATGCTCTTTGTCTGCTCCCCTGTAAGTAAATGTTGGTGTTCCCTAAGTTTCCTCATGAGATCCAGATCATTTTTACTCTATAGGCTCTCTTCTGTATCTTCTCTACCTCCAGCATCTTAATCACCTTTTGGGCATTGAGAACTCTTGAGTCAGGTTCCCTGAGACCTGACATTCAGATTCTGACCTAGCCAAACAGCTGCCTGCTGGGTATTTCCAGTAACTTCAACTCAGTGAGACCCAAACTCTATCATAGTCCTTTTTTTTTCCTTGTGCCTATATCTGAAGCTGGCTTCTCTTCCTATGTTTCCTGTCTTGGTTTATTCCTAACTGCGTTAAGTGACGGGAAGATGATTGTTTTATACTGTGTCTACATTCGGTGCATTCCACGTACCTGTGTATAAATACATGTGTCCATACATGTATCTCGATGTACATCTATGGACATTGGCTGTAATGATGATGATGATGATGATAAAGCTAACTTAGATAGTATGTTAAGTATTTACATGAGTTATCATATTTATCTTTACAATATTCTTATTTGGAATGTGCCAATATGGATTAGTCCCATTTTTCAAATGACGAAACTGAGGCTTAGAGAAATTAAGTAATTTGCTTAATGAAGTAGCGAGGCAGTGATTCAACCCAACCAGTCTGACCAAGATGTTATCTAATGCTATCTAATGGTAGACAGCTTGTCCAGAGACTGTTGGCAGGTACTTGGCGAGGCAATAGGGCAGTCCCTCAACATCTGAGAGCCACTGTGGCTGCCCACGAGTATGTGCTGGAATCGCAAGAAAGTCACTGCAAAACAGTTGTTCACCCTGACAGAGCCTCAAGATACCGTCTGCGTGGAGAGTGCTGGAGTGCCATCAAAGGGTGTGAAGCAGAGGCTAGAGCTGTGTGGAAGGGAAGTTGTGTGAGCCTTGTCTCCGAACACAGTTACAGCGTTGGTCGGTTTTTACTTGTGTGAACTTCAGGAAAGGAAGCGATTACTCGGAAGACTGCCCAAGCTCCACTTAACCTGTGGAGGACTGGGCCGGTTCTTGAGGGCGAGAAAGACCCCTGACCTAGATGGAGCGTGAGTCAAGTGGCCCCAGCAATTTCAGAGAGCTCTGTTAAGAACTCTTGCTGAGTTCCCACTCCAAGGACTGAACCAAGGAGGGGAAGGTCGGACTTCCCTGCGGCCGTCCTGGCTGACAGAGAGAGGTGTGTCATGGTGACATTGTGGAAGCTTTCCTGTGAACAGGACTTAAAA
The DNA here is from genome assembly GCA_028627145.1 of Eidolon dupreanum. NCBI lineage: Eukaryota > Metazoa > Chordata > Mammalia > Chiroptera > Pteropodidae > Eidolon > Eidolon dupreanum. The sequence goes on from CM053515.1 coordinate 12,008,463, forward strand.
TCTCTACCATTTTTCTCATAGTACACTAATTAGGAAGCCAGTTTCAAAGTTTTGTGTTACTGTTGCCTTTTAGGAGGAGTAAGAGTGCGTCTTTTTGGCATGAGAAAACTCTGATTTACTCTTTATATCTCAACGTGGTTTTTCTCAGTTAAATGAAAACCTGAGACCTGGAGACCTCTGATTGAAAATGCGCTCTCCTGCCTGTTACGTGAGCTCTTCCGATTGTCATGGATTCTCTTTTTCTCTCATCCCATTTTGTATGCTTACCAGGCCAGCCTGATCTTCATACAGCCATGCCAGAGCATGTCTCCTCTGAACAGCAATCAGGGGCCTGTGTAGGTGACTGAGGAGGACATAAGAAAGGTTGTTGATCTCTTGACATGTAAAGACATTCTGTCAAGCAAACTCAGCCTCACAGCGGCTGAGCTTCTGGTGTGTAAACAGAGACTGCTTAATTACACAGGTCATGTCAATTAGTGTGACCTTAGCGTTTGCAAGAAATTAATCACTTTCCGCAGACCTTGGCTGTGTTCATACTTGAAGGCAGTATGGAATAAACCTTGCAGAAAATCTGGTACAATCTTTTTTTTTTTTCCCCCTCTTAAATTTACAATGGATGTTTTCTTTTGAAATCCCCAGGCTGTGGTTAGGGTAACAAACTTGCTTAAATACAACAGTGGATACAGGCTTCATTCAGGTCTAGTGGGTGTGGGGAGGTAGGGAGGAAGGGAGAAGGCGGGGTAAGCTAGGTATGGAAACAGCTCATGACAGGGGGAAATTCACTGTGACTAAATGAGCCTGTTTCTTCATCTTGACACTAAAAAGATGCTAATGTCAAAGGACTGTGTTAAAACCATGTCACGGGTCTGGTTTTTAACTGACAAGAGCTAGGTTGTCAAGGTTAAGATTTAAATCCTTATCAATAGCTTTCCTTGTTGGGGCTGGCAGAATGAGGATGGCGAGAGGAGGAGCAAGATTGGGTGCAAGCTATCATCACAGCAGATACTGTAAAACCTGGAGGCTGTGAAGTATACATTTCCAAATTCATCTTATGTCTTCAACAAAGTTTTCCCGTAGGCTATAAATCTATATCTATGTATAAATGTTAGATCTATGACTACATATGAATATAAATGTAAGATGTATTCATTCATTCATGCATGCATGCAGGCACTCAGTAGTATTTATTGACATGGTAGGTGGTGAGTGTATTGTGATGAACAAGAAAGACAGGGAGTTTGTCCTAATGAAACTTGTATTCTAGTTGGGGTCTATTAGTTAGGATAATACTAGCTGCTGTAACAAATAGACCAAAGAATATATAATGGCTCACATACAACAGAAGTTATTTCTTGCTCACATAATGGTATCAGGCAGGTGTTCCTACTGGTGAGTGAATCTTGTCCAGGAAGTGATATGGGGACCTGGACTCTCTTTGTTTTCTGTGTCCACTGTCCTTTAGAATCTAGTTGTCCCCATCCAACCAGCTGAAGGGTGAAGAGTGCATAGAGGGGCACAAAGACTTCTTAAAACCTTGGGCTTAGAAATGATCCTTGTCAAGTCTGCTCATATCCCACTGGCTAGAAGTCTGTCACGTGGCTGTATGTAACCAAGGGAGGCCTGCTCATGTCTAGTTGTGCAGCCCGGGAAGAAGAGAAAATGGATGTGTACAGAACAATTACCATCAGCTTCCAAATGTATAAAATTAAAAATTGCATATCATTAAAAATCATAAATATTGCCCTAAAGAAAATTAAACAGGATATTACGAGCGAGAATAACTGTGCAGTGGGCGATGGGAACCTTCTTTAGAGTGGATGATCAGGGAAAGCTTCTGGGGAGATAAGATTTAAGCTCAGAGCTAAAGGATAAGAATAAATTGTCTTGAGATGAGCCTAAAGAATTTCCTGAGCAGAGAGATCAGCAAGCCCAGAATCCATGTTTATCCGAAGAGACGAAGCATCTCCCTTCCCTTCTGAGTCATTTTGAGTTGGGGATAGAGAATATGGGGTGAAACCACCAGGCTGTTCATCCCAAATTCCTCCCCAAAACATATGTTCTTTTAAAAATGACATGGGAAGTGACTTTAGAGGGCAACTCTCTGCCTCCTCCTTTATTTTAGTGAATTCTATCAATTTTGGAGGATGCTTATTATTTATTCCAAAACTCAAAGAGGCTCTGAATCAATATGTTATAGGTTATCATTAGAGGTTTCTTAAAATACATATCCAACCTCTGCATTTTCAGTCTGAGTGGAAAGGCACTTAAATAAGGAAGGAAATGTTCTCATCCCATTTCTTTCTCTGCCACTTTCCCCCACTCTTCGTCTTATATTGTTTTGACAAACAGCACATCTTGCAATTAAATTCTTTACCAACAGAATGCTAGGGGCCTGAGCTGCAATCACTCTCTTCATACAGAATAATTTCAAGATGCACCACACTGATTAATTATACTGAAAGCAGCTCTAATGATAGTTTCAGAATACAGGATTAATTCACATAACATGGTAAATACAAATGGTGGATTTTCAACCTGACATATTAAACCATTACGGCTTATTGGGCAAATATGTATCTTGGCATGAGCCTTATGCTGGGCCTTGGCAGAAACTGTGCATCACTGAGAAGGAATCCTTATGAACTGGATTTGTTGAGTGGTAGCTCTGCACTTAGAGGAAATAAATTTCTACATTAAGTACAGTCATTACTGAAAAAAATGTAAAATACATTAAAGGATAGATAGAAAAGTGTTTGGTTTGATCAGTGTTGCCATTGGATATTGGTTCTGAGGATGCCAATACTTATTGAGACTTACCAACAAAAAACATTATTATATTCTTCCACTTTTTAAGTTGTAACTTGTAGAGCTTTATTATGTGTGAGACACTAAGTGTTTCACATGTATTCCCTTATTTATTTTTCTATTGCTCCTTCCCTTGTTTACTTTGCACCAAACAAGCACATTAGCCTTCCTTCTCTTCCTTCGTTTCTCTTTCCCAAATACACTAAATTCATTTCTGCCTCAGGATCTTTGCACTTTCCATCTCCCTGGGAAATTTCTCTGTCACTTCATTGAATGGCTGATACTTCTTCTTACTCAGATTTTAGTGAAATGTCACTTCCTCAAATAAACCTTCTGTAATCACCCAATCAAAAATAACTCCCACCTAGGCATTGCCCCTTCCTCATTTTATTTTCTTCTTAAACCTTTTCTCATTCTGAAATTTGCTTTCATTGCTCACTTATTGCCTGACAACCCCCTTCTTCTCCTACTAAGAACAAAGGTCTTGGTGGGCACATACTTTACTGCCTTTTTCATTGCGACTTCTCCAATACATATAGTAATGGCTGGTACATAGGAGGCTTACAACTTATTCCTATGATTAAGTGACTTATTTAAGGTAACAAACTAGTAAGTGATAAAGTTGAGATTCAGGCTCAGAACTGTCTGACCCTGGAATCTGAGCCATTGACCAATACGCTATTTTCTTACTCCTGATTTCAACATCCATGTGCCATAGTCCCATTGGTAGAGAGCATACATGGCAATTTTGTGTGTTTTGGCTCACTGCTACTTAAAATGGCTCCTGAGATAACTGAGAGCACCATTTAAATGCCAATGACACCATCAACAGTCATTGAAAGTATCCTGATCCAGAGAGGGGGAAACCAGGCTCAGATCACTGATGAGCTTTTTATGTCTAACATGTGTTACAGTTCAGGATATAGAAGGTGAGTTTAGTTTCCCAAAGACCAAATTAGTTTAGCATAAGTGTTAGGGGTGTCTGTTCTTGTCTAACTGTTAAAAGAAGAGCTATTTTTGCCTTGAGCCTTAAAGTGTGAATTTAATTCAGTTGCTCGCGCCCTTATTCCGCAGTTCCACTCTGTTACATCCTGTAGGTTCATGCGTCCTTCATAATTTTTAATGACTTATTTGGGATCTTTCAACCAGAGAGAAACTAGCAATCAGGCAGGTTTTAGAGAATATCTCATTCCCTATCAGTCAAGGATATTTTAAAGGACAAAGTTAATGAAGACCTAACTGCCGCAGACCATTTTAATGTAAATAATACTTAAAGTGTAGTCAGCCACATAGACACTGGAGATGTGTACTGGAAAATACCCGGAGAGTCTCAGGAGAGAGGACTCAAGCCAGGTGAGTGGATTGAGAGGCCAGAGGCTGTTGTGGGTAAGGACTGGACCTGGAGTCTGCGAGTTTCCCTTTAGGCTTTCTGCTGCTCTTAATTTGTCCTGTGACCTAGAGGATTTTTTAAATAATTTTGGGCCTCAGTTTTCCAAGGTGTAAAAGAAGGTATTGGACGAATTTACAGTGTCATGACCGCTGGGGATTCCTTTCGATGTTTTCTCTTATAAATTTCATGTAATGACATATTGTTCAACCTAATGGCATTATTGAATAAAATTCACCCTCTCTATTTTAAAATTATTCAAAGCCATGTGAAACTACCGATTCAGAGCTTCTTGTGTGTACAAGATTACCCGTTTCCATATGGAGATGATCTGATCCCATTTCAACAATAGAAATGTACTGAATATGATTTTAGTATTCAGCCTCGCTATGGATGAATTTAGGATTTCCTCTCTTCAGTATTATTATCCCCATCATTACATTTGAAAACTGTTCGTTGGAAGCCACTATGTTGGCTGAACTCTTGGGTCTCCTGTGATGCTAACAATGGAAGAGTCTGTAAAGAGTGGTTCAGAGGACAGGTAGGGTGGAGAGTGTGGGCTGTGTGAGGTCCTGTAGAAGTTTGATGGAATGGACTCTTTTGTAGAGTAATTTTAGGTTTACAGAAAAATGAAAAATAAGGAGAATGTACAGAGAGTTCCTACAGAATCCCTTAATCCCTCCTCTGTTTCCCCTATTATTAGCATCTTGATTAGTGTGACACATTTGTTATAATTGATGTACTAATATTGATACATTATTGTCAACTAAAGTCCATAGTTTTCACTAAGGTTCACACTTTATGATATATGTTCTATGGATTTGGGCAACTCATGATGTTATGCATTCACCATTAAAGAGTCATATAGAATAGTTCCTCTGCCCTAAAATCCCCTGTGCTCCACCTATTCATCTCTCTGTGTCCAAATTTCTTCTTCTTAGAAGGATACCCCCCACCTTCCAAACTCCTGACAACCACTGATCTTTCTACTCTCTCCATACTTCTGTCTTTTCCACGATGTCACATAGTTGGAATCTACATTATATAGTCTGTCCAGATTGGCTTCATTCATTTAGTAATATGCATTTAAGGTTCTTTTTGTAGCTTTTTGTAGCTTGATAGATCATTTCCTTTTATTGCTGTGTAATATTCCATTCTATGGATTGCAAGTTTGTATACATTCACCCATGGAAGGATATCTTGATTGCTGATACCTTTTATTTAGTTGAACTTTTTATTGCCATAATTTTAGATTCACATTTAGTTGTGTGAAATAATATAGAGTGATCCTGTGTATGCTTTACCTAGTTTCCAATAGTAACATTTTACAAAACTACAGTAATATTACGTTGTTCTTTGCAGTATTCATACAGGATATACGCATTGATAAATCCACCCATCTTATTCAAATTTCTCTGGTTTTACTTGTAGTCATCTGTGTGTGTACGTGTTTTTAGTTCTGTAAAATTTTATCATATGGTCTAATATTCCTGTCACCATAGACAAGATATTGGGCATTTCTATCGCAAGCATCCCTTCTCTTATCCTTTTACAGTAGCCACATCTACCTTCCCTCTGTCCCTAACCCTTGGCAATCACTAATATCTTCTCTATTTCTAAAATTTTATTTCAAGAATGTTAAGTAAATAGAATCATGCAGTGTATTAGTTTGCTACAGCTGCCATAACAAAATACCACAGATGGGGTAGCTTAAAAATGGAAATATATTTTCTCACAGTTTTGGAAGCTAGAAGTTCAAGATTAAGGCATCAGGAGGGTTGATTTTCTCGTAGACCTCTCTCCTTGGCTTGCAGATGGCCACCTTCCTGCTGTGTCATCACATGGTCTTTCCTCTTTGCATGTATACACACACAACTCGGTGTCTCTTTGTCCAAATTTCGTCTTCGTAGAAGGATACCAGTTAGATTGGACTAGGACCCATTCCAAAGGCCTCATTTTAACTGAATCCTTTCTTTAAAGGCCTTGTCTCCAAATATATTTACATTCTGAGGTACTAGGAGTTAGGACTTCAATATAAGAATTTTGTTTGGCAGGTGGGGCAGGGGCTGGAGGGAAGCAGGGGAGAACATAATTCAGCCCATAATACATAGTATGAAACCTTCAAGATTGGCTTTTTTCACTTGGCATAATTCTTTATAAATTCATCCAGGTGTATCAACAGTTTGTTTCTTTTTATTGCTGAGTATTATTCCATGGAATGTTGCTTAATGCCTTTTATTTCATGTACTTCAAGCCAATGCATTTAATACCTTATACTAGGGGCTCTAAATTAATGCAAACATAGAATAAGCTAAACCCAGATATAAAGAAGCCATGTAACGACCATCAATTACCTTATACTGAGTTAACATATATCAGCATCAAATGTTAAAATTTGTAATTAAAAAAATAATAATCATTTAAAATTAACTTGATAAAGTGGTTATTTTTTAGAGGGAGGTAGTTACTACTAAAATAGTCTAAGTTTAAATATTGAAAATATTTTTATGTTCGAATATTTTCCCTGATTGCATATTTGTTGTAGAATTGTTTAAAGGTACAGATTTCAACTCTTTTGGTGGCTTTTGTTATAATCCCATCTCCCGTTTGAGCTGCTACTTTTGTTAATGTGATCTTCTACCATGAATGAATTTAGCTGCTTATGTCTTTGAAAATCTGCTCATGAGACAGAGATTATGCTTCATGAATCTTAGATAATATAGTTGGGACATACAAGGTCTCCTACCTGATATGAAGGGAAGAGGGACAGCCTGAGGCATGATAGCAAGGAAACACCAATCAACAACAAAACTTCCAGAGAACCCTTCATTCATATAAAATATCGGCAAAACTAGACTGAATTGACAAAATGTCTAATTTATAGACCATTTTCAAAGCAATAAGATTTCATTTAGTTTCAAGCCTAGAATGTGACAGGCTAAGATTCAGATGGGTTCTAGAAAGCAAAATTACATAAATCAGTGAAATCTGTAATTCACAAGAGGCTTAAATTATATAATTATATATTGTGAGCACAAAAGTCCTTGAAATTATTTCATCATTAGACTGATAGAGCAGTGAACATAGAATAAATCATTTCTGTATCTTTGTATTTAATATAACAGTTTGATCTGGGTCCTCTTTATGGTAATCAAGAGGCTTCAGATTATCAGCTGGACACATTCTCTAGAATCTTTTGCTGAGAATCACCAACAAAGCTACGACTACATAAGTACTGTTACTCACATTTGTTGAGTGCTCAGTGTGAACCAGGAACCACACAGGCACTTTAAATAACGTCAGCCTCGCAGTAACCTTATGAGTTAGGTACTACTATTATTTCCATTTGAGAGTCAGGGACACTGGGGCTTAGAAAGGTTAAGTTAACCTGGCCAAAGTCACATCAACCTGGAAAGCTTGGGAGTCAAGATTCATAAATTTTGTGCTGAATTGTTTCCAATTCTAAATAGAGGAGGGAAGATAGTAAAAATATAGTAATAATCTTTATGGATATCTAGATCCAGGATATAACAGAGAAGATTCTGAACCACTGAGATGAGCCAAGAAATTGAAAAATGTCAGTGTTAAACCTCTGAAGTCCATGGGTAGCTGTTCTTTTTATCCCCATCTCACTGAATCCCTCACCTGGAGGGCTGAACCCAGATAGAAGGTACCGTGGAACACACTGGGAGTCCATCATCACATCTCTAGATTAAAAAGCTATGCTCCTCCACCAAATAGAAATTTGATTCTTAAAAATACACATGTACACAGCCCTAAACATACCTACCTAGACTAATACTTATTTTGGGAGATGTAATTTAGACATCCTCATGAATAAATTGGAACAATTTATTTCAAAACCATTCTATAGCAGCACTGTCCCATTGAACATTCTACAATGATGGGCATATTCTATATCTGCTCTGTCCAATATAGTAACCTCTAGCCACATGTGGCTACTGACCACCTGAAATGTGGCTATGCAGACTCAGGAACAATGGAATTTTAAATTTGACTTAATTAGTTTAAATAGTGTGTGGTTACCGTATTGGACAGTGTGATTCTAGAGAGTAAAGGTTTCATTATAACAGATATCATAAGATTCTAAATGTTCCTGGTCTTCAAATTCCCTTCATCTCTTTCCCCAGGCAAGGGAACGAAGAAGTGGGCAGAGAGGGAAGGGGCGGTTGAGCCCAGTGTAAAATCATTTTCCATGTTTATCTGTCCCGAATTCAAGCTGAGCTTGTTGACAAAATTTGGGAAGGTTGAAGATTTGGCAGGCCTGTCTGTCCCCTTGCCTGCGTGAATATGTCAGCACCTCATTAATCTCGTGTTAGACTGTAAAGGCCCTTTTCCCTCCTACTATGGGCCTATTTTTTAAAGGACACTTCGGCGCCCATTTTGCATTTCACAGATTTTTAAAAATTTACAAGTTGCTCTGTGGATTAATTGAAGCATATATTTTATTTAAATATATCCTATCATTTCCAAATCAGAATGAGAGAAATTATTTGTGGATAGGGAAGTTAAAATGTATTATGTCATGAGTCTTTGAGGAACATATTAGGTGTTTTCTAGAAATTAAAGGCATGAGGAGCCTCTGTGTTATCTTTCTCCAGTTTTAATTGGTCTTTCAATGAAATGATTCTATCACACATGTGGTCTTGCTGATTTTTCTTTTGCCAAGGAAAAGACACATGGGGTGTAGCTTTTTTTTTTTTCCTTAACAGTTTTTATCATTTTTGTTCCATGTAAGAATTAGATGAAAATGTCTTTAAACGGTACTGAATATTTTAAGCCTTAAGCCTGTGGTGCTTTGTCTTACAGGTGCATGGTGAATTGTCATGGGTTTTTTTTTTCTCTCTTAAGACAGACATCTAGAATAACCACTTTCTGTATTTCCTGACACTGAAAACAGAGACCGTTTGGGATTCCTTTTATAGCTTCTTCAGCTAACGACTCCAGTGACCACTCAATTGTGGTCTCGCAGTAAATCAAAATTTCTTTGAAAGACCCAGCTCTGTTATATAATTGTAGATGTCCCACGAAGTCATCTCCCTAACTAAAAAGAAAAGTGAGTTTCCATTGCCTTAAATAATAGAGACTCTGTCACCACACATAATACTCTGAAAATAAAACAGTAGATCCTTTTTTTTCTCCTCTTCCTCCTCCATCTCCTTTTTCTCTTAAATTAACTAACAGTTGATGAGACATACACATAAGCTTCGGGCTGTGTCAGATCTGGTTAATCACGAAGAAAGAACAAAACCACTTTGCAAACTGCTCCTTCGAACTTACAGGTTCTTCCCTTGACTGATTTGCCCTAGCCAGAATTTTGGATTTCACAATGACTAAGAAGAATGCTCTCAATTGTTTACTTTGCATTTTAATTAAACAGAGTTAAAAAATAAAATCGGGAGGGCCCAGGTCCTGCTGGCAGTCAAGGCGAGGAAACTGAGAAAGGACTTAAGGGACCACATGGAAGCCCTTCCCTGCTGTTATCCCTGGGAGGCCCCAGAGCGGGATGACTACAGGACTACGTCCTGACTTCCACATCCAGGTCTGAGAGATTCTAGGGGCTTAATGCAAGGGGCAGGACCTCAGGTGGACAGAGGGGTGGGCCTAGATCAAATCAGTCAATCAAATCAACCCAACCCCATGATTCTATCGAGAGCAGTGTGCTCGCTGCCTGCAGTTTGTTGCCATCTTTGAGGCAGCGAGAGAGGAAATCTGCCATATTTCTTCAGGATACTTTTAGGTCAAAGCTGGGGACAGTGGAATTTTAAGTATGGCAGGTGTTGGCGGCAGTAGGGGCCCACAAAGGGGACCACTTTGTCAGGCAGGGCTGACAATTTGCAGGCATCAGCCAAGGCCCAGCCCATTTTCCCCTCTGCCCAACTCAGGTGGCGAAACTGCCACGTTACCCAAGACGCGAAGTCAGTGCCTCCCTTCGCCAACTTGGAGAAAAGGCTTCCTCAGAAATGGGGGCCTGAGTATGTGCCAATCCTTGTAAACCATTTCACCTCTTCAGAGGCTAATGCTTCTCAAAACCAAGAACAATTAAAGCGAGAGTCTTCCCAAGCAACTGGGGAATTGAGCAAAATAAATCAGAAATCCTCAGCCTTGGCTCTGGAGGTTCGCCTCATTATGAGAGCAGATCTATTAGCCCTCTTGCCATTGTCTTTCATTTCTCAAGTGAGGTGATTCTAATTAAATTAATCTGCATGTCAATCTATCGGTGATCAATCAAAGAGCCCGAGGTCCCCCCTATGCTGCAGGGTGCTTGCGGCTGACAGGGGCTGATAATGGAGGAAGAAATAAACTGTCGAGCAAAGTTAATTAGTCAACATAATAGGTGGATTAAACGGGAGCTGGCTGATTGCTGTTTCCCATGTCAAAGCATGAGGTGGGAGCCGAAGCTGCAATTACAGACAATTATTATATTTGGTTGTAAGAGGTCGCATGAATAAACATATCTCTGTGGGTTTCAGTTTTAATCCTCTTCCCTATTTAATATAAGGAGAAGTGTAGGTCATTTCTTCTCATTGTTTTAGTCGAAATTCTCTGAGAAAACACCTTTGCTCATGTCCTTTCTGGCAAACCAGGTTCAGAGTCAGTTTATGAGGTGGCCAGGGTATCTGAATTGTACCTTGGACCAGTGCCACTATTTTTTTTTTTTTTTTGGCTTTAAAATACAGATCGAAGACTGTTAATGAGCAGAGATTTTTGGGGGGGCGGGGGAAGGGGGTGGTGATGGTGCAAGGGGCTTTGGTCTGATTAGCTAAACCAATGTGAGAAGAAAAAGGTACAAGAAACTCCAAAAAGATACCCAGGAGAGAAAGCCACATCCCAGCTCTCACTGAACGCTCTCTTTTTCATTTCTCTATCCTCTTAACCCTGACACAGTAGGGGGGGAAATATTTTAAAGATTCAAAAGATTTTTATTTGCATGATCAACTGTGATATCTGCTTCAGTGTCTAAACTGAAGGGTAATTTAGGTGAAACACAACCACCCTTGTGTAAAAAAAATATGCTAATAAAGATCCTCTTGTTAAAATTATGGTTAACAGTGTACCTTCTGCTGTATAACTATAAACTGTGCAATTTTACTTAAAACTGCATCAAAAGCGTTCCATGCCAAAGACCCCCTCATCAATAGCTCCTCTTGTTAGACTTGTACAGCATAAGCACCAGTTATTATGTGAAATAGCTATGCAATTTTCTTCAGCTCCCAGCTGTTATTTATTTAACTTGAGTTTATTACCCTCCGTGCTTTTATATTAAAATGTTCATTCATTTCTCTCTTCTGTCTCCAGGTCGTGGTGTCTACGACAGTCAATGTGGATGGCCATGTCCTGGCAGTCTCTGATAACATGTTTGTCCATAATAACTCCAAGCACGGGCGGAGGGCTCGGAGGCTCGACCCCTCGGAAGGTACGCCCTCTTATCTGGAACATGGTAGGCGAATCATTTTCATTGGTTGCCATTGCTACTTGAACTGTGAATTTATTTGGTTTCTTTCTTCTGGCTCCACCCCATTTGCTGCCCCATTTCAAATTTCAAGAGTCTTGTTGAACAATATCGATGCTGCATATTTAAAGACAAGAAAATATCTTTGAGTCCCAGACTTTCTTGTTGCACATTCTGTACCCTAGAAATGGCTGACGTATCTTTCCTTCTTGTTGAGAAACAGAGGGAGACGTGCACCACTGCTTTATTTTAAGCTTCCAATCAACTAAAAGAACAAAGAAAGGCCAAAGCAGGGAAATAAAACTCATGATGCATTTTAAGTTTACAATGACCTGGTTGTATAACGAACTCCGTCCTCCTTATAATCTTGCTGGTGTATGTTTGTGACTACGTACTTAACTTCATTTGAGGATAAAATCCAAAGTCTAGGTCAGAGGCACTTTCTGAGTATGAGGCCTGAACTAAATGTTCCTCCTGTGCCCTGTACTTACCCTTCCCCTCATTACTACATGATAGAGGCTGCTTTCTGTAGGTAGACTTTGGTGGGGAGAAATCACATTTGTCTTGATTTTATGGCTAATCACTTATGCCTTTGAGAGGACTGGAGGAAACCAGATAAAAATTTGAATAAAGAAAAGTGAATTCCACTCAAAAGAAAAAGGGATGAATTGAGTGTATGTCTGAATGTTTCTGCACTACATGTATTTGTAATGTATCCATCTGTACATCCATTCATCCATCCCTCCATTTTTCATGCATGCATGCATCCATCCATCATTCATCTGTTCATCTACCCATTAATCCATCCAAGAAACAGTGACTGAGACTACTGAGTACCAGTAGTATGCTAGATATTCTCCAATCTCCTCAAATTAAACTCTTAATTCATTTCCCCACTTCACTTTTCAGTTTGCTAGGGCAGCAGGATTCTTTTTTAAACACTATCATACAGATTACCATGGGCCTTGAGCAGTCTATGATATAGTTTGTAAGGTAGAAAAAACTCCCTTCCCTGTCAGCATCCCAGTTTAATAAATACACCACTGTCCTCATTTTTGCCTGATTTTTTTCTCTGCTTAAGGAATACACAAACTGTACTTTTATTAGTTAGCCAGATGTAACATTCTTAGAAGGGATTCTTCACAATATCTAGCTTTACAGCGATTTTAAGGTAAACCATCATCTTTCAAAAGTTGCTTTTTTGTGGTTTCATTAGTGCAGAGAGGGATGGATATTACTTTTTGCAGGAGGCCATCTGAAACACCTGCTCATGATTATGTTCCTAGTTCCATTTCTGTTCTTAAAATTATTCTGATCTTCACTTTATAGGAATGTTGCATTTTTAATACCTTTGGAGTCAGTTAGGGCATTGTGTGACTAGAGATGTTTAGGTGAAAGGAAGAAGGAAATATAGGTACATACTCAGTGGGCACAATTTGGAGAGCACTGGCCTAAAAGCTAAAGTCTTGTTTTTGATTGTGACTGGTTAGTTATTGCCCTGTATGGGGACAGACTTGACTGTCACTTTGAAATGTGCCAGTTATGGGTTCACAGTTTCAAAATGTGCTCCAAGTGAAGACCACACTCGGCCTACATTCCTGCTTTTGGGAAGCTGGCGAGAGAGCCCATGATGCCATGCAAGTTGTCCCTCAATGAAAGAACCCAACGCAAACTAACAGAAACCACCTACTAGAAAGGATACTCTCGTGCATGAAGGTCAGGAACATTACTGTGTGTCAGGAGGAAAGAGTCTTGAAATAAGAGTCAGGAAACCTAAATTCAGTTTTTCAGTTTCACATCTAGCCTTCGTGTGACCTTGGACAAGTCAACTTACTTTTGGAGATCCTTAGGTTCCTTCTTGGCAAAATGAAGGTGATGATCTGTGGGGGGGCGTGGGGGGCAGGGTAAAAATGTGTGCCTTGGGTGGGGGCAGGTCACATAGGGGAAGTGGGCTGGGTGGGGACTGCGGAAGAAGGGCAAGTTCATGCTCTGCCGCTCCCAACCCCAGGCAGTTGTCACCAAGGGGCGTAAGAGCCCAGTGGAGCCAGATGTTCCATTTTGGCCAAGAATTAAAACTCTCTTAGTTTTTAATTGTTTGTAACTAATGACAAAACTTTGAAATTCTGAAGAGAGGAGAGGGGGAAAATGTCACTTAGGAGGAATATAGCCACAGGCCAACAGTTTGCAGTCTCTGGATTAAGATATCTCTAAATTTCCTCCCAGTTCAGATATTCTCACCTCTAGGTATACGTATAAAGATTTAAGTTGCAATATCATATTATTCTAAATTTTAAAGACAACATTTTATTCCTCTGTTCCAGTTTACCAGTCCACAGATGGCCATGTTATTATTAGCATATTATTCAAGAAAATGTTGGCATTTCACTATTTATTAATGATTAATCATCATTGGAGGGGTGGGTATGTCCTACCTCCTTCAGCAAGGGGGCCTCCCTCTCTCCAAAGCCTTACTTCACTTGTCTCCAGAAGAATAAAATAGACGCCTCCTTAAGGTTCTTAGTAATGACAGTAACATGGAAATCTGCTCCTCTGTAGAATGAATTGACCAACCACACATAACCACCCACTCATGTAGACACCTCAGAATGATAGCTACATAAATATCTACTCAGCAAAGGGTGACTGCGGACTCTTTCATTGGCGATGTGTGGGAGTGGACCTAGATGCTAATTCATGTTGATTTGGGGGGAATGATAATACTTTACCTTGCTATTGAAAAATCTTATTTGAAATTGCCCTGTTTAAGACTTATAGAACCACGCCTCACCCCTTGGCCCCACCACTCCTGTACCCCCACCTCCAACAGCTACTGTACAGTGAGACATGCCAAGTATTTTCGCCTTTTAGGTGATCTGTAGGAGCTTTCGTTTCCCCTCATTCTGGGCTTTTCACCATCTTATTTACAGGTAGCCTGAATTATTTTGAGTTACTCTGCACATCTCCATTTATATCCTGCTTGTCAGACAGTTGGAGGAAAGTTCTCTTATGTGGCTCAATCCTCCTGCATTAAAGAGAGATAGAGACTGTGCTTTACATCCATTCAGTCTTCCCTTTGTGACCCTCAGACTCGGAAACGTTTGTACTTAAATAACTGTCCTGTATTTCAGGTAGGAGAACAGACAAAGGCAAATTTATGTTATAGAATCTCGTATTGTCCAAAGAGGGTGAATCCCTGCATGCTGTAGCTTGTGGTAATTGCTCGCTCTCTCTCTTTTTTTTTTTTCCTTCATTCAAAATAGTGAGATTTTCTTTGGCTGGATATTTATGGGAGGCTACAAGCTAGTGAGGGTTCCTCTTTAAGCAATAACTTTATGGAAGATGTGCAGTTGGGGAGAGAGGCAGCCTCAGAACGTTACGTCACTGCGCTCAGGGTTCCAATTTTTGAAAAAGCGTAGGCTTGGGGCCAAAGACACTGAATTGTCACCCCCAGCAATAATATACATACAACTCTGGCTGGAGTGCCCACCCTGTCTTCCCATCACTTGGGCCAGTTCTGGGGACTGTGTGCTGGGGATCTTCAAAGGGCCTGGGGAGTGTTGATGTTTTATTGCTCTCCTGAGTTTCAGGTTGTGTTGACTTGAATTTAAGGCCAATTGTGGCATAAGTTTCTCTGTTTTTTCCCCCATGGCAAAATGCGGTGCCCTCACAAAGCTACAGAGCAGGGACCCTGTCAGTTTGCATGCGCTAACACTTTATTATCTAATGATCTAATATGCAACAAGGCAAAGTGCCGGTGCTCATCATTCTGACATAGAATGCCGGGAGAAGTGACTAAATTACTTTATGTACCATTAGCGCTCGCAGCTATGGTGAACTCACCGGCAGCATTTATGCAAATGCCTGTGCATACACTCTAGTGGCTCTGTCAGGAAGCCATCTGACAAGCCGTTTCAATGCTCATTTTTTAGGGGACTTTTATTTTGGTGTGCATGTGTTTTTCTCCCTTCCTCCCTTCTTCTATTTACTCTCCCTCTCTCCATTCTAGACCCCTGGAGGACTTGCCACCTCCCTGGTCACTGGGGAAGTGACCGGGTCAGGGAGCTCAGTTGGCCATCAGGAGGTGCCCTGTCCAGGAGTGAGCTTAAAGCCCCAACTGGTGTTCTTCAGCTTTTGAGATATTTTTCATTGTTATGAATTTGTACAATCTTCATGTTTATTTGGAAAATCAGTAGAACTATTAATCAAGAGTTTTTAGAAGATGAACATTTTTATGTTCATGAGTTCTGACCTAAGGTCCTACTTAGTTTCTTGGCTCAAATGTAGATTTTAAACACCCCCCGCTTTTTAAAAATGGAAAACAATGGAAATTTAGCTTTCATGGGCATCAGATACGAATGAATTAAGTTTCCCTTCAAAGCGATTAGAAAGATTGAGATGTGAAGTGTAAATGTGCCAGGATCCCAAAATAAATCAAATCAAAACAAAAATGGGCTTTGGTTAAACTAAAAATACTTTGTAGAAGAAAGAGCGGTGATAGAATCCCTGGGCCCTTCTCCTTGCTCCAATTACGGTGTTAGAGAAATAGAACCAGATTTTCCCCACCGCCAGTTAGCTCTGACCTTTCCATTGTAGTGTCCCCTTCCAGCTGTCCCCGACAATATGGTGTTATCCTTGCTCTTTAGCATTTGACCTCCTTTAATCCTTTTGCTCCAGACAGAAGCAGTTTTTGCTTCCGTTGGTTACCCCTGGGTATCCAGCCCCATTGACTCCCTGTGTCCAGCTGCACATAAATTTGTTGTTTTATGGACGTGTGGGGAAAGATAGGGAGATTACTCCTTGAGAGACAGTGTAGAGCTTCCAAAAGAAGGGAGAGGCCTGCTCGTCTCCCTTCTGTGTAACGAGAGCCTGAGAAGTGTCTAGCCAGCATCAGCTGGATCTAATGGAAGGAGGATCAGGCTGTCTGACTTGGAGTGCTGGATTTTGGTCCCGACTCTGCCTTTAACTAACTAGCTGTGTGACTCTGGGAAGGTTACTTTGCTTTTGTGGTTGTAGTTTTGTATGTGATCAATGACAGCTGAGTTGGGCCATCTTTAGAACTCCTCTTAGCATGCACTGTTTTTTGGTCCTCAGAACTGAAGCCACGAACACATGCCTTCTCTGGTCTTGCACCTTCTTCAGGAGGCACATTTGGAGGGACAGGGCTTCAGGAGAACAGAGAAATCCACTAGCTATTTCTAGTAGAGCCCTTTCTTTGGCTCTCCAGCCAAAAAATACATTGTCAGCAAGGTGGATTTTAAATCATCCCTCCCTCCATTCATTCATCCTAAACATCTCCTGGATGCCAGACACTAAGCTAGATGCAGTAGCACAAGGCAGATCCATTCCCTGTCCTCATAGACTTTGTGATGTAAATGGAGGCAAAAGATGTTAAATAGAACTTACAACTAACTCAGAGTTGTGCATAAGAGAGACCATAAAAGGAGTGAGGAGGGTGAGGTGTCAGGGAAGCCTTCTTTGAGAAAAATCACATTTATGTTAAAACCTAAGAGATAAATAAGTTTTCACCAAGCAAAGAGGACAGAAACGAATTCCCGGGCAGAGGAAATAGCATATACAAAGGCTGTTGCTTACGTGAGTTCAAAGTACTGAAAGACATTGGGCTGGCTCCTGTTGTTCCCGGCCACCGGGAGGGTGACCCTGAGACAAGGCTGGGGTGGCTGCCGAGGGCCAGGGCACACAGGCCCACATGGGCTGCAGTGATGGTCAGTGGCAATTGTGAAATGGTATGGGGGACCCACCGAGCAGGGCTTTGATGAACTCAGTTTCAATTACACGAACCGCTAGTGTGCCATGAAAGCCCAGGGCCCGATGGCTCCGAGTTGTTTATAACTTTGCCCTTCCCTGCCAGGGAGCTGTGGGGAAGATGTTTGAGCTGTGGGGAAGATGTCTTTTGTCTTCCCTTGCTCACCGGGGAGTTGGCTCTGCCTTGAAGCCATCCCCCCCGATCACGTCTCAATCTCTCAATAGTGCACGTGTTCAAAATAGGAAGAAACTCAAGCATTTGAGAGTTACTTTTCTAGATGGTTTTGGCATGTTGATTCACTTTTTTTCGTGAGTAGCTTAGAAAGAGTTTGCCATTGACTTCTTTTTGCATTTGGGGAGACTCGACTTTTTAAGGCTTTTAGACTAGAGAGCTGCTGCTTCTGTTTGACTTATGAAATGTGTATTACTTGTCTGGCCCCAACAAAATTAAAATTAAATAAGTGAAAATAAACAAAAAAGAGAGATGTACCCTTGCCAATGTCACACTCTCCTCTCTCACCTTGGTCAACAGCTGAGTCACAGCTCATGCTGAGTGAAGAGCCATGGAAGTATGGGAGGCCATTTAATATATCTCCTCATTTTTCAGAGAAGGAAGCTGAGACCTAGCGAGGGGACGCAACCTGCTCACACTCACATAGCTTGTTTCTGTTAAAATCCATTTTGTGCTCTCTGCATTTGTCCATGGTTTACTGGACAAGCGTGAATTTCAAGGGTTGCACATCTAAATGGTCCCTGGGTTACATAGGATATTGGAAGGCTGGGGGTCCACCCGTGATACCTGTTTGGTTCAGGTTGACCTAGGCCGGCGGGGTCTCTGGGATCTCAGGGATCACGAGAAGAACGTCTGTAAAATCACTACAGTGTCCTGACAGAAATGCACCTTCAAAACACAACGGCAGAGGATGAATGATGTGGTGCTTTACACTTAGACGACCAACAGCCCTTCATGTGCCTGGTTTTGGTGTAGAACTCCAGCCAAGCCTGCTTAAGAAAGAGCATTTAGGTGAAGAAGGGTCAAGGTTAAGTAGAAAAATATCAGCATCATCTTTTGTTACTGAGGGTGGCACATTACGTCTTATCAATTGATTTTCCTACTTGAGAAAGCAAGACAGATGCAAGAACAGAACATTAAGGTTAAGAATATCCAGATGTGTCATAAAATAGAGCACGAAGGCCCCAGATTTTCAAGCATCAAATCAGGCTTTTTTTCTTTGAGCTGTGGGGAAGATGTCTTTTGTCTTCCCTTGCGATAGAAAGGACACGGCAAGAAGTCAAGATAATGAACAAGGATGTAAGTCAAGAGTGATTTTCCGTGTATCCCCTGAGTAATCCATAAAGCAGGTAACGCCGGAAATCCTAACACTGGTGCCTTGGTAGCCAGCAAGCTCTCAGCATCAGGCAGATTAAAGAGTTCATGAGCCACAGGTCACTGCAAAGCAGGTGATTTCTGTTATCCTTATTTGCATATGATACCACCAACAGCATTGCTGACAAAGGAGAAAGAGTGCTCTGACATTGCTGTCCTGCTTATTGATGACCAGGCCAGGTAGCAGTATGTATTATCATCATCATCATCATTGCTGTTGTTTTTGGACTAATATCAACTAACATTGTTTGTAGCATTTATTACGTGTCAGTACTATGGTAATCATTTTGCTTATATTACCTCACCAAATCTTTCAATAAATCTAATGAGCTATAACAATTATTATCCCCACTTTACAGATGAGAAAATCGGGCTTTAGAGAGGGTCAGTAATTTACCCAAAGCCAGAAAACTAGTCAGAATTGGGTCTGGGGCTGGACTCTAGGTCTACCTAACCATGTAGCTCTGTGTAATAGTAGTACTGAGAATAATGACAATAAACACTCATTGAGCCCTCATTATACTGGGCACACAGTGCTGTACACCCCCCCCCCGTTGCAAGATGAGGAAACTGAGGCTAAAGAGAGGTTAAGTAACGTACCCAGAGATGCACAGCAAATAAGTAGCAGATCAAGGGTTCAAACCCAGAGAACATTACTTCAGAGTCTGTACTCTCTGCTATTTGCTCTATCCACTGCACTTAAATTCTTACATCTTCTATCCCACTATTCTTATTTTTCTCTCAGTACAAAGAAGGCAATTATGCTGGCATCATAAATAGAACTTTCGAAAGTTGGCCAAGAGCATATCTTTTTTTTATGGGCATACTGAGTATATTTACCTTATAGTTCATTTTCCTTCAATGACCTATTTTTCCCATGGCAATACCACATTCTGCTAGTCCAATAAAGAAAATGCTGATTTTATTTGATGACCGGCATGTTGTCTACAGGGCTGGCAAGATAAGAAGGAGGCTGGTGATATTTTATTTATTTGCAAGGATGTTCTAACTCATCTCTGTAGAAATCATATGTTGACCATATGGGCTCCCTGGCGTGTACGCAAAATAGAGTAAAAGGAGACCATGAGAAAACTGTGAGATCGTGAGTTAAGTGACTGTTAAGATACCAACAGTATCCTTGTTAAGGTACTGAAGGTACTAAATCCCACACTTCAAATAGCATGAGAAACTGACATGGATTTGGGGAGACTGTTTTCTTATATCAATTTCTTGACAGACCCATCAGCTCTGGGAAACTCCCAGTATTTGGTACTTTGTGTGACCTAATAAATGAGTGAGCCACACCTAACTTATTTTAATAAGCACAAAGTGTGTAGGGGTTGGTGGGGGAGGAGAGTGATGTTTTCTCCTTAGTTTTGGACAGAAATGACTGACTCTCTCAAAGCGTAATTTTTTATCTTCTATTTCGTTACAAAAGCATGGTAATTCCAGTTGTGTTTATTCACATAATTGTTCCAGAGCAAGGGCCTCTTTCTACTTCATTGCCACAGGACTTTTCCTCACGAGAATTTCAGAAGATTCAGATGAGGCAACTATGCAAATGAAAACTTCTCTATATTGTTCATAAATCTTCTTAAGATGAGGTATTTAGGAGCAGTGTAGCCAGGAGTGGGTTTGAAGCATTTTTGTTTGAACATCTTCAGTTATGCATGCAGAAATAAATAAGAACAGAACACTGCCACTCCCTTGCTGCATGGCCTCCAGTACGTACTTTGATCTCTTCAGGCCTCAGTTTCCTCATCTGTTAAGGAGGCGGAGAGAGGCTTGGTTTAGCCCTTTCAGCCATGATGATTTGTTGTTTGAACCCTGCCTTTTCTGTGAGAGGTCTCCTACCCCCTGAGGTGCTACACACACGCGCACTGCTTTGTTGAGTGGCCACCACAATGTCATGGTGATGGTCCTTCCATAGGACGGATCTGAAGCCTGCTTCCCTTCATCTTGGGTGTTTCTGCAGGAGGTTAACAGTGGGTTCCAGGAGGCATGGAAAGCCACAAAGTGTGGCATACACAGCCATTTGTGCCTTAGATAACTCTCATCCAACGTTCTTCTTTCTGAATTCCTTCCGCTGAGATAGTGTAGTGTTGAACCCACTTGATGGTTAGCAGTGAACTTTTAGACAGGGTTTCCCATGTAGTGTATGGGATGATTCTAGGTGATAGTTGGAAAGCATTACAAAATTTTTTTTTAATAGTTATATGTCTATCTTAATGCAAAAGAAAAAAAAATCACATAGCACTCCAAAGTCATGATCTCATAGCTATTACTACTTAGGGAAAGACTGCTTTTAAAGAGAAAATAAGTCAATCTAAACAGAATAGCAACTAAATAATAAGTAAGTCATAACTTAAGTGGTACTGGGATGGAGCAAAACCAGGACTAAAGTTTGGGAAACACTGTTTTAGAGTTGTTAAGGATTGGGGGAAGTAATAATTCTTTCAAGTCACCAGGAAACAGTAGGAGCCTGGGAAACAGTTTTCTGTTTTTTGTTTTGTTTTTTTTAGCCAAATATTGTTTTTTAAAGGAAAATCTTTTAGCTCAGTTTACCTTTAGAATAGACTGTATGACCGCATAAGATTTTAAAAATCAAAACGTCTCGCAAGCTGTTAACTCTGTTTTTATATTTAAACAAGTAGTGTCTGCCTGTCACAGAGGAGAAATTAATCTGGAAAGGAGGATTTGAGTCAAGGGAGAATCAGCCAGGGTCCACCCAGGCAGCACATTATGATAATATATACGGAACCAGCTGGACACTGAGCAAAGCTGACATTGTGTTGTCAGGGGCAGAATCGCCCATCAATTTCCGAGATAGGATTTGAGTTCAAATGACAGAAAGAGCAGCAACTGTGTTGAAACTGATGCATGGGGGAGGGGTGGGGCAGGCAGGAACCAGCCAGGCCTAAAGACAGGAAGTGCTGGTACCTCCGGAAGGGGGTGGCTCTGTTTTCTCATCTGGCTGCTACCCTTCCTTCTAACCTTAACATCTGTCAGCAAGACCCACCTGGGTCCGTGCATGATTAGACCCCATCGCAGGGGGAGCTTACGGGCGCTAATTTTAACCCCCAAGAGAATGGAGTGTCTGCAGCTGGATTGTGGGCCAGATCAGCCTAGGAAACCAGATTCCACAGAGCCACTGCTTATCCACTGAGGAAGCCCAGTGTGGGTGTAGTGGCAATTGTTAATAACCACTGGAATAGTTCTCAACTTTTAAGCTAATTGATTTAATTCCTTAATATCTTAACAACTCTAACCATTCTTCTTTAGTTCATTTGCTAATTCATCCATTCCATCAGTCATGTATTTAACATATATTTATTGACTGCCTACAGTATTAGACAATAGGGATGCAGAGGCAAACAAGGCAAGGACAACTATTGATATTATGAAGTATATGGTCACATGTGTGCATATTTATGTGTTGATATTAAGCAAATACTTGCACATAAAATTATTTAAAGTATAATATGGAATGCACTGTAAAGGAGCAATACAGACTGCTGAGGGAGCTTTAAACAAGAGGACCCAGCCAAATCAGGAGAATCAGGGACGCTTTCAAAATTTAAAACAAAAATGAGTAGCATTTCATCAAGCAAATAAGAAAGAGCATGTCAGGCATAGGGGAAAGCATTTCCAGAATTACATGTGAGGACAAAATATTAGAAGCTTTGGGGAGGACTACTAGGAAAGGCAGGTTCGGTTTGAGATCCATTTTTGAGAAAATAAGTTTGGAAATTTCTCATCAGTTGGTGTCTCTTTTACTTGGAGGTATGGATTCAGTGTATTTTCTTAGGCTAACAGAATTCTTTGCCCAGCAAAATGCCAGCGTAAGCCAGCGTTTTGAGTGGTGATTTTTCTGTTAGGATAACAGCCTCTGAACATTTACTAGCATCAGATTCAGTGCTAAGTGCTTTGTATCCTCTCTTCTAATGCTCTTAACCACCATGGGAGGGCAGTGCTGTTATTCTTTCCAACCAGCAACGGGGGAAACTGAGGCCATCTTTCAAAGAGTTGGTTGTGGCCAAAGAGAGAAAGAGTTACTGCAGAGTGTTTGAACCTCCAAGTAGCCGAGGCAAGGTGGTCATCACCGCTGTTCTTTTCCACTGTTTAGTCAATGCTAGTCCCCTCACATTGGACTTCAGAGGTGGAGAGAAATTCTCCTGCTATTCGATCATGTAATATGATTCCTGCTTCAATTGAAGCAAATTGACGGCGTTACTCAAAGGCAAATTGAAAAGCCAGATCTGTGCCAAATCCCCAGGGAACGCTAGTTGGCACGTGCAACGATATATGGGAGGGTGCTTTTCTGGGTTAAGATAAAAAAATCCTGGTATCACGTCACGCTATCGGGCACCCCATCTCATCTCCCTGTGCCAGCCCTGCAACTTGAAATGCTCAGTGGACAGAAATGAAACTTCATAGAAATTAGGTGATCATCATCCTTATCAGATGAATACGATGCCATCAGCATGATTTTAGCATCCTTGAAAAAAAAAAAAAAGACTTACTTAGAGACAAGAGAAAATCTGAGGCTTGGATTGTAGGACTTTTATGCCAGCCTGCCTTGGGCAGGTTGGCTGGGAGATGACCTAGTAATTAAAATCCTACTTAAACGTATGCTGTTGGTAAGTCGTAACAGAGGCTCCAAAAGACATGGGAAACCAGACAGTAACCAGAGAAGGAAAGGAAAAGTGAAACAGAAAAGTAACACTCTTGAGCCCATGGGGCACAGAAATAGATCTGAATTGGCCAAATACTTATCTGACTACTAAGCATGAAAGCAGAACCAAACTACTAATATATTTTTATCCCAGTCTGTGAAATTAATCAATATTTTATGTGTGAACATATGCTCTTGAGTTGCTGGCTTATTTAATTGACAGTTGCAATCAGTAGGACACCAGTTGTTCAAACCCACATTCTTCACCCACAGTTCTGGGGAGAAAATGGGGAGCAAAGGCACAGTTTTTGTCAGGTTTGGGGCCTCTTCTCAACACATTGGTTTCTTTCATCGACCTTGGGGCAAAGTAATAGAAGTTTCAACAGAGGACCATATGTAAAGTACACAAAAGTAAAAGTAGACATTGGCTGTTACTTAGAAGACTGGTTAAAATGAACATGGTTGGTATAAATCGAGAACTTTCTTTAATTCTTTACTATTCTTTGTCTACTTCCTTTCTGAGCACAGTTGGAGGCCAACAATAATGAGCACCTACTATGTGCTGGGCTTGAGGCAGGTGCTTTTAGGGGCATCATGTGTGGGATGATGGGTGAGGGGAACATATCACAGCAGTTCCAATGTATTTTAGCATTTCTTAGTCGAGGAGGGGAATATCGTTTTGGTCATTCTTTGCTAAAATCTTCTGGCTGAATCATCAAACCAGCTGTGTTCTTCCAGTAACTATTCTCTGTAAGAAATCTGTAAAGTCAGACCTCAGATTCCTCTACCTTTCAACTTTGGCAGGATCCTAGGAACCCTTCTTGATTTGGTTAGCTAAAGCCTGTGGAATCCAACTCTTGTTGTCCAAAAGAAAAAAAAAAAAAAAAAGGTTGAGAAAATGTTATTAAGGTACTGTTTTATGGTAACCTATTTAATCAGTAAACTTTTATTATTTTCTTTACATGTGCAAAGTTCTATAACGAACACCATTGAGGTGGATAATATCCAGATTGCAAACGCAAGTAGAGGGGATCTACCCTACACTTTAAAATTATAAGTGCTGCTATCCCTCGCGTTAGATGTTCAAACTCTGTGTGTTTAGCAGCCCAACTTGTAACAATAGAAAAAGCTTCTCAGCCTGGAGGTCTGGCAGTGTTTTCATTGTTCTCGTGTTTAATTTGGCACCTGCAGTATTATATTAGGATGCCATTTTTTGAACTTGGAAATAGAAGAAGGTAGAGAGAGATTTTACTATAACTCATACGTGGGGCTGAGTCTTAGGGGGAAAATAACTTTACTTGGAAATAAAGTAGTAATATTCTGTGAAGTTAATAAATATCCACCCTCTATCTTGGGAATAAGGAATTGCACAACTAAGATTTTATGGGATGTTGGCTGTATTTATATGATTAAAGTGAATATTTTAGCCAAACTGAGCAGAAATTTTAAGTAAATACCAAAATTGAAGGGTAGTTTGGGTGTTTTAAATATTTGACTTTATCAACCAATGTGGACTCTCAAAGTCTCAAGTTCAAGTGAGTCTCTGAGATTCAGTTACCTCATTTGTATAGTGGAATTCAAAATAACATCTGCTTACCTACTACTCTGGGTTGATATTAAAAATAGTTAAGATAATATGGGCAAGCCCTTTGAAAACTTAACAATGCTAGTTAATTGTCAGGTATTGGTTAAATGTAGAATGCTGTCTATCTAGTTTGTGAATGAATGAAGTCCCTGCCTGCAAGGTATGCGTTGACAGTGGGTTGCTTTGCATATATATATATGTGCATATATATATGTATATGTATATATATGTATATACATGTATATACATACGTGCCCAGCTAAATGCATACATAGATCAAGATAAAAGTTCAAGGGAAAGACATGAAGTTCACTGAAGGGTTAGTGTTTTGTAGACTGGGATGGAAAGAAACAGCTTCACACAGAAGGTCAATCTTTTTGGCAAAGTACTGTTTGGGTGGAAGCGAGTGATATAACCTTCCTGAAAAAGAAATGGTAGGGCTGTGCATAGTAGGAGACAGTAGGTTTGGAGAGCTCATCATCATCACCTTCGTTTTCCTCTTCCCCATCTTCCTCCTCCTTCTGCAACTCTTCATGTTCTTCATTCTCTCTCACATTTATTCATAGCATACTCTGGGCTGAGCTCTGTACACATAGGTTAACTCAGGTAAACTTCTCAGCAACCTCATGAGGTGAGTTCTCTGTAATTAGTATTCTCAGTTTAAGTGGTTTTAGAAATGGAGACTTAAGAAAAGTAGTGTGCCCAGGCTCGTAAGTGGTGAAGGTGGAATGTGAACTGAGGCCTCCTGAAGCCAGAGCTGCCGAGTCCGGCCTCCAGTTTGGGAGAGGTCTGTGTGACATGAGGCAGGAAGGGAGAACTGGTCAGACTCATGAGAGTGAACTTGATGCTGTAGGCTAAGGGGAAACAGCAGAAAGGTTTTGAGCAGGGCAGTAACGATTTGAAAGCTGGCGTCTGAGGAAGGTTAATCTGGGTTTTGATATGAAGAGGGGACTTTGCACATAATTAAGTCCAATAGTAAAATGAATCACAAACAGGCAAGTGTGAGTGTTCGCTCTTTGCAGCCCAGATTGGACAGCCCAGACCCCAAAGAGTCATTGTTGAGGAAGCTGAGTCAGTCCTCGTGGAGTGGAGTTCAAATGCAAGCGGAGTTCCCACTCTCCTTTGCTCCTGTGTCTGCATAAATTCGGTGATACACATCCCGGTGCTCGTGACGTCACTGATCATCACCACGGAAACATCTGTGCTATCACAAACACTGGAGTGCGGCGTCACTGAATGTGTCAGGGAGGAGAGGAAACTGGCTCACCATGATAAGGCTCTCAATAATAAAAGTTCACTCAAATACATTAGCAGTAGCAGCCTCGGTCGTGGAGGGAAATATACGCATTACTATTTTGAAAAGCACAAAGCCGAGTCTGTGCATTGCTAAAGGTTGGGCAAGGTTGATTTTGAGATGCTGCTCGCATTCAAAGCACAGGTTCCTTAAAAAGTCACTATCTGTGCTGTCTTGCATGATGACAACAGAAATCCTTCAGGAGCAGGGAGCTTGTCCCCCAAATTGCTTATTGAAAATCTTCTGCATAGCAGAGGAAGTCTGGCTCGGAACTTCTGTACTGTTCTAGAAGAGGCTTTGAACAATCAAGTAGAATTGTCAGTGGTTATGGTTTGTGTTTATTGTTTGATGAGTCAGTGGCAGTATTAGTTATGGAATGGCAGGAATTAATGACTGAAAGATGATCCTGGATCTTCCTTTGATGGAAGTTGCACACTGGTGGATCAGGTCATGACTGCATCAGGAGCTCAGGTATATTTAGGTTTGGTTTGCATGGCGTTTAAGTAAACTACATGTTTGTTGCTTTACAATGAAAAATAAGGAGCTTTTATATGAAAATCTTGGAAATTCTGTTTATATCCAGAAGAGCTGGTAGTGCTGGACCTACCTTCTCAAATGACCACAATTAGGTCACATTGAGGCGTTGTGTCCCTTGTGGGCAGAGCGTATACTCTATAGTCATCCACAGTCCCGACCTCTCCCACCATGTTTCCCCTGGCCCATTTTAAGTAACTTACCATCCTATCTGGCCCTGTGAGCATTTTATTTTGTGATCATTATTAGAGATATTAGAGAGTAATTATTCTTAGTAAAATTCCTGGCATATGGAGGGTATCCCATAAATGGTAGCTGTGATTATTATTTATCAATTTACAGGCTCAAGTATTTAAGATTAATCCTCAGTAGAACTTCCAGTAATGATGGAAATGTTCTCTCTGTGCTGTCCAATATGACAGCCACTCGTTACATGTAGCTATTTGCCGGTTGAACTGTGGCTAGTATGACTGAGAAAATAACTTCTTTAAAAAAATTTTTTTTTAATTAATTAAAAATTAAATTTCAGTAGTTGGATGTGACTAGTGGCTACTGTATTGGGCAAAGCAGATTTAAGTGATAGGACTAAACATCCAATCAGGTGTCCTTGTTTAGAATAAAATGCAGAGAATAGATACTGGGTCTGTATGTGTGTGCATGTTCCTTTTACAGGAGATTACTTAGAGTGGGCTTCATCGCACAGGATCACCTACTTCCAGAAAGGCAACCACCCCTTATCACAAAGCTAGAATTCTTGGCAATTTAGGGAAAGAAAGCTGTAGGTTTCCACGATGTTATGTGTACATTCCCACCAATAAGAAGAAATCGTCAGAAGTTTGAACTGGATGTTTCACTGCTCTCTGGTCCCTGACTGTCCAGTTAAGGGTACTGCGTGAATATGACAACTAGCCTTGTGTGTGAGAAAGCCTACATTTTTTGATGAGCTGCTTGACCCTGCCATTCATAAGAGCACAGAGCCAAGAGCCAGTGTTAGCGAGGGGACTATGGAAAGCCGGTGGGGCCCTGCTAGCCTACCGAAGGATCCTACGTTCTTAGAGCTGAGGCTCTGTGGCCTGCCATCTTTGTGGTTTCCATCACAATCTCACATGGATCACATCTAATAATCACATTGCAGTAAACCAGCCACAAAGCAGGGTTCTAAAAGATCTCTCTTTCACGCAACTTATTCATTCATTTGCATGCCGTTTGCCTGAAAGTTCTGACACTGACTTGCTTTGTTGAGCTCAGTAGTCAGAGGCCTCCCTCCCTTCCTTCCTTTGTTACAGGGTTGGAAACCCCAGAACCATCTACCAGGCTCTGGCCTATTGGTAACTTATGAGCCTCTGTCCTGAAACCTGCCCCAAGCCAACTTTTCAGCTAATAAATAACTTCTCTGCTTCTAGGGATATATGCATAGGGAGGGAGGGGGCAAAACAGAGGTCAGCCTGTTTTATTCAAGATGAAGCTCTGGATTACAGTCTCCCTCGCCCAAAGAGACTCTCTTAAAAAAAACATAGAAAACCTAATGAAAATGATAGAAAACTGCTATTGCAGCTAATTTTATCAAATGATGACTGATACCAATCTTATTGTAATGGAAAAAAAGAGAACAAAACACACGAATCTATTTTGCTTTGGTTATTCATCCAATCAGAATTATGTATCATCTGTTCTTATAGTCAGATTTACAGAAAAGATGCCAGATCTTCCTTTTTTTCTATCTTGTGGGCAAACATCAATGGAAACTCCTATTATAACAGTGAATCGAATGAATCCTAGAATTCAATAGGAGAAGAGAGAGACAAAGCCCTCTAACAACAAAAAAGAGTAGATTCTACATACTTTTAAATTTCTTCTTAGGAAAATTTTTCACAAAAATGTTTTCTAGAAAAAAGACCAAGCTGATATCAACTGAGAGTAACTAATGAAATGTTAAATTATCTGCATGCATCTGTGTTTTTAATGCTGAATTTAGTCCAGCTCCCAGACACAAGAGGCTAAAAATTTATATTCAGATAAGGAAAGACAAACCTTGGCGAACAGATGGAGCAGAGTCCAGCATAAAGGTTTAATCCTATCAGGCCGATTCCTGTATGGCCATCTGGGTGATCCGACACACACATTCAAGGCCTGTTAAAAATACGGCTCCAGCCAAGATCAGCGTCACAGATTTTCCACTAGACTTGCTCATATTTGCCTTTTTGATTTTCCAGGCCCAGGAAGATTACTTGAAAATAAAGACTTGAGTATTCCTTGAAAAAGCGGTGACATGTTTTTGTTGTTGTTGTTGTCGTCGTTGTTGTTTTTTAGCCTAAAAATTGTTTCCTCTTTGTACAATATTGGGTATCCATTTTTGGAAAGTTATTCTCATTTCCCTTCTTCCTTGGCTTTCATACCTAGAACTTTTCTTATAACAGGATAATAAGGAGAATTGGGCTAAACATTTTGTGCATGAAAGTTCTCCTTGTCAGGAAGAAAAAGAGTTGTTTATTTATTGTATAATCAGAGGCAAGTGAATTTACTATTGTTGCAACAAATATCACAATTGGATCCATGAATAATTCATTTCAAGTATTCTCCCACCCTCCATAATTTTTCCCCATTGCTTTGCAATGGTGTGGCTGACAACCATACAACAAGAAAAAAATAAATAAATAAAGCTGATGGCAATATTTGCAGTTAGCTGCCCTAGGATAAATATTTTGTACATTTTAATTTTGGATTTGGCAGATCGAGCATGAGGTAGAGAACAGTACATTCTGACTTCCTTGAGTTATAAAATTCTGAGCTTCTAAAGTGTTTTTAACAAACAATTTTTGCATATTATGAAACAATGCTGTATTGCATGTCATCAAATCAAAAAGCCTTCAACAAGTCTTTCAAACGCAATTTAGAAGTTACAGGTACATCAAAATGTCAAGATTTTTCACTGCTGAATTGTTAAATAACCCTGTGTAGCGAACCTGTACTGAATTCTGGATCACAGTTAGACAAACTCAGAAATCCAAAAGTACTTGCCCTGGATCCGTTGGATTACAGTTGTTGCACCAGGATTTCTGTTTTTCCCTTCCTCAGATGCTATATTCACTGATTGTTGAGGAATTTTGCTAATTTGGAACAGAATAAGAAAGCTACAAAATCAACAGGAAGTAGATACAACTTGGGCTTGGACTATATTTAGCAAATGGCATAGTTTGGAGTTTAGCTACAGCTCACTGCCCCCACCAGGTTAATTCTGCCTTAATGCAAGTGGGTGTTGGGTCTGCATTTCCATTGACTGACCAGGAGTTTTTCCTCTTCTCTTTGTCTGTGAGGGACATTAACGCTGTCAAAGCCAAGGGCTTTCTTGCCAAATGAAGTCACTTTGGAATAAAGGATGAAAAACACTTGAAATTCTTGATCTCCTCATTTAATATTTAATAGATTTAATTGCATCTGGTGTTGAGAAATCTCTATATCATGGGTTATGTTTCTCTTCAGAATGACAAACACATCATCGTGATCACCCACACACAGGAGGGGGGGGGTGCTCTTTTGCATATATAATATATGATTCTTTGCCAAGTAATATCTAGATATGCTAGTGGATGGGGCAATAATGCAGACCAATAACAAAATGTAACAAAAACCCTAATAACATGATTAACCGCATAAAGCAATTACTGAAAAAAAAATAGAGGAAGGCAGAAACAAATCTGGTAACTCAAGTTAAAGCAAGAACATACGTGTTACAAAGACCGCTACACACTGAGCAAGGAAACTGTCCAATTTGTTTATCTAATAGCTGACCAGGAGTTTGTGGCGAAGTTTTCGCACGCTGGTGCTGGGGTTCGTGTCAGGCATTGTCACCACTACTGGTTTCTCAGGCATCCAGTTGGAGTGTGGGTGAACCCAGAACAGATTTGCCTGCTGTACGTGGTGAAATACAGAGGGCCAGTCTTCCCACTGGGGCAGAGGGTTCTCTGTTTGTCCTCCTTCCTGGCCAGTAGCTACCAGCTGTCAGGATCAAAGAACGCAGGTGTTGGTATTACTGAGCTGTGCGCAGTCAGGAAAGTCATTTCACTCAAAAACCCAGCAAAAACAATTGTTACCATTTAACAGGAAGAGGAGATACCTGTGTGCTGAGTCCAAGTGGGGGCACTTTATGTCCCCAGCTGTCTCTGGAACAGGCTTGCTCCCAAGTACAACTTCACCAAAATCAAGAAGATACAAGGGAGAAAGGCCTGAGATTTTATGGGGTCACAAGTGCCCCATAGAAATGAGCTGAGCTCATGAGTTTCGCAACATTTTCTGTCAAGTCTCAAAAATTTGAGACAATAACATGAAAGTCAGTTCCTCATTTCTGAAAAGATTGCCGTTTATATTCATTCCAGGCAAGTGAGAGCCTTAAAAAAAAAACATTCTACTTTGGAAGGACTGAGGCCAAATTCACCTCTTCAGTAAATTTAGCTGGCTATGTTAGCAAGTCGCTGGATTGAAAGTTTCTAGGAAAGTTTTATGATACACTACATACTCTAGAATGATGAGACTGTAGGGTATTCTAGTAAATTAACAAGCTCTGGTTAATGGGGAACTGATGATAACGATAACTATTATTATTTATGAGTAGCTAGTGTACTATATGCCTGGAAAATAGTAAAATAACAAAACACAAGTAGGCACTTCCTGCATTTTGCTGAAAGTCTATGAGGTGGGTACTCACGTGGAAACTACTGCTTACAGAGGAGATATGCCTTAGAGAAGGTAAATGACTGCTTCAAGGTCATATTGAGTGGTAAATGTGGAATTTAAACAGCTGGAGTCCATATTCAAATACTATAACACTCTGAATGCTAAAATCAACTTAACAGAATTGCATCTTTCTGTCTTTGCTCAGAAGCCAGTCAGGGCCAGCATCTCCATCTCCACCGTAAGCACTGGTATCTGCTCGGTGAAAATGCTCATTAATAGAGTTCTGGTTAATAGAATGCTGGAAATGGAGAGTTTACATCTTTTTCATACACCACACACAATGGAAATGGAAAATAACCTTATATCCACTTTAGTGGAATTTCATCTAGAGATTTAGAATACGATTAGAACATTTCTAAATTGATACATTTTATCAACTGATTGAGTGTTGTTTTCCCCAGTGAATTTAAATACAGGAATGGAGGAAAAAGCCAAACAATGTATCTCTAACGAGACTTCCATAGCAGGACATCAACTGTCTCAAAAAGGCTCATTTTGGAGATAAAAGATGATAAATGCTGAACCCGGATCATCTATACAGTTACCCCAAACAAGTGAGGTATTGATCACAGCACAAAGAGATTTCAGAGGCAAAAGTAAGAGCAGCCTCAGGCCCCTGCTGATAGCTGCACACACCACTAATTCACCTCAATGGGCAGGCACCTCTGAGCTCAATTAACCCTTATTCCCAAGGCCACCCATAAACCCTGAGGTAAACATGGCTCTCCTGGCCCTCGCTTTCTATCAATGAAATAGATCATTTCTATTGGAGGCTGAGGGGCGATTCCAGCTTATAAATTCACCTTGCCAATAAAGAGCCTGATGCTTCCAATGTGAGTGAGCCAGCCCTCAAATCTTGTAACATTGATTGTGTAAATCAGAAAAAGTTTTAAACCACTAGGGCATCGGAGATTTCTTCTGACTTCCGTGGCTACTGGGAGGAAACATAAGCACTCTGGAGGTAGAGGAGACGACATCACTGTCCCCTGGTGCAATTGTCTGCACACAGAACATTAGTTGTTAAATATGTACTGGAGGCTGCACGATTTCTTTCTTTTTATACACTGCCCCCCTCGCCAATTCTTCCTTCTCTTTCCCTCACCACAGCCATTGTTCAGAAGCAAATTGGAAATCTGGTAATTAGGCCCTGACTCACAGTGTAGTATTAGCGTCCCGAGCCAAAGTTCAACACCCTGAAATGAAATTTAAACCAATTAATCTGTTAGATTTTTATCGCTTGTCCGTGTTTTCTCAGCAATTCCCCCAGCACGTGGCCTTTGATCAACTCTCATAGAAACGCTAAAATGTGTGGCTGCTGCTAGCAAGATGGGAGTGACATTAACATGGCACTCATAAAACAATCAGAGCAGAGAAGCCCTCAAACAGACGGGGCATAGTAATATTTAATAAAAGCGCACACATAATCTTCGGAATTAGCATTTTGTGCCTTGCAGTACCTTTGGGAGAAGAGCTTTTATTTGTGGAGTGATCATTATTATAACAAAGAAGAGCTACCTAATAATTTCCACTTTAACTCTGCAACGTGCCATGAGCGTTTCAGAGCCATTATGCTAAACCGTGGTGGGGTAATCATGTTATTGTCGTAGTTTGAAGGAAGGAAAATCTCCTCTACTTTGGTGGCTGTTGGGGGTGGGGGGCGAAGGAGAAAAGAGGCAAAAATAAAAATACCCCAAAGTTTTGTTTGTTTGTTTGTTTGTTTGTTTAAATGAGGTTTACAGCCAGGAACTGGCTTGCTGTCTTTGTGATTATCCAGAGTGTGAAAATTCATTGGGGAAGAAGAAAGAATCTTTTATTAATTAAATCAAGATTTGGCTGGTGAAAATGGTTTTGTATTCAAACCCCACCCCTCCCCCATTTCATAATATTTTCTTGGAGATAGAATTGTATTGATTATTACACTCCTGGGCTGGATTGAGTTCTTTTATAAATCCCTTCACTTTCAAATTCCACTGAATACGTCCACTGTGACTATATTAAAAACTCTCTCTCCTTGTCCTCACTCTGCATGTCTCTGGATATCCTGAATGAAAGAAAAACAAGTCTGGCTATTTCAGATGTTGTCTAAGCTTTTTCAGAGAAAACTTACCCAAAAGGAAATGAGGAAGAGAGGCTCAGGGCATGTTACTCAGCACAGCCAGGCTTTTTAATATCCATTTGCTTTAAAAAGTACAACCCTTATCTCTCACAGACTCAAGTTCTCAGTTGGTATTTAACCTTTTATTATTGTAATGTATTACCTTAGTATGTGCTCATGGAAAAAATTCCAACCCTACAAATATCTACAGGGTAGAAGTCTCCTTTCTCTGTCAAAACCTCACTCTAGTCACATTCCTTTCTGATACAGACCCGCTGAGAACAGTTGGTCTCTATCCATCCTTCCAGACCTTTGTCTGTCATACCTGTTCCCATGTAACTGCACACACGCACACACACACATGCACTCACTTATGCATACAAGGCTCATGTGTATCATTTTTAAATAAATAGGGTCATGTCATTTTCTACAAATTATTTTATTTTTTTTTACTTCCTAATGTATTTTGATATCTTTCCATGTCATTTTATAGAATTTTTTTCATCCATTCTAATGACACTCTTAAGAGTCTATAGAGTGGATGTAACATAATTTATTTAACCATTCTCTTTTGTGGGGTACCTAGACACTTGGATATTTTACTGTCAATACTGCTGTGAACATTTGGGTACCTGTAATTGGGGGTGTGTATGCAAGTATTTCCTGGGCTGCTGTTAGTCTGGCAAGTTTGTTTGTGACTAGATGTAAGTTACATTTACCCGTAAACATTTCGTTTGGCCAACACATTTAAAATATATATTGAATAAGTTGCCAATATTTAAATAGTGGGAAAAATCTGAGTTCCAGTCTTCTGAAAGATCAGAAGACCAGACCACACTGGGCCCACTTTTGTGTGGAGTTACCAAAAGCTGGAGCTGAGTAGCAGCTGACATCTTTACATGGGTACATATTCTGCATTTTACCAGCATCCTGTGATTTCCCATTGCCTCCCCTGTTCTGAGTGTCCGTGGCCATCCATCTCATGCTTGTTCTGAGACTCTGAGCTACGTTATTCATTTGTGCTTCTTGACCTGGTCTGTATGGATCTGTGAGTTAACAACTGCATTTTGGCCAGATCCCTTTAGCTAGGCACAGTGTTTTCTACCTTGTGCCATTGATATTGTAGAGTTCTTTGTATTGGGGGACTATTCCATGCATTGTTAGATACTCAGCATCCTTGACCTACAGGCACTAAGTGCCAGTAACATCCTTTCCCCAACCCTCTCTTTCGGTAGGGCAGCCCATGATTCCTTTACATATCTTCCGAACTTCCCTGTGCGGAAGTACTGCCAGGCTCCCTCTCATGACTGCTGTAACATACGTGGATGTAGGGACACCTTTAGAACACGTTGAGGTCTAAATTCAGAAAGGGCCGCACAACTCTCAGCAGGGGTGGGGGTTGGCATTGAGTACAGAGGCAGCATGAATGGAGAGATGTGCTCCTTTTTCCTGGAGTTCTTCCTTCAAGACTCTTTTTTCCTCCTAAAAACTAAGAAGATAGTGTCATATATTGTCTCCTTACCACGTTATCTCTGGAAGCTTGATGGTCTTCCTTTCTTCTGACTAGTCGCCATGTAGCTGTGTTTCTGGACAGTCGCTCACAAAATTTGAAAACATTATCATTTTCCTGAGTAAATGTTTTAAAGCATGCACGCACGTGTACAAACACACACACACACACACACACACACACACACACACACACGCATACACCTTTTGTATTTTACCAATAACAAATGGAAAGAAGGGGGAGGCTCAAGTCTAAAATGGGCAGGTCTTGGCTCTACTATTGTAACACCTTCACCACAGCAGGGTCTCTCAGAGGTACCAGCATACTCTTCGGCCTCCTCCTCTGCAGTGATGAGAAAGACGGGAAGAGACCACACTTGCCTAAAGAAATATACTTAAATGGTTCAAAATATAAAATTTAAAAAAGTAAAAGAAATCCGCAAGCTCATATAGATATAAACACCAAGACTCCTTTGTGGCTTTTGAGGGAAATCACAGGGCCAGCATTTAGTGATGCCATTGGATTCCCCACTTTGCCATTAGGCAGGATTCCTTAAAGACCAGTTCAGTGAATCCAATACCCTATTATTCTCAGAAGTATCCAGGGACATGAGTGTACCTTTGCTACTCCACCCTATCAACTAAATATACTGAGTTAGGAATTAAAAATTAAGATTTTAAGGCATAAACTAGAATGTTTCTAATCTGCTTTTAAGAATTATACATACTTATTCAATGTAGTTTATTTCTCTTATAAATTGCTTGAAATCATACATTATATTCTATCATTGGTTTAGGAGTACTGGATCATGCATTTAAGCTTTTTTTTTTACTTTTAAAGAAAAATTTTGTTTAAGAAGAAGTCTTATGCCTGTGGAACTCGGATCGTAACCTTTATATGTGTTAAAAATGTGACAAGAATTTTCAAGTCATGAATCATTTACGGTTTCTTGATTAATTATTTTGTTTTTGGGAGAAAGTGGAGGAGAGAAAAGGCATCTAAACTACCCAGTTTTAGTTGTAAATGCATTACAATGAGTTCAGCCAACATGAAATGTTTAGTTTGGATATTTCCTAATTTCTCTGTGCAATTTTATAAGATTAATTTGAATCAAAATCAAACCCATTCTACTTGTTTGTGTGGTGGCACGTGAGCAATGGTCCCACTGGGCTGGACTTAATATTTTCTTTTCTTCTTGCAACAGTTAAAGCATGACATTTTGCCAGATTTGTCAAAGTCCAATAATATTTTTGCCAGTTTTTTTTTTTTTCTGTTAAAATTAACTGGTACTCTCACTGGCTTCAATACTTGGAAAATCAGTCTTGGATACGTACTAAACTTTTCGTTCGAGAGGAAGGTCTCATCCTCTCTTTTTGCACAGTATATTCCTTGCTTTAGAATTTTGCTTTGTTCCCATTCATGTAAGTAATCATGAGACAAGTAGCGTGTCATCGTGGAGTTAAAAATCCTCAGTGGAAAGAAGGTGCCCTCTGAGAGATTTCAAAAACATAATCCTACAATTACATTTATGCCCAGCAATTCTGTTGAAAGTACACCATGCTCACCAAGCAAACCACCTCCAGTCTGTTTAGAATTACAGTATTTGCAAATTATTTCCCTTCTCCAAGGGCCATTTATAATGGAAAAAGGAGAGATATGAAATTTTGAAAAAAGTCAGTTCTAGAGTTTTATGCCTGGGAATGACAACAAAGCAAAGGTCATGGTTCTCTGTGGTTCAGCCCTGACTCAGCTATTTGGTTACATAATTCACCCCAAGTGACCTGCATACTCTGCATCTATAAAATGGGATCCATGACATTTAATGAAAAAAATCTTAACGATTTTTAACAAGGAATGTTCTATGTTAGTGTTACAGACAGAAGGCATGGAACAAGAATTATTTCTTGCTCATGCCTCCTCTTTCACTGCCCCCTGGACAGACATGTTTATCTAAAAACTTATGGGCTTTCTTTTCAGGAGATATATTTAATTATGAAGCAATCCTATAAGGTTTCCAGTGTGTTCCGAAGAGTCACCCATTTTTCATTTTTTATAATCTTTAGCATTTCATAAATTAAATTTGCTTCTGTGTTTGAAGTTGTAAGATTTCTAGTTTGAAAACGATTTGGGTAAAAAAAAATATGTATCTCGATAGAAAGAATGAAAAGAATGCTTTTAAAAACTGAAATTTCACCCTTAGGTTTCAGGTCCTAATGAGGCTAGGAAATGCTGCGATCTTGAGGGACTTTCTGTTAGTGAAAAGATAAAAGATTTTTTTTTTCTCAACTCTTCCATCATTAAAGTTTGGTTCTAACAGCAGACTCCTTCTCTTTTTCATGTGTGTTGAAAAGCAGCTACTCCCTGTATCAAAGCCATCAGCCCGAGTGAAGGATGGACAACGGGAGGCGCGACTGTGATCATCATAGGGGACAATTTCTTTGATGGGTTACAGGTCATATTCGGTACCATGCTGGTCTGGAGTGAGGTAGGTGTTGTCTGAACATTAATATCTAATAGCTTGGTCTAGTTGAGGATACTGTCTACACTTGAATTTCTAATAGAGTGTGTAGAATTTAGTGGTGCCACTCTGGGTGGGCCAGCACTAGTCTACAGAACTCTGGGGAACTAGGTAAGATGGGTTGGGTTTACAAGGAGGCAATGCTTTCTGCTGGAATGACTTCCATCCCCTGGACCATAAGCACTGGGAGATTTTCGTTTGGTCAGTTGTCCCGTTGGGCTTACCGTGGTGTGGAGGTCCAACTGTGTATTGGGATTGGAAGGGATACGCAAAGTCACAAAACCTATAGGAAGAGCCTAGTTTAAACTCTAACTAGGTAGTAGTCTGTGAATATTTGTAGGTGGAGTCTATTGTAAACCTATCTTCAAGGAACACCATTCGAATGACAGTAATAACTTAGGTGTAGATGGTTCTTCACTTATTCAATGACTCTTCATGAGAAATTGAGTGATTTGTCTGAAGAACGTAGAAGAACCCAAGGCCTTTTCCAGCCCTGGGAGTTTACAGGTCTTGGGCACCTCAGTGTGTGACTGCAGCCATATGAGATGACTGCGTTCTGTTCGCATAGTGCTTTCCAAGCACTGTGATCATTATTTTAACCCACCAGTTGATTTGCCTGGCAATAATCAAATGAGCTCAAGATTACTAAATGTAGACATCACCATTATATAGTCACCATGGCAACCTTGCCTTTGCTTTCTAGATTCTGAGCCTAGATTTCTTAGCCAGTGTGCTCGGGACCCTTTCTTTTTCACCTCCCCAAAGTTTACAATAAAAACAATGTTAAGGGCTACAAGATATCATAGAGCCCATGCATCTAACTCGCTTTACAAGTAGTCATATGAATTGCTAAACTTTATTGAGACTTACAGATAGGCACTGCGCTGAGCTTTTGCCATAAATCATCCCAATCTTCTCTCTACACCACGAGGTAAAGACTCTTAGCATGTATTTTTTTCTTGGTAAAGATACTGAGGCTTAGAGATATACAGTTACATAACATGAAAGCAGCCATCCAAGGAGTGAAAGTGATATGTATGTGGCCACGCAGAGAAGTCAGTAGCAGAACTGAAGCCAGAACCCAGATTTTTAATTTCCATTTCTAGTTGTCCTCCCATGACACCACTGTTAGTCCATCTAGATATTTTATTTGTGTTTTCTCTTTAGAGGGGGCCACAGAGATAAGCAGTTAAGACTGTGATCATTGAGTATATTTATCTTTCCAAAGCAGAGCCTGTCCTTTTTAAGCATTCTCTGTGCGCTTTTCACTGCCAGTAACCACTCAGGCAAGCCCTTTGCCAGCCCACGCTGTCGCTGTCTTTGTATTTCTCATGCAGCCAACAAGCGGTATGCACTTGGCCAGAGAATCAAAGCTTTAATAAAGCTGAATCAAGGATGGGTTTCTCAGTCCACCAGAATAATTGTTGTCCAAGTTGGAACATCCCAGGCATGAAAGGTGAACTGAACTCCCCCTGCTGACTGCACCCCATTCTTTGTTGGAATTATTGGGTTGTAAAATTAGAAGCATCACATACATGACATATTTTGCTGCCAACCTGGTGTCTTCATCCCTGCTGAAGACAGCTGTCTTCACAAGCATGGCCTCTCCCATGTCTCGTGGGCTGTATCTACATCCCTTTCTATCCATCATTTCTGTTACTTATTATGGAAATTGGAGGAGAGAAAGAATCAACAGAAAATAGACTTCTTGCTCCATGTCACTGCAGTCAATGTAAGGTCTGAGAAGTGGGACTTAGAATTGGCAATAAGTCTTATCACCCTCTGAGACTAAGGAGGGTTAGTCTGAAGCTTCCGTTAGAACCTCATGCCTGTCTTAGCCCAAGTGCACTACACCAGATGTTGAAAAAGGACTTGGACCCACCATGAAATCATTTATATCCACCTTGTTCTGAGTCAAGGTCCCCCTGTTTCTTCTCAGTTCCCCCACTTTCTTTGGGAACAGGTAAGGGAGGTTAAATTCTAACTGAGATTTATTCAAATCACTTTAGAGAACTGTTTTCATAAAACAAAATAGATGGAAGTCATAAAAAAGAAAACCTATTAAGGCAATACCTTCATCCTCCTCCTTCCTCTGTCCCTCCATTGTAGCTGCCTTAAACGTACCAGAAGCCCCTCTTAATGGGTCTGGGTGGATCCAGCCAGGAGGTGGGAGTGAGGGATGCATGCTCCTTCTTTGCCCATCTGCTCCTCCCAACTGCTCTCATTTGGAGCTATGTCATAAATCAACTATGACCCTTTCCTGGTGGAAACCTAGAGCGTAGATTCCCAAAATGATTGAACAGATGTAAATCCCCTTCAGTATGAGCAGGTGGGTGTCTGAATGGAGGAGTTTAATTTGGGCTGTTATCATGATAGCCCCGACATTCAGAATTTTTTTGTTAATATTCTAAACTATATATATATTTAGATTTTCATACAGATATGATTTTTCCCCCTTCCTTTTACTGCAGGGAGAGAATTTGGTATTGCTCCAAATAAAAAAAAAATCTGTTGTATAATGGTAAGAAATTGAAAAAGTTATTAAGGGTTTATTATGTATAGGCACTTTATGGATATTACTTTATTAAATCCTAATGATAGCCCTGTGTTAAATATTTTCATTATTCCCATTTTTCATTAGTAAACTAGGTGTCAGAGAGGTTAAGAAACCTGCCCAACGTCACACAGCTTGATAGTGCTAGAGATGGGATTTGAACTATAAGGTACAAATTTTACAAAGGAAATAAAAGCCCAGATAAATGAGAGAACAGATGGAATTCTGAGAGAGGGAAGAAGGACAGAAAGAGAAGAGAGAAAAAAAAACATGCAGTGTAATCAAGGTGGTGCAGTAGAAATCATAGTAATTACTGTGGTTGTTTTTTTAAATCAAATAAAATTACATAAATGCCTTTTATTTTGGTAAGGCAGAAAATACCAATTAATTTTGGGACCATTTCTCTAGGCTTCCATTGGATAGAATGAGAACTTAATACAGTGACTATTTAAGAGAAGATATCTATGAAAAAGCTATGGAAAAATGCAGAGTAGGACTTAACGTTCACTGAGCATTTAGCTCTTGCAAGGCACTATGCTAAGCATTTGGTATGGCTCCCGTGCCAGTCTTATGACATTTGTATACCATGTTGTCCTCATTTTATTGACAATGAAATCAAGGCTTGGGAAAGTTAAATAAGCTGTTAGTTATCAAGTGGCGGAGGTGAAGTTTGAACCCAGGGAGTCCAACGCACATGATTTAGCCTATGCCTAAATTTTACCCCAAGTGTTTTTGCTGCAATGGCCCATGTGTGTAATGCCCACCACTGCCATTAATACCTTGTGCTGGGGGTAGCTTGACAGTGTCACCTTCTAAGCTGTGGTGGGCTTGGCATATAGAGAATCAGAGGTCAGAGTGGTCCCTCCATTTTCTAGTAGTCTGTGTTTGGGGTTAGAACCACCAGCTTGTAGGAAGATTTTATCCTCGTGCACGATATATGCCTTGTGTTGGGGGAGAGGACAACCTCTTCCTTCATCTATAAGTCACTTTAGACAAGACAGTTAACCTGTCTGGACCTCATCACTAGAGTAAGATCCCTATCTATCTGGAGTCCTTGTTTCCCGACCACATGGTCTCTTGAAGTTACGCCACCTCTAAAACCTAGTACTACTAATTTTAAATGAACTTTGATCTCTTCTCCATTTTCTCACTCTTTAGCCCAAAGCACTCAAGAAGCAGACTGGTGGGACAGGCAGACAACATTTTAAATTAGCTGCTGATGCTATTTTTTGGAGACTTTTTTTTTTTTTTAACTGAAGAATTTAAAAGAGTCAGAGAACATAGGACTGGTTTAATTTACCCTCATCTGTGCTCTTTCCCTT
The DNA here is from genome assembly GCA_028627145.1 of Eidolon dupreanum. Taxonomy (NCBI): domain Eukaryota; kingdom Metazoa; phylum Chordata; class Mammalia; order Chiroptera; family Pteropodidae; genus Eidolon; species Eidolon dupreanum. Next base: position 12,050,097 of record CM053515.1, read on the forward strand.
TCAACTCAATCTTTTGCAAATGAGTAGTTTAGTTCATCTTACTGATGGCCCCCTGAGAGTTTGGAAAAAGAAAGGTTGGGCTCCATTGCCCCCAACTCTGGGGCTGCAAGCACCCAAGTTTAGGGGGAACCATGTGGCCTTCTTGTGAATTTGGTTCACCATCTTCGTTACTCTTCTTTCATTGTTTCTTGCCCTTTCTCGTTTCCCTCTTTTTGAAAAGCAACTTATTTTATTGACATTCTTGTGCTTATCCTGCCTTACCCCAAAAAGCTTTTTAAAAAATCTGTAGAGTTTTACATATAAACCCAAGAAAACCAATGGGGTTGATGTGGACTAATTTTTAATGAGATCTGAGTTTTTTCTTGACCAGAGATGTACTGGGTTGTTTTTGCTTTTCCATTAACATGTGATTTAGAGGAGGAAGGGACTACTGGTTTGTAGAGCTAATTGTCATTTTACTATTTCCTTCTGAATTCCTCTAATTTCTAAAACTGAGTGCTGGTCGGCTTGCCTGCTAGGTGTCTAGCACTGGGATAGGTACTAGGATGATTAAAGCTAGGCTTTATGGAGTCTAATGTTTTATTTGGAAAAACAACTTGCTCCCATGAAGCAAATTAGAGAGTTACATAACGTATTTATATAATCTTAAATTTGCAGTTGAAAATTTGAGGCAAGGTTCAAGAAGGCAGAGAGAATGGTATAGTCAGAAGTAGACCATTTGCATAAACAGTCGACAAGCTCCTGTTATGTACCAAAGGTCTCTGTGCTATGCATTTTAGGCTCTCATGATCCTTTTATTTAACCACTGAAATCTCTTGAGAGAATTTATACAGCTTAAGGTATTTAAGCTTCCTGTAAAAAAAAGTACAATGTGGGATTGGTCTGGAGCAGAGGGTGGAGGGAACTGAAGGCAGACAGTCATCCAAGCAAAGATTTAGATTGCATGGGGTAGCAGCTGGCAAAGAGCCAGTCGCGAGACCAGGATATCAATTGCAGTCCCTTCATTGCCCAATCAGAGGATCTAGATTTTGGTCAGTATTGGTCACTGGGCCTCAGTTTCCCCATCTGAAAATGAGAAGCTTAAACTAAATCCTCTTGGAAATCAGTTATGATTCTAATAATTCCTTTATCTAGCATTGACTCCCTTGAGAATTCCTTCAAAGTAAGAAGGAGGCAGTGATGATGGGTAGGAAGTAGCTTCTTTTCTTACACTATTGTTCTTTACTGTTTTTTAGAACACACTTGCAATCTATAGATATCATGGTTATTTGCAAAAGTATTATTCAAACTTTATCAAAAACCCTTTAATTAGCCACAGAATTGGATCTTGCTATTGATATGTCTTCAGTCAATATTTTTACCTTTCACACTTCAGATTCTGATATCTGATATAAACCTTATACCACAATGTTGTTCTAATTCATCTTCCAGTTAATTCTATGGAATATTGTATACTAGTTCTTTGAGATATCAGTAGGTACCCCATGGGAGATTAAGGAGGGAGGCTTTTTTTGGTAAGTTTGGGAAATGCTGAGTCAAATAAATTCAACTGGTTTTTGGTCTAGGGCTTTGCAAAACTTTGGAGGTATTGACATGCACTGTGAATATCTAAAATGTAGTACACAGCATGTCCCAAACTTGGTGACCACATAACCTTTTTTCAGGAATCACCTTATAGAAAGATATATTGATGATAGCTGAAGTGCATTTGGACTTCATATTAATGAAGTAAGGTCATGAAATTCAGTCATGACATGATTGGGCTGGGATAGATGTGAGAGAATTGCCTGAGATATTTGCAGAGTATTTTTCAGTTTAGACAGGAAAGTTTAGAGCTATTATCCTTTTATGCAAGGCTCTGAACAGAATTTCTGTCATATTTTGCACCCAGTTTTGGTTAGTGCACCCTTGACATTAGATGCTACCTGAATTTGTAGGACAGCTAGATTTAAAGATTGCCTGGTCACTTAGTTCAGATGGGAGAAGCCAGAGTTTCATCACTGTGTGAACCAATTAGCCTTACACAGGGTATATATTGTCTTTTTCATCCTTTTGAATGTTTTTTTTTTTTTTTTTTCACCTGCATTCCCAGAGAAAGGAAGTCAAAAGAAGCCGCTGTGGAGGGAGACATATGGGTGAATTTAGTTGGGCAGTTTGGGTCTGAGAAGCAATTTTGCTGCTTGGGTCCAAAAGTTGGAAAACTAGGTTTTAAACACAATTCTTTATTTTTTTTCCTTTCCTTGCTATCTATCTCTACTTTTCATTCTTATTCATGCACAGAGCTCAAAGGGAGGACTGTAAATAAAAAATAGTATTTGCTCCTCTGTGACATGAATGAATGAATGGCTGCAACTCATATATGTTCCTACTAGAAGTTTCTCAGGTCTCTTTGTCCAGCCTTGATTTTTCTTGAACCACCTATAGAGTCAAAAGATTTTGGGGGCTTTGAGGAACTTCTCCAGTCAACAAGTGCAGCTATTTTATTTTGGAAGTGAGGAAAAAGAGGTTCCAGAGCCACACAGTGACTTGTCCTGGGAACGCATTAGCTCCTTAGTGCTGGGATAATGGCCCAGTTCTTCTGACAGTGACCTTAGCCAGGTTTCTCTTGTACCAGACTTTCTCATGATATTTCCATAGTCTTTTAACATACTTTTTTATTTTTACCAAACCTTCCCAAATTTTATACATGGTGGCATTGGCATTTTAACAACTGTTATCTATACCACATTTATATGGAAATCAATTACACTTAAATCAAAAAGAAAATTAAGAAAGATGTAGAAAGACAGTATCTCTAATATCATCTCTCGAAATTTTATAATATAAATTTGATTTAATGTAAATAGCTGGTCACTTATTTTACCTAGATTGAGGCATGCATGTATAAGTTTAATGAAAAGTTGAATAAATGTGTGTGCTTAAAATAACTCATAGTTGCCTACTTTTTTCTAAATATATAAATTGCCAGGTCTACATTGAACCTGTACTTAATGATCACATATTAAGTGGAAGACACTTAATGAAAAATTATAAACTTCATTTGTAAAGAATAAAAAGAGCAGTCTGAATCAGTTGCATTAAACTTTGAATATACTTTGAAGAACACTTTCAAGCCCAACTTATTTTTATGGGGAATCATTTCTAAATGAGCCAGCTATTTAAAAAAGATTAAAAATAGTCTAATGACCTTTTTAATACAATTACATAGTTACAACTATGCTCACCTTATTTCTAAAAATGCTTTAGTCTATATTTTTATTTTTAATGACTAAGGCATTTGTAATTTATCCTCTACATCAATAATTATGAGACAGTTAAAAAGGATTTTCAGATGACATTTTCAGCTAGTTGTTTACAGTGCATTCAGGAGGTACACGCATATGCCTGTAACTTGAAAATGGAAACCACAGAAGTGTGATGCATTTCTAATTTTAACGTAAATCAAAGACAGAATTCACACCTGGCTGCAGTCATGTGACTTTTATGAAGAAAATGGATATATATACATAGTGTTCTGTTAATTTCATATGTGTGCTCAGTGTTAATTGCTGGAATGGCTCCCTGGTGGTCTGTACTAAACCTTTCCTCCTTCTACAACCTTACTGGCTTCCTTTCTTAAAGCCACAATGCCTTACTTTGGGATTCAAGCACAGCCCTTAAAGCTCTGCCCTTTCTTGCAATGTCCTTCCCCACTATCCATCTTAACTTATGGTCCAGTTACATTTGAGTTGCTAGCTGCTCTTTATGCCCACAGTGATTTTTTGCCTCGGCACTCTTGTCTTGCTTATGCCATTCCTCGTTCCACAATGCTTTTTCCTTCTTTCTGTGCCTAATCCTTCTGTCCCTTAAGATCCAGACATTTTCCCTCACAGCTGCAGGTATTGAATGTTTTCTCTCTCTCTCATTCTCTCTCTCTCTCTCTCTCTCTCTCTCTCTCTCTCTCTCTCTCTCTCCCTCTCTCTTTTTAAAATTTCTTCATGGCTTTATCTCTACTATATTATGTTCTTGTAACTTTCACTCATTAATTATTGTTATTTAAGGAGATGCTCTCTCCCTCAGAGGCAGGATCCATGCTAAATTCAGCTTAGTCTCCTCCAGTGTCTAACAGAGCCTTGCACATGAGAAGCATTAGTTTGTACAAAATACGTGCACTATTTCATGTGTTCATTCATTCATTTGTTCATTCAAACAAATGCTTATTAGCAACCGTTGTATTCAGTGATGCTCCAAAGTGTCAGTACCAGATAGATAGATTGTAGTTTAGTTTTTGTCAGTGCATGTGTGGTTAGGTAGTTTATATGTAGATAAATTTATTGTGCAATAAGGATGCACATAAATACTTTCGTGTAAATCTGTTGGTTATGGTGAGGATTAAGTAGTAATAAAACTAATACATTAAGTGGTCGATACCAGTGAGGTCTTCTCCTAAACTCATTACAGGCATTAGATCAATTAATTCTTATAATAATACTAATTAGATAGCTAGCCCCTCTCCCTATCCCACCTGTCTTCCTGGCTAATAAAACTGAAAGCCAGAGAGGTCGAGTGACTTTCCAAAGGTCCATAGCTGGTAATTTGCAAAGCTTGGACTTGAACCAAAATCTGTCTGACTCTAGATCTATCTCTTAATTATCTAATAAGAATATAGCAAAACCCTATTTATCCAGAGAAGAGCATTATATAATAACTTCAAGTCTCCAAAACTGAGCATGAAACCAGAGCAAGCAAAATAAATAAATAAATAAATAAATAAATAAATAAATAAATAGCTAGCTAGCTAGCTAGCAGACTTTGGGGTAACCAGAACAGTAATTTTTAACAAACTATATTCTCTATTTTCCCAGGTCATAGCAAATTAGATGGAGCAAACTAGAGGTAGGTTGTTAGAAGTAGGCCCAGTGACAGTAGAAGTGACAGCTTAATGTCAGGGGCAGAGATGGAAAACCTGAAAAGCAGATGCAGAAGCATATTACTGTGCAGCACATTAATGACTATTCATAATGACAGTGGCCCTGAGTCATCAAGAAAGAAATGACAATTATATTCAATAGATTCTTTTTAAAACAGTGGGGTGTGTGTAATGCATCCACCAGACTTCCAGTGAACGCAGTTGTGTGGCCTAGTGTTAAAAGGGGTTTGGCTTCAGTTTTCTGTAGAACTTGCCTCTTGAAGGGACATGTTAAATGAGGAATTACTGAATATATGTGCCAGTATCAATGCATAGAGTATGCAAATATGAACTAAACCACAAACAAATGTTAGAATGAGTCTCTGTGCAGCATCTTATAGCCTTGATATCCTTTTCTTAGAGCTTTGAAAGACCCTGAAAGTCCTTTAATTAAAGATGAATTCATTCCTTGCTATCCCATCTATCAGTCTTTTGGATCTTATATTTTTCTTTCCTAATTCCGTAGGCAAAGATTCTGCCCTGCAAAGGGCCAACTTTGATAACAAACATTCAAGACATACATCTATCTGGCTTTGATTTTTCTTTTCTATTTTAATTTTCAAAAACAAAACAAACAAACAAACAAAAAGGAGCAGGAGCCCAGGACCCTAAGGCAGGCCCGAGCAGGGAATGATGATCCTTCTTGATTGGATTTAGAAAAACAAGCCTTGAGAAAGAGCTCATTGTGCAGTCTCAAACCACAGGGGCTGGCATTGCGGGTGTCCAGTCCTGTCCTTCTGGAATACTCTGGACCTCAGGAACTCACCAGTGCTTTTTCAGTTCCCAGATGGTCAGGATGGGATCCAGTCTTTAATGGGGCCCAATTGGCTCAAGATTTACATCCTGGGAAGCGAGCTGGAGAAAGTTTATTTAAAAAATAAATTACTGGAAAATAAATAAATAAATCAAGCCACAAAACCAAAGGTAGTTGAAGTATAAGATATTTATTTTAGCTTTTTTTTTCCTCACAAGCTTGTTATTTTGAAAGATGATCTTGTTGCTGTTTTGCTTTGTACAATTAACTGCATTGATTTAGGGACCTGGCTAGTTTCTTGATCAGAAGAATTGGGCAGTATACTTTTGTGAAGACTTACTGAGGATACCAGGAAGTTTGTGGGGACAAAATAAAAAGATTTTTTATCTTTAGTAACAAAATTTTTAAATGAGTTGGTATAGATAATTTACATTTTTTATAGATTAATAAGGAACTTTATTGAATCTGTATTCTAATTATTATTAGTAGTTAGTGGCATCATGACATTTATTCATTCAATGTCCAGCAAGTACTTATTGAGTGCCTACTAATTCCCAGGCACTGTTAAAACTGGGAAAATAGTAGTGAAATCAAGTAGGACAAAATTTATTTCCTTGTGGAGCTTGTATGGGACCCATACGACAGATAGGAAAATATATCTACATCTCTCCACTATGTATCTGTGTCTATGTCCACATGAGAGAAATTTCAGACAGCGTTAAGAAATACTGCTGACTATTCAAAAGCTAGGTTTCGAGTCCCCCATTTAACTCAATTTCTGAAACTTTAGTTTCAAAAGTCTCCTCTGACATTTATACATAAAGTTTATCTTTGGGAATTCATGTGACCCAACATATTTTGCTAAACATCGGTTTAAAGTTATTTTGTTGAAAGGACAAAAGGAAACCAGAATGTTTGTGAAACAGTAAATGCCTCCACTGGCTTTCTCTCACGTTCCTTGAGAAATCGTATACTGCCTTGGAGACTGGCAATTCTTGGGAACGAAAAAAATCTGTGTTAGGGAACTCAGAGAACTCTGATTAGGGAACAAACCAGAATATGCTGAGGACCTCAGGAGAGCAGCTGGCATTTCCTGATTTATATCGTATCCACTTTAGGCGAATAGAGATATTATATGGAGGTTCAGCCAGTGCAGTCACCACGATTATACACTTTTTATATTTCAACTTCCTTTAGGAACTCCTGAAAATAATATTTTTAAATGCCGTCTTTAACTACAGAAAGATGAATGTTCCAGAGTAGTGGGAAAATTTGTTTGCTTATTTGGTCACTACCACTGTAGTGTCTCTTTAAAAATTCTTAGCTGATTGGGTTTTGAAGCTTTAATTATGCTTTTATGTTACACTTTCCTTATTTAAGTGTCTGCTTCATGTCCATCACTCATCACCTGCTGCCTATCTCAAAAGAGATGGATATTATTATTCTAATTGAGGAGAAGGGAGAATGCTGTGAGACTTATTAATACATAAATTAAAAAATTAATCTGGAAAGTGCTTTAGGATCCCTAGAGAAGCTCTACCTAAACACAAAGCATGTTTAACATTATCACAAGCACTCCCACAGAGCGGATAGTTCGGTACGTTATGAAATAAGTAAACTGAGGCACAGAGAGTGACAGTGGGTGAATAGGCCAGTGTACCTCAGAACTCAGACACTTGGAGGGGTAACACCTAAAAAGTACTGTACCAATGTCCACTTTAGGCCTTTTGTAGTCATAAGTGTTTATTATTTTTCCAGAAAATAAACCTTTCCTTCCTTTTACCGCTTCTCTTTAAATCTTTGTTTTGGATTTAAAACAAAACAAAGCTTTTGAATGGTGAAAGTGATTAAGATTAAAATACTGAATCCTAAGGCAGTACTGAAAAATCACTGGTGTGCTTTCTAGTAACCCCAGGTATTCTTTTGGCTTGGTAGCTTGGAACTTCATTTTGCATTTATTTCATATGGACCTATTGGAAAACATGCATAAAGGCTTATCTTGGAATGGATTTACTGTTTTGCTGAGAAATAATTTTCAGTTCGCTTCTCACCAGTGAGAAAGATTATTTCAAGTACCTACCATGTTCCCAGAACCTTTGAGGATATTGGAGACATGGAGGACCCAATCCTCTTCCCAAGGGTAGAAATAGGGTGAAAAATACAGGTACCAGCAATTATGGAAAAACAATAAAGGGTCGTCGGGAGGGGCAACCTTAGTTGGATAATGGCAGTCATCAAGCAGGCAGGCCTGCTGCTTCTGATTGGTTTCTTGATTGTATTTCTTGACTTGCCTGAAACTCATTTTTCTCATCTGTGAGCCAGCTAATGCCCATACCTGTCCCTCATACTACAGGACAGAAGTCACTGTAGGAGCTTCATACAACACTTGGCATGTTGTTAGAAGACAATGAAAGGTCATTGCTGCAGAAGTCACCACCAAGGCCATCACCACTGTCTACTTAGTGTGAGCTAGAGTGATTCAGATAGTGACTCTTAGAGAAGAAAGTAGTTCCCAAGACTTGCTATTTTTTTCCCAGAATTCTACATGTTTCGTTTAACATATATTTTAAAATGCTAGGTAACTCTCATTTGCCTACCCTGCAGGTCATACTTTCAATACTGCAAGAGGCTTTCATAATAACCGTTTGCAGACTCGTCCCCTCCCTTGCCACTCCCAGATTCTGCAGACAGCCATTTAGGAGTTTTGCATCCACTTCCGCACAAGCCCACAACCACCATGCATCCACAGAGCAGTTCCTCTCTCCTGTTTCTTGCTCTTCTGTCCAGGACAGGCCCCATCCACCGCCCCCCGTCTGTGCTCCATCTTTCACAGCCACAGTTTCACTTTGCACCCAGAAGCCACGAGAAGCATGCCTCACACAGCCGACCAGCACAGGACTCTTCTGCTCTTGTGCTCTGGGTCTGGAAGAAATGCTCATATGAGCGGCTCAGATGGAGCATAATTACTGCAGCCAGTGTGTCCTTGGTGCTGGAAGCCTCCCTGGGGCCTTACAGAGACCATGTGTGCTTCTTTCTTTGTAACGCCACACTTAAAAACTATTTCTTCTGATTATAATATTAATGCATTCTTACTGTTCAGAAGTGAGAGAACTCAGAGAGGGATGCAGGGAAACCAAACTTACCTGTAACTTTACCATCTAGTGGTAACTTCTCTTTACACTTTGACAATTTTCCTTTTAGTCCTTCCTTCATGCAAATATGTATCTAATTCTTATATAATCACAGGCAATTGCACAAAGCTAATGTTATTCTATTTTGATCTTTAGTAATATTTTCTTCATAATAAAAGCATTACCTGCAAATGTATGAATTTATTTATTCCAGAATTATTTATATATGATTCTTATTTCCTGTGCACACACTTGTGCACCCCCACACACACACAAATACACATACATATGAGGAGGAAGAGAGTGAACGAGAAGACGAATCACATCAAGCCAGAAATAAACACTGTTAACATTTAGTTTTGAATTTTTGTGGGCCACATTTTTAGTATTATTTTCTTAACCTTTTTTTTCCCCCCTTTATTTCATCTTATCCGTTCTCACTGGAGTCACGGACCTTTGGACATCCTCTTTTTTTTTTTTTTTTTTTTTTACCACGTAGAAGAAATCTGAGCAGTGGTCTCATACAGGGACCTTAGTGCTCTTCTGGTGCATAATTTAATTTTAAGATCAACTTTGTTAGGGAATGAGAGTTAAACATTATCAGGTTAAGAGTAGTGAACTCTTATGAATAGAAATTACTGTGTCTAATAGAATCAAACATCTAGTAGAATTCTGACTTAAGTATTCTGACATAAGTATTTATTCCAGAAATATTTTAGAAATATCCCATTATGTAAGGCATTAATTTAAAAACTTCAGAGGATATAAAAATAAGAATTAGACCCTGTTGCTCATCTCAGAGACTGTCTAATGGGAGAAAGATTGTAGGAAAATCTTTATGGCACAAAGAAGATAGGATGCTAAGTGTTATAGTATAAATGTCATAATTATATAGATTCTCACAAAAGTGTAGGTGACTCTGACTCTTAGGATTAGGTAAAACTTTTGGAAGAGAGATCATATGGTCAGGGTCTGAAAGAACAAGTCGAATGTGAGCAGGGGAAAGTTTAGGCAGGGGGTGACGTGAGCAGAGCAAAGATGTCCAGTAGGGATGTGGTGCTTCTATGTATCCATATACCTGACTCTCCAGAACGCAGAAAGGCAAAGTGGGAAGTTTGACCAGAAAGGGAGATTGGCTGTCAGATCTAGAAGCACCTTGAATATTGTGCCAAGGAGTTTGAAATATACTTTACTGCATGCAAAGGGGGCAGTTTAGACAGTTGTGGATTTGAGTCAGGAAATGACATGATGAGATTGTATTTGAAGAAGATAATCCTGGTGGAGAAAGCAGAAGTAGAGGGAGAAAATTCAGAAGGCAATTACAATATTGTCATAGTCTGAGTAAGAAATGGTGACAACCTGCACGGAAGAAAGTAGAGAAGCAAAGAGCCAGTGGAGTTCAGTGGGAGAAAAGTCAACATAGCTAAAAGAAAAATTGAAGGGAGAAGAAATAAAGATGATTCCAAGTTTTCTATTTTGGGTGGTTCAAAGGCTAGCATTCCCTTAACTGAGAGAGGGAACACAAGAGCAAGAAATATATTAATAGGTAAAGATAAATTTAGCTTGGAACTTGTTGAGATTGAGGTAGCAATTAGACATATTTGGGAGATTCTATTACTCTGTAGCTAATAAAAATGTGCTTGGCCAAAGAGATCAAAGTTACAGGTGTATATTTGGAAGTAAATTTAGCTGAGGAGGTTGAGCCAATGAGTGAACTCAAGAAATGTTAGGCAAGTAAAAACAGAAGAATATATAGAACAAAACTTGGGAAATTTCTACAATTAATAATTTGGCAGAAAGGAAAAGTTAACAAATAAAGAAAACAGAAACTAATGAAAAAAAGGCAAGAGATCTGGACAATGCTTATTTACAGACCTAAGAGACTGGTTTCCTTTCTAGTGTTTCAAATAATTTTGGTTAACTTGTCTGACTGTCAGCCTTTCTCATTGGGAATACATATTCCACAAGGATAGGTTTAAAAGATAGTGAATGTGAAAGTGCTTTGGTAAATCATTAGACAACTGCAAGTTGCAGGTCTTATAATTAGTGTTACAGAAGTGAAGAAAGTAGAGACTTCCAAGATGAGAGAAAGCAGTGTCAGATGCTACAAAAGAATATTTAGTTTTAGCTCAACTCATTTGGTTTGTAACTTAAGGAATTTAAATCAACAGAGGAAATTTGTTCTTGAATCACTTTGAACAGTATTTCCTAAAGTATAGGGCACGTGTCCCTGGTAGTACAGGAGACAATTTTGGATTTAACACAGACAGTAAGTAGAACTGAATCACACATGGAGAAAGTCATTCTCCTTTTGTTTCTCCTGTAATTCTTATGATTTATGTTAAGAGAGAAAGCCTCAGTTGAAGCAAATAACTTTGGTAACACCTAGCACAAACTAATCTCTATTTTCAATGAACTTCGGGTTGTCAGCATCATCTAGTTAGACTTTAACAACATCATATTAACTTTAAGGATACCATCTGTAATGCCTTCTTGTTTTGAGAAGGGATACCAGTTTTCTAGTTATGGTAGTGATAGAAATTTTCCTTTTAAAACATTATTTTAAACAAAAAGGTAATCATTTTTTAAAAAAATATTAAGTACATAATTGTTTAGGTGGGATTTAGACATGGCAAAACTGAGAAAGTATTCTGATAATGGAAGTTTGGAAAATTTAGACTTAAAAAGACATCTTTACTTATTTATTTGCTAATATCTTTCCATTTCAGAGCACTTCCTCTGTTGCTTAGAGTGACTTAGTTCTATAGGTTGGAACAATGTGGAAATTTTATCCTGGGATGGGGGAGGGGGGAACCTTAGGTTCTAGACTTCCAAATCCAGATTCTGTTTTTCTCCTAGGATGTTGAATCAATTTTTGAAGTCACTAGATGTTTCTGGACTTTTGTGTCCTGAGACAAAAAAGTTTTAAATGATTGCTAGCATTCCTTTGAGCAATACCTTCTATTATTTTCTGAGTGATTAGTAAATAGGCCTATATTTTCAAATGGATAGACATTAGATAAAAAGTTTTTCCTCTGTCAGCCATCAATATCATGTGTCAGCGCCAGACTGTTCTCAGACTAACATCCACAGCTAGAAAAAACATCAATGAATTCATTCTCTAATGATGATTCATATTCTACCTCATTTGTGAAGAATAGTTATTTCAAGAAGAAATCTCTGCTTTAGTTAGAGCGATTGACTAGAATTGAAAATGAAATTATAAATGAAAATTTGTTTCAATTTTCTGAGCCTAATGCTTTATGCCAACACCCTCTCAAATCAGTAGTTTCATTGCAGTCACATCTAATCAATTCATCAAGGCCATGAGTTATGTTCCTCAGGGTAGCAACTCATAGGTAATAAGTCCTTATACTTAAAAAGACATCTTCACTTATTTATTTGCTAGTATCTTTCCATCTTTTAAAATTTATTTCCCCCGAGGAAAGGAAAGGCAGGTGAAATATTTTCTAACTGGCTGAAAGTTCTCCTAAGTATTATTGTGAATTATTGTTACTCTACATCCCAAGTAATTATTAAATACAAGCATACCACCTACTTGAAATATAGCAATATGGCAACTTCCACTATCGAAAACAGCCAGAGACTAGACAGTAATGAAAAACGGATACAGCATGGGGATGGAAAGCACACATACACATAGTCTTTGGATCTGAAAAATTCGAGTTTGTTACTGCCTTTAAAAAGTTTCCATGTGAACAATTTCTTCTCTATGATTAGATAGGAAGTATTTCTCCCTCTCATTTTTTGAACTACATCAGTGTCACTCTTTGCTCTAACAAGAGGATGATCTTGTACAAGCAATTTACCCATTTTAAGATGCTATTTTCACATCTGGGGAAAAAAGGAATAATAACACAAGCCATTGTTCTTCCAAATTAGTGTTTGTATGTAAAATTCTCAGGAATGTAATAGATACCTCCTAGGACCTCAACAAGTGTTAATTTCTGGCATTGCAAAAGCGCTATCTGAACAGTTGAGACTAAACATGCACTTGATCTTGGAAGATCATCTTTTACTGCCCTTCAGAGCCCATTTCCTATTCTCTACACAATATTAAACTTGATTTTGAGATTTTGGTGCTTACAGAATAGAAGAGCAAATTAGGTGGTGCAAAGGACATCAGGCAGAAAAAGACAAAGAAACTAAATAAAACAGTTTAAAAATGACAACTATCTGGGACCATTCAGTACAGGGTAAAACAATCCCTGATACCTCCGTAGTCACTTAGGGCTTTTCTACATTACTGCGTGGTATAATAAGGGGTATTCTGAATGATTGTCTTGATTTATCAAGGCTAAATTAAGTTACATATACTTTGCTTATTTTAGAAAACATAAAATGCATTTGGGAAGAATTTAAATATGAAAAGAACAAAATTTTAAGTAAAGATTTTTTTGTGCTTTTATGGGTAAACCCTTAGTTATCCAAAACGCTCAGCCCTGGAGATGATCTCAGTCTCCAGGGGTTCCAGAAGTATCTTTTGTGTGTCTCCAGCAATTCTATGGAAGAAGTTAGGCATTTCTAATTACTAAGTTAAAATGATCTTTAGGCCGATGGCGTTTTCTTCATGTTTCGAGAAAGAGCAGAAATTACTTGTAGAAGTTACTTGACAGAAATTACTTGTAAACTTGAGCTGTACCAACTTCCTTACATTCTCTGGGACTCTTTGTTAGACAGTTTACCCAGGCAGGACCCAGGGGCTGGCATTCATGGGCATTACCTTGATTCTCATGATGTCACCTGTAGTTTTCTCATTGTGTCACCTGTGAGTCTCTGGGCAAAACCTATGAATCAGGCCTGGCTTGTACATGAAAACAAAAGCCCTTTCTAAATTATACCCACAAAAACAGCACAAACATAAATTAGTGCAAACTCAAGTGTTAACCCAGGGTATGCTGGCTCAGTACCACAAATAGTGTGAGCTAAATGTATCTGAAAGGAATCAAGTAGTGGACAATTGCAGACAACATAGAGGACATATAGAATCCAGCACCACCCGAGGTCAACCAGTCAAATACCAGGGCTGGATTTTTCAAAGAACCAGATAATGCCAGTTTTATGGCCACTAATAACATTTTAGTTATATAAACAAAGATAAGAGTAATAAAAAATAAATTCTGCTTCACAGTGTAATCTGATTGCCAGCAGGACTCAGAAATGAACTTTCTCACTGAGCACGTGGCATCGTATAACAGACCAGTGACTGCTCTGCAGCCGCCTCCCCGACCTTCCATTTCCCTTTTATGGACAGCCCTTAGTTCTGCCAGATCCATAAGCTATTCCAGGGAGCCAGGTTCTTTGGTTTCCCCTTTAAAGCCTTTTGATTGTGCCTCTGGTAGTTAATGCACCAAATGGTCGGCAGGGCCATTTCATATGTGTGCTCTGCAGCTAATCAGAGTGCCCTGGCCCAGTGATCTCCTGCCTCTGTGTTTTCCACATGTTTAAGGGCTCAGTTCAAACACCAGGCCCACCAACTTCTGGAGAGGCATGGCAGAGCTTAGCTCAGAGTGGGGCATCTGCTTCAAGCAGAGATTTTCCAAAGGATATCCTGTAGTAGATAAATCATTTCATTAGGCCACATTCACTCTTCAAACCAGGAAGCAGAGTGCCTGCCGTGTAGGAAAACGCTGATAAAGTTGTTACAGAGCACTTGTAAATATTGTTGTCAGTGTCTTTTATACAGGTCCCACCAAGATTGTATTTAAACATTGACAGGTTAATTATGTGTTTTAAAGCTTTGTTTATTGAGAGCTGATAGGAGAGCTGCAAAATGAGTCCTTTACATATTGCAATGACAATTTTTTCCCCCAAATGTCTCTCCTAGTTGATTACTCCTCATGCCATCCGTGTGCAGACACCTCCTCGGCACATCCCTGGTGTCGTAGAAGTCACATTGTCCTACAAATCCAAACAGTTCTGCAAAGGGACTCCGGGAAGGTTCATTTACACAGGTAAGAACCACTGCAGATGGTGACAGAGAACTGCCTTGGCCTCGTGGGTCTTTCACTTGATCTCGTATGTATAAATGTGTATTTTATTTTTAAATCTAGTTTCTGTTAACACCTGCTTGCTTTATTTCTCCATTTTACCATGTGTATGACCAAGAAATTGCTGTTACTGTTTTATTATTATTATTATTATTATTACCATCATCATCATCATCATCATCAGCATCCAAGAATTCATATGGATGTCCATGTTGAATGACAAGATTAGTTGAAATAATTATTTGGATGCCTGAAGAAGCAGCCTGAGAAATAAGGGAAAGGGATAGAAGTGCTAGACAAATCGTGAGTCTCTGGATGTTAAGTCATCTGTGTTGCTTTATGGAGCAGGGATGTGTTTTAATGGACGGTTCCATTTTCTTCCAGCCTGGTCATAGTGTTTGTATTAGAGACAGTTGGCAGTTTTCATATTTAATTCTGGGTCGGTGCTTTCTTCCCCTATAAGCTGAAATTGGAACCTGGACCGGCTGTGTGGTAAGAAGCTAAGGTTACAGGATAAATGTGAATTCCCTGTCATCAATGGAGAGAACCAGGCAGGTTCTCTGTAGGTATACATCGAGTGCATAGTCTGAGCACCCAGTGTGTACTTCAAGAGATCCCCAGGTTGTAATGTGCAAACCAGATCCAGGGACCTGTCTACAATTCAGATTCTAATCCAGTAGCTGGGTGGTACATGTGACTATGCATTTCTGACATGCTCCTAGGTGAGGCTGATGCTGCTGGTCCAAGGACCTCACTGGGACTAGTGACTTTCTAAGGGCTTCTGCTTAGTACCAGTAATCTCTATGTAGCTGTCTCCAGGAACTGGTCCCCTGTTTCTGTCTTCATTCAATAAAGGACCAGTGCACTGAAGAGATAACTCTGTTAACATGTCCTAATTATAACCATACAATTAAATGGACAGATTTTATTTCACTGTGACATTTTGCCTCAAAACATCTTTCCTTTTGTATTTTAATACTAGGAACAAAACCAACCATGTTTCTTAATCTCTCTCTCTCTCTCTCTTTCTCTTTCTCTCTCTCTCTCTCTCTCTCACATACACACACACACACACACTCACACTCACACATACACACTCACACTCACACACACACATACACACACACACACTCAAAAATTATAAAAGCAATTAATGCATCCTGACCCTTGGAAATGCCTCCCAGCCCTTTAAACAAAATGCAGGTTTGGTGCCTGCCTGACGATTAGTTTTAGTTAATTGAAAATTATAGGATTGACCCAAGAGGAAAATTTTGTTTGCACTCCAATCACTTTTACAAATTAAGGAAAATTACCACAATTTTGTTTAGCTAAGGTTTCACACTGAGTTCAAGAAATTAGCTCAGCCATCCCAACAAAGTCAGCACTTTGTTACTGAGCACTTGAAAAAATAATAGTCTATCTGGAGTTTTGTGGTGTATACAAACGAAGCATAGAAAAAGCTATGATGCTTTATAGAAGTAGGCCAAGTGTTTTTAATTAGGCTCATTGGTTCAGCGTAAGTTTTGAAGAACAATCAAACTAGCAGATTAGCTGTTTCTTTTAAAGCTAGGATTTCTTGCCATTCATTTTTCCCATGAGAACTTCCACATAGCACTATTTTTTTTTTTTTTACAAGCCTCATTATGGGCCTGCAGGAAAAGGACCAATTGAAACTTCTGATACTGTAACATTCCCCACCATCATTCCGATGGATGGGAGTTTTTCACAATGTTCCTCATTGAACTCGGTGTTCTGGAACATATTACAAAACCACAGAGGCCAAATGTTTTCTCTGAGGAGTTTGGACTCTGTTTTTGGCCGAAAACATTTAGGCCTCGCTGGCTGCTTATTTACTCTGCTATTAAGAACAAGAAAAGGAGAAGAAAAAGAAGAAGAAAATGATGTGTGGTGGGAGGTGCGAGAGGTAATCAGGCATGATTCCGCTTTGGTGACAACGTCTCTGCCCATTAATGGTTCCATTTTGTGGTCAGGTCTCATTTAGAAGAAATTATTTTTAATCAGTGTTCAACAAAATATCCCCTTGAGCCACCTGGCCATAAAAGTAAAAAAAAAAAAAAAAAAAAAAAAAGTCGTCCCCATTAAATTACTTAACTTCTCAAGAGAAAATAGCTAGGGACCCATCATTATTTGGATTTTTTTTTAACCATTAAAAAAATTACCATCGATTTAAGAAATCACATCTTGGAGTACCTGTATCATAGGAGAATTAAGATCAAAGGTAGAAGTGGCAGATCTGCAAGTCTAGCAAAGTAGTTAAGGGTAAGAGAGCGAGATGCTTGGCGTGCATGCACGTGGAAGTGCCTGAAATTTAAAGAATGAAAAAAAGCTTCTGCTGATCTTGCCACAGACTGTGGGCAATAGACAAGAAGACTTGGTGTTTTAAGCATTCTAGGAGAGAGTCTAACCTTTCCCCGTGTTGAGAAAGAAAATTTTGAAGAAATTGGCACCGAAATTTCTCCACTGATGTAGTTAGCAGTCACTGTGATGTTACATCATTTCTAACAAAGGGGAATCTCTGTTAATTGGTGAACTGCACGTGGGCCTCTTGGTCATTAGCATTACATGCCCCTATCAAGGGTCATTTGTTCATGGCTGGGGCTGTTGGCTCCTGTGACTCAGTTTACCTCTCTGCTGTCACCACTTACTAGCGACGGCATCGAGATGGGTCGTAAAACTCCTCTGTTCTTAATATCCGAACGACCGCTCAGGTCGCTGCAAATGTGCAGCCCTTCCCTTCGATCCACCCACAGAAGCTTACACCTCATTTTCTTTAACGTCCACAGTGTTTCAAGATGTGAGGGTTGGTTTTCTGGATGGAGAGCCAGACTTCTTGTTTTTTAATGGAATGTCACTTGGCATTTTTTCCTTTTAAAAAAAGAAATACCCCAAGATTGAAAAATAACAACCCAAACTAAAGCACTGCTGCTGTTTTCTGAGAGTGTGTGAGTTTGGGGTGTATATATGTAGAAGTCTCTGAAAATCCATAATCGTTAAAAAACAACAACAACAACAACAACAACAACAAAACAGGAACAGCATGGCCTAATCTATGCAAATAAAGGCACGCTTTTTGGGGGAGGGCGGAAGGAATTTGACTAAACACAGATTGCCTGCGAGCTGGCTCCACTTGCAAGGACTCTCCATCCATCAGTTCTTCAGAGCAGGGACACCGAGGAATTCTGAGCTGCCAGATGTGCGAGTCTCTTGTGTTGGCCCAATCAGAGGGAGCGAGCAGAGTGAATCCCAGCTCTACCAGAACAAAAAAAAAGCTCAATAGCACTTTCCAGATCTTATTTTGTTGTGGCCAGTTACTCTTATGTAAATGCTGGATAAGGCTGAGTTTAAATTTTAAGTAACATTTTCTAACAGAAGGACACAAAAGCCCTTTCCAATGGTAGGACTGCTTTCGAGCCCTCTAACCGTGAGTCCGGTCAGTAGGTCCAGTAGGAAGTAAGCCTACCATAAACCCCCAGTGCCATGGGAGGGGTCTTCCTAACACCTTTGTTATTCTTGCAGCTCACTTGCCTGCAGTTGTTACATCTTTAAGTGACTTGGATCTTTTAGAATTGTAATCTCTCCTGCTAAGCTTTAAGTAATCTTAGAAGCTGATGAAAGACTCTTAGGAGCCTTTAGCTGCTTCTTCAAAGTTCTTAGAATTGGTTTTCCTGATAAGAAGTGGCCAAATCCAAATGCAGTTTTTACTTCATTCCAGTTATTTTTCCGTTGAAGAAGCTGTTACCGTTAGAGAAAATATGACTGGACAAAGGGGCCACCAGGACGATGTTTGACCAGTTTAGGGTACATGGAAAGCCGGACACTGCCTGCTCCTCCAAAAGTGGGTGGAGTCCATAGTGGGTGATCATCCAGCTGGTTGCTCAGATGTTGGGTTAGGTCACTTTTCAGATCATTTCTACTTCCAGGATCTCCTATTATAATATTATTCTCCAAACTACCTGTCCCTATGGAAGGACTAAACCAAATTTCTATGTATTAGTCTCAGAATTAACTTCAAAAACAATCCTTCCTGGAAATACTTCTGTTTGTACTTCAGGCTCACAGCGGCTTTGCACGTAGAAGGGGCCATTTCAGCCGAATATACTGTAAAACCTAATGACACCTACATCTTTCAAGTTTTTCTTGTTCTCCTCATTCCTCTTATGTTCTTCTTCTTCCCCCTTCCTCCTGTCTTCCTCCCTCCTTTCCCCACTTTATTTTCCTCCCTCCATTCTTTCTTTCCTCACTTCAAAAGGGACAGTATAGCATAGTGATTGAGTCCTTGGGTTCAAGAGATGATTAATGGGTGTATGTGGAACTCTCAGCCCTGTCTCTTACTAGAGAGGTAATTTTTGGGATGTTGTGTGGTGGCCCTGAACCACAGTTGCCTCATCTTTACAAGAAACAATACCTTGCTGTCATTGTTTTTAGTATCGGAGAAATACATGTAAAGCACCTAGCACGAGCTAGCCTGAACTCCTAGCTAGATATTAGTAGTTTGCATTAATAACTGATGGCCGTTATTATTATTATCCATTCATTCATATGTTGCTGAGTCTCCACCCTGGTGTAAATATTTAAAATGATAAACACCGTATTGTTTATCTTCTCTAGCATTTCCGTGGAGGTCTGAGAAATGCCCCTTAGGAATCTTAGTAACAAAACTGTAGGCATCATCAGTAAATTATAGAAACAAGTAACACCAATCAACCATACATAAAAAGAACAAAGTATAAATAAGGTAGCAAGAAAAAGATTTATAAATGTGAACATAAGAATTTTAACATAACAAATATTTTCTCAGGAATGGCTTCAAATAATGTTATAATAAGGCAGCCCTGATTTATAAAGTTCTCTGGTGCTGATTTTTCAGGAACAACACACTACTGTTCTCTTGTTTCCATCCCAAATTCTAGCTCCTCCTCTGGAGGCCATGGTAACGTGGGTCACTCTGTCCCTAGCCCTCTCCAAAAGTGCTAGGTTAGAATCAGCTTCAGTTCCAGGTTGCAGAGGTTTCAGGCCAGAAAGCTCTGTTTTTGGTTCTTGGAAACCTCCTTCACAAGTAAAGGATGCCACAACTGGGGATAAACAGTCATCAGTTCTAGGGGAGAAGTAGAAAATTTGCACCTAATGAATCTCGTGTTCTTTAGCCTCTTCTTACATCAATTCATTGCCAGATTAAGCTTCCAAAAAGCCACTCTCCTAACATTACCCTGCTGAGAAACCTTCCTAATTGCTCACTGCAGGTAAGATGGAGCCCAAAACCCTAGGCTCGGGGTTCACAGCCCGCTGTGCTCTGAGCTCAGTGCTTTCTCAGCTCCACTCAAACCAGTTTCTTCACTGTGCCTCAAGCTCGCTTTATATTTAATGACTTAAGACATGTTAATTCCCCCTATAAGATCCAGTTCAAACTCTATTTGCCTTCTGAAGGGTTCTCTGGCCACTATAGTGTAATGGACAGAGCACTGGGCTGAGGACAAGGAGGTTTGTGTTCTAGCCCCAGCTCTGCTGCTAACTGGCTATGAGACAGAGGACAAGTTGCTTACATGCTCCAGACTCCCAGTTTCTTCATTGTAAAAGAGTCCATTGGACTAAGTGACTTGATGTTCGCTATGGCTCATCTCGATTGACAAGAAAGGTCTCTGTCATTGGATCTCTTTTCTCATATGTGCTCATTCTTCATTCACTTCCATAGGCCTTTAGCACTCGTGTTCTATTCCTAGAGAGACACATCACAAAAAGTCCACAAGCTCCATAAAGAGAGAGCGACCCTTCCCGGATCTTATACTTTGCACACTGTGTTGAAGCACCTTGACTCAGCATCTTACTAGCAGTAGAGTTCTCTAATAATTGATTGACATATTGCCCAGGATCAATGGTCCTCATTGATTTTTGTGCTCTGGATGACATGGAATGTAAATAAGAGCTGTTAATTAAGAATCTATCCCTTTTCACTTGAAGTTTTATGTGTAGAGAACACAGTAGTTGGGATTGCTGTTGAGGAAAGAATGGGATTGGCTCTATAAATTTTTTTATCAGTAAAATGAAGATATTTTAACAGTATCTGCATCTAAGGAGTAAGTAGGTCAATGTATATAATGTGCTCCTGACAGTGCCTGGCACAGTATGAGTGCTCTCCGAAAGTAAACTCCAAAAGAGAGAAGCAGACAATGGGAATGTTTCTCCTGAAAATCCAAAGAATTGATCATCAGAGCACATTTTTATTGGTCATATATATGTACCCAGCTTTTATCTGTTTAAAGAAATTGTTTCTGTCTAGACCTTACAGTAGAGATCAAAAAACCTGGGGTTCTAATTCTGTTTTACTACTTTCTTTTGTTACTTCATTCACTCACCTCACAAATATTTCTGGATTGCCTGTTCTATTCTGGGCAATGTTATAAACCAGTTCTAGACAATGTTCTAATACAGTATAGAGCAAAACCAGACACAGTCCTTGTTCTCATTGAGCGTATAAGCTAAGAAGAAGCATAGATGTTCATGAGTTTCCTATTTCAAACCTGGTAAGTGCCCAGAAAAATAGGAACAGAGTTGCAGATAAGCTTATAATGAAGGAACCAAAATGCATCACTTAGAGATATTTTCTCTCAGGTAAAGATCACGTAAGCTGAGATTTGAAGGATTATTAAAAGTTAACCTGGCATTCGGAGAAGGGTGCTGGTAGGGTGGGTTTGGGGAAAGAGAATGAGTGCTTCTGCAGAGAGAAGCATGTAAGAAGGCATTGAATGGGAGGAAATGTGGCATCCTGGAAGGCTGTAAAAGTTCCAGGACAGCTGAAAAATCAGGAGACAGTAGTAGAATGGTGAGAGAGAAGCCTGTGGAAGCAGGCGGGGACAAGCCTCTACAAAGCCTTGTAAGCCATAGGGAAGGGTTTAGTTGTCATCTTAAGAGCACTGAACAACCATTGAAGTGTCAGAAATGACAGATGAACATGACCAGATTTTTATTTGGGCGGGGAAAAAAAAACTGGCGAGATGGAGCATAGGAAACCAGAATGGATGTTGGTTGACCTGTTAGAACACCACTGTAGTCGTGTGGGAAGGGGAGTCAGTGACCTTGACATTGGGTGGTAATGGTAGCGATGGAACAGAGTGAGAAGGTTCAAGAGGTGTGTAAGAGGAAAAATGAGCAGGACCTGGAGATGGGTTAAATGTGGGGGTGAGGGATTCAGCAGCTTAGGCTACCAGGGTTTTGGCTTCCTCAGCTTAATGGATGGTGAGGCCTTTCCACCTCTGGGCATCCCAAGGGTCTTGTGTCAATGAAAGAAAGGGCCTAAAAATGTTTTGCAAAGGGTAATATTCTATACGTATGTTAATTGTAAAGATGGGCCTAAGCAAACTGGCAGAACTAGGGAAGAGGCAAGAATGCATTTCTTTTATATCAGATTGTTTTCACTTAGGATTCAGTTGAAAGAGGGCTGTGTAATGAACACTTGACTAGCAATTCGGCCTTAGCGGTGTCCTAATTGGAAAAGACCCAAGAAGAAAGAAAAATTAACAGGCTGCTCCTGTCCACATGTCTTGAGTATTACTCCAAATGAGCCATTTACACACAAAGAAAAGAATTCAAGGCAGAGGGAATGTTTATTCTTTTTGCTTTTGTGATCCAAAGGGTAGGTCCCAGGCTTCTTCTCCACTGAAGGGAATTTTTTCACAAAATATGATTGCTCTTGATCTGATGTATGTTGACGTGATCAGTAATCCTGAGCCCACTGGCATTTGTAAAGTTAAACACTGTTGATGCCATAACAGGGACAACAGCAGCAAGAATCCCTGAAAGGACCCATTGTACTGCTGTGACATCCGTGAAACGAAAGCCGTTTCTGCAGAGAATAAAGCTGGTCTGAAGGAAGCATATTATTTTGCATATTTTATGTACATACTTTCCAAGAAATATGACCTTTATTTCCTATTTGGAGTGGAGCGTAATCAGAACTTGAGTAGCTAGTGTAACAGGATCATTAAAAGGGATATTTTCACTGACATTAGAGGTCTAAATGGCCACTAGGCCTTATATACAACCTTGGCTTTTTCCTGTCTACCCAGAGTTAATAAGTGATAAGGCCGGGAGAGAGATAAATCACAGAAATCCCTGTCCAAAGAAAACATATTGACTACAGCCAGCAAATAACAGACCATAACCAACGGTCCCATTCATCATTCATGTAATAGGGATATAAAGTATTTCCTACCAATGAAACCGTATAGAAGGAAAGGCAGATAAGCTTCTCCAGTCTAAGGCATGTGATTTGGTTATTAAGGGACATGAACTATTTGTCACATGGCTTTAATCTTTAAGATGTGTTGCCATTTCTAAACTATAAATTTCTGGTCAGGGATTAGAAAGCTATTAACAATAAAGGTAGAAACTGAGCTTTATATGTATTCTTGCCAACGTAATGCAATACTATAAAGTCTTGAACCTCTAATCTGTTTAGTATGATATAACATGATTTGGTTTTCTAAGCCAATAAACTATTTGGAGGTTTTCAAGGCTGTTGTTTTTGTTTCCTACCCAGCATCATGATAAATTAACCCTTCAGTTTTTAAACTGTATACGTTGAAACTTTCTCTAATATCCTAGAGATGGTGGGGGTGGGGTGGGAGGGAGCCTGAACTAAATTTCTTCTTTTTCTCCTTTCCTAAGATTTATTCCAAATGTTCGATGGAGGATTGTTTTCTGTTTATGTGTGCATGTTTGCAGTGCGTGTTCCTTGTTAACTAAGTGATATGGCGCCCACTAGAGCATTAAAACGTGTTTTTCTTTCTTTATTGCAAAGTAGTACATACTGATTTCAGATAAGTTAGAAGACATCCATAAAGCTAAAATAATAGTAAAGCTGACCATATTTTTACCAGTTCCTTAAATGAAAATACTCATTAAACATTATTTTCAATATTATTTTTAATGGCATATATCTTAGTCTTTTTCCTCTGCACATATCTGCCTCGTTACCAAAATAAGGAGTTACCTTACATAATTCTAATTTTTTTTTTCACCTAACAATATATCATAAACATTAGGGCGTTAGGAATTTAAAACAATTTTAATCTTTGATAATCATTTTATACCTCAGCAGGCTCTTATAATAAGATATATCTTTATTTTCTTGTTAAAACTTAGATACTTTGAATTCAGGTTCTCATCTCTTTTTAGTCCTGAAAAATCCACAGCACAGGGTCATCAGTTCTATATCACATTCTTTGGTGGCCACATTGGTTGGGATTCATCAGCCATCCCCAGGCCGGCGAGCAAGCAAGCGTATGTGGCTCAGAGGGCCTGATGTCTCAGCAGTGGGGACCAGCCCCCAGCATACATTCAGCCACAGCCTCGGAGCTGTTTTCATCCTGAAGCACCTCTGGGGGTCAATAAGTTCCTTACACTTCCCCCCTGCTATGTGAAAAGGTGCCATACTTTCTGTAACAAAAAGGGAACTCGTAAAATGTTTGACTGGCTGAGACTTAATCAAGCCCACTGTCATAACAGTAGAGCGGTCAGCTCCACCCTCCCCCAGCAGCCTCCCTCGGCAGGACAAGGCCTTCCTCAGAGGCCTGAGCTCCTCTGTTCACGCTCCCCCCCCCATTCTCTGCTTCTCCATTCTTGGCTCTCAAAAGCCCGTCTTGACGGCCCCCTCCCCTTCTATTCCCTCCGGTTACATGCCTTGTTTTCACACTCTCTTCTCTCTCGGTCTTCTTCCTTTTTGCATTATGGAGAGTAAAACATGTTTCTCCTGAGCACTCCACTTCTTTATTAGCCCATTTTAAAGATAAGAACATTTGGGAAGGCGAGACAACCCCTCCCGCTTATGGAGTTAGTAAGTGGAGGGGCCGGGCTCGGACGCTGGTTTAGGGTTACCAGGGCCAGCACTGCAGCAAGCCGCTTATTACTTCAGCTTATTCGCTTTTGGAATTGGGTGGGAGAGTGTGGGTATTTCAAGGACATGTCAGCTCCGACTGCACCTGGAGACTTACATCTTTTAACCAAATCATATCCTTATGAACATAATGCATACTCATATAGAAAATTTAAAAAACACAGGAAAGTCTGAACAGCTCCATTATGACATTCTTCAAGACAATCACTGTTAATATTTTTAATACTCCTTTTAATATTTTTTGTGTACTCTCCTGTCTTTTAATCAGAGTGAATCACAATATGTTTATATAATTTTGCATCCCACTTTGTAATTTAAATTATAAAATACGTATTTCATCTGTTAGTTCAAATTCTTCTTCAATGCATTTTTGTGGGTATATAAGAGCCCATTTTATAGCTGCATCATAATTTACCTAATCATTCTCCCATCATTGAATAGCCACATCTTTTCCTTCGTAGAACTTTTAACATCATATATGCCAGAACAGATCATGATCTTAACTCGAAGGTATTC
>CM053515.1:12075866-12098275 GCA_028627145.1 Eidolon dupreanum
CCCCCCCCAGACTTTCCTAAAAGGGCACTCAACTGTTAGTGAAAAGCTAAAAAAATAAAAATAAATAAATAAATTTTAAAAAGACCAGTTGTCCACTGATGCTAAATGTCATGAGTAGTGTAAAAAGTAAAATATATTAATTTCACTTTCTTAACTGCAGCTAATTAAGGGAGGCTCATTTAAAAACAGACCTAGTTTAATCTGCTAATAATAAATATTCAATTAAAGTTGTTCCTACTGTTTTCTCCTCAGAAGACTCTTTCACATACTTATATATGATGCATTCCTGATGTGAATACTTCTAAGGGTCCAGGCTGTAATGGAAAAGTGGCTTCAGGACTTTATAACTGCCCAAATTAAATACTATGTATGTAAATGGAGATCTGAGTGTAAATTTTGCATTGCAGTGCTTCAAGGAATTGAGTTCCTACATCCCGATACCTTTCAGCCAATCAGAATGAAGTGCTTCTCGTTTTATTTTATACCATTTAGCGTGGTTTATTGCAATATTAAGTACATGTTACAAGAAGCACATTGTTGTTTAAGACTCATTGATTTAAGCAGAACTATTCTTATAAAGTTTCGTAGGCTTTTACATAAAAAGAGAAGAGCCCCATATAAAATTATAAAACCTTAATGTAATATAACAGCCTATAATATAATAGTCTCCCATTTTCTAAAGAAGCCACCAAAAATTTTTAATGAGTTTATTAGAACTACTGTTTGTGAATTCTGGGATGTCATGTCTAATTAGACTTAATGGATTTAAATATTTCTTTAATGAAATCTGTAGCTTAACTCACCAGGGTTATATTCCTTGTCCTCCTGCCCTTAAAAATGATTTTACTTTATTTTTATTTTGGGTGGCATTAAAAAGAAATGAAAGACTATGATTCTGCCTCATTCTCAGATGGATATAGTGAAAAATACAGTGCTTATTATGAAGTTAATGTGAATTACCATGTAATTACCACTGGCTGCACTATAATGATTATTTAGTTACCACTGCGCATTCCCTGCCAAATAACACACATTATTTCATAGGAAGCTTAGAATTAACTCAAGTCATCCCGGAACTCACGGAGGGAGCATATTCCCCATCTCTTTCCGTAAATGCAGGTGCTGTTAACGTTAACATCTAAATAATCAAGCTCAGAGCAAACCGACAGCAGAACAGGGCATGAGTTTACATGATTTGATTTGCTGATGTTTTAAACACTTAGCAGGAGACAGCTATAGAAGCCAATTAAAGCTCTCCAAGGTGCATAGAGTTATCTCCTTTGTGAGAAACAATTTAAGGGAATTGCATCAGCCCTTTAACTGGAGGGGAGAAGAAGCATTAAGGATGAAATTTCAGATGCGAAGTGCTGATCAATCGTGCCTCCTTTTGTGTGTTTCAGCTCAGTGTTGTTTGGGCTGCTGATATTCGAAAGGATTTGCACTTTTATTTTGCAAGCACAGGGTTCTGTTAAACTTTTCTCCACGAAATGTTCCTTTGGCTATTGATTAGGATGTGCCGCTAAACAAGGCATTGTGCCTACAGAGTAAAACAAAAACAAAAACAAAAAACATGTCAGTACGTTCCATCCCTTTCAGATACTGCATCTTATTTAGTGTACCGGAATTCCCAGTTTAAAGTAATCACAAAATTTATGGAGAAACGGATAAAAAAGGTTGTAAAATATCGATTTGGGGAAAATAATAACACAACTCATCTATAATAAGAAGAAAAATGAAGCAATAATTCAGGGGGTATCGAGCGGCTTGCTGCCGGGAGTATCGATCCAGTCCTTTACGGTGTAAGATCGCACCTGGGATTGCTCTGAAAGAAAGAACAGCGTCCCCTCGCTCATTATTTCTCAGATACGATCGCCTTGTTACACGGGCCCTGCAGAGTTGGGATTGTTGCAGCTGGGAGAGGGGAGGTGCGCAATAATGATAATAAATAAATAAATAGCTCAGAAATCTATATTGCCTGAAAGCCACTGTGCCTGGTCTTAATAACACACTGGCTCTGATTTTATAAGTTCTCCATTGCCTTATCGCAGCTAATGACAATTCCAGTGCTGTGTGGTTCATTTAGGGACCAAACAGGTTGTCATCTTATAGAACGAGTTCTCTGGAAAGAATTCTTGTCTTGGCTGAAGAAGCTTGCATTTGTTGGATTTCTTCTTAAGTCACTAAATTGAAAACAATACATTTATGCCACTTTGGACTATGAAAAATGTTGGCTTTTGCTTCTCCATAGTATTGTTTTTATATTCTTAGACCATCTTCGACTAGGCAGCAGTATTATTGTTCCTAAGCAAAATCTTTAATGTGGCCTGAATCATTGATACTCACAGTCACAGATCATGAATTTATAATTGATCTGTAATTTCTAAGACACTAAATAACAAATTAACTCAGCAGCGTGCCATCATCACAGTAACTTTAAAATGGCAGACTCTATGTCATTGCTGAAAGATTCTAGGTTCTTTCTAGACTTTGAGATTGTCCTACAAGTAATGTATATTTTAAATATTTTCAAATATTCATGAATATGTTACTGTCACATTATTTTTTTGGAGGAGAGGGTGAATTAATATTAAAATTCCAATTTAATAAAAAAAAAAGTTTTTATGCCTGTAATATTCCAGGTATCTTCTAGATTCTATGACCTGAAAAGGTGAGGTTCTTGCCCTCAAGATACTTATATTCGCGTAAGGGAAGGAAAGCAATGCAGAAGTTGGGAAGTGAATAGCATAATTATCAGATTGGTAAGAGTGCTATGAAAGAAATAAGAGGAGTTATCTGGTAGGGCGGGAGGGCTTCTTTACAAAGTAATTAGTACAGTGGAATTGGGGCAGTATATAAATGGATGGGGCCGGTATATAAATGAACAGCACTTTGAGCCTGCACAGCATCACCCAGGCAAACACGTTTTTGTTTCTAAGCATCTGTGGATTTTCCCAAGTGCTAGAGCCATGCTGTCATTTGCCCAGAAGCTTCACTTCCCCCACCCCACCCCACCCCCCAGCCACTCTGTGATCATTATCTAGAAATATGAGCCATACCGGCTGACTATGTTCTCAGCAGATCAAGCTTCCTGAAATTTCAATAAGCATTGATCCATGTCATTGCGCCAAATCCTTGAAATTGTTGTTTCTATAATATTTGTCTCTCCATTTCTGACTCTGAAAGAAAAAAAAAAATAAGATAAGTTTCATGGAATAAGAGGGTGATGCCTGGTGTCAATAAAGGTGGATAGAGAGGGAAGGATGGAGAAGCAGAAAGAATAAAACATCTAAACACCAAGACTAACTCCCAAAATAGCTTCCAATAACCTGCAAAGCACAGCCCTCCTTCTTTATCCACAAAGTAAGATTGAAAGTCATCACTGCATCTTAAACTGTGTATATTGGAATTGCAAGATGTATAGTACATTTAGCGGAGACGTTGGTGAAGTGCAGAAGTCATTTTAACTTTGTCTTTTAATTTTAAAGATTTATCGGCTGAAAGAAAAGAGAATATTTATAAGCGTTCTTTGGTATTCACAAAACATGTATTTGCCAAACAGTGCAAAGAATGGAAAGAAATCATCATTATGAAGCTGGATGATTCAGGAAATGTGGTGATAAATATGGGAGTGACAACATATTATCTCAGCCCCTTCTAGCTCCGCATTTTTGAGTCATGATTATCAAGTGTATCACTTCAGAGAGTATGCTAAGTCAGTTTGAAGCTAAAAGAATTTTAGTTTTAGAAGAATAAGCAGGCAATGTTTGGGAAGTGCAAATACAATAAATGATGTCAAGTCATCTCCGCTTGAATAAATATATATTGCATAATTTACTTCTTCCCTTTAATTTCTTGTAATGAAAGGAAAGTGGCAAGAAACAAGAAAGCAATTAATTGCAATGAAGATGACTTAGCTTCTGTAGTGCCTGAATTAAAAAAAAAAAAAAGCATTAAGATTACTTTTCTAGTAGCTCATATATTTTTTTTTAATCACTGATGCTTTTAAATGGCAAGTGCATTTGAATTGTTTTAAAACATCATTTTTTCCCTTGTCGGCAAACAGATTGTCAGAATGAACTGTTGGCTGTTTTGTGTTCTTGTCCCAAATTCACGAAGATGAATGTCATATCATAGCTCATCCATTATAATCCTTCCCTGTTGTATGCTCCTTTTTACTTGAGACAGGCTGATTATTGAAAAACAAACTTGTGGCAGTCACTGTGGTTTTCACATGTATGCTAGTTCTCTATCGTCAGCACAAGGCCTCAAATGCAGTAGCAGCCAGTAGATACTGCATGAGTGGGCAAATGCAGAGCAAGAATGAGTGAATAAGAGTCCTGCTCTCGGGCCTTTGACAGCTTACTTCACCACTTCAGCCTCACTGTTCTTATCTGAATAATGGGGGAAATAAATATATTTTCTTCACTAGTTTGTTGTAATGGTTAAACTAGATAATATGAGTAAAGCACTTAGTGCATTGTAAAGGGTGCATATTAAGGACTCAAAGAAATGGTGGTTCTTATTATTGACCTTAAGTAGTCCTCAATCTGTGAATTGATTATCTGACAGTCTATTTCTAATTGGTTCACCAGTGTATTTCTAGTGCCTCGGACTATGCTTAGTCCAGAGTACACGCTCAAAAGAAGTTGTTGACTGCATGAACACTCTGATTCTCATTAAAAAATAACAATGGCTATTGCTGCTAACTCTTAAAGGGCACTTAGTATGTGCCACATTCTGTTTTAAGTATATGCCATATTTTTAGACATTTAATCTTAAAAAGAAACCTATGAAACAAGTATGATGATTATTCTCACTTTACACATGAAGAAACTGAGTTAAAGGGGAGTTAAGAATTTGCTTTAAGTCATGCAACTAGAAGGTGGCAGAACCAGGATGCAAGTGAAGGCAGACTGGCTTCAGACCGCAGACTCTTGAGCATGTAGCATCGGCTTTAGAATTCAGGCACAAAAGTAGTGTGCAATGTTGCACTGTGCCCTGACCATTCATTCAGACAACAGATATTTATTAATCATTGTCCTTACGTTAGTTATGGGAGATACCAAGTACAGGACAGGCATGGTGCCTGCCCTCAGAGAGATTATGGTCTGATGGGTTCGATTTCCTCCCTCACTTTCCTCAGCAACTCAATTAGAATGAGAGATGCTTAGAGATTTTATTTGGTGCAGTAGGAGAAAGGCTATACACATGTTCAGAAATGAGAGTACAAGGGTAAGCCCAAACGGGAAAAAGTTAAGGTAGCATTATAATGATTATTATGGGCTACCCAGCATACATCCCACCTTCTCCTTAGAGCATATAGGATGCATGCTTTCTAAAGGGCCTAGAAGCCACTGAGACCCCTTCCTGCTTTCCAATTCTGTGAGCAGGTTTGTGGCCTTGCTAACTGTCCCATGCTAACCCCTGGGTGGTGGTTGAGCAGAGCATTGCACCAGTCCAGCTACAAGGAGACGAGCCCCTGGCTCAGCCTGGGAAGACTGATAACATATCTGGGAAGAACCCATTTTATCTTCTTTTCTGAACTTCTGGGTCAGAAGTCATGTTTTTATTACAGAAAAGTCTCACCAACTGTTTCTTTTATGTCCAGTACCTCAACCTCAAGGCCACAGGAATTAGTGGCCAAGAAGTGCCGCATTTTAGATCTGTGACAGAATTTCCTAAGAATTGATATGAGCATTCAAACTATTTCACTTGCATAAATTTCACTCTACTCTGCTTGTTTCTCCTGTTTGGACTAGCCCTCTTAGTTCATTCATTCCTTATTTTCTTTACTAATATTTATCGAGGAATGAAAAAATAGGCAGATGAAGGATAGAGTTTACATTTTGATCATCTTCAGCACAGTGCCTGGCAGAGAGTAAGAAGTCCAATAATAGTTGTTGAGTGGACAGATTGATGGATGGGTGAATCAGAAGAGAATTAGAAAACTATTATGTTTATACTTCAGGAGATTATTTTTAAGTAGGAGAGAGTTCAAGCAAAATATTCAAAGTAACTCAAAGAATGAGCAAGCCATTCAATAAAAAAGGCTAAAAAAGTAAAACCAAATCGAATTTGTCCCAACGGGGTTCAGTGATTTTTTTGTAAAGCACATCCATTGATCTGAAATCTCCCAGTTCCGTCTGCCTCTGCCTGAGGTCACCAGTCAAGGCGACTAATTATCCTAGGAAGGGCTGTAGAGCCTACCTCATCAGCAGAAAGAAACTCTCACACTTGGTCAGAAGGCAGCCCGAACAGAGGCTGGGAAAGTTTGGTTGTGGTTGAGATTTGGCCGAAAGGCAGAGCCCGCCAGAGTAAGAGCTGGGGCCTCAGAGGCTCAACCCTGACTGGACTTCGTGACCCCACCTTGAGAGCACAACGTGCTCAGTAAGTTGGGACTCTGGGTCAGCTCTAAAACTTACTAAGGTTCGCTACTCAGTTTTTTAAGTTGTTAAAGTACCACAGACAGTTTGACCAGGTTAGAAATTTCAGGAAGAGGACCTTAGGTAAAACAAACAAATCTGAACACAACAACATTGATTTCACACTTTGCTTTTTTCAACAGGAAAGCTACCAGTTATCGTTCATTTAGAATCTTAGGTATTTCATCAAAGCATGGCTTGAATATTTGGGTACTAGTATTCGCTACTCCTGGGAGACCCTGTCCGAAAGCCCTTCATCGGTCTTCACAGAGCATCCCTGATGCCACCCTCTGCCCCAGTGGAAACCATTTTGCATAAAGGCCTTCTCCCAGGTCCCCACTTCCGTCCCCATCCCCCAACCTCCCTGAAGGCTGTGTGAGTGCTCAGCTGATAAATGCACACTTGCTTGTGCCAGACATTATATTAGGTCCTTTATAATTCTCTCCCCTCCCTCTTTTTTTTTTTTTTATTTCTATGAGAATTTCAGATCTACCAAATATTTCAAAATGCCCTCACAATCCCTGTCCTTTCTCTTATTTTTAGGCCTTCTGCTAACTAATCCTAAAAAGGGTTTAAGGATCTTAAAAATAAAATGAACTTTCTAAAGCAAAAGAAAGTCTGCTATTCTCTTGAGTTTTATTCCTTGCCTTTTATTAAATGCCAACTATGTGCAAAGCACTTGGGACACAAATGTGAATCAGGTTCAGAGAGACCGTGAGGAGAGGGCAGGCTGTGTTGGCGAGTGGTGCTCATCAAAATGATAAAACACTCTGGTAGAAATCTGGGTAAATGGCTGTGGCAGGCAGTGGGTCTGGGAGTCCAGGGAACTGGGGACTGGAGAGGGGTTTGGCCTAGGGGACCGAGGGTGTAAGATCCCTTTGAATGCCAGTCTCCTGTTTTCTCCCCTTGTGACTGAGCTCCATCATCTTAAAAATGGGCGGTCTTTATAATGTGAAAATTATGTAAGAAACTCTACCCCACCCATCTCTCTTTATTTTTGTCTCTTGGTTATAATATGTTCTATAGTTTTCCAGAATCCATATACAAGTGATTTCCCAAGCTCATTGCTTTTGTTGTTCCTCTCTGGCCTCTCTCTTATCTCTCCCTATTCCTTCTATGAGACCTTCGAGGGTATTTTGAGTATTTTTATTTTATTCATCTTGCTATGAAAAATCCTAACATTCACTTGAATTCAATTTTGAGTAAGAAAAATTCCTTGCATTGACATGAGTAGATGTGCATCTCTTTGTTCAGTGTCATCATCCAGATACTTTTTCTCAGAGAGCAATAGGTACTTATAAGAATGAGCCAAGTATTTATGGATACTTGTCAGGTAAGGATGGTGTTTTTGATCTGATCTCACAGATAAAGAAAAACAAGGCTGGGTGTGGAAGGCATAGGTGAGGAGGCTTTTATGGACAAGTTTTAAAAAGAAAGAAAGAATGAATGAATGAATGAAGCATACCTCAGCCTTAATTTATGAGTAAGTCTTCTCACTTGCTTACCTCTCAAGATGCCTTTCTGTGGCTTCCCCTTCAGTTAGATCATTGCCGTTTGTGAGCATTTTGCTATGAAATCCTCCCATTTACCACCTTTTTGGTCATGCTTTATCATCGGTTGGACACTTGGGACTGAGATACATGTGAAAACCGTGGTCAGCCAGGTCTGTGCTCAATGAAAAGTCATTGCCGGAAGGTCGTGGACTTTGAGTGCTATAGGTAAGGAATGGCCTTTCACCAATTATCAAAGATTTATTGACTTTTGGAGAGGAAAAGTCAGCTTTTATATTTCAAGAGAATAAATCACCTCTTGTTAATTGTGATGCCTCCAAAAGGCATTTTGGATGGTGAGCCTCAGCTAGAGCTTCATGCAGTAATATGTGAAAAATGCAGTTGACCAGAAGTTTGCAGTTTTGACTAATGGGATTATTAGTCAGTGAGTAATACTTCAAGTTTGCCAAGTCCCAGTTTATAGCAGGACCTTCGTAAGCCAGAACTTCGTGTTCTAACAGCCGGAGGCACTCTTTACTTGCAACTTTATCTCCAGATAGAAAAATATTAGCAAATACTACATTTTGGCCAAAAAAAGAAAACCTAGGTGTGTGACATTATATCAGGTACTCATGTTGCCATTCGATCTTATAAAGTACAGGTGATCTTTGTGGTTGTCACGGTATGTCAAAAAAGTAAACATTTTTGGAAGTAGAAATTTAAGGAAGCTATGGTGGTTATACGAAGTAACATGGGCCCTGGAGAATTTGATCAAAAGAGAGTGACAATTTTAATGAAATAGTTTTTTTTCTGAACAATTTATTTTGCCCAACACATAGATAAAGTCTACATTGCTAATAAGGTGAAAGTGGTTAATTTAAGGAATAAAAGAGTACATTCAACCCAAAGTTTGGCACACACACACACAAAAGCAGCTGCTGGTCGATGGATTTCATTGTTTGCATTCCAGCTGGTAGTTTGGGTGTGGTGGGCACACAACATGACTTGTCTGTCTTTAACGTGATGCTTGTTGACCACTACCTTGAATAAAGAAAGCACGTTGGTCTGACTCTAAGATTATAGCCAGAACTCAGCAGATGGCTGTAATTTCTTTCCACTAAAAGCCTCTTTCTTGTCTTTTCTGTTTCTAGGTGTGCGTGTCAATGATTTTAATATTGTTTTTACTAGTTCTTTTGTAGTTGGTGGCACTTTTGGAGAGAGTAAGATGGGGATGTGCACAGCCTTTTCTTATTAAGAGATTTCCTGTTATACAATGCATTGAGGTTGTCAGCTTCTACTCCTGTTTCCCTTCATTCTTTCTCTTTTTCCTTTTTAACTTTAGCTTGCTTCACCAGAGGCAGAAAGACTAGCTCAATTGTATTATCCTGTTAGATTGCTTAAGCCGTGTTTAGATAAAAAATTACTTTATGCTTTTCTTACTACAGTTCATGATTTCCATTTCGTAAGGCATCTTTTCTACATTTTGTGCTTTATTATTATTCTTGCGGTGTTGAGCGAGCGAAAACAAACTCTAGTTCATAATTCACTTTAAAGAACATACCCTTTCTTTCTATTTTCTTGTTAAAACCAAATTGTGTGCAATTTGTAGGAAATTGAAACCACATTTTTCACTTAACTTTCCAAAATTAAAATTTATGGGGAAAAAGAACCAATAAAACAGTTACAATCTGGTCATCTATAATTATCTGTGTGCTTTGAGCAGTTCCACATTTGAAAAAAGTGACACTGAGAACTTATCAAGATTTTACAACCATGGGGCATTTCACTTCTCTTTTGTTGCTTTGGAGCCAAGACCTCCTTGATATGCTAAGTTACACTATAAATTTAGAAATTAGATGCGTGAAGAGTAGCTTTGAAATATGAAATGGACAATATCTAATAATAGTTGTTTTTCTCTCTCACACAATAATGAAACTTATTACAGTAAAACTTACTATTATATTCTGCTGTTTCAAGTATTGTCTTTGATTTCGGTTCTTGTCATGCTATACCTGGTAGGGAAAAAAAACACAGAGAACCAGTGAGGCACGCAGTTTCTATTTATTGATGCTACCATTGCTGGCTTGATATCTCAACTTCCAGTATTCCCATCATCATAATAGATTCCCTAGGAAAAGAATCTTTGAAGTCTGAGTGGCATTTTTTTAGATTAACTAGTTTTCTCATTCTCCTGCTGTTCTGATATTTCCATCTCATTGTTTCCATATTATAAAGTAAAAAGTTTTAGATCCTAAGAAATTTAACACTTTAACTCTAGTTCTTAATATTTCCCTTTGTGGAAATATGCCTATATTTGGCCAACTTGATGCAGCCATGGTAAAGATTTTATTCATGTGTTTTTATTTTTATTTTTATTTTTCATTCAGTAAGCATTTATTGAACACCTATTTAGTCCTAAGTCTTGCGTTTGAGTCTAAGTATTGGGTAGTAAACAAAACATTGCAAACAGTACTGGCACATGGTGAGTATTCCAGTGAACCTTAGCATTATCATCAATGTTTTAGAAACATATGGATGGACAGATGTTTGACAAGCACAGAAAAACCGTTTAAAACCGTTACAGTCCCAAGCACTGACTTAAATTCTACAGAAAATTACACTCCTGCCCCAGATGAGTTTATTCAAAAATTATACATGCTCAGATGTTTTAAAGTATTTTGACAATGTCCATTTCTTCACTTGTGACTTTATTCTAATTAGTACAAGTCAGAACTTAATCTCGTTTAACATATATTTTAAGTACTTATTATGAGTCACACTGTTCTAAGCGTTTTACAAACGTTGACTCATTTAAACTCCTAACGCCCTGTGAGGTAGGTACTTTATTGCCCTGACATTATAGATAAGGGAACTGAGGCACGGAGCTACAAAGTCACGTGCCAGGGCCACTCAAGTGGAAAAGTCATAGAGAAGTAAGTGGAGAAGCCGCAGTCAGATCCAGGCAGCCTGGCTCCTCTTTACTATTCCACTGTGCCCTCTTTCAGAAGCACTTCAATATCTAGATAACCATATACCTTCCTTCAAAGTGTGACAATTCCTGGGTGTCTGACACTTGGACACATCTGGTAGGACTGCAGAAAACGCATTCTGCTTGCAAATAGGCAGGTTTTCGAAGAGGAGCCAGCACACAATCCCCTGCCATGTGAATGCTCTCAGATCGTTTCGAGCCAGGAGCAAACCAAATGCGTGTCGGACCTCCCATCTAATCCAAGTCGTCCATCTGTCCATCTCTATTATTTGTTTAGCAATTATATTACAGTTTATGTGATTACGGTGATTACATTATAGTATATATTTTATATGATATATAAAAATAATGTATGCTAATTATAGAAAATCTGGAGGAAAACAAGATAGAATAAGAGAATATCCAATCCTCACCATCCAGAGATAACTGCTGCTAATATTTTCATGTTTCTTTCATATTTTTTCTATGCATAACAAATATATATATTTTTTCATATTTGTGGTTATACTGTGTATGTACATACACACACAGTTTTACATGATGCTTTTTTCACATAGTCTACTAAGCATTTTCCTGTGCATTAAACCTTCTTCATAAACATAATGTTAAAATGCTGCATAATTTCCCACAGTGTGGATTTCCTAAAATTACTTATCTATTCTGCCATAGCTGGACATTTAAGTTGTTTTATATACTTTTAAAATGATACGTGATTTTTTCTCTTCTCTAACTTTGTTGCTTTTTTAAAAACCATCGTCATTTCTGGCAGCTAAATGTTCTAACCCTTCTCGAATATTTTTAAAAATTGTTCTCAGTAATTCCTGTTTGTAGAAGATATGCTTTCTAAAAAATATTTTTGAAGTGATTTTGTTTTTATTATTTCAGTTTTTGCACAATAAAATAATGCTATAAAACATAAAATAGTGGAAATAAAATATGTCCGAGTGTACAAATGAACTCACGATTAGCCTAGGAAATCATATCTCAGCATAAAGTGAGCATATTAAAGCTCTACTATGTAGTAATACAATCAGCCATAGTTTTTAATGTATCAGTGTTTAATCTATCAGTGTCCTTTTTCTTTTTTATTATCCAGCTGCAAACTGGTTTCATTGTGGATAATTACCTTTGGTATCAAATGTATATTATCTTCCCAGTTAGGAAAGAGATTGGAGGGAATTCAGAAATCAATAGTAATAAAGTAAACAGAGAGACTGGAATCTATTTCCTCTCTTAGAATTTATTTGAATCCATTCTAGTGAAGGCAGAGACCGTGTCTAATGGATGTTGGACAGAGGACCACAAATAAACTCTATTGGGACCAGCTCTTCTTTAAGAAATGCTCTATTTCAGTAAATATCCTATTGTTTGAATATTAAAATGTAAGTTTTTAATACCTCCAGAAAGATTTGACTTGTGTTATTTACAGAATTGATTTTAGTTTCTCTTTTTGATGTTTACATATCTACAACTGGGTGTGTCTCCTTTAGGCCGGATCTCTCTCTGGCCTTCATGAAACTATTTTTTGATAGAGGATTGATGTTGGATTCACTGGTGTTTTACTAACCACAGTCTCATAGTCCAAAGGGAAATAAAATCCAGTGCCCCATATTGCTGACTATAAAAGAAGCTCTCTATAAAGTTTCAGTGGTGGTGCTATCATGAGGAAAGATAATTTAATACTCAGATTAGGACAAGCCAATGACACCTCTCCTTTAGCACAAACGTGGGAGAGTTAGTTTACCTCTCCCAGACCTCTGAAGAGTCTGGCAGGCTAACGAAACTCAGAAAATTGGCATGCCCAGCCTCCCTTGTTGACATTCTAAATCTCATAGCCAAGAAAATATTCCTGCCACGTAAAGGAAACTCATAACTGCCATTATTCACTGTGTGTTTATCTCCCTCATGTAACACTGTCATTTTGTTTTCTTCAAATCCTGAACTCTATGGGAGTTTGTTGGCTCATGTCGCAACTCATGACATTATGGCAGGTGTACTGGAAACCTACTTTCACACCGTTTTCTACCAACGCTGTAGAGTGCTTGGTCTGGGATTGAAATGGCCTGATTTGGTACCTTCCGCACCGAAGCCCAGGGCCATACTGAGTCAGGAATCTCTTTTCTGTGTTTATAGAATTATAGTCACAGGTGGTTTTAGAATCTGGGCCAAGGGGAACATGGTCAGATTCTGAGTTTATTTCAAAAGCAAAATTGGGCTATTTAAAAAGATGGCATTGCCTATTTTGGGAAATGGATCTTCCTGATGATTTCTAATATTTTCATGGCAATTAAAAAGAATTTCAATAGAGCCCAAATAGTTCCCCATGCAGTAAGGACTTAAATATGCTTCTATCTTTTACAAAGTCTAATTATAAATGTCTTCCTCATCAGAGACATAATCTCACCCCCTCCTGATTTCAAGAGGCTGCGCACTCAGTGAGAGGTACAGCTGGCATAATTCTCCCTCAAGAGGCTTGCTGCCCCCGGCATAGAAAGGCAGTCAATCTAAGGTCTTTTCCATGGAGACTTACTGTGCTATGGGAAGCAAACTGACAAGACTCGTTTGGGGTCACACCTCAAACCCCTGCTAAGATCTTTCTGCTCTGAAGAGAGAAAGAAAAGTGGAACTTTGAAACAGGCCTAATATCGCAGGAGAGAAATGTGCAATTAGTTTTTCTTCCCCCTGCCTCCTTTTATCATTATACCATCCTTTTATGTCCACGAGACTCTATTTGCAAGCCTTGTCTTCCCTCGGTAGGCACATTCGAAGTCCGCTTAACTAGTAGTCAGAGGGCAGAATGGCATTATTTGTGAATCCCTTGCAACTGACTCGGAGCAGAGAAGGGGGGATGTCAATTTTGCAAGGGCAGCATTATCTGCTGTTCATGCCGCTCAGCCCCAGAATGCTCGTTTGCTTGTGAAGATGAGTGCTGAATGCACTCCTTCCCTCTCCTGTCCCCTCCACATTCCTGCTGAATCTCACATTCCTCTAAGCACAGCCCCGAGAGTGCCAGCCTTTTGACAAGCCAGAAGGAAGAGAAGACACTCTGTGAAAATGGGGCATTAATGGTTTGTAAATTCGAAGATAGTTAACTGATATGTGCATTCAATTAAGATGAGTTTTTCAGTTAAAAGACTCCCTAGGAGGAGAGGCTTGATTCTCATTTCTGGGATATGAGCAGTTAATGAAGAAAGCATATCAGAATTCCACCATGTTACCCTGAGCTGCCTCAAGATTCCATACAATTTTCAAGTTACTTGATTAAGGAAAACTTGCCAGGTGAGATTGAATAAGCTAGAAGGTGATAATGGAGAAGTGGGTGTCATTTCTCATCTTTTTTTATGGGTGACATCACCACCATATACTTCACAGAAAATAGTTTGGGACTTAAGTGTGATCCTTTTTAGAAAGTTTCTCTTTTTAAACTTATATCTTACTGGAGTCAAGTCTTTAGATAGCATATATGAATATACATTTATCTTTTCAAGTGGAAACTGGATCGTTTTTGCTTGAGGCATCTTTTATTGTTTGTTTCATTCTGGGTTACCCTGAAGGGAAAGATAACGTCATTCTTCCAATGTATTAGCTAAATGCTTCCATGGGCCAGTCCAGGGTGAGGGGTGAATAGGTGGGTGGGCGCTGGAGACTCACTGCCTGAGTTTGAATCCTGGTTCTTCTCTTAACTGCTGTGAAATTTGGGTAAGATCCATCACCTCTCTGTCATCCTCAGAGTCTTCCCTTATCTGTCAGTATGGAGATGATAACAGTACAGATTTCCTAGGGATGGCTAAGAATTAATGGTATATAATAGTGCCGAGCACCGTCTCCGGCACATTCTAACTGCATCAGTTACTATGAGCTACAATTCTTACCACATTTCCATTACACGAATGAAAGTAAAATCAGAGCACATTGTTTTTTATCCCAGGGGTTTTTACAAAATAGACTTTACAAAATAGAGATTGACAAGAAAAAAAAAAAAAAGAAAAGTGTGGACACTTTGTAGATATGCTCCAAGGTACTTTCAGAAGCTTGGGAACCTTCGTTGGTGTTCCCTGTAGTTAGTGTTCGTTTCATGAAGTGGCAGGGCCTTTGGCTTTGAAATGGCCAGCAGTTAACGCAAGGTGGATCTTGTGATGAAGATGTTGTCATCTGAAGGGTAGGTTTGATGTCCTTTTCTACAGGTGAAATTTCATCATGCTTCTTTTCACTGCCCAACAATCCCTCACCTCTCCACCCCCCGCCACCTGCTAACAACCTCAGTTTTCTTACCTGTGAAATAGGAATACTTACCTCTTGGGGGTATTGAAAAAAAATAATTTAACAAAAGTAAAATGCCGAGTATCAGTTCTCAATAAATGACCCTTGTCATTTTAAATCAGGCTTATGTGGAGGACAGATGTAGAGACCTGGGATCGATTGGGTCCAGCATTTGAGTTTTCATTCTGATTCAGCTCTTAACTAGCTACTTGATTTTGCACTGATCACTTAAGGTCTCCAAAGCATGGTTGTGTGGTGTTTTGTTTTGTTTTGTTTTGTTTCGGTAAAAGGAAGGATCTTTGCAGCAATAAAGTTCTGAAGTTGATTGAATGGATGTGCTGTTGTCCCCCTATCTGGCCGCATCAAGATCAAGTTGTTAATTCCAGAGTTAGAATGGAGACTTACAAGAAAGGATTCTTATCTAAAAGTTGTTTTGGTAGCTTTTGAAAAATGCAATCCAGTATATTTGATTTTGTTCTTAAAGGGTCACAGTACCTATTGTCCCAATATAATCATAAAATTTTTCCATCTGGGAGTAGGTCAGCAGTTTATCAAGCTTGGTCTCTGCCCCTGCAGATATGTCTCAGGCTCTCTGAAAAACTCCGCAACAGTATCTGACACAGTGGCCTCAGGCAAAGTGAATTCCACAGATGGAGTTAAATTTGTATTTTCATTTCCTCTAAATTCACCAGCCTCCAATAGGGGCTGGCAGATTGTAGAGAGAAGGAAGTTCAATTCTTTTTCCTTGTTCCCATTTAGGATTCATTTTAAGCTGCTCCATTGCACCTATCAGTTTAGGGGGAATTGGAAGATTCCGGTTGGAGAATTTCAGCCTCTAGTTCTAGTCTGAAGGAAGAAGAGAGCCCGGGGGTGTCAGAGCAGGAACGAGGCCTTCTTGAAATACAAGACGGCATTTCTGAAGTTTCACAAGGCTGGTGTGGCTGATGTGGACCTGTGCCAAGTCGGAAAAATAGAGCTGTTAGGAGTGGTTTGTGTGGCCGCAGGACCACTTTTGCGGATGCCTCTGAACTCGATGATTTAGTCTCTGAACTTAGAGATAGCCAGTTTGCTCTCTAAAATGCTATATCCATTTCTAACTAACCACCATTGTGCCAGAGTACT
Source organism: Eidolon dupreanum (assembly GCA_028627145.1). Taxonomy (NCBI): domain Eukaryota; kingdom Metazoa; phylum Chordata; class Mammalia; order Chiroptera; family Pteropodidae; genus Eidolon; species Eidolon dupreanum. The sequence continues at coordinate 12,092,150 of CM053515.1, forward strand.
TTTATCTCCATGCGAATTGCTATCGTTGAGAATTTAACCATGCAAGTCACTTTTATTAGTAAAAATTAGTCTGTTGTTGCTGTCAGCAAACTAGTGCTATTCTCTGACAGCATCCTGTCGTAAAATCTGTTCATGATGCACATACCTTAGGAGAACCATTTGCAAGTCTTAGGAAGACTAACCAGAGATATTAACTAAATGTCTTCCCAAGAGCTGAAAACAACCCAAAGAAGCGCTAACGAAAAATTAGTCATGATATCCTTCAATAAGGAATGTGCTGTGCCATCCTTAAAAGTCCTTGGCCTCACTTGAGCTAGACCTCCCCGCCCACCTACCCACACCTGCCCACAGTATTTCACCTAGACCAGGAAGCCTCCTAGGTGCTTGAGATGAGAAGTAAAAGATCGCAGCCTGACAGTGGAAGCCCGTGTTTCTTCTGGCTATGTTACTGGATCACTAGAGTGTGCTCACAGATCGATGGTGACAGCCAACTTTTCCTTCACCTGTGGGAGAGTGTGGTTCGCGTGCTGAATAGACCCCTTCCCTTTAGTCTTTTTCCTCTACATTTAGAGAACATATACCAGCTCAGTGATTGTTCTCCGATACAGTCTCTAAATCCCTCCCCCCTTTTTTTGGCGGGGGGGGGCACTAAATTCAAATGGGAATGTGAAAGACTTTGCGTCAATAATTTAGTGACTGGTCCATTCTTTTTAGCCCTTGAGAGCTGACATTGCCCTTACTGGGATAAATTCATTAAGGTGCTTTACAATGGAGATTTGATAAAGATATGCAACACAAATAACCTTCTGTGCACCTGGCGTAGGAGGTGAGGTTTAAGCCTTTCCCTCGCCGAAGGTCAGAACCAGTGTCCAATTTACAGCAAACCCTCTTATGATGCTTGCTGCTCCCTTTGGTTTTTATCTTCACAGTAGGTTTAACCTGACCAAGAAGTAATTACACCATTATTTTTTATGTGGTGCTTTATTACTTGCTTTTCAAAATTGGTTTACAGCATCTCATGAGCTAATAGCAACAAATACGTGATTATAATGTTCACTCCGTCGGGAGGCATGGGGTTATTGCGGAAGTGGCCACATATCCATTGCCCACACAATAACTGTTACTCCAGAATGAGTAAATTGCTTAACTAAACAGCTATTGATTGTAAGTCATCAGGGACCAATGTTAAGACCACCAACATCCAAAGGAGAAGATTAAATTCTGTTCACATATACAAATGTATTTTGTCAGTATTTTGTGGCGAGAAGACCCAGTCCTCAGTGGTTCACGAGTCCAAAGCTAGAGCGGGTTAGAAGCAGTAGAACCTGATTTGGGGTGCCTCAAAGTCATCAACTTGGTTCCAGCCACTTCTTCAAAGAGAAGAGTCAAGATTGGGGGTAAAAAAAAAAACAAGAGCCATGGACATTCTCCTCATCCTCACCCTTCCTACTCTACTGGCAAGAACTGACCAATTCTAAAGGTGAACTTGGCCCATAGCTTTTGTCTGCAGGCATGTAGAGTTCTACACTTTTCTTGGGGATAGAGATGACTTTGATCTGAGACTGAGTGTCCTCTACTTTCTCATACACTTATCATTAGCTAAGCTTCTGCTGAGCAGGCAGGTTTGCCCACTACCCTTACTCACTAGATGTGTTCATATCTTTGTATGGGGGTTACTGCATGAGATAAAAGAAAACTAGAGCCTCTGGGTTAAAGCATTCACAAATCTCCTAAAACTGTGCTTACACCTACATGCAAGATCTTGGAATGGCCTGCTTCAAAAACTTCTCCTCAGACCTCTCCTGGTTGATCACTCAGCTACACCAGATGGTGTGGACAACCCCTTCCATTTTAAGCTCCCCATTTGATTTCATTGACTTTATTCTCTCCTGGTATTCTTTCTACTTTTTTGACCCGCCATTGTCCTTTTTGTCTCTGAATCTTTCTCTAACTCTCCTTAACTGTCAGTGTTCCTGTCGTACACTGTCTGTCCCTGGTTCTCTCCTCACACCAATGGTTTCAGCTATTACCTGTATCTTGGCATCACCCGTCACGCTAACTCCATCCTCAGTCTTTTCCCTTCGTTTCAGGCCTTTATTTACAACCATGTAGTAAACATTTTTATGTGGATGTCCTATTGGCATCTAAAATGCAGCACTTCTGAAAATGAACTCATGACTTTTTCCTTCCATATATAGTTTTCCTTTTGCATTCTCTATGCTCCTAAATGGAGACCCTGTCTCCCTATTAGGTGAACTAGTAGTGTCAGAGTCCCTCCACTCTTTCTAACCCCTCAGGCCTGTTACCGAAGTTATGTAAATTTTATTCTAAAATATTTCTGAAATCTCCCTTTTCCTCCACGAGTACCTCATCATTAGTTCAGTCTTTCATTTTCCATCGAATTATTGCAATAGTAGTGACTTTCAAATCCATCTTTTATTGGGCTCTTATGGTTATATATTTGAAATATAGATCTGGTTGTGTCAACTCCTGTGATATGGAAAACCTTCAATAGCTCCTTGTCTTCTACCAGATGGGGTTCTTAGCAAGCCACTGAAGGTCAACACTATTACGCATGGTTATTTTTCAACATCCTACACCCCATATGAGCTATGCTCTCCCCAGACTGGAAATTCCAATCTTATCTGAACACATCATGTCCTTTTATATTTCTGAGCCCTTGCTCATGCTGTTCCTTTGGCCTGGAATGCTTTTCCCACCCTTTCTAATAGAACAATCCTATTTCTCCTTACACATCCAGCTCAGATATGACCTCTTTGGTAAACGTGTCTCTGACTCCACCATAAAAAAAAATTTTCCTTTCTTTCTTCTGTACAGTATATTATTAGTACATTAGCAATGTTTTGTAACTTTTTGAGTATCTGATTATAGACCTGTCTCCTCACTGGATTATATACTTCTCAAGGGTACATCACAGTGCCTAGAAGAACTTTTCAAACTGAATTTTCTCCAGCTGGGATACACAGGAAGCTGGACTGCATTGTACTTCTTTTTCTTTTCATCTTCTTAAGCACATGGCCATATATACCACAAGCACCCAATTTTATCAAAATAATTAAACAATGTAAAACATACTAAGTCTGGGAAAGAATCTCATCTTGATTAGCTGTCTTCTATGTATTTTTCTTCCTGTGTGGTCACAAAATTTATATTGTTTTAAAGCAATTCTGCCTTACTACAGACAGAGCTCGATTTCAGCGTAATATTTGAGAATCAAAAGTGGTGGAATTTTTTGAACTGTAATTTCAAATTAGCGTAAGTGGGGGAGGAAAGGCTGAACCCCCAAGGACAAGTGAAACAAAGCTGACGTTCTCCTAGAATTCTACACTCTCATATTGTATTATCAGTGTTTTACAATTCTGTTTATGTCTTTCTGCTCCTCTAGATTGTGGAGTTCCTTGAGAGTGGGGAATATGTAGATACATCTAATTAATCCTGTATTCCCTGCATCCGCCCCTATTTCTATCAATAGCAGGTATTCTATTATTAGTAATAACAATTGCCTGTTGAGTATTTATTATGTGCTAAGCACTGTACAAATCACACCATGTCACATCTTCACTTTATAGATAAGGAAGACTTAAAGAATGTGAACTTTCCAAAAGGCACATAGCTGGTCAGTGATGTAGTCTGAACACAAATCTAGCTGTGTCTTATCCAAAAGAAGAGTGTACTCAGAGAAATGGGAGTCAAATGAGGTCTGGGGTAGGAGACAAAGGTTTCCATGGGACATAAGTTAAGACAAAGAGGACGAGACTAAATCGCAGACAGTACAGTATATGGGGAGCAAGAAAAGCATTAGAAAAATCCTGTAAACCCAAATTATTAGAGACCTATTCTGCAGGCCTCTCGGTTGTCTTAACTTGGCTATTCTAGCAAAGAAGTTAAGAGCAGGAGACAGACTGTGTAGGTTTGAATCTCTGACCTTTCCCTCATCAGCTCCGTGGATTTAGGTAAGATATCTAACTCCTCCAAGCCAGAGTTCCCTTCTCTGAATAATGGGAATAACAATCATACTCCCTTTTAAGGCTATGGTAAAGGTTAGATAGGTTAATCCATGTAAAGTGCTTGGCACATAGTAAGTCCTTAGAAAGTGTTGGCTGCTGCTGCTGCTGTTATAATTATTATTAAAAGAAGAAAAGACACAATAAATACCATGGATCCTTGTAGCATCTTAGCATTTAATTAATTCTATACTTCTGAGTGGATCCATGTTTCTTAAACTTATGCACCAACGTATCCCTGCTGACTTACCAGTGTGCTATGGGGTATTTTAAATGTGAGGGAAACAGGTGATATTTTAAGTCAGTCAGATGACACACAAGCTACTAGTTCTAGCTAGTTCATAGCTCACCATTAGATTGGACTGCATTCCCTTAGATGGTGTCAAAGCTTTGCAAAGCTGAATTTTCAGCAGTTCCTATGGTCAAAAAGAAGTGTTTTCTGAAAATCAATATGGAATAATAGAAAAGAGAGTGGTGATGTCCGATCTTATACTAAGGTTTCAGAAATGGAGCAGTGCCCAATGGGAGCACATACCCTGTTAGTGAATTGCGGTTTTTATTTTAGTGTGAAATAAAAATATCACATATTTTTTTCTTCTAATTTCTTTGTATTTTTTCAAATGGTTGGTAAGTTGTTAGAATATAAATATCAAACTGTTTGGACATAAGTTAATAAACTCTAACTACATATAGACAAAGAATGAAGTTACAGTAGACAGTTAATAAAGTTATACCCAGAATGTGTGTTACAGCTAAAAAGAAAGGATATTCCAGACTCTGATATTCAAGTAGCAGAGACTTTCTGGCTGAGTCTAGTGCTAATGATACATAGCAATAATAATCACTTAGGCTGGGTCAATACTGAAGAAGCCTGACTTCATTTATTTTACATCAAGATGCTATTTACGGTTGGAATTTAGACTGATAAAAATGTCTAGGCTTATCTGCAAGGCCATTGTAGCTCTCTACATAGCCTACTTGTACGTTGTCTTTGATTCCATTAAAATATTATCAAATAATTGCTTAATCGTCTAATATCTGCAAGTTACAAGTACTTTCCTGATTTATTAGTAGAATTAATGGATGATTTGGAGTCACTTTTATTTCACTTTTCTTGGGATTTTTCCCTGTCTCAACCTGACAGTCTGCAGAGCTCTGCTATAACCTCATTATCCAACTCTTCCGAAACCTGTCCACTGGTTTAGACGAAACAAATCTGTGAGCAGTGGGAGTGGTGTTCTGGTTGTCTCATAAAACTGAGATATTAACAGTCCCAAGTAGGACCTCAGCCCAGAACTCTGTGCTTGGTTAACACGAGGCTCAGAGGAGGGTTTCGTAGCTTTGGAGCCTGACTCGGTGCTGTTCCCCGCTGAGAGCCATAAGTTGCTGGTAGCTTGTTGTAGGAGAGTAATAAGTATTGTTGTTTAGCAATTGTGTTGTTGAAATTCAGCTCCACTATGTCTGACAGTATTTATCTAAAATACTTTCCCTGGTGCGTGTTCAAGTTCCAGTAAACCGTGTCTTATTGTGCGACCTTTTCATTTTCCAGTGAAAAGGGATCAGCTCGTCAGATAAAAGCTACAAGCCAGAGTACAGGAAAAATGCGTGCTCAGAAAATCCAAGCATGATTGAAAACAAGATGTGTTAAATCAATGCGGTTTATCGCCTGCCTATTCCCGGCAATTGCTGTTCTAAGCTCATTCTGAACAAACACTGGATGATAAAAGTATGGTGTCAAGCGCTCGCTGGGGTGGGAACGCAAGAAAACATGTTTATCAGACAGGCTGAGTGATTTTACCCCCTTGATAACAGTTATTGTCAAAACTCTTTGGGAAGCGATCTGAAGAACAATTATAGAAGGAATATTACTCTTGTTATATCAGAAGATATGCCAGCAGGGGAGAAAATTATGGATTTATCCTTAAACGTTAGGAAAGAGAGACAGAGTGTGTTGGTCTTCAGTACTTAAGCACCATCATCCATTACACAGTGAAAAACATCCTCTTCTTGTTCAAATGAGCATACCTGGCTTTGAAACCTAATCATAAATGATCCCAATTTTTTAAAAAATCTGAAATGAGAAAGATTGAAAGCAAAACAA
>CM053515.1:12098775-12126886 GCA_028627145.1 Eidolon dupreanum
AGCAGAAACATGGCTAAATCTTATATTTGCAAAAATGATTACATTATATAAAATGAAAATGCTACTCTATTAACAACTTCAATAAGCATTGCGTTTGGGGGAAAAATCTTTTAAATAAAAAGTTACCTGAAGTTCACTCTAACTTAAAATATACAAGTGAGGAAAAAGTACTTACTCTGATTTATGTGTCTTTTGGAGGTGTAATTATTGGCTTTTTACTCACCTATGTAAAACAATGTACTTTTGTAAATGGATTTCTGGCCACTTTATGCAGCCTTTTTTTTTTCTTCTTTTTTTTCTTACATAAAAAGTAAGCACTGTCAATCAAGGAATTTTAAGGTTTATTTCCTCTTTAGCAATGATTGATAGCCTTTTAGATTTACAAGTTGACAAGTTAAAGGGTTCTATTGGTATAATTATGTACTAAATTCACAGTCTTTCAATTTAAATGTCCTTTTAAAACCACGAGATTATCATACCTGTATTTTGAAAAGTGGGCCAGTCAGTTTGGGTTGGTATACAAATTGCTTCCATTAGCCTTGGGACCTATTTGAATTTAATACAGTTTTTTAAAGTTAGTAGTAGTACCAATCTTACTTTTAAAATTTAGGTTAATGGAAATGCATTCTAAGTAAAGCATGTGGCAACTTGTTTTCTAATGTATAGCTAAATGTCAGAACTACAAAGACTGTCTTTTTGTTCAGTATGGGAGAAAATATGTAGTTGACTACTTTGGTTACACTAAAAAAGAATAAAAGAAGAAAAGAACCTTCCCACCCATAACTTGGAGGATATGGGGGATACTGGTAGAGGATGGGGCTGCCATCTGTTCTTTGCCAGGTGAGGACAGCTAGAGAAATTTCATACCCTAGGGAAGAATTTTGAAAATGATAGACCAGAGTCCACTTTGTCTCGTGTTTAATTTAAGGATGTTTTGAAGAGGATGTAGTCAATATGGGTACAAGGAGGCCCATTGTCTGCAAATATTATTACAGGTTTGTTCTTTAGTCTTTTTAAGAATTGTGGGAGATCCAGCTGCTCTAACCTAGTGCTCCACAGAGGCTGTTTTTTTTCCCTGAAATAATACTGATGTTGGTGAATCAGTCTGTGGTTTTAGATGTGTTGTATCGAGGGGAATTATCGATGCCTGTCTCTTTGCAGATTCTACTAAGGGTAGAATAGGCTTTCTATGCCGAGAAGACCCATCTCCTCGGCCCCTTGCTACACCTGCAGGCTTAAATTCCCCAGAAGGCACTGGGGTAGTGTATCAGCTGCCTCTAGAGATTCTGCAGCTAAGCAAGTACTTTTAACTCTCTGTAGATACCCTCGGACAAGCCCGTGAACATTTTGACCTCAGCTTCTGACCAAAGTGAATCCTAAAACCTCACATCAAATACCATTTTACTTTCTATTTTCAATAATGTTAGGAATGTAGAATTTGGCCAGAAAGGCAGAGTTCAAGACCTGCTACTACTTGTTCTTTTGAGTGAGTCACTCCCCACGATGGTACGTGAGAGAAATAGACAGTGGAAATGTTCAGGAAAAGGAACAACTTGTCTGATCATTTCATAATGTAATTCACAGGTATCAATTAATCTTTGGACTTCTCAGTTGTTTCCACACCATCAGTATTTCAAATCACTTTCCGATTTATTTCCTGAAATTGTTCTAATTGTGTGACTTCTTCATTGCAGCTCTCAATGAACCTACCATCGATTATGGTTTCCAGAGGTTACAGAAGGTCATTCCCCGGCACCCTGGTGACCCTGAGCGTTTGCCAAAGGTCAGGACACCTCCTCTTTGGGTTATGGTCTCTGGAAATTTGGGCTTGGGTGATTGACAGAAAACTTTGCCATTGATAAAAATTAGTTCATAGAGAAGCAACTCCACATTTTTTGTGCTTCGTGTGTTTGGTACTATAAGGTAAGCAATAATAAAAGTAGCAAGCACTCATACGCCAGGTAATATTGTACTTGTTTTTACATATATTATGCCATTTGTTCCTCTCAAAAATCCCCTGAGGTTGGTACTATTACCACCTCTATTTTAGAGAAGAAAATAATCAAGCAAAGAGAGGTTAAATCATTTGCCCAAGGTCATGCAGTATGTAAATTGCTAAAATGAGATTCAAACCTATACAACCAGGCTCCAAAGTCCAGGTTATTAAACACTACGTCATCCTAACTCACAAGATGCAGAAGAACACTGCTTTTCTACCTACATGAAAATCCATGCTTAGCCCTGGCGAGGGGAGAATAGCTAGAACTCAAAAGAAAACATATTGGTAGACATTTCTGTCTTGCAAGAGGCTTTTCCTTCCAGCCTCTTCCTTCCAGAGGCATCCCACCTAACAGGGACGTATGGCACAAAGGTGAGAAATTAAACAAAAATTCATATGTCATACAGCAATATGTTATTAATCGCCAATGTGGAAAGAAGGAAATCCACATGTATTGACTTGTACTTGTCCATATTAGGGAAATTCCAACCTCTACACCCTGTATGGGAGGTTGCTATACGCAACACTACACACAGCACTACACACAACATTACACACATTACAGACAACACTACACACACTACATACAACACTACACGCAATAGAACAGATACATTTAACAAAAGCGCAACCAAAGTTCTATGAGGCGGCTAAATGCAAAAGAGGTTCAAAGTGCAGACCTCGTTGAGCTACCATTCACTGTTTACTGACAGCAAAACAAAATTTCGTTCACTGTGCCCTGAAAACTATTATAAATTCAATGAGTAGGTGAGAGGTCCTTTCCTTGCCACAGTAAGTCCAGGGATATGTCATTTCCAGGTCTCTTTCTTCTCATAAGATCCTTATAAAAACGAAGTTGGCATCCTTCCTAGCTCAGCAAACCTCTTCGGGGGATCAGTTCGTCATCAAATTCCACCTGCATCCCTGTTGCCCCAGGAGGCAGAGCCACCTGTCAGGACAGGCTTGTCCAGGAGAAAGCTGCCTGCAACAGGTGTGCAGATGCAGGGGGCCCGTGGGTTGCAGGATGGGACGCTGTTGCCCAAAGACAGGAAGTAGTGTGATGAGCAAAGGCCCTTCTCCCTTACCTAGACCTTGGGGAGAACCACACAGCCTGCCGTGGAGTTGCCACATCAGCCACTTAGTACTGAACAAAGGGTAGTTCTGATGATTTGGCAGCGAGTTAGAGCGGGGGAGGGGGGGGAGGGCCTTGCTCCTGAGATCTCTTCCATCCAATTGCAGCAGAGCAGGAAATCTAACCCTGGTGAGTAGTCGGGTAAAAGATGTATCTTCGGTGCCTCAGCTACCTCATCTATAAAATGATGACTCCATGGGTATCAGGTAGTCCCATAGGTGCGCTCGACACAGCATCTGGCCCACACTGGCCACTCTCTAAATATTTATTGAAAAATAGAAAATAAATCTGGTTTAAGGTTGAGGTCTAAATAAGCTGAGCAGTACTTATTCACAAAGAAAGAAGGAAAATAGAAATATAAGGTTGAGTTTTGTGTGCTTACTTTTAAAAACATTTTACGGTAGCATGTCACGTTCAGAAACATTGAACAAATAGCACAGGCACGTGTCACTTGGTCCCTGGTGGCCCGGTGGTGAGGCTCCCAGCCCCCTTTTCCTGGGTTTGGGAAGAGTAATCAAGGACACAATGGGTTTGTGTGTTAAGGAAACACTCCACAGCTTGCATCTACCACTTAATCGTGCAAGGACTTTGGCTGGAGCCCACCCCAGGAAGCTCTCTGTGTGACTCAGATCAGAGTGGCTGTCCTCTTGGCTCTGAATGTTGAGGTGGAGCGAGAGTTCAAGAGCAGGGCCAGGAAGTGGTGGATGGAGCCAGCACGAGGTATTCCTGTGGACTTGGGAGATTTATGCCCCTGCTGTCCATTGTTGGGGGGATGAAAATGGGCTCCGCCTTTCTTAGAATCATGGTCAGTGTTTGTCAAACAGGAGTGTTTCAGCAAGCCGTGGACCACACACCTTAAAAAACAAACTGCACTTTATTAAACCCATGTGTTTGTGAATAGACAAAGCTAGATTCATACAACCACCCACATATTCTGTCAAATGAAACTGCTCCAAAGACCAGGCAGACAGCTTTCCATAATAATATGCCTTTGTATACTGGCTTGTGCTTTTTCAAAGAGCTTATACATGCTTTGTTTTATTGGAGCCCCTCTTGTGAGAGAAGTCAGAGAAGCAGACATCATTCCTATTTACCAAATGAGAGAACAGGAGCAAGCTGAATCCTTCTCTGTAAATTATTTCATCCCGGAAAGTCATCATTAGTGATAGCTGCTGTACACACAAATTTAAAATACTATAATTATGCTAACCCCGGATGTTTTTTTGGTTTCCTTTTGCACATGCACACAGGGAAGGTTGACTTTTCTTATAAGGTAGAGAGGGGCGAGGGGGACGGGGACTGTGGCCGATCCCAAACTCCGAGGTGCTGAAGCGCATAATGCAATCTGGAAATGCTGAGCAGGGAGCGGCCTCCGTTCGGAAAGCCAGCGGGGTCTCCATCTCCCTTCAGCTTGTTGGGTGTCTTCCTGAAGGTGATTGAGCGTGAGGGCACAGGCAGCGAGAGCAGACCCTGAGCCTAGCTGGCATTCCCTGGGTTAGCAGCGGATCCCAGGAAGCAGGGAACATCTACCCAATGCCAGCTGTGGTTTTTGAAGAGCACAGAGGTCAAGACAGAGGGCTCTCGGGTCAGACCCCTGCTCGGTGCATGCGACGCAACCTTCCCAAACGAGGCTTTCTCCTTCATAAAGCAGCTGTCGCACATTGTCGCCGTTGGGCATTAATGAGATAATTTATGCAAAGAGGTCTCTCTGGCACGTATCAGTAAGTGGGGTTGACAAATGCCTGCAAGGTAGGTGCTCCCCATTTCACAGGAGCCAGAGTTCCCAGAGGGCTGGTGACTTCCTACAACTTCACTACTAGCAAGTAGGAAACAGATTCGAACCCAGGTCCTTGGGCTCAAAAGCCTCATTGTCACCACTGCATTGCGTTCCCACGTTCCCCTCGGATCTGGGAACCCACATCATTCTGCCCTGAGATGAGCGTCTCTCTCCTGTCCCTGGCCTTCACCCCAGCCCCCATCCTACTCAAACTCTTACCAGCTTTCTCTCATTTCCCCGCCGACGGGTTGGTGTGGAGACCTCCACAGGGCAAACGTGTTCTTTTTTTTTTTTCTCCAAGAGCCAGTCCCTCTTTTGGAGAAAATAAAGCAGTTTGAGAAAAGTAACAAAGGCGGCATTTGTGTATTTTGCTTTATGGAGCTGAAAATATCTGGTAAATTGATCCAGTGGGAGTAATAAATACACATTACTTTATCTTGTTCTTCATGTCCTATACCCCTGAGCCCTGATAGAACAACACCACTTAATAGACTTAAAAAAGAGTAATTACACTCATTGGTGGTGTGATTTTTCAGCCCTCCCAGCCCTGCCTGACCTTCTAATTTAGCTCACCGTGTCTAACTAATGCATTTGTATTCATCTTTTATGAAGCATGTATAGTACAGAATTGACTTTAGAGCCTTTTTCAAGCTGTCCTCCCTGGTCTCCAATCTGGTTAGTAGTGAGGAAAGTGGGAACTATCCATCTCTATACATTTGCATGTATAGATAACACCTATACGGGGCTCATGGCATTTTTTTCTTTTATGAAACATAATAAAAAGTATTTATTACATTTTTACTTTAAAGCTTTTATACATTCTAGCATTATTTACAGCTAAACATGCAGGCAAAAGATGTGAGTGTTTTAAAATGATTACTGTTAATGTTTCTGCTTGTCAGAAGTGCTTAAATTTTCCTGCACTTTGTCTAAAAACTTAGTACTGTTGCCTTTTAAGAACAACACATTTAAAAGATCTTGCAAGTCAGATTTGCAAACACTGCTGACAGTTTGTGATGAATGATATTGCAAAATTTGCAAGATGTTTGTCATTTCGCACAGCCGAAATATTAAGGCACGGATTAAGAAATGCAAAACCCCTATGGAAAACAACCATCCCAAGCAAAACCCAAAACAAACCTCAACCAAACCTTGAACCTGGAGAGCACACACACTAGAATCTCTCACCAGGGTTTTCTCTCCCAACTTCCCACTCAGCCAGTGGAACCCAATTGTTCTCAGTGCATTTTCTCTCACCATATGGTCTCCTCATTACCATACACTAAGAGTCCATATGGGAAACTTGTGAAATGAACTGTATTCATTTTAACTGCCAGATGAGCAGCCTTTTGCTTTGCAAGCTTAGCTTAAGTCATCTGCTGTCTTCGTGTTGTTATGGCAACATGGCACCAATAAAAAATTCTAATCTACTGTAAGTGATCACAGTATTTTAAGTGCTTGCCTATAACTGCCCTCTGAGGGGAGGAGAGAGGAGGCGTTATCTTTGTCCAAGGAGCAGAAGGGTGTTCTTCATTCCGGCAGGTGTCAGTAAAGAAGCTGGTGAGGCGGAGGGTGAGGTGCCAGTGTGGCCATGTAGTAAACCGTGGGTTTGCAGAGAGGTAGATGGTAGTGAGGATGGACTGTAGACCCTCTGGGTAGGTCTAGAAAAGCATTCAATGTCAAAAATCACAGTTCTTCCAGCAGACACATTACTTGGCCGGTGCAGTGCAGCCTGCCCCAAATAAAACTCAAGGTTCTGAGACTACAGGCAGCAAATCCTCACGGCAGCTTCTCCTTCACTGGCACACGAAGAAATCTCAGCCTCCCTGAGCCTGCTCTTTCTGTACGTGGGAATTAGTCATTCCCAACACCATGCTAATTAAGAGTACCTTAAAGTAATGGAAGTAGGCAGCAACATCCTTAAATATAAATCATTTTCACCTCCGTGGGCCACATGATATGTTGCATCTCTGTCGCTCTATCTGTATTGAAAGTGAATGTTTATGGTCTCAGTTCATCAGTTCACATTAGCCTCATGCTGAATATTTAAACACAGAACAATTTGAACACACCATGAAGGAAGACAGTGACTGCACTTTCATTTGGAACAGCAAGGGCTCATCTAATAATAATTTAGTAAATCAGCCATTTAGTGGCTCGGTTGTGTACTGCATTGTGCCAAATATTATTCAGTTCAACTGTACACTAGCAGAATTGAAATTCAGACTCTCGTCGCAAGCACTGTTTTTGCTCAATGGAGAGACGAGACCCCAAATCACCCTCCCTAAAGAGCGTTTGCATATAGCGATTTATCATAAATACAGAGCTGGGGCAAAATAAAACTGGAGTTGGCTGTATACAATGTATTCTAATTATGTTTTTATTGTTTTAGTCTTTATGCAAAGACTATCGGTAATTCAAAACCTGCAATTGCATCAGTGAAAATACAAATAAGAAATCTCTGCATAACCGTATTGCCTATTAGCAGAAAAGGGGATGACTAAGGGATTCAGAAAAGAATAAAGAAAAGCCCTACCTCTCCGCCTTCCACACTTTGACACTGGCCACCCTCTCTCATCTTACTCATTGATTTATTTCTTTTTAATTTGAAGAAACTTTATTATCATTATATTCAGGAACCAAAGTAACAAACAAAAAAATGCAGAAACAAAACCAAATCATACGGTATATTCAACTCTTAGACAAAGCACACTCGAGCTTGATTCCCAAAAACATTTTTTGTCCATCCTCTGGTTAAAAACACAAACTATGGAATGCAGTACATTTTTCCCATCTCTCCTCTCTATCAGAAAACTTACAGGCAAATTCCACTTCCCCATTTTTATAGAGTTTAGGGGCTTGGTGTCCCTTACAGTTCATGCTTCTTTTATCAAGGGAGTTTAGCCTAGATCTATGCAACCCTAAAATTATATATAGACTCTTGTGTGTATGGGTATGTGGGGGTGTGTTACAAGTATGCACACACACACGTATTTACATACTATTTTTCTGAGGAAGGAGACTGTAGCTTCATGAAAAAGGCCCGGGACCCCCATAAAAATGAAATATCTCACTTCTTTCAATTATTTGTCTTTAACTGACTTAGTTGGCAGTAAGTTTTTCTACTTGTCATTATTGTATCAAGCCTGTTTTAGAGGAGAGGAAATGGAGGCTCAGAGAGGACAAGTAACCTGCTCAAGCTCACACAGCTGGTAAATGGAGGTTTTCTGCCTCCCAGACGTCCTCACCAGTAGTCCCTTCAGAATCTTCCACAGTGTTTTGCAAATAAGATCGCATCTCAAACAGTACTCAAGGCACATAAGACACATTGACTCTAAGAATGCATGGAATTTGCTCAGGTTCTCTGGAAATTAAGCGAGGGCTATCAATATTATTGCTGATTACTCCATAAGCACTCACTATGCGTCTGCTGAGCCAGGTGCTGGTATTAACCCTGCTTTAGAGACAAGGAAATAGAGACCTGCATTTACAATGCTAATAAGTGGCTGAGCATTGATTTGAGCCAACTCTATTGGACTCCAGAGTCAGTATCCCTAAGCACTGTGTCCTAGAATTAAGAAAAGGGAATTTTAAGGAAACAGGCAATTTTGCAAGCCAATCTTAAAAATCTCTCAAGCTTGGCCAGGGGAACAGGCAAGTGGCAGCCCAGACAAGGTGGCCTTACAAATGGCTGGTCCAGACAAAAGTGGCAGCAAGGGTTAAAAACGCACCCACACAAACCTTGGAGATAATTCTTTATCTGTTTAGCTTCAGAGTCATTGTGATAGAACTTGTAATAATAGTCATTCCAGTAGCTGAACTCTGGACCTCTTTCAAATTCTTCTTTAGCACTGAGATCTTGATAGGGGAGGTGGGGGCGGGATTCAGTTTAACTTACTTCATATTATACCCCACAGGCAAGAGCATTGGATAGTGTTATTCATTAGTTCAAGAAGTCACAGGAGGAACAAGGGGCTAGCTCATTTCTACTTCCCAAATGTCCAACACCCTCTTCTTAAGGACTGAAGCTCTCAGGAACACAAATACCGAGAGGTCTTCAGCCTTGCTTACTGTCTTCAGTCTTGAGTAACACTTCGATTAAGCATTGGAGGAATGAGAGTGAGCCCCAGGAGTCTTGAGGTGGTGAAGTATAATTGCAGTTATAGCAAGGACCATCTGTAAAGCCGTGGAATCATCATTTACAGATATTGTCTGTCCGGAGGTCCATATGATAACTGATGATGTTCAACAATTTAAGAAGCAAAAGCCAACTATATTTTTGCTTCTCTTAGATATCCTTGAAGTATATAGCACAGTTCCAGTGTGCCCAGATCACGTACTCAAGTTTAACTCTACGTACTTGTCCAAAACCATAAATACATACATACGTTTGTATACACACACACCAAACACATATACATAGACACAAGCAAACACACCTTTTTGTTTACTCTGTGGTCCTTTTACTTTCAAACCTGGTATTTTTTTCCTTCGCCCTAAGGAGAGGGGGGCCACAGCCAAAAAGACAAAGAGAAACAGAAGTAGTTAATATTTGGCTTGTGTGTTTCTAAGAGCCCCGGCCTTGGCGACTTAAAAGATTTTCAAGGGTAATTTTGACTCTAGGCAGTTTTTGTTTCATGTGCTGACTTTACAACCTATCCCTGAAAAAGGCACCTCTGCCCATAGCGTCCTCTTTAAGCAGAGACTTTTATCCTGATCAGAAAGCCGATTTCCAAGGCCACTCAGCAGGACCTAACCCAGCGCGTTGGTCTTAAACCAGTACAATGAATTGGAATCAGAAGAGCCAGCCGGAGGTTAGCAAGTTCAGCTCTGTACCTCCGAGCAGGTCATGTTCACAAGGGTGCAGACACCATTTTCCACTGCATTTGTGGCGGGAAGCACCCCAGGCTCCCATTCACCAATTACCATGACACCATTTCGAAGAGAATGCCAGGCGACCAGGAAGAGAGGGAAAAGCCATTGTCATAAGTCTTCTCAGGAATACCTGGTTTCCCAATTTATACTTAACTGCTGACACTTGAAAAGTCGAACATTTTGGTAAAATGAATCAAGCTGTAATGTTTCTTTTATGAGATCCCCTTGCAGGAAAGGGGGGGTTTGGCACCTCGTGGAGAGTGAGCTTAGTTATCCATCACAGTATAGTCAGCTGTCCTAGCCAGCTTCTCAGAGGTCACGCGATCGAACCAACAGCTCTTACAACTATATTATTGCTTACGGAACAGTAATTGAGGCACCAGATAAAAATTACCTGGTCTAATAGGCAGCGAACAATTTTCACTCAATAAAATTATAAGCCAAATCATTCATTTCATAACACTCTGGCTAATTTATTTGTTGACCTTTGAATATCCATAGCTCTTCAGTGGTATTAACTGCAACTCAGACAAAATCTCTTGTTCATTTCACTTTCATTGATTTTTTTTTCCATTGAAGCAATAACAGCTGCTTGAAAACAGCCTCTTTCTTTCCACTGTAAAAGTCAATCATGTAAGTTAGCATGTCTTACGTTGATATAGCTGTGTTAGCTTACAACCTACTTTAATTTCATGTGATTCTGAAGTCTTCTATACTATGTAAGAAAGGGCAAAGCTTTCTGGTGTGCCTCTAGCCTGCTGATACATAATAATATATTTGAGAAGTAAAAGGCTTCTCATCTAACGTGAACATAAAATCAACCTTAAAAATAAGGGAGGTTTAGAAGTTCTCCCGGTGTCGACGTTAGACTAGGCTAGCATGCTAGCCTATTAATAACAGTAGACCCCTTCAAAATATTTCATTCCTTTGTTCTGGAAATTTCTGCAGATTCTGATTGTGGTTTGAATTTTATTTTTAAAGACTATAGGCAACGAGTGTGTGCTTAAACATTCAGCAAGCTTCAGCTGAAGCTTCATATATAATAAAATACTATGAAGTCTTTAGAATGCAGGGTTGTAAAATATAATTGTTACACATTTGGCATTTTATGCCTCCCTAGAAATAACCACTTGCTACCTCCACCTCATCTATGCTCCTCCTTTCCATTTCAATTTACTCTAAAGTGGCCCTCAGCCATAATGAGAATGCCCCTTTCAACAGAAACATGTTTAATTATATCCGTGCTAAATGTAACTGACTCTCCTCAGTCATAGGGCTTCTGAGTAAAGAGTGTTTAAAGTGTGACACTCAAGGTTTCTAATGATCTCTGCGGTGAGCTCTAATTCGAGTTCATATTACCAGAAAAATGAAAAATTCGAGGAATGTCTCAGAGGATCGGAAACTAAACAGTGCTCAAGCATTATTTTGGTTTGTTTTACTCCTTCCCTCACTGCCCTCATTATATGATTTTTTTAGAATGCAAAGTCTACCATTGTGGAATTTTCCATTTGGCTGAATAAACACAAAGGAAGTTGGGACATAAAACTACCCTCCACAGAAATACCTCTCAGCACAACTAGTAGTTATTGCTCTGTGCATCCAGCTCTGTGGAAAATGGGCTGCAAGAAACTCCCAATCAATTTTTTGACTTTTCAGCTTTCCAATTAGTAGTGTCACCCAGACTTTCAGAAGCAAGTAGGAGAAGAGGTAGAACTTAAAGGCCAGTGAGCTGAATACATAGTTCAAAATTTGGACCCTATAATAAACTATTCTAGAGTGAGGAGGTGAATGAAGTCAATGCTGGTTTCATTGATAGGTGCTTATCACTTCTAAATCAGGAGTGATTTTGCTATTTTGCTTCATTTTATGTTGCCAATATTTGGGCCCATTGCATCGTGAATCCCCTGATAAGGCAAAGCAGATTGGTGATTAATGAGTGTCGGGAGAATGTGCAGTAACAGTAAAGGACTGTCCTTCTGTCTTAGGGATCACCCAAGTCAACGTGCCTTTGATGATTGATGCTTGTAGTTTAGTTTCTGTTTTCTTCTACATTATTTTCCCACAAAACATTATTTTCCACTTGAGGGAGCAGAGAGGCAAGCACAGAACATCCTCCCAAATTATTGAAGCACCCCTGGGCCTTAATTTTATGAGGGAGTTCCCAGAGTCTCAAAACCTGATTCTGAAACTTGAAATTGATGTTGTGTTGGTAAGCAGGTATCCATCTGGCTTTATGAGTTGGCCTATATGTGCTATGAATGAAAGCTTGGACCAGCTCCCCAGCTCACCCAGTTTGAATTACTTGAAACAGTGAACTGGGTCTGCAAACAGGCTCAGTATTGAACAGTTACACAATCTTCCCCTTCCCCCTAGAAAGCTAGATGTGGACAGTGAATAAGAGCTTATTAGCTATACGTTTGAGGTCAGACACTGAAGAGAAGACACCCACTGAAGGTGAATAATCTTCAGAGATTGTACTGTCACGAAACAGAAGGAAAGATGAATTAACCATGGCTGCATATCAGACAGGAGATGCCTGGTTCCCAAGAGTGTGCAGATACCTAAGTATTTCTAAGGGCCTAAGAGTCCTGGTAATAAAAGGCTGATGTTCATTGAGACCGACCTCATGTTGCTGGAAGCCTATAACTTGAGATAATGTCTGTACCCAGCATGATTCATTATAGTCATCACAAAATTAAGATGTAAGCACAAGCCAGCAGGAGTGAATGAGTGAATCCATTTTTTAAAAAAGTGGCAAGAAAACCCCCTACAGTGATCAAGACTTAACCTTTGGGAATTTATATATTGGATTTAAAAGTCTGGAGCCAAATGGAGTACCAAATTTAAGTCTTCTGCTCTTATAAACCATGTCAAATATATGACTTTGTCATTTCATCATATAAATTAAGCATGCACTTTCTACAGTCAATAACCATATTAAAATAAACTCTTCAACAAGAATGTCTCAAGGTATTTGGTTTGATAACCATTGTGCTAGGGGCTTAGAGAAAGAGATTGAGGTATATATCCTCGGCCTTCAAGAACCTACAGTTTAGATGTGGGGAGTGAACACTAACACACTTAAGATCGGAAGAAAATGACCCCACAGCATTTACTTCTGTGCCATGTGGTACAGTCAGCACTCTTTTTCAAAGGATGAGAGACATTAGGAGCTGGAGTATCAGTGAAGGCGGAATGGTTTCTGAGAGAATAGTGCATTTCTTAAGAGGTCAGGCACTGATGCCCAGCAGCCTGAGGCTGCATCCCTGCTCAGCCATCCCTCAGTTGTGTGAACTCAGGGAAAGTTGCCTGAGCTTTCTAAATCTTGGTTTCCTCATCTACCAAATGTTGATATGGACAGTGCCTTGAGAGGCTCACTGTGAGGATTGAGTGGGCTAATGTTCTACTTTCAATAAGTGATAGTTATCTTTTTCATTACCACCATCATTGCCAGGTTTTAGAGGATGGGAAGGCATCATAAATGGGCACAGATTGAAACCTGCATTCCAAATAAAGGAAAGGCAAAATGAGTGAAGATATGGAGATAGGAAGGAGCCCAACATTTTACTTCTAGGCTAGGGAAAACTAACTAGACCAGAATAAAGAGTAATTCTTCGTATGTCTAGGGAGGGAAGATTGGATAAAAAAGGTAGGACTAGACTGGGGGGAAATCTTTTGTAATCCCTGTAGAACCCTGTACCCTGATTCTGGGAAGACAGTGTGCCTTCAAAGGTGTTGGAGAGTAATATCAGTGTGTGACCACTGAGGCAATAGGAAGCTCAGAAATTATTTGTTAATTGATTGAGTTGCCATACAGGAAGTAAGGCTGAATTTTCCCTCTTATTTGTACCCCATTCGGCATTTTTATTATAAAGGCTCCAAAACATAAATAAAACCTATAACAATTACATATGAACTGTTTCTCAGAACTCCATTTGCTTTTCAGTCTTCTGGTGTTTTTATAAACTCTAAATAGATTTAGTATGGTTTATACATTTTCCTCTTGAGATCCTCCACCTTCATATAATTATCAATTGATGGTTATGGCAAGACCGGCAAAACCAGGTTTTAATTGTGAGAGGAAATTAATGAGTGAAAAGTTGTTTTTAAGGAGTGAATAATATTTTCTGTTTCTTTAACAGAGAAGAAATCTAAGACATGAAAAGGAAAATGGTCTGACTCAGGATATAGATTGAGAACAAGCATTAGCTCTACAAGGAGACTCTGGGGCTTTTCAATATTTAGGATACTAGTATTTGTCTTTTTAATTCCCCAATGGGATATATTTTTTTTAAATCCAAGCTTAGAATTAATTATCTTGGAAGAATCTAATCTCTACCCTCATGTTTTAAACTGCAAGCAGGGAGACGTTTTAAACATTATGAAAGAAGAGAAAGTCTCTTCTGACAAATAAATGCCTTGAAAAATTAGATATTAGTACTAGTCAAGTGCTCTTTCTTTTCAAAAATATTAAAATTGCATATTAGAATGGAAAAATCCTTACTATGCTCCCTCCTAATGCCACAAAACATAAGACTTTAGGAACAATTTCAGAGACAAAAGATTATATGAAACATCCAGCTCTTCCCCTTATGGGAAATTTCTTTCTTTTTTTTTTAACATCTCAGGCTCAATCATTTCCTAATGTGAAATTACAGATTTTTCAAATTACCATATAAAACTGCAAAAAATTACACTTGTGACCACAGAAGAGATAGCACACACTATCAATTTGATTTTAAAAGGCATATATCTTTTATACTACCTGTCATTTTTATAATGCCTTTTACAAATTTAATCAATACATTTTAACATTCTATATACTTTAAGTGCAATATACAATAAATATTCAAGTTTCATCTTAAACATGCTTTACCCTTTAAATTGTTAAAACTGCAGTGCCCTTTCAATCTACTTACATAATGTCATAAAATATACATTTCAAGGTAAATGAAGTCAGCTACTTCAATTTAGTCCCTCAAACTGGTAGTAAATGAGAGGTTAACACTATGGTGCCAAACCCATTATTGAGTAAATTTAGCACCTTGGACAGCTCTGTAAAATCTTTATTGCTTTCCTGACCTGCTCGTCATGTTCTGTCTGTGTGTTCAGTGGCTCTCAGCTCTGATTGAAAGGCAATATATTAGATCCCCAACACAAACACGCTTGGGGGCTAGTTCACTGGGAGCGTAATGACATGGAGGTGAGAGCAATTTTCTGGTCACCGAAATCCAAGCACCTTGCAGGTCTGTCACACTAACTCATAGAGGACCCAGATATTTCCTTTCTCCTTCCCATTTGCAGAAATAACTAATAGAATCTGAATCACACTGGCGAATCTGAACCAAATGTGGGCTCTTCCTTAAACCCCCAAGTCAATACTAGAGTGAAGGACATTTTGAAATGGGCGAGACATCATTTAAGGGCATCACTTCCAGGACAAGAAATCCAGGTTCGCTCTCCTCAAGACTGCTGGTCTGGAGTGATGCTGGGCTAATGACCCACCTATGGCAGTGTGCCTAGTGGAAAACCATGCTCCAGCGTCCTGGACCAAAGAAGGATTCAACTTTAAGAAACAAGATTCAAGTGTTTCCTTCTCAAAGGATTAACGGTGATGAGAGCTCTGGGTATTGAAATAAAGAGGAAAAGAAACAATTGAATTATGTCATTGAAAAACTTTATCACCAAAAATATAGGAGATTAAAATATATAGCATACATAGATAGCTGACATTTTTTCAGGTTTACAAAAACTTTGAAGATCTTGGAGTTTTCCTAGAACTTCCCTCCTCCCTGGTTCTGTGAAATTAATTAAAATAAGCACTGCTCCCAATCCTCAATGATAATGTCCCATATCAAAGTTCACAAGTGCAGAAACTGCACCTCATCTTGCTTTTGACAAACAGGAGGCTTGCTTTTTTTTCTTAAAATAAAAAAAAAAAAAAGAAAAATACTTTCTCTGCCAAGCCCAAACACTGGCATAAATATTTATTTGAAGAAATAAATGAGCAGAGACTCAGAGAAGTAAAATCTTAGTAAGTAAACTAACTTGATCCTATTTTGTTTTAATCTTTCCTAAGAGCCAGATAAAGCCATGAGGTTTTAGTGAAAGTAGCAGAAGCTGAATTTGATCTGAGGGTAGGGTTTAGTGTGCCCATACTGTCGTAAATTATTAACGGCTGTGGTCAGACAATATTGCAAACAAAAAGTGGTAAATTATGTGGTAGCTTACTCTAGAAAAATGAAGAAATTATTTCAGATGTATTGATTCAAGCCCCATTGATTATATAATGCTTTTCACTCCTTATAAGAAAAATAACTGTTTTATAAATGGGGTCTAGCAGTTTACGGCAAGCATAAATGTTTATTGAGAACTGAAAATCCCTCCATCTCATTTTTGAATTTGGGACATTATATATGTCATAAGTAGTTACTGCAGTATGACAACTATTTTATCTTATATTATAGAGAATTTAAAATTGAAAAATGCTAATATGTATCTAAAAGCTTGTCATTTCAAGAGTTGTTCAAGAATTTTTGAAGAAGCTATGGTGACAGCAAAATGAATGCAATTATATTCCTATTTTCTGATCAGCGTCTACAGTATATGAAAATTGAACAGCACTGCTTCTCCATGCAGAAATCTATTGTGTAAAATATTTAAAGTTAAACTTCTTTTTGAAACTTTATCCATAGCAAAAAAAAAAAAAAAAAAAAAAAGGTAAACGTATCTTTTTGCAAGTCACCTCTGATAGTCATACATGCCTTTATGTTTGGTTATCTGATGAGGCTCCATTTTACATGTATCAAGCTTAACTTTCCTTCTTCACATTCTAGCATAAATGAATCTGCAGAAAATTAGGGCAGAATGAAGAGGAAATGATTTCTTTTGGTTGGAATGAAAAAAAAATTACCACCACACACATTTCTGTAGAGTGCCCTATATTATTAGAAACAAGCATGCAAGCTAAATAAGAAAGCCTACCTCGATGAAAAGAGGGAGGTATTTTTTCTTCAACTGGAATGAACAGCAGAGCAGAGCATATATCTAGGATGAGAATGAATGAACAAATAGGGAAAATGGCAAACAATACTGAAATAGCAAAGGATTACTATAAAAGAAACGGACTCTGACAGTCATGAAAATTGGAACAGAGAGAGCTTTTGGGGGCAGGAGAATTCTTCTGTAAGAGCTTTTGACAACCAATGTGTTGCCTCAGTGTGTGGGTTTACTACATCGTCCCTTTATATTATGGCTCGGCCACATCAGGGAGATAAACAAAAGAAGTTTAATGCTACATGCTTCTAGTAGCTGCAGATTGATTGGAAATCCCTCAAAAATGACCTATCTGATAAGGTCGTGGTTCCTGGAATAAGCAATTAGGTGCAAAATAAACACATCTTAGGGATTCATAACATGCACAGAATGACATCGATTGTAGTAATCTGGTAAATGACCTCACAATTGTATTCAGCAATGAACACACGAGTGCTTTATCGTGCTTATGGTGGACGACTGAGTGATGTGTTTTATCTTACGGTGCCAACGATGCTCACCTTTTGACTCGATTAAGTGTGTATGTGAACAGGAATAAATTGGTGATTTAACTCCATTCTGTGATCCCCTAAACTACTGCCTTGAAAGCCGTGCCCTGGCAAGGTGCGGCCAAAGGGAACTAGAATGTGACCGTGTGAAAACATAATGACAACCTGCCTTCACCTAGAGTCTTATGTCTATTTTTCTCTTGACAGGAAGTAATACTCAAAAGGGCCGCGGACCTGGTGGAAGCACTGTATGGGATGCCACATAACAACCAGGTGAGCCTATGCAGCCTCGGACCCGTGTGGGCTTCTGCATGGGATGGAAGACCTCAGATTCCTTACTGTCACGAAAAAGTATAAAAACTATAAAAGCCCTCTTGCTTGAGTTCAGAGTGTAAGTCATTAAGACGTAACGTTGCAAAGGTATTAAGTTCTTCTCTCTTCTTTTGTAAATTTTTTATTACCTTTTCTGTGGAATCATTTTCTTTGTGAGGGAAGGTACTCTGTTTAAAACGAGTCTTCAGCGGGAATGTACGTCATAACAGAGGAAGAGAGTTACTGGTGATTTATTTTATTCCTTTCAGGTGTTCAAGCAAATTGAGGAGAAAAAAGGGGGTTTAATTTCTTCTCCTAAAAAGTATAACAGAAATCAGAATATAATTGTCTGCTTTTAATTCAGAGAGCACCTCCGTGCATATGATTCAAATGGCTCAGGAAGCTATGAATCTGACAAATTATTCACTCCTTTGTTGCGTGACCTGAGTCAATGGTCATGGGGATACAGTCCCTCCAATATTCAGGGACACAGTGTTGACAGCCTGCCCTTAACGTCAGCTGAGGAGACGAGTGGCAGTGGCTGTGTGTGTGTGTGTGTGTGTGTGGCCCCAGACCTCCCGCGTGTTGCTGGTGAGGAAGAAAACCCCATGGCACTCTCATGTGCTGTGAGGTGCTGTGTAGAAAAGGCTACGACAAGGGGCTCCCCAAGCCACACAGGCCGGGTTCTGCGGCCCAGCTCCGTCCTTATACAGGTGTCTCCTTAAGCGAGGTCTTCGCTGCTCTGAGCCTCAGATCCTCCATTTGTGATGTGGGCATGGCGATGATGAGAATAAACGCACAGGTTTGTTGAAGGTTGCGGGAATTCATGAGGTTAACCACAGAAGGCCCTGAACATGGCTGATAGTGAGCAACTGAAAAATGGTGTACCTGGGAGTGTGAATAGGGGCGCTAAAGGGGATATCCCCCTTACTTTTCAGGAGATCATTCTGAAGAGAGCAGCTGACATCGCAGAGGCCCTGTACAGTGTCCCCCGCAACCACAGCCAGCTCCCGGCCCTCACTAACACTTCGGTCCACGCAGGGATGATGGGCGTGAATTCCTTCAGTGGACAGCTGGCCGTCAATGTCTCTGAGGCGTCACAGGCCACCAATCAGGGTCAGGAGTCTGCCTTTCTCCTTCCTTATTTCCCTGTCTTTTCCCAGACTCACCCTACCCCCAACCCCCATTTATTTGGCACAAAACAATTTTTATTTCATTTTTTTTTTCCCAAAAGGAGAGATTCCTAGTTTGTGTGCATCAAATACTACTGTAGAATTTTGGTGCTAGCTATTATGTCTGGTAATCTGGTGGAGGGGGCTAGAAAGGATGCACGCACTGAGCCATCTCTCCATTCGGCTTTTCACCATAAACCATGAATGACAGATCGCAAAGAGGGTTGGAATTAAAAGTTCTGAGGGGCCAAAGCGCATCGCCCTCGCCCAGGGAACAGGAGCCTGTTAACTTCAGGGTACGTCTCTTAGATCGGGGTTTATTTCTGCTCCAAAATGATAATTTATAGGCCCTGCATTCGTGGCCCTGCTAAGTATTTATGATCTCCTAAGACGTGTGCCTTTCTCTCGCTTGCCATTTTAATCACAGAGCCAGCGCCACCAACCCACACACATGAATCACCGACCTCTGCCCTCCGGGATGTGGCAAGGGGGCAGGAAACAGAGCCCTTCCCCTCCCAGAGTCCCCCAGGACTGCCACCCATCCAGACCCCACCCTCAACCCTGGTTTTGCCCCCACCCCTCAGGTTTCACCCGCAACTCAAGCAGCGTGTCACCACACGGGTATGTGCCGAGCACCACCCCCCAGCAGACCAACTATAACTCCGTCACCACGAGCATGAATGGGTACGGCACCGCCGCCATGTCCAACCTGGGCGGCTCCCCGACCTTCCTTAATGGCTCAGCTGCCAACTCACCCTACGCCAGTAAGTAGAGACGTGTGTCCTGCATTTCTGCACGTTTCCCCTCCAAAGGACTTGGCACCCTGCTGTGTGCCCCCCACCCCCGCTTCCCGTGCAGGTCTCCACCGTCCAGGGCCCCACCCTGCCAGGCACTGACCTAGGGGACGCTGATGGAGGCAGCATTGTCTCCAGCAGAAACCTCTGCCCTTCCTTGCTCATCTCCTTCCCCTCAAAGTCTCCTTAACTGTCAGAACTGTGCTGCAGCCCAGAGCAGCAGTATGACGTCATCGCAGGAGTCCAAGCTTGGAGTCAGATGGAGATGGGTTTGACTCCAGCTTCTACCAGTTACTAACTGGTAGCCCTGGGTAAGTCCTCTCCAAGCCTCAGTTTCCTCATCTGTAAAATGGGGAAGCAGCTAGTACCAACCCCATATAGTTGTGAAACTCTGGTAAAATAATGCATGTAATGAGCCTGTCCCTGTGCCTGGCCCATGAGGGTAATAATCGTAACGATGGGATGATAATACTAAGTGGCAGTGGTAGAATTGCATAGTAACAACCATCTAAAACTTAAACTCTCTTTAGGAATACAACTCCTTTGATTTTTTTTTAATGCTTGGAATTTCCCCCTCTCTGTTTGATATGTACTTTTTTAAAAAACCCAACAAATGAAAAAAATGCACTTTATTTTTTTCCAAAAATCTGGTATGCATACACGCAGGCGCACACACATGAAATATTCTTTGGTGCCT
Source organism: Eidolon dupreanum (assembly GCA_028627145.1). Lineage (NCBI taxonomy): Eukaryota > Metazoa > Chordata > Mammalia > Chiroptera > Pteropodidae > Eidolon > Eidolon dupreanum. The sequence goes on from CM053515.1 coordinate 12,119,078, forward strand.
GTGCCTGTCTTAAAGAAGTTTAGCTTAAAGGATTTTTTTCTTTTTGGGTATAATGTTTAGATAACATCTAAAGGACCTCATTGAACTTACACATCTTTATGTATAAGATGTCATAGGATGTGTCTCTACGATGTATTGATCTTCCTCAGAGGATTTTTAATGGATAACCAAGTCCACCTTGGACAGTGTGAGTGACTCTTTTGTTATGTGAAATGTGGCCAAACTCTTAGACATCTGCAGAAGGACAGAGGTTGTATTGTAAATGAAAGAATATTCATGATTTTGTTGAAAAAGGGTCATGGCCAAAAATAGTGAAACTTATGCTGTCTTTAATAGTGAAAATGTGGAGTGTTCTAATCCTTTGTAAGAGTTTGAAAGATCATTCTTGGCCTTTGAAAGATGTTATTTCTGAAAGTAAGACTTAGAGCCTTTTGCTTTCTGAGTGTTTTTATGCTCAGTCTATGCTCAATTTTTATATTTCTACTTTGTTTGGAATCAGCAGCTTTATTGAACATTTAAAATTCCCTCCAATAATCTGATTACATTATGTCTGTCTGCTTAAGAGTCAATGTTTGAAGGCAGTTTCACATTAGATTTTGATTCATGGGAAGATTGTTTCTCATAGATCTATTATTTCAGTGTTCTCCCATCTACTCGATCAGAAAACGTTTCAATCATGACCTGAAAATTAAAAGGTGGCATTGTTAATTAAATCAATAAACTAATTGCTATATTGTAGTGGTTCAATTTCAGGGCTTGGATTGCTCTGTCTCCTCAAGCCTGTGCAGACACCAAGCGACTTCGGCCTGAGATTACATCTGTCAGACTGCGAAACTTTGAACATTTAATTTCCATTAATTGATTTCCTCAGCGCTCACAAATATAGTATTAAATTCTCAAATAGCTTCTCAGATGGGACATTTTTATCTGCATAAATGCAAATAAAACAATAAACACAAAGCCCAGATGATTTGAATTTTTGCCTCCATAATATTTAATTATTCATAAACCACTCAGGTTGAAAAATCCCACACAGAATGAAAAATAAAATAAGACATTCCACTGGTGAACACACTTTCTGATGTGGTGGCTGATAACTAATAACGTTATAACAAATGGAACTGCTTGACTATATTTCACCCCTTCCTCCGTTAACCACCCCCTCCAAACTCCCCACCTCTAAATACACATAATGATCGCATTTGCCAACGAGATTAATTGCCTTCCTCAGTGAACCAGCAGGATTTCAAGTCTACGAATATTTAAAAATCAAACCTCCAGTGCGAGAGTTTTGCAATTTAAATGGGTGTTATTATTGAGCGTATTTTCACATTTACAAATCCTAAGAGATGTATAAAAATGCTGGCCTCATTAAAAGAAAAAGTACAGTTTAGAAAATGTTTGTGAAAACTCTGAGGATGGCAGCTCTGTGTTCTACTTTAGAAAGCATTCCGTGCGTTTGGATTGTGTAGTGCTGAGAACTGATTGCAAGGGGTCACTTCCCCTGATGGCAATTGCTCCCTGTGACTGATTTGATTCTCACTTCCCTAACTTTCTAAAGTCAATAGGCCAAGGGTAAGGCCACCTAAACAGCAATTAGGACTCCGGTTGGCTCATGGGAAGGAGGCCTTTTCCCCAGCTGTTTCTTCTGCAGGGTAGAGCACTGAATTTGGGTTTGGTTCATGGCTTCACCATATTCTACCTATGGCCCCTGGGCGAGTCACGCAACTATTTTCTGAGTTTCAGCTTGCTCAGTTTGCTCAGGTATATAAAGGAGGTAATAAGCCCCGACCTAAGCTTGTTCGGCCAGTGACATAAGATGAAAAAGATGTGAAGAGTCTTATGAATGATAAAGCAATATATATTGTTTATAACATAATGCGGACAATGATATAGTAGAAGGAAGTAACTAGAATTTGAATTAAGTGCCTGGGAATCATTGGACAGCATTCATACTTTTCCCCAGGAGACGGCGGAGATAGAAGGTGAGTGGATGAAAATACTAGTCTTGAGTGTAGAGGATTTAATGTGTGCAAAGTCTGTCTCCTAAAGCAACCGAGAGATTATTAGCCAAAAGATGAAAGGCCAGGCCGAGAGCACCATGGTTGGTAGAGAAGGTGCATCTACCGTACTCTTTCTTATCCTCAGGCAGCCAGGTGCTTTCTCTCTCTGACCTGCAAAGTTAATTCTTCCATCTTTGATAATCCACATCCCCGCTACTACCAGACCATGAGTATTTATCTAAGGCTCCTACCCCGTTGCTTATTAATTCACGAACGTTTATGTACTGCACCATGGAGGATATAAAGAATCTGGGACTTTGACGTGTGGTTCTGCATTAGTCGAAAATGTTGCATGTGGCATTCTCTTTAGCCACCCTGCCTCCTACCTACAGGTATCTGTGTTGTGGGGCATTAAGGTACAATCATATCCTTAAGGAACTCACAGCCTCATAGGGAGAAGGGGACACACACACCACCATCTGCCAGGGGCTTCAGTTGGAATCCTGGCATTGCCTTTAATCTCCCTTCTTCCTCACACCTCTCATACCATCAGTGACCATGGCCTCGCAGGCTGCCCTCCTCCTAACTATTATGTTTTCAGCCCCTTATGTTAGGTTAGGCCCCACCTGGATGCTTCCCCTGACACCTCTTCTGTGAAGCCTTCTCTGGCTTCCTTTGTCTGCCTCCACAGAGTCAGCCATGCTCACCTTTGTTGGCATTTTGTGCTATTTTACCCCTTATTAAGATTCAGGCACTTTGTTTCCTGGCCTGGGACACCCCAGTGTCTAACACGCTCTTGGCACATAGTAGGCCCACAACAAACAAGATCACCACCAACAAAAGGCAGCACGTGCCAAGTATCAAATGATGAAAGTGGCCAAGATCCTGAGAGTCCAGGGAGGGCTCATGCTGGAAGAGTGGCCTGAGCAGGGAGGCCAGGGCGAGGGCCGGGTCTGAGCCACCTTGCCCCAGGAAGCCAGGAGAGGTGCTGATTTCTGCTTTCCCATTGCCCCTCCTAGTCGTGCCATCCAGCCCCACCATGGCCTCCTCCACAAGCCTCCCCTCCAACTGCAGCAGCTCCTCGGGCATCTTTTCCTTCTCACCAGCCAACATGGTCTCAGCCGTGAAACAGAAGAGTGCTTTCGCACCAGTCGTCAGACCCCAGGCCTCCCCGCCTCCCACCTGCACCAGCACCAATGGGAACAGCCTGCAAGGTAAGCCCTAGGCCCCACCAGGCCAACCAGATGCCCTGACTTCACCCTTTTAGGGCCCGAAGCAGATGCGTCACTGCTGCCGAGGGGATCAGCCTTAGGCCTGCCTGCTTCTCTCTGCCCTCATCTCTTCTGTTCTTTTGTGCTCACTCTCCTCGGCCCTGGCTCCTGGCCCTACACATCCGTCCTCTGCTGGAGTTCTTAAGCAGTCCTCTTGCCAACTCCAGCAATTCTGCTCCGGCCCGGGATTTGCTTGAGAATACTGTTTCCGCTTACTAATGCCATCGTTTCTCTTTTCTCCTCTCTCATTCCCTGTGGTTGCCATACTCAGACCAGTCTTTTGTGGACTCTAGCAAGTTCTCCACTGCAGGGTCTCTCCCGGGACTGGCCTTCTCCTGAAGTAGGTCACTCAGCCTTCCCTTTCTGTTGCCTGTGTCAGAGTGAATGTGTGTGGGGCTGCTGGTGGGGAGGGGGTGAGTCACAGCCTGAGCAAACCCAGAGGTTATAGCTTCATACACCAAAGGCCCAAGACTTACTACTGGGAACCAGAAACCCCACAACATCACAAGTGTATGCTGGTTCATAGTAAAAGTATTCTTTTCCCCACCATGGAATATAGAAAATAATAGAGCCAGCAAGAATTGAGGTGACCTTTCAGTTCATTGAGAAAAAGCCCCACCCTTTTAAAATGGGTCCGGCATTTCCGACGTTTATCTTGTGTGCTGGCATTTTGTTGTGGGGTTGACCTGCATGACCTCATTCACTCTCCCACAGCAGGGCTGTGTGATAGGTACTCACAGGTCCTACTTTATAGATGAGAAAACTAAAGGTTAGGGAGGTGATGAAATTGCTTGGCTTCCAACAGCTGGTATGTGGCAGAAGCTGGTTTCAAACTCAGGCTCAAAAATTCATCTCCTCTTTCTAACTCCCAAGCACTTTATTACTCAGAGGGGGTAAAAAGGGCATGCCCAGAATTTCTAAGGCAGCTGGCGGGGAAATAACATCGGTGGAGTAACTGCTACCCTTTTTTGAGCACTGAACAGGGGCTATGCTAGCAGTGAGAGTGCTTTATCTTATTTAATCCCCACATCTACCTGATTAAATATGACAACTGTTATAATCTCCATTGTCCAGGTGATAAAATGGAAGCACATGGAGCATAAATACCTGCCCACAGGCCTAGCCAGTAAGCAGTGGAGAGGAAGGCAAACCCAGCAGGGGCTGTGCCCTAGGCCCTGGCCTACCCAGCTTCCCATGGTGGCTTCCTTCATTGGCTAGCATGCCTATCATCACTGTTGGAGTTCAGCCTGGGAGGTTGGAAGGGTCAGGAGGGCAGCATAGCCGCCTGGGACTTCTCAGCCTGATTTCTTCATACGTATATTTATTTATGCCTATGTATACTCCTACTCTGCGTGTTGGATGCTTTACATTAATGTAAATTTATATTGATATTCCTGAAAACCCTATGAGGTCAGTACTATTCCCATCATATAGATGGGGAAATTAAGGGCCGACTCGCTTAAGGTTGTAGAGCTAGTAATGATGGAGCCCAAATTGGATCAATGCTATGAGACACCGGAACCTGAGCTCTGCAAAGTGTTGCTCAGAAACCCACCAGCGGGTCTGCCCAGCACAGCCAAAGCCAGGACCCGGCATGGCGTGCCTGCACCCCTCCCGTGAACGTACGTTGGCAAAGCCATCTCCTCGGAGGGGAGAGGAAGGTAGCCTGGCTGTGGAGGTCCAGTTCGGGCAGCATGATTCACAATAGGAAATGTCTCTGCCCACAAAGGGCAGCCCCCCACTCATGCAATCTGACTTTTTCAGCTAAAAATCATGCTTTGTCACCCTCACTACACCTCAGCTGGCAAACTAGGGATATGATGCTTAAGCGAACATAACGAACGTATAATGGGTTTAAATAAGGATAAAACATGGGGAAAGCGGAAATCCGCTATATCTGAGCTGCCAGTCGCAACCGTTGCTGAACACAGAGTTGACATCAGGAGTTTGTGATCAGTGGGGTTTGTGACAGAGCAGCCGAGGCGTGGTACTTGAGAGGGAAAGAAGGCTCATGGCTCTTGGAAGGTCAGCAGCTGTATCACAGGCCAACAGTGACTTAAGTGGGCAGCCCTTCTGTGAGGCTGTCTTTCCATGCCATGTGGACCAAGGAGGGAGCTGGAGGGACTGACAACAGGGGTGAGACCGAGATTTTGGATCCTCCTGGACTTAGGGAACATCTGGTGGTGTGGGGGTATGTGCTCGTGTGTGTGTTTTAGTAATCGCAAAATGGCTTCAACACAGGGACACATACAAAGCTTGGGCGCTTGTCATCCCCAGAACATTTCTAACCCAAGTCTGCAGACTCTCAAAGCACCGAGACTGTCCTCTGCTTCTGGTTACCTGCCAGGTCTCCACCTGTCCGTCACACTCCTGAGACACAGCTGCACAGCACGGAGGGTGTGGAGACCAACTCAGGAACACACTTTGTCTGGATTTGCTACTGCAGACAACCTTGCCCTTTCCTTCTGACTGAGCCTGTGTCCAGGAGGTTCTTTCTGGAAGCTTTTGTTTTTTCCAGTACTGTCATGTACCAAATGTCCCTGCTTTGGGGGATGGCAGTGGAGTAGAGAAATTAGTCAAGTTAACTGACCCCATTTTTTTTTTTAAGCCATCCTCCTTCCTGCCCCTGCCCACTGCACGCCCAGCCTCGACACTCACCAGGCAAGGCACACAAGCGTGCCTTCACCTCGCACGCAACCCCAGCAGCCTATGCGCTACGCCATTATTTCCAAGGAGCTCCCGCTTGGGGCCTTGGATATCCCCTGAGAAAAGTGACAGTGTGACAGTGGGCTCCTAGACCTAGAACTAAAGAGTTACTTTAGCTTCCTAAACTCCACCTCTTCTATTAAAAAGGGCACAGGCAGGTACAGAATGGGAGGCAGGAATCTCTGTAGTGCTCTGTCCTCCCCTCCTTCTCCTTCTTACGGTGACACCCACGTCATCCGGGCCCACCTAGTTCAGGACTGTGATCATTAAGACAGGACCAGTGACAAAGGAAGAGTTGCTTAAGCAAATTGGCCATGTAAACAAGATTAGAGGTGACACATTTAGGCGGTTTAAGCGTTTTAAAGGCCTATTACCTCCAACTACCACTCGGCTAATTGTACCTCATTCTGGTTGTTTTTTTTTTTTTTTTTTTTTTTTTTTGATAGCCAACTCCTTAAAGACCTTATCTCTGGCATCCCTTTCTTAGATGCCTCTTATGACTGCATTCCTGGTTGTTCCTCAAGAAAGAAGCACTGCAGTCTCACATGATGCTGCTGCTAATTGTCACAGCCACTAATACGAGAGGGCTTGTTTTCAGCCTGGCTTCTGCATTACCTCAACCTTCCAACCACCCTTGGATGCAGGCTGTTTATTGTCCCCATTTTACATATAAAGAGACTGAGACTTATAGCCAAGATGGCTCATCCAGACTTATACAGCTATCAAGGAGGAGGAGCCTGGGGTGAAAACCCAGGTAGACTAATGTCATGGAAGCCCCTGTGCCATGTGGCCATACTATATTGAAGTCACCAGGCTAGGCCCATGTGGACTACAAAATCCTGACCTGAAAAACTTTCTCTGTATGAGAAGAATCACAACATCACAGTTAAGAAGGCAGATCTGTCTGGGAGAGGCTGGCACCCAGCTGTGGAAGTTTAGAGAAGGGAAAGAATTAGGGAGAATTCAGAATGGTCTCATGGAGAAAGTTGCCTTTGAACATGGCCTTGGATGAAGGGAAAGTAGGATTTGGGCAAAGGGAGATGGGGGGAGGGGCATTTTAAGCAGAAGGATTAGGGATAAGCTGAGCGGAAGGGCCATGTGCAGTATCCAGTAAGCGTGTGGCATCCTGGAGCATGGGTGCCATGGAGATAAGATTGAAAAAGGAAGTCCTTACTTGGAAGTCCATACTTAGGCTCCATTTTTAACACATATTTATAATCCACAGTTTCTACTGTGATTCCAACTGCCTTTCTCTCTCCCAAGTTAGGTAAAAAAAACCTTTGACAATTTGCCGCATGTCTGAAAAATTTTTTAGGACAAAGTGACTCTTATTTCAGTACTTCTGGAGTCTCCAAAGATGTTCTATTAAAAAAATTAAAATGTTGTGGTCAAACAAATCAAGAAAATGGTGCTGAATGAATCACTGTCATAGAGATCTGTGATACACCTGAGTTTATTAAAGGCTCTGAGACATCCTGCAGTTCAACAGAAAAAGGGCTACTCCATTTAATTTTCTAAACTTCTTTATCCACACAACCCTTTTCCAAATGTTAAGACCAATGAACATCCCAAGAATAACTCTGAAAAATGAAGCTAATGAACATCCCAAGAATAACTCTGAAAAATGAAGCTGTATTTCAGATTCAAAGAGAAAAATGCAGAGAAATCTTCCATCTTTCTCTAGATGGTCATTGATAAAGCCTGAGCCTAGACTCCCCAGGTGTGTCTGTTTGCACAGGTCAAAGACTTGAGTCACTTAACATGCTCATTGTTGTGGAGACATTCTCTCTCTTCTCCCAAAGCCGATGCCCCCTAGAGCATGGATTCTG
>CM053515.1:12126986-12131986 GCA_028627145.1 Eidolon dupreanum
CTGGCAGCCCCGGGAGCATCCCTGTAGTCCTGCAGTGTAGTTTGTTCACGAAGAAACCTCTGCGGAGGTGCCTAAGCTCAGAGGCCACCAACGGTGATTTTTCTTTTTTCTTTTCCCTAAAATTTACTCCTCAGTAAGGGTTCTGCATCTGGAATTTTGGAAATTGCTGGTGAGATTTAGCGAGCTATAACCCCCTGATGTAATATGCAAAATTCCAGGTGTAGGTACCTATGGGCCTCCTTCTGCAAAGAGGTTCTATGGTGTCCGTTATTCTCAAAGAAGTCTGAGAGCCAGCAAAGGAAAAGGAAGGGAAGCGTGAGCACACCACAGCCACCTCCTAGACACCTTCGGATATGTTTGTTTGTTTTTAATTTTAATTATTTGCTAACTTGCACAAACTGGGCTATTTCTTTCTTTCCTTTTTTAATCCATATTTCTACCTTCTCTTGAGATAATTCAGAAGATCGGTGGCTGTGGGCAGGCATTCCTGCACAGGGCAGCATTCGGTCATAGCTGAGTCGCTGCCCACCCCAGAGAGGCAAGCCCTTGGCAGCGTTACCTCAGTCCCTTCTCAGGGAGGACACTTTGCTCCCAGCTGGGCTCTTGGTGCACTGGAGTTTGCCACCGCTGTATTCCAGATAAAAAAAAAAAAAAAAAAAAAAAGAGCTGTTAGCTATGGACTAGCACATCGGTTAGCTTTGCTTTACAACTCTTAATGTGGCCCTAGTAGAGGTTTAATTTAATTAATCTAACACATTATGCCAGGTACCAAAACACTGCTTAGATCATTTTTTTTTCTTTTTCTTTATTTAAATTATGGACATCCAAATGGGATGCTTTCAGACCCCAACTGATAAATGTTGACTCAGCCCACTGACCAAATTAGCAGGAAGTTTGTCAGTTTTCTGCTTGGCTTCGCATCACCGCCTGATTAACCGGGTGTGTGTGCTGCAGGTGACCACTCTATAATGTCAGGCACACAGGAGATTTTGGTAGAAGCAAAAGGAGCAAGTCTTCTTTTGCTAGAGGCTTAGAACTCCCACCGAAAGCCCTGCCTTTAATAAGGGTGCCTGGACGCACTTGCAGCCCGGATGACAAGACCCTTAGGGAGGTGGAGCCTGCTGAGATGTCACGATGCAGAGACCCCTCCCCCTGGCCTTTGGAGCTACAGCATCTTGAATTCTCAGGTTAAGGCTTGGTTGAAATACTGAGCTCTCTGATTCAGTTAAACCTAGGGCTCACTCGAATCTTAGGGGGACTGCGTTTCCAGCTGATCCCAGATCTTTGGGGGTTTAAGTTGGTCTGCATTTGGCAAGAGACACTTCCTGTTTCTAAGAAAAATGGCTTTTGAGGGCTTAAGAAAAAGGCTCCAGGAGCTTTTGGACTGCCAAAGGGCTCTTGCAAAACAACATTTGGATGATTTACGTGTAAATGAATCAGAAACATGTGGATTAAATTTCCTTGTGAATACAGATGGGTTTAAAAATTAACGGAAAAAGTGTTTGGCAAAATACTTTTTTTTAATTGAATCTAAAATGTCAGGGGTGGGGAGAGACAAAGCAGGAGGGGAATAAGGGCCACCGGGCTCAGAGCCTCTCCTAGCCTCCCGTGTCTACTGCAGGATTTGTGTTAGCTGGGGTTTGATTTTTTTTTTTTAAATGGCACATTCTTTCAGACATGAGATTTGGGAAATGAAGAGGGACACTTCCTAGATGCAGTCATCACTGACATGAACATTAATTTAAATTTAGAATTGCCAGTAAAAAGAAAGCAACGACTTTCTCTCGTTGCCTGACAGGACGCTAAGCCATCATTGGAAGCCAAAGATGGCTGCCTCTTGCTTCTAATGTAAGCATCTCTCTCCTCTCGACATGTTTCTAAGTTGCCACACTGTTCTTTTACGTGTCTTCTAAACATCCCTATTCCTCACACCCATCATGTGAAGTGTGCTGTATGGCATGTTGCCTATCGGATACAAGGAAACAGCTCAGAGAAGTTAAACAATTACCACATGGTCACACAGCTAGTTAACCACAGAAGGGATGGGTTAGAAATAATAGCAGCTAATCTCTGTTGGGCCTTTCCTAGGAGCTGAACCTGGGCCAAGCACTTCACCTATGTCATTTTACTTACATCTTCAACAACCCTGGTAATATTACAGCACTTGCAAATACTGATGAACTGCATTTTCTAGCTGAGGAGGCAGAGGTTCGGGAGACAAAATGCTACACCCGGGGAGGTGGCGGGAAAAGCCAGAGGTGGGGCGCCGGCCTGTCGGAGCCCACGTTCTTCTGAAGACCACTCTGTGCTGCCTTCTGACTCTGAAGACTTTGAAAGATTTCTGATTACCGAAACAGCTTTTCCTTTTCCCAGGATCAAATCCCAGCTTTCCTAAGCTACAATTTTCTAGGGCTAGGTTCAAACCATTCCAGAGCCCGGGCATAACTGTGGTATAGGGGACATCCCAGAGCCTCATGCAAACCTGCCTTCTCCTCCTCCTCCATCCCTTCTCTAACTTCACGGGCCCTTTGGATGAGGCCTGCGGTAGCTGGCATTTGCTTTCCCCAGGTGTGAGCACCGAAATGAAGGCGCCACTCCGATGGCTGCTCTGGGGATCGGTCTTGGAGCTAACAGCACAAAAAGAGCCACCGTGTTTTGTAGGAAGTGCTGGCAGCTGGGATGGACCAGTTTTTCCTTTGATATGTTGAAAGTGAAGAGGGGGCAGGGAAGAGTGACACTGGAAACTCTCACTGTTTTGCAAGTTTAGGGCTGCAACTTTCACAACGGTATTCAAACTATGCAACTTCCCAGTTATGTTTTAAAATTAAAATCAGATTTGGAGGGATGTTTAGGATCTTCTGTTCTGTTAAAGATACATACACAGGCTGATATATTAACATCTTAATAAAGTACATGGATTTTTTATACAAAAACTCATTTCAGGGAAGATGAGAGCACAGTTGTGGCTAATAGTCAACGAACATAGTGGTGTGTGGGTGTTTTTTTCCAACTCTCTCTCTCTCTCTCTCTTTTTATTTTTCTCAGTGAGAAGTTTGGATGAAAAACCATTGACTTTTGTCTTCTTCTTCCACAGCGATATCTGGCATGATTGTTCCTCCCATGTGAAAGAATTGCCTTGAAGAATTTTATTAATGAAGAGGTTGGATTCTGCTACAGCGAGTAATCTGATACAAGTCCCAGAGTGGAACTTTTAACTCAGGCCTTTTTAAGAGGAATCACAATAACTGCAGATTTTTAAACAAACAATATCACCGACCTTGCAAATACTGAAATTGGAAAGGATCTGCAAGTGCAGGGTGTTGGTTAAAGCTGTACCTCCCGAATGTTTGGGGGACATATTTATTCTGTGTCGAAAAAAGCAAATCCACTTTCTCTTTTCCTTTCTTTTTTTTTTAAGCTTAACTCTGCAATCATTTGTCTTTTATAAACCGTGAAGCTGTATACAAGGGACACTATAAATAAGACTCCATGTTTTAATTTATGATGTTTTTAAAGCTGTGTAAAAGGAGAATGAAGTGGTGATATTTACAAAAAAGTTAAAAAAAAAAAAAGAAAAAAAGAAAAAAGCTTGTATGGGACAGAATAGGAATGCCAGTTAGATTTTTTAGGAAACTAAGGGTCGGCTTTTGCGCCTTAAAGCATATCAAATGGTAGTTAGCTCAGACAGTGCATTTTCAGTATCTAACTTAACATGCCATCCCTTAGCAGTGCAAGCTTATTTATCTCTTTTGTATTGTTGTCTTAAGTAACTGTGTAAATAAATGCAGCCTGCAAAGTTAAAAAGTGATGTTAAGTGATCACATTTTTCCCTTCTACTCAAAAATCCAGTGCCTCTAGACAGATTGTTAAAACTGCATATTTAAACCTGATATCATTTTCACTTTTAATTATGTCAACTTCTTCTGAAGCCGATGGCCTCTTGAGAGCTTGGTGGCACACACACTGTGTCAGAATCTCCTTCGAGACTTCATGGAACAGGGTCCAGGCACAGAATTCCACATTATGCCCTCCAGTTATCAAGCCAAAACCCTACCTACACTCCGCCATTTACAAGTTTAAAGTTTACTCATCTTAAATGCTGACTTAATACCAATCCTCCAAAAGCTGACAAAAGCAAGATGGCAGGTATTTCCGATTTCCCATTCAAGATAGCGCCCCATCAGTCGACCCTTACATTGTAACATAATAGATTAAGAGGATAGGTTAAGTGCTTTGGAATTAAGAATAAAAAGAAACTGGGAGAAAGGAGGAGAAGGTTGAGACTTCCAAAACATGGTTTTCTGTTCTATGGGAATTTTCGCTCTCATTATCTGGGAAGTGTTCTTAAAAATAAGAATTAATAGCAAAGATGCAGCAAAGCTATGAGGATGCATTTGCCTGATATTTTTTTTCTTTGCTGTTGTGTTTTTGTATGTAGTTATAAATACTGTAGATTTTTTTGTGATTTTTTTTTTGCCAAAGTTGTTGTTCTATTTATACATTTTAATGTCTTAAGACAGTTTTTCAATATCACACACACAAAAAGGTTTTACTGCATATTTTGCAAAGGAAAAAAAAAGCTCAGTACCTTTAGCTTGCACATACTTGCAAAGTTAATTAAAAGGCTTTTTGTTTTAAAGGGGATTTTGTAAAATATCCATATAAATAATGTATTTATCTTTGGGATTTGTACATTGCTTTCCCCTTCTTCCTTTTCCTCCCACCCCCAATTTATTTTATTGTGTATGGTTGCTATGTGAAAAGTGCGTATTTGTTTGGTCACCTACAGTTGTATTAGCTGTTTCAATGTGATTTTTAAACTTTCATTTATAGTTATTTTTAGTATTGTTTTAAACCATGCTTTGATTTTTTTATTTCCACCCAAAAGCCATTGTCTATTTTTGTATTATTTGTAAGTTAAGAAGTTTTTTCCAATATATGGCAAAAAAAAAAAATAGTAGCATATTATTCTTGTAGCATTTAGTTCTGTAGATTAAAAA
>CM053515.1:12134486-12142172 GCA_028627145.1 Eidolon dupreanum
ATCATTCATTTATTCATTCATCCATCTTGAAGGTTTACTATGCATCTGGCACCGGCCAGGCATAGTGGACTCCACAGTGAGCAGACACACTGGTCCTGCCCTCACGGAGCTTACAGTTGAGTGGACGAGCAGATATTAAGAAAGCATACAATGGCAATAATGGCAATGAAAAAAAAAAAAGTCTAGAATGCTCTGAAGTATATGACAGTGGGATCTGATTTCACTTGAGGGGCTGGGAAAGATTTCCAGAGAAAGTGACATTTGAACTGAGAAGTGACAGATGAGGTAAACAAGTGTGGTAGGCATCTGAGGCAGAGGGAAGGAGGGCAGGTATGAGGAGCTGCACTTTGGGGGCGGACGCAGTGCATTCAAGAACAGAAAGCTGTGTGCGTGGAATACACAGATGTGCGGGACAGCACTGTGGAGCTTGGGAAGTTCAATTCGGGACACATACTGAGCATCTACCATATGCCTGGCATTGTACTAGATGCTAGGATATGCTCAGCAAACCAGTCATAATTCCTACCCATAAAGCCCAAGGCACTGTTTGTAAACTCACAGCCCTGTACATGTCCACAGGGGCTTTGCTGGTTAAGCAGGGGGTGAGCTGGGGTAAACCCAGACATGGAGAACCTCGCTTGTTCCAGGCAGTTGCTCCCATACGGAAATGTGGGCTTGGTGATGCCCATCTTTTAGTTTTCAAGAATGCTAGATATATTATTGAGTTTTGTTATGTTTGGTGTGAAATTTTCATTTTTTAAATGTTGTCATCTAATCCAAAAATAGTGCTTTCAAAACACTGCATTGAGCAAGCAAAGTCCATGAGCTCTAGAATGTCACTTTGGGACTTCTGGCCAAAACACACTTTACTGAACAAGATGTTTATACAGCCTGATTCAAAGGTCATAGTGGCATGTCCTATGCATGGAGCTCAAGGAATTTGGTAAAGAAGGCCATGCCCAACTGGTACGAACTGGGGCTCTCAAAGCAGATAAGGGAAGAAGGGCATGGAGAGCCATGGCCAGTGCTTTTGGAGCTGGCTATGTGAGAAAGAAAATATTAAAATCAGTGGAAAGGAATAGGAATATGGGAAAGTTTCCCTATACTCCGCAGTAGCCACGTTCCATGCAAATGTATAGATCAATTTTGTTTATTTTAATCTCCTTTTGCCTTGCGGAAAGACCCTCATGAATGAGTTCATTTTTAAGTAGATTGCCAGAGAAGTAAACGCTTTCCAACATGCCATGCTCAGGGCCATGCCTGCCCTAGAATGCACCAAATCACTCACATCCTCAAGAATGTCGCTCCTGGAATTATTGTCCTTTCTCTCCAAACTCATTAATATTTCCTCATTATTATTTTCTGATCAGCCTACAAATATGACCTCATCTTAAAGCAAAACAGAATCACAGTTTTGACCTCATTTTGTCTTCCATCTGCCCACCATCTTTCTGCTCCCTATTATAGCAAGTCCCTTCTAAAGAGTTGGGTGTCTGTCTTCCTTTCAGTTCTGTTCTCTTTTGATCCATATTATAGTAGATGTTAACTGTAATGATGAAGAGCAGGGAGTCTTAAACATTGTAAACAAGGGATCAATGGTACATTTTAGAAGTATCATTCTGGTAGCTACATAGAGGATGAATTGGAGAGAGGCAGAGGAAATTGGAGAACAATTAGCAGGCCACTACAATGGTCCAGGCAAGAAATGAGCAGCTTGGACTAGAAGAATGAATAGGAAGAAAATAAATATGATTAGAAATACTTAACATTGTGATTATAATCAACAATACTGTATTATATACTTCAAGGTTGCTGAAAGACTAGATCTTAAATGTTCTCACCACAAAATGAAATGATGATTATGTGACGTGATAGAGGTATTAGCTAATACTATGGTGGGTAATCATATTGCAGTATGTAAATCTGTCAAATTAATATGTAGTACAATATAAGTTTACAGACTTTTATATGTCGATTTTATCTAAATTAAAAAAAAAAGAGAGAGAGATTTAGGGAACAGAACCACCATGATATGGTGATTTATACAATGTGGGGATTGAGAGAGAGAGAAAAAATACAAGATAAAAATTAATTTTCTGACTGGGGAAACTGTTATTAAAGAAATGGTTGATTGCTCTGTTTGGGCTGCTATTAAGCTGTGGAGCTTGATGGTGAAATCCCTTCCCACTGTTCCCTTTGCCTCTCTTTCCTCTCCTAAGTCTGATCCTCTCCTCCAAAGGCTTCTATATTTACATTAGGAATGAAATTCAGTTTCCGGAACTGTAAATTTTTAGTTACTTTTTTTTTTTCTTTACTTAAGCATCAAGCAGTTTTATTTCTTCTCTCTGGAGAGTTCTGCTATAGTGGGACTGATTTTTATCTACTTAGCATACTTTTTTTCCCCTACCGATTGTAGAATTTCCACATTCTATATTAAGAACGAGAGTTCTGAGCCCTGGAAGGAACCACAGGCCTGAGAGTTGTCTGTCTTCAGGAAATACCTTGCACCAGGAGCTATGCTTTGTGGACACTAGTGTTCCACAAAGGAATTGACAAAATGTCAACAACACAAAAGAGGGCGTCCCATTGATGCCTCATTGATGTCGATTCATTGAGTAACGTAGATTTGGGTGCAGTTCTGCCAGGTTAGTAGTGGCCGTATAATAAGGGCAGCAAGGAGAGATGAATTAGAGCCAGGTAATTGCTACGGCCTTCTCTAACATGTTTGTTTATTCGGAGTGTTCTTACTGAGGACTCCCTTGTTTCAGGCAGTATGCTGAGGGCTGGGGTTTGATTGTGTCTTAAACAGTCCCATTTCCTTCCCTCACTACTGCCTAAGGAGGACACAGATATGAATCCATCAATCAACATGAACATATAATTTCACACTGAGATCAATGCTACTATAACCCTAATAGGTCTGAGAGAACACATCTCTGTACAAATTCAAGCTTATTTCAACACCTAAATTGGACTTTTTTTTCAAATCTCTTAAAGGCCAGTAAAAAGAATCTAAAGTCCACAGCAATATCTATTAAAATTCTTTCCTCCTTTTTCTCACTCCTCATCATATTCAGAACCTAGTTTCCTGTCTATCTGAGAACAAGTCTATTCTAAGTTTGCATAAGTTTTCTTTTACCTTCTCCCTTTTTCCATCCCTCTGTATTATTTTCAACCAAGTCATTTACCCAGCAAGAAAACCTTTCATCTTTAGCAGAGCTAAGGAATGAGGAGATATTGGGCTGGCCAAATGTGATTCTCTTTGGCAGGTTGTGGGAGGGGAAAGTCCATAAATACTTCCTTGTTAACAACATTTGACCTATTATATTTTGAGGGACCAGAATAGGGAGCCATGAGCGCGAGATGCATCAATCCACTTGTGTTTGAGAGAAGATTGGAAGGAGCAGGACTTAGCAAGGCAAAGCTGGAGTGGAGCAGAAAGAGGGCGTTCCAGATGGAGGCAACAGGTCACCACAGAGTGGACGACGGGTACCACTCGATTTCCTTCCACAGAATGCTCCTCCTTCTCGGTTCATCTCTGTCTGACATTTCTTTTTTTTTTTTTTTTTCTGCTTTCTATCATCGTTTCCTTCATCTGTCTATGCAATAGTGCTGATCAGTGTTAGACTGACTGGTAGCTCTCAGGCAGAGCCATTACTTGGTTATTCCAACACCCCTCTGGTCCTGCTCAACTTCTCTTTAATCCTTTAAAACCAGTTGCAAAGGTTAGGGATCCCCAATATTGCTCTTTATAATCCAAAGGTAAACATTCCCGTCCCACACTTCATGCTTTAGAACTACCACAGCCCAAAGTGCTCAACTGAAAAGGCCAACACTGAGCCCCCAATTTTTTTCTCCACAAGCACAGAATATTAAGGTACACCCTCAGGTCCAGGAAAATGCCGATTTGCTTTATTGAACTTGAAGGCAAATCTAGAAGAAGATGGTAAAAATAAACAAGGAGATGGTATTAATGGCAACTGGCATTCCCTGTTGGGGTCTTCATTCGTGTGAGGTGATATTCTATTAACTTTATGGAAACGTGTTAAATTCTCATAATGGTCATGTAATATGGGTGTAATTATCCCCAGCTGAAAATGAATTCCTCATCAACCAACAACCTTGTGTGAAGACAGAGGGTTCCTGTTGAACCTTGAGGGGCATTTATTTAAGACATACTGATGCAGTAGTTAGTATATCTATGGAATGTATTAATCCAATAATCAGTATATAATGAAAATGACTTTAAAAAAAAGAAATCACTTGAATTTTCTAAATCTCAGTTTCTCATCTATTATAAGAAATGACAATATGAGTATTTATCTTAAAAGTTATCTGAGAAGATAACATTAAGCCTCATGAGTTATCATTCAATGCCTAGCACATATTATCCACTCTGTCAATATTAGAAGTTTTGATTCTACTGTGTAGGTGTGTGCAGATGGATAAATAGATAGATAGATAGATAGATAATAGATAGATCATAATATATTTAAATGATCTAAAACAATAGATATTAGGTTGTTTCATATTTCTTAATATTATATGTACAATTTTAATGGGATTCTCAATTTAAAGAAATAAAATTCTTTCAAGTCCTTCCTACTTCTTAAAAGCTAACTGTACAGTATCCTTGACATCCAAAGGGCCACCCCAAAGAAGGGATCCTCATTTAACAGAAGAAAACTTTCCCAACATCTCCCAAATTGAACCAAAATTTGATTTGTGGCTGATGCTTGTCATAAGCACAAGCAAACATCTCCCTTAAATCATTTTTTTCTCTCACTATACTGTAGAACCAGAGAAGATACCAGCGAGCTCCAGACACGAAAGAAGAAGAATCATTCTGAATACTGTCACATGCCAAAGGAAGTAAACTCTGGGCAATAAATTTGCAGGACAAAGGTTTAGCACTGACGCTGAGGATGCAAAGAGGGTGAAAGTGGGAGGTGGGTGGTAACTTGGGGATACAAGGAGGAAGAGTAAAGAAATATTTCTTTATATTGGCGTCCATAAATTATTTCTTGACGTGATCCTGCTAAGCCCCTTCGTAGTTAAAAAAAAAAAATTACAAAAGTAACAAGTGTAGGTGAAATGGGATTAGGTGAAATTTAGATAAAATTAACAAAGTTGTAGAATGCACTGTTAAGAGGATATTTGCACTCAGAATGAGAAATCTCTTGAAATAGCTTATCCCTCTTTTACTCACTCACTCAAATGTTTAAGTGGCTAGCATGGGCCAGTCTTTGTCCTAGGAGCTGGGTATAAGAGGCCCTTAACATGGGCAATAATCTGGTATGAAAACAAAAGCAAATTAATAAGCAAACGTGTAATTCCATGTGGAGAAGAGCCCTATGAGGGGAACTGGCAGGAGGCTGTCTACCTCCTCATCTTACAGATATTGGGGTTGGCCATGCAACTTGCTGTGGCCCATGAAGCATTAGCGGACATATTACATACAGAGGCCTTCGATGTGACTCTGACGTTTGGCTTGGTTCTTACACTGCTGAGATTCACCATGGGAAAAGATTCCCCTCTGGAAACTGTTGAAACGTCAACCTAGGTCCTGAAGTATCCACACATAGAGCAGACCAAAGCCCATCATCCTAGATCAGCTGATCTACTGCCCTATAAAGCTGCAACCATGAAAATTACTACTTGCTGTGGCTATAAGCCACTGAGCTTTCCAGCAGTTTGTTATGTGACATTACTGTGGCCATTGATGACTGACATTGAAATAGAAACTTTGAAGTGGGTGCAGTTGTAAGAGAAACCTGAAAAAATCATTTTATTTGAAACTCAGTGGTGGGTGGTGAGGAAACAATAGGTTAGGAGAATTGTGAGCTGTGTTATGCAATGGTAAAACACTTAGTAAAAGTAGTACCTCCGATAGTCTGGAAGGGCAGACACGTACCTATTGAACTCAGGAAGTGGAGTGAGGAGGTTTGAAGATGAACTGGCTACATACAGGTAGCCACATTAGATAACATGCTATGTGAAAGAGATGAGCTCAGAAAAGAACAGTGTTTTAGAAACAAAATTGAGGGAGAACACAGAGGACTCAAAAAATCTGGGGCATGCTGGATTGGAAAATGATAGTTTCTCATTTCTAGACTCCCCATCCTCAAAGTAAAACAGAGCCTGAGAGCAAAGACCAGAACAGACACATGGCCATTAAAATACGGCCCAGGGGCACAGTCTAAATCAAGAGTGTGGCTATCACAGCCTTTGTTAAGAGCTCTGAAAAGATTAAGTGGATTCCTTCAGCTGGAGGAAGGTTCTTCTAGAAAGACTGGTTTACACAGCAGTCTGAGGTGTCTGAATTAAGAACCACAATTAACTCTGGAGAGAAAGCCCTCAGTGAGTCTCTTCTCTCTCTGTCCATAGGCATCTCTCAAGATTGAATCGATTCCCTTATTCACTCAACAGGCACTATGCTGGGTGCTGGAAAACCAAGGTGAGCAAAGCCAGAAGTGGTCTTCGCCTTCAAGATTTCCATCTAGTGGGAACGGCAGACCTTCATCAGACATTTACGTGACCGATACAGTATGGCAAACAGTTCTGAGGACTATGAGGGAGAACAGGAAACCCAGAAAGCATGAGCGAGAGAATTGGCTGTATCTGGGCCACCGAGGAGGGCTTCCTCTGAGAAAATGGTGTTCAGGCTGAGATCTGAAGGATGATTAAGGTGAGAAAGGACAATAGACAGTGAATATCATGTGCAGAGGACCCGAAAAAGATCTGTGTGGTTGGAGCAAGGGGAAGAGAGGTGAAAGACAAGGCCAGATACAGGGCAAGCCTTGTGGAGGTCTGCTCTTGCGTAAGGAGCTTGATTTTTATCTAAAGAGTAAAAAGGAGCCATTAAAAGGCTAAGAGTTTTATTGACCATCTTCTGAGAGACTCAGGCAGACGTCGCTGACAAATATTGGGGGGCACCTGAAAGACAGTTCTCCAACAACTCTCCTTTTGCTAGTGGGCACCTCTGGGCTGGGACGTAACGGAGAGTTCTGTTTGCCTCATGCCCAGGATGCCACGTGTCAACTTTTAATAGCTGGTTCACCTTTACCTTTCCACGAAGCCCGTTGTGCTTTAAGCTATACCCATCAGATCTTGCAAGGCTTGATATTTATTTTATTTCAACTATCACTCTTTTTTGTCAAGCGCAGTCTCACACACAGCAGGTGAACCTTAATAGCTTAAGGAATAAATAGAAAACTGACGGGGCTCACACCCATTAGCTAATGCATTACTAAGCAAAAGGGACTCTATTCCACCCCAGTGCACTTAGCCTGGGGTTGCTAGGAATTTTAAAGACTCCAAGCTAACGTTTCATGGGCCCAGGGGAAAGGAGCTCAAGCTCAAATAGGGCTCCTTTGATAGACAGGTGAATGAATGCGGTTATCATTATGTAATCACGCAACTTAGGAGTTATTTATTTTCAACTGCGCAACGCATTCTAGAAACATGCTGGAGACACTTGGCCTGCCGGCCTGGTATGTTTGTGGCTATCACCCGGCAGACAGAAGGACTCTGATGGCAGAATCGCTCCGCCATCTTGCTTCTCCTCACTCTATCGGTATCCCAATATATCATGGTGAAAATAAGGAAAAACAGGCTATCTCTGAAGCGAAGGGGCCTGACACTCGGTGATCTGAAATGCTCCCTACCTTTGTAAATTAGCCACCT
>CM053515.1:12142672-12373680 GCA_028627145.1 Eidolon dupreanum
CCACGTTCTCATCATAGTTTGCAGGGGCACAGGGTTCTTGTGAAAAGGCACACAAGGAATGCCAGTCTTCAGACATCAGGACCCGCTGGCCCCCTGCAGCCGCCGCAGCACAAATGCTCCATCAGAAGCGTGTGGGTGCACAGCTGCCGCTTGCATTCAGTGGGGGGGGGGGGGGCTCTCCATCCAATTTAAACTGAGTTTCAAGTTGATTTTGGAGAAAATGTATACAGTTTACAGGTTTAAAGCCTTCGCTTCATCCCAGAGGACGAGCAGGCAAGGGGACGGGAGTGAGGAACTGCTGACATTATTGAGAGGACAGAAAAGTAAGGCATCCCCAGGGGACAGAAAGGGATGAGAATGGAGATGCAAAGAAGGCGGATAACAATTGTCAGATGAGTTTCATCACTCCGCTGGGCCTCTACCTGCTCCCGACTTCTCCGAAAAATTGTCCTTTGGGGCCCAAACTTTCCCTGTTTAGTCTCAGCCCAAAGGCGAGTTGGTAGGTAGTTTGAGCGAAATTGTTTCAGGCATCTTGGAGTTATGCATGCAGGCAATGAAATGACATTGTTTCCGCTTTCAAAATAATAGAAGAGTTTTTGGTCTCGGAGAGCTCAGGAACGAGAACTAGGAATGGCTGAGCCTTCAAACTCTGGGAGTCCCACATCCCTGGTCAACAAACAAATCTCAGAGACGTAGGAGAAAATAGTCTGAATAAAGAAGATGCAGGAGTTTGAGGGGGCGAGGGAGGGAACACAAGACTCTGTTAGCAAAGTGAAACTTTCTTCGTTTAGAGCGCATGGTTACCAGGGTCTGGAAACACACAGGCCATCTCTTATGCTCTTCTTATTCTTACACTCTCTGCTCAACCACCGAAGAGAACAAAATTCCCTGTGCTAGGCCTCATAGTTTTCCAGATTACCCCACGACATAATTGTGTGGCTCCAAACGCACAAAGCTTTGTGCTTTTCCATCCAGACTCCTTCCTTTTGCAAATGAATGGATGTTTTAAACACAGCACCTTTAAACACAAACAAACTAATAAAAGTCTCGGAATCCAGAAAAAATGGCAATTGCAAACGAAGATGCACAACATGTTTGTACCTACTAGACTGAGGCTGAGAAATTAGGGCAAGGCACATTTTCTAGGCAAAACTCTATCCCTGATTTTTCTTAATCAGTAAGTAAGTGCCTCGTAGGCCCAAGGTGGCAATATTTGGTGCCGGTCATGAAGCTGCAGTGACGTCTTTTCTGGTCTCAATACTCCTTATTGATTTAACAAATATGTTATCCGGAAAATGGGCTATCTGATATCTGTTTCCCATGCCGTGCTCATGTGGCATGTCAGTCACTTTAAAGCACGCCTTACCCTTTCTCATGCTGTCTTGCAGAAGAACTATAAAATGGCAGAGAAGCAGGCACATGTGCATTCTCGAGAAATGTGCTTTAAACATCTCAATTTATTACCTGCCTGGCTGTGGCACACGGCAGGCATCTCCACTGCTCAGCGGAAGCAGCCCACATGCCCTCCCACCCTTTGATATGCAACAAGCTAGGGCCAAACCAGCCTCTCTACAATTTCAATTGCAGGCCTCTTTGGAGAGGAGTGCTTTGGCAGAGAGATGCGAGGGCCCCAAACTGGACTCCATAATGAAGCCCTCAAAGCTGAGAGATTTTGCAGAATTTAATGGGCTTTGGGGGACAATTTTACCGGCTGATTTCCAGGAACACAAATATTCAAATTACTCAGCCCCTATTTGAAGGTGCATCTGAAGGTGCACCCTACAACCTGCATGTAGCAGGCTCTTTTGAATCTTGTCCTTGAAACAAAAAAAAAAAAAAAAAAAAAAAAAAAAAAAAAGGAAAAAAGAAAGAAAGAAATGCAGTGCCCCCTGGGACTTTGCCAGCAGAGACTCTGGGTAAGTGCAGAGTGAGTGCAAAGCCCTGCCAGGAGTCCTTGGGGCTGGAGGGAGAAAGTGGATGAGAGAGACGGAGATGAGAAAGGCCTTCGGCAGCCATTGGGGAGGCGGTGGCGAGGGAGAGAAGAAAGGGAGACACGCACTAAAAACAACAGAAACACAGGTGGAAATGGCCTTGTGGGAAATCAGCCTGTCAACAAACAAAGCTAGAGGCTAGAAACCACTGCCTCGCCAGCCCGGCTGCTGGGCAAGGAGATTGTTCTGTAAATAAATGAGTGGTGGCTTTGCCTGCTTGGAAATTAATACTGACACCATGAGAGCTGCAAATGACTCCCTTTCATCAGGAGCAGAAGTGCCACACTTTGCGAGGGGGTATTTTTGCCATTCCTCCTTTTATTTGGCTTTGTTTTCTTGGGGAAAGTAAATTAGAGCCACTTACATCAGCAGCTCAGGTTAAAGAAAGGGGAAGAAGAGAGGGAGAGAGAGAGAGAGAGAGGAAAAAAAAAAAGAGTTTCATTTCATGTACCAGTGGTTTAGAACTTCATTTAAAGCTAATCATACCCTCATCTTCCTCCAAGCCATTTCTGACAGCAACAGCCTAGCTTGCTATTCGGAAGACACAGGCACCCTGAGCTTTGCTGGAAACACACCAAAAGGCTGGGGAGAGGGTCTTGAGCTTTCTGTCAATGGTCGGGCAATTTCAGTTTCTGGAAAAGGAAATCGAATCGTGGTCAGATAAGCCAAGAATACTTGTCAAGACCTGCCCAGTCTGGGCTCCTTACAGAGGGACTCAGGCATGTCTTTCAACTGAGGTTTTTCCTCCAGAAAGGTGGCTGCATTTTCTCCCTTCAGAAGACAGGAGTAGCTCCATGTTTATTGGGTGCCATAACTGCCCTTGTGAATGTGACCCAAACAGGCAAAGCGAAGGCCCTGAAACTGTAACCATGTTTACGCTCTGGTGGGAAATCAGAATTTCTTTCTTTCTACCCCAGTTCTACCTTACTAACCACCCTTCCCCCTAAACAAAACAGACTAGAGGTCTTAAAGAATCTGATACCTTTAGGGAAATTAGCATACAATTCTCTAGCCTTCAATATCCTATTAGTTAAAACTTTCCCATAGCGATTCCCATGCTTTCATGGCAAACTAAAAAATGAGAGAGGTAAAAAGGACTGTGGAGTCTCATAAATTCTTAAAGTACATTCTAGACTATTAAAGCTGCAATTATTTGATCTAATTTTACAGAAAGTTACACGTTGTCTCTTTATGCCTTGGAAAAATGATAATCCCTAAACATTGGTTATGGTGACTATATAATGACCAGAATTCTAGATTCGTGAGCGTGACTCCGACCCCATCAGAAATCAGAAGCTTTATTGCAAATCCACTCTTGTGCTGGCATAGAGACAACCTTACTAGGACTCCTTTACTACTTTGCTACAGCTGCAAACTCTAAAGGAGACAAGAAACAAATAAATGTCAAAAGAAAGCTCAGCCCTTGGACACCCAGCAATAAAAAAGAATTTAATGGACACAGCAGGAATCCCCCTCAAAGCAACATTAAAAATCAGTTGTCCATGTGAAATTAAGGAGCTCTAACTAGCTGCAAAGGTCATTCAGACTTTGAGAACTGAGAAGCACCTGATTAGTAGCCGGTGCTAGAAGTGACACGGAAAAGCAGAGCAAAGAAAGTGGACCTATGTCAGGGATGTTGGGGACATTTGTGGTGAGCTGTAGTGACAACACAGAGCAGAGCCCTTACCAGGAAGGGCCTCATTTTCATATGAGGGCACTCAGATGTGTGTGTATTGGGATCGAGGCACCAGCAAGTTCTCTGGACAAATGGTTCATGGTAAATAGACCAGTGGACTAAATGAGCAATTCTGAATAACGAATTTGTCATATTATAAAGTTTGCAGAATTCATATCACATGAGATGATTTCTACAGCTTTTGAGGATTCATTTTTTTCAAAGTTTTAGTTGCTGCAATTAGGAAAGTTGTCATAGATTGGTGAAAATTAACATGCAGATAAAGCCACCATTTGGAAAACAAATCAAGAGCACAAGAATGAAAAAAAAAAAGGATGCAAATTAGCATAGCGCTGCACTTAAAAGGCATAGATATCCTTTGTGTCTGAATGGTTGAGACATCTGAAAATTTAAATGACATACAAAATACACATTTAGTCAAGCTATTTTAACAAATCATTGAATTAGAAGATGAAAATGCAGTAGGCTGGACTCACAAAAGGCCTTAGAAGAGAACCTTACCCTATCATTTATTTAAACCAAGACTCACAACATGCACACTGACCTTCATTTAGAACATAAAAGGAGCTTTCATTCTGAAAATTCAGAGGCCCCAAAGAATAGGACAACATAAGCTAGATTGAACTTTGGCTGGTCTCTGCCAAATGCCTGTGGCAAAATGGCCTGGCTGATGCTTCTAGACCTGGTTTAAGGTAGTTATCAGAGTTGTCGGTAACTTGACAATTGTCAGATTGGTCATTATTGAATCTGCTTTTAGAAAATGGAGCCTGCTTAGTGGTCCTCAAATGCACAGGCGTGTCATGGTGAGCATAGCTGGCTGGAGTAGGGTGGGGGTGACAAGCAATAGCTCATTTAAAGGTATATAGAGATTTTCAATCAAGATGGTAGAATGGGTAAATGCTATGGTGGCCTCCACTCAAAACCATGTCAAAATTACAACTAAATAACAACCATCATTGAGAATCATCTGAAATCAAGCTGAACAGAAGTCCTACAAGTAAGGACATAAAGAAGCCACCTTGAGACTGGCAGGAGGCTGGAGATGCAGAATGGGCTGGTCCCACATCTGTGTTTGGAGGTTAAAAATTGAGAGAAATATCTTGGCTGCAGAAGTCCCTCTGGAAAAGTGAGGGGTCCCAGACCCACACTAGGCTCTCCAGTCTAAGTTTCCAGTGCCAGAAAGAAAAGTCCCCACAAATTCTGGCCAGGAAAACTAGCAAAGATGTGGTTGAATGAGACACAGGGTAGCTGGAGTACCAGGTGTTTCTCTTAAAGGGCCCGCACATAGACTTACTTGCTGACAAACTCATTTGCTCTGAGCTCCAGCGCTGACACAGCAGCTTGAAAGGTGCTTGAGACACACAGGGAGGAACCGAAAAGTCTGGCTTCAGGGTGAGGGCTGGAGGGGCATCTTTCTCCCAGACAGAAGTGGTGATAGAATCCATTACCCCTGTGTTGAGCCCTCTACTCTCCTGGTAGGCAGCCGCCATATCTGAGTCTCCGTCAACCTGGCTAACACTGATTGCTCCACCCTGATAATTAGCTGAGACCTCGCTCTGCCCAATTGTGGGCCCACCCAAGCCAATTCCAGTCATTTTTCCACACATATGGCCTGTCCTGGCTCATGCTGTGGATTTTCCTAAAATCTCTCAAAGTTTCACAAAACTCAAACAAGTAGCATCTGGCCTCAGTGAACCTTGTATCTCTTGCTGAGCAGCCTCAAGCTCAGCACTAGCAGCAGTTGTCCTCAGTTCATGGCTTAGCCTTTCGGGGCGAATCCTAGCCCAGTGTGGGTGGTGGCATCAGTGAATTGCTTGGTGGCTCATACTAGGTGGCACCAGGTAAGGCACATCCTGCTGCTGAATTTAGCCTGTGGTGGGGCCCCACCCAGGAGGCCTCGAGACCAGAACACCTGGTGGCTGGCTTCAGACTTAGCTGGAACACCAGTTGCGCTGTATATGAAGACAACATACCCAAAGGGCAGACGGCTCAGGCACCAGAGCCCTGCCGGCTATAGAAAATTCTGTTCCATAGGGTTTGCCCCTGCACAGCAGCTCCTCCACTGTAGTCACTGGCCCATCCTCACAACCAATTAGGCCGTTGGTCAATTCCTCCCATTGATGTGCAAAAGCGACCAAGGCTCAACTACAACAAAAGGACACACACAACCTGTGCAAGGGACACACCTAAAGCACCTGGCTCAGGTGACCTGGTAAACTGCACCACTGGTCCCCACAGGACACTTACTACATAAGGTCACTCTATTAAGGTAGGAAAACATAGCAGCCCTACCTAATACATAGAAACAAACACAGGGAGGCAGCCAAAATTGGGAGGTAAAGAGACCTGTTCCAAATGAAAGAACAGAACAAAGCTCCAGAAAAATGTAAACAAAATGAAGACAAGCAACCTGCCAGATTCAGAGTTCAAAACATGGTGATAAGAATGCTCAATGAACTTAAGAGAAGAGTAGATGAACTCAGTGAGAACTTCAACAAAGAGATAGAAAACATAAAAAGAACCATTCAAAAATAAAGAATATAATAACTGAAATGAATAATACATTAAAGGGAACCAAAAGTGGATTACATAAAGCAGAAGATCAAATCAGCAATTTAGAAGTTAAAGTAGCAGAAAATACCCAATAGGAACAGCAACAATAAAAATGAATTCCAACCCTCCCCACTCCCCAAAAATGAGGATAGTTTAAGTGGCCTTTGGGACAACATCGAATGTATCAACATTTATGTCATAAGAGTACTATAAGGAGAAGATAGAGAGCAAATAATTGAAAATCTATTTGAAGAAATAATAATGGAAAACTTCCCTAACCTGGCAAAGGAAATAGACATACAAGCCCAGGAAGCACAGTGTCCCAAACAAGATGAACCCAAAGAGGCCCACATCAAGACATCATAATTAAAATGCCAAAAGTTAAAGACAAAGAGAGAATCTTAGAAGCAGCAAGAGAAAAGCAATTAGTTACTTACAAGAGAACTCCCATAAGACTGTCAGCTGATTTCTCAACAGAAACTTTGCAGTTCAGAAGGGATTGGCAGGAAATATTCAAAGTGATAAAAAGCAAGGGTGAAGGACAGATAAAGAGCTTCTGAGTCAATAAAAAGCCAAAGGAGTTCATCTACACCAAACCAGTATTACAAGAAATGTAATATAATATTGCTGTCAACTGTAATTGGAAAAAATTTTAAATTATTATAAAAAAAGAAATAAAAGTGTATGAGCAACAAAATATTGTTGAGTTTTAGAAGCTACTCTCACTAAGAGGTTTCATATTATCTAAGCAAAGAGTAAGGAATGCCAAAGTTATACTAAATTTAAAAGAAGAAATTTACACTTAGATACAACTTGTAAAGTGTAAAAGCAGCAGTGAATGAGATAATACAGAATATTTGTTTATCTATGATAGAGATGATTTAGGCATAGATGATTACACAGGATGCTTGGTCTTCCAAGCTCTCTTAGGAACAACAGAAAGTTGGAGAATGTTCCTGACCTGTAAATAAAGGCAAAAGGCTGCTCTCCTTTTCCCTCATGTTCTTGGGCAAGCCTGGAGAGTCTAGGCTACTGCTGCCTCCTGAATGTATCCATGGTTCTGACCACTCAACAGGACAAAACCTGCCAATTGCTCACGGAGTACTTTTGTGAACATTAAAAAATGACACCCCTTTCTTCAAGATGCTTTATTTCCGTGGGTCAGAAAATGACAATAATACACTCATTTTTCTTCCAAGTGGATATTATTGCTATCTGCAGAAAAGTTGTCATAATAATTTTACCAATTCATGGTGTCAACTTATGTTCCTTTAGATATGACATGTGTGTGCAGTGCTCAGTCTGTACAACTGCATGGAGCACTGGACCTAGGGGCAGAATTCAGATTATAAGATGGGATGCAGACATTGAGAGAGGAGCTATAATGGAGGAAAAGACTACATATAATTGGCCTGAGGTCAGAGGAAGGGCTCCAGGTTGAGAGGATATGGATTACCTGTGATCCCATATTTCCTGATGACCACTGCTAACCTATGAGTTCAGATCTACCTCCTTTCTTTTTAGTCCTCTCCTGAAATATTCTTTTCTAATTCTACTAATATTTCAGTGTCTGTTTTGACTTCTATTTTTCATGGTTTAAAGCCAGACATCTCAGAATGACCACCTCCTCTTCTAGGTTATTCATAGTGTTTATTTATTATGCATAAGATATACATTAGCCTGATTGCAGTAGACTGCTGGCATTCACACAGTTAACATTGTGGTTCAACCATTCATTAGTTATCCAAAACGTCCAATTCAGACTTACTGGTCATTTGGCCAAGGCAGAGATTTTGAGCTGGAGCTCTGCACGGTTCCTGTGAAGGAAACTTTGTGTTACCTGGCAAGTGAACCAAACATTTTAATCAGCATTCACTCAGAATTGTTGTTCTCATTCATGTATTTTATGACAAAATTGTACATATTGGGGGATTTGAATACATCTCTAAACTAATCCCTTTTGAATGTCAAGAGTCTACTGTACAGTCACCTTGGTTTTAACAATATAGCATCTTATATTGAGCACCAAGCATTCATCTGGGTTAGTCTTACCTTTCCTTTGGGGGCAGAAATCATGTTTTATATATTTTTGTCTTTTCTCAATTCCTATCTCAATTCAGAGCACATAAGAAATTCTTCTCAGTGAGAACTTACCTAGTTAAGAATTTACTTTATGGCAATATTCTGAGTACCCCTTGCCACAATATGAAGGAGTCTAGTACCAAAATATTTGTGGTAGATCTTGAAGAATTGGGTTTTGTCAAAATGTTCCAGTATACTAATTTAGATCTAATGATATAGGCAGTGAGGGTTAAAGTTTCCATAAATTCTTCCACCAGATTGTGCTCCCATCGTTTTACACTTTTAGAAAAAGACCTTGAGAATTTGGTGGGATCCAAAGAGAGGCAAGTTAGTGTTGAGCAGTTATGAGGTTATGAATCAGGAGACTCTATTTTTGCTTCACTGACATCCTGCATGATGCCTTTTGAGAGACCTTGGAGAGGCATCTCATAGCCATTCCCAAAGGAAGATCAGAATGTAAGGACAAAATCAAAGGAATGTTGACATTGGGTATGTAGTTCCAAAAGGGCACCTCCCAAGTTGTATTCCAAGGGTCATCAGTCTCAGGAGATGGTCAGACCTGCCTCACTTTCCCATATGTATGGGAAACATATGGAGTCATCTGGAAAATGACAATACATTTGACATAATAAAGACTTAATTTGGTTTCATCTAGCCTTTTCCAAATATATTTGAACAAGGAGCACTATCCCTTCTTGGTAATACTCATTAGCTTCCTCCAGAACTAGCATTCCATGGAATGTGCACTGGGCATTTAGAAAAGGGGAGAATGGTGCCAGAGAGTTAGAAGACAGCTGGAGAAGACTTTAATGTATTTAATTGTTAGTCATGAGAAATTTATGTGCTAAACAATACATATCTATATAGGATGTTTATACATAGTTGGCTAAGAAGAATGGACAATATATAGGGTATAACTCATGAATAAATAGTAAGGCGGCCTGAAGATAAGAATGAACAAGCTTAAAGCACAGCATCTCTACTTCCTTACACTTTAAATGATAGGAAGCAAATGTCTTCATAAAAACACATCAGTGACTCATCAGCAAAGCATTCAACTGGTCCACTGCTTTTCTCTCTAACATAACCAGGATGCTCCAATTGGTCCCCACTGTCGACCAGAAGGCAACCCATAAAATCAGAAAAATTACTTGGGGAGACACACATTTGAAGGATTTGCCTCAAACCTCAATCTCAGGTACACAATATATACATATACAATGTAACTTGGGTTATAAGAAGGTAGACATTTGATATATGGAAGATAACAAGAGATCTGAAGACAAAGAATGACTGGAAGTCATTCTATGGAAAGGTCCACAGCACAAGGCAGCTACTGACTCCTTTAGAGTTGTTGAATAATTGTATTGACAGAGCAACTTGCAAATAAGAATGGAGCAAGAGATAAAATTTCTAGGGCAACCTCCTTCTACACTGGAAAGTCTTTAATATAAATTCTCTATTTTCCAGAATCTTATACAAGTTACGTATTCATCAAGTGAGGAGAAAGGAAAACCTTTGACTGAAAAACAAGGAGTTGGGTGAGTCTAGAGACAAGACAAACAGATTAAATCTATTCCACTGAAACTAAGATATATAATTTCTCTCCAGAGAATACCAAAGACTGACAAAATAAACAAAGAAATAACATGTTTCTTAACTTGTGAAATGTGACAGTCAATGGCATATGGCAAAACAAAATGCAAGGAAACAATGTCACGAGTTTTCCAATGTTAGTAGCTATGGAGGATGGAAAGGCAGGTCCCTCCTCTTTATGAGAAAGTGCTAACAAGAAGCCACTTTCGAAAACCCCTTTAAGGGAGAGCTCTTCTTGTTTCGCTATAGGCCACACTCTGCAGTCTGAGGGCAGGGAAACAAGACTGCCCAAGCGAACTATTCAGAATTTTCTAGGGTATGTGCTTTGCCCTTAAACATCCTCTTCCTGGTAATAGAACTGTCAACAGAACTAATATCCAGTCCACTCTCTGGCTGTGCCATGGGCACACGACACAGGTCTGGCCGCTGGGGGCATTCCTTTCTTCTCTAGCCATTGTGATTGGTTCAGGGATGTGCGTGGCGCCTCGGCTGGGCCAGTGAGCATCATACATCCGGCATTTGCCAGAGCAAGCAGGGCAGAGGTGTTCTTATTTCCCAGGGACATAGCTAAATTAGAAGGCTAAAATTTGAAGCAGCCAACAAGCATCTTTGCTACCATTTGGAGAGGTCTTGTCTGAAAGAAAAGCCCAGGATGAGAAAAACAGGGCTAAAACGACAAAGAGATAGATTCCCGGTATTATTTGAATACATAGGTCTGAACATGATGAACTTTTCATCTATGTGAGTTATAAATTTCTTTTAATGCTTATCCAGCTTGAGGTTTTCTTTTTTCTCTTCCCTCTCCTTTCATTCTCCTTCTCCTTCTTCTGCCCCCACCCCTATCCCTTCCTGTCCTCTTCCACCAATTCCCCCCACTCCTCTCTTTCTTCCTTTCCTTCTTTTTCACTACAAGCTAACAATGAAGAAACTGAGCCTAGACCAATGGTTACATTGATTGATTTTAGACAAAGAGCTGGTGACCGTGATTCGCAAACAACAAACAAGAAAGATGTGCATGTAATAATCATTTTTAGGACTGTGCTCAAAGAGACATACTCTTAAGTTTGAGGAATACTTGCTGGTTGACATGTTCATATGCTACATGGTAATTAGTTATGAATTCTAAGCAGTTTGCATATTTCATGGTACATAGTTCATATATACATATGTGTATATATACATATGTGCACTTCATATATCTAATTTAATATAATAATGGCTAAAAATAGAATCAATATATTAATATACCCATCTAGAGGGCAGGATGAAATACGCTCTCTTTCCTACTGTATCTCCAGCATCACGCACAGACCTGGCACATGACTGGCATTCCACTGTGAAGGAGATAAACAATAAGACTTCCTGTATTTGCTTTGGCATGCTCAAAATAATCTACACTCAGTTGCAAGAAATGTTACCAATAGTTTATTATTCCTCAAGTGGGAAGACAGAAATCAGTTGAAACATAGTTTGTATACATTGGAAGTGTATACATTGGAAGATGTATACATTGGAAGACAAAGAGTTAATATTCTAAACAGATAAAGGCTAAAGGGACTAAAAAGTTTGTAATTGACTTGGAATGATGATGAGCAAAATTATGTTTCAAGTATGTTAAATTTAATATTAAATCCGACAGAGAGACCTACTCCTTTGATTTTAGGGTTTGCTAAGAGCTTATCTTAAAACTTTAAAAAGGGAATGCTTTCTACAACATGTCAGCCTTAGGAAGGATTATTCAGTAAATGAAGAGAAATGGTTATTCATTGGAAAACAAAAAGTTATATTTATATCTTATCCCATATACCAACGTAAACTCTCTAGACAAATGAGGAATTTAAATGTAAAAAATAAAGCAATAATTTAAAAGTAAAGTTAAATAAGTTTTTTATAGAAAAATCATGAGAAATTCAGCTTACACAAAGAAATCAACAATCAAACAACAAACTAGAAAACAATACTTAAATTTAAAGTGGACAAAGGGTTGATAATCTAAACATGTACAAAGTACATGAACATGTAATTCACAAAATAAGAAATATGAACGGCTGTTGCACATATGCAAACAATGTTCAACTCTTGCAGTAATAAAAATTACAAAAATAAATCAAGATATAATTTATTTGGCCCAGTCAAGTGGAAAATATGAACAACAATCATAATCCCTAATCTTGGCAGGGGAAATGGGCCCCTCCATAAAATTTGATTGGAGTACAGTTTCAGTACAACTTTTTTTTGGAGGATGATTTTAAATCATGCACTAATGACTTTAAAAAAAAGAAATTCACAATTTTATTCTTCTTCCCCTGCAATTCTACTCTTAGATTAAAAAAATAGAGAGAGATGAGTATGGTGATTCATATTTTAACAATTCATATAAAAGGTCAAGCTAGAAACAACCATCATGCTCAACAATAGGGGACTGGTTAAGTAAATTGTATTCACAAAATAGAATATGTTCCTACAATAATATTGTATATTGACATCGTAAAATGATTATTAGCATATTGCTATGAAAAAAATCAGGTTATAAAACAGAGAATATAGTACAATTTTGGTAAGAAAAAGAATACATGTATTTAGCATAATCTAAAATATTAACCATAATCAATGGGGGTTAGTGAGTTAGTGGGAATATAGATATTCTTTTCTTTGCCTTTTTCTTTGTTTTCAAAGATTTTTGAATGGAGTATGTATGCATAACACATATACAGAAAAGCGCACTCATCATATGTGTATAGTATGATGCATTTTCAGAAATTAAACAAACCTATCTAATCAGCACTCAGGTCAAGAACACAGAGTATTTCTGTGTCTCCAGAATTCCTCTTTTTCCACCGCCCAGTCATCAAAAGGGGGAAAAGTCATATCCAGAATTAATAATTCTTCCATTTGCATGATTATGAATTCTAAACTCACAGAATGGTTTTGCTCGTTTTATTATTTAAATGAAATCATATAGCATATAGTCTTGTGTGTAGCTTTTCTATGCAGTATTATATTTATAAGATACATCCAAATTTATTTTATTGAGCTATAGTTTGTTCATTCTCATTGTTGGAGAATATTCTATTGTGTGAACACACCTCAATTTATTTATGTATCGACTCTCAATGGGAATTTGTGTGTTCTCAGTCTGAGTTTACTATAAATAGTGCTGCTGTGAATATTCTAGAATATGTCTTTTTGTGAAAATATGTACACATATTTATTGGGTATACACACACACACACACACACACACACACACACACACACACACACACACCTAGGGATGGAATTGCTGTGATAAAGCAGTATAGGAGAGGCAGGCACTATTGCTTAACTGTTACCTAATTCTTCAGGCAGTAGTGATAATCATCATTTACCTCTATTTGTTTCTGACAAATGTCTTATGGAAAATGCTTTTCACAAGGCAAGCACTCAATCAGATTTAAAAAAGTCAACCTCCCAAGGAAGGTCTTCCAGGGAGCCACCAACAGGTGGACTAATGGCAATGAGCTCTGAAGACACCTCATGCCATACTGCCCTTTTCAGTTGCTGCCAGGCTATTGGTTTTCACTGTTATTGTGGGCTGCAGGTTTTCAAGGCGATTGAAGAGGTGGGTGGGTGGGAATAGGGCAACCTAAAATGTCACAAAGCCTCTGCCCTTTCCTAGATGCTGTCATTTTTCTTTAATAAATGTTCCCTAGATTACTGTAAGCCTTGGGTTAATTTCTAGAGTTCTAAAAAATTGATAATTTTTGCCAGTATTCTCATTGTTTTTGTGGAGGAGATAATTTTTGGAAGTCTATAAACTTATTTGCTTATGCCATTTACACTGACATCACTCAAAATGCCTTTTTAAAATTTAATCCTCACCATAGTCCTATGAGACAGATATAATGATTGGACCATATTGTAGATAATGAAACTAAGACTTAAGGCGATTTGGTAACATGCTCAGGGGTACAGTTAGTAAGTGGAAACACTGGGGCTCAGACTCTGGTTTATTGAACTTCCCTGTTGAACTCAACACTACATGCACTAGCAAAAAAAAGGTGGCAGCGGACAAGTGCCTCAGGCCTTGGCCTCTTCCTCTTGGAGCCACCATTTCAGTAAGTGCAGTGGGATTTGGAGAGTCACTGGCATTATTTTCCTTAAACATAAAAAAGAGATTATAGTACCACTTTTCTTCCTAAATCCTAGGAATCCAAAGATTCTGCATACAGAATAACATACTCTGAGGTCCTGGAAAATGGGTGTTATAAAAGAGGCAGTATACGAGAAAATAATATTTTATGGCATCCTCAGAAAAACGCCAAACAGGCCCAAACTATCTTATCTTCTTGGGGGAAATTCCTTCGTAAGCAGGGAGGGTCCCTCACTGTGTGGACTGAGTTCCATGAGTGAAGCTTTTCAGCTTACATGACTTGTCAAACTGGTGTTCGTGCCCATTTGTCCCTCTCAATTTCATGATTAAGTGAAAACAAGAGCCGGGACTACACCATCCGGAGGAATAATGTCCTTCTCTGAGTGTTCAGCCCTCAGAAGGATTGTTTTGTTACTTCTGTCAGCAGAGTCTGTGGAAATATGGAGCTCCATTTTTCAAGCAAGAGATGGAAATGGGACTAACGAGCAGTCCCAGATTCACTCATATGAAAACAATAATGCATTTTGTGACTTGGAGGTCTGGAGGTTTATGTTGGCACCAATTGGAATGCTAATGTGCAAAGAATCTGGTCTCTCCTCTCAAACACTAACAAACACCAGTCATTTCCTACTGATTGGTTTCAACCTAACAAGCATGTTGTTGAGTCCAAAAGAATATTTCATTTTAGAATATTTAGATTATGTTGATTGCTCACTTATGAGCCACAAGTTGGTCAATGAAGAACAGATTGCCTCAACTTGGTATCCCTTCATCCATCCTCCCACACCATCACCACTGCTGACACCACCACCACCACCACCACCCAGGATTAATGCTCATAAACAGAACAAGATACCATGTGAAAAGGCATCTAGAGCTTTCTTCGGTGTTTCATGAACTTTGGGTATCAGAGACCCCTTTGAGCATATGATAAGGGCTGTGGACATCTTCTCCTGTGAAATGCCTCTTCTGAAAGAATTGCATGTTCACCTTGGAACTCATGGGCTCTCTGGAAGCTCATCAATCATTGAGATTCTTTTTTCTACAGTGGATCTTTGTCCAGTGCCGTTAATGCCTTGGTCATATAGGTTTCAGAGAGCGTTTCACAGAATAACTCTGAACCCTCCACCTACCAATTTAGAATTGCCTTTGACTTTTGAATTTGGGGTGTACAGGTGAAACTGGACCATCATTTCTGGAAGACTGCTATCAATTAAATTATGTGAGCAGATTCTTAAGAGAGTATAAAGTGTCATGGTAAAAAATGTGGCACCAGCAATGTCATGGAATAGCATTATTTATTTAGATATGTGTGTGATTGTTATTTCTCAAAGAAGTTTTTCTAATAGATATATTTCACTTCATATTAGCATATATAGAAGATATTAATGCAGGTATTAAGAAATAGGAAAACAAAAAATAAGTAACATTTTAAGTATCAGTGCAAAAAATAAAATTATAACTAGGCCACTATTTTAGTTTCCATGTTTCTGCACTGCAGAACATGGAAATTTGTTCTGCATATTTGTTCTGATTACTTACAAGCATAACTATCTTTTTTGTTATTTAACTACCTTCAATTCAATAGGCACTATTGAGTACCACTGCTGAGGGCAGGCCATGTGATGGGCACTGGGTTACAAGGTAGACGAGGTTCTTCAGGAGCTTACGGTCTCATGGGGACCACAAACATGCAACAGTCAGCTTCATGTACTAGAGTTAGTCCAGGTAATCGTGGTGCACAAAAGGATTCTGGCAGCTCAAAGATACATGGTCCATCTGGGTGGAGAGTGAGGAAGGTGGCAGATGAGGAGTCAAGGGAAGCTTCTGGGAGAGGATGAAAGAACAGACTCTAGAAGGAAGTACAGAGGGTAAGCCATTCTAAGGAAAAAGGATGGGATTCTGAAAGGCATGAAGCAGCAGGTGCACAAGGGTCACTGCGAGTTGTTCAGTTTGACCGAAATGTGACATGGAATAGAGGACATGGGAAGTATGAGACTGAAGAGGGAGGTCGGATGCCTGCCTCATGGAGAGCCTTGTTTGCCTTTGAAAGAAATAGGCTTCTGTTTAAGAAGCTATGGGAAGTTTTGTGAACAGGGCAGGTAGGTGACCAGGCCACGTTTTGGATGGCTTCAGCAGGGAAGACAGATTTAGGGCAGAAGTAGAAAGACTAGGAGGGAGGCTATTGCACTTGTCAGGGTGATTGGTGGTAAAGGCCTGCCCTGGAAAAATGGCATTTAGGGCAGGGAGAAAGGGACTAGCTCAAGGAAAACTTCAGAAAAAGAATTGCTAGGGCTTAACTGATCAGATGGAGTGAGGGAGATGGTGGAGAAAGGATGGATAAATGTAGTATCATAAACTATGAGAGATTATATGGGATAAGGAACATTTGGTTTAGTAAGAAGATGTTATATTTAGTTTGTGGTGCAGATTGAGACACCTTGTAAGTATCTGAGAATGAAGCTAAGGATGGCGGTTAAAACCCGATGAGTGAGAGATCACCTAGTGAAAATAGGTAGAAAATTACAGCCTAATATTTTGGAGTCACAAACTCCCAGAAGGACATAAAACATAGATAGACTTGCTCACCATGAAAGTGCCCATGAGCACACACAGGCACACACACGATTGTACTTATAACTTCAAACAGTCACAGAGCTCAAGTTCAAGTCTATGAAGAATGAGAAGAACATTCTGTGGTAGGAGGTAAAGAGCATTGGATTTAGATGTTTGGGTCATGCACCAAGCAAGCATCATCTCCTCTAGATGGCCTCCCATCTCAGTCTCTCCCCCCGCCCCCTCACCCCAACATGTGAGGATACACCAAGAAAGAAGTCATTTGGAAGAAAGAGATTTCTCACAAGAACCCAATCATGCTGACATTGATTTTTGACTTCCAGTCTCCAGATCTATGAGAAAATAAATTTCCATCGTTTAAGCCACTTAGTTTATGGAACTTTGTTATAACTGCCCAAGATAAGATATGATTTGGGAACTGCCATTTTAGACTGGGTAGTCTGGGAAGGCACCTCTAAAAAGCTGACATTTGAGCTAAGACTTGAATGTTGACAAAAAGGTAGTCAAGTGAAGACCTGGGGTCAAAGAGTAGGGTTTGGAGTAAGAAGGGTATGTAAGGAAGACTGTACAATTATGACACAGACAAACTTAGACATTGACTTCCTTCTCCTCCACTCCCTTCCCACCAGAGTCTGCCAGTAATGCCTCATGCCCAAGAACTCAGTGTCCTTAACCGGTCCCTTCAGTCCCCGTGAAACCATTTCCATGATTCCACCCCTCTAAGAAAGCCTTCTGGGCTTGTCATTTTCCTTCTTCATCAAAACTTGCCTTTTCCGTGTCCCATTTCCTCAGTAACTCATATTTGTTAACATACTTGAGAGACATAAGTTACTCCTCCTAGAAGACATCTGTATCTCACAGGGACCTACTAAAGGAGACTTGATTCCTGACAAGCGGCAGAGACGAGGGAAACCAGGCATCATGGGGCCACTGAGGGGTCAGTTTTAAAGCAGATGGTTCTTATGGAACCCACAGTACCCAGCACGGGGACTTACATGTTCCCTTTGGGGGCTGGCTTTTCCTGTGTGCAGAAATTACTGACTGTCTAGCATACACTCCAAACTGACACTTAAGAATAAAGATTTCTATTTCAATTCCAAACACAACTGAAATGGAGCTTGGTTGTGATTTTGGGCAAATATTGACAATATCTCCAAGAGATTGTATCCTGATACATTTATATAAGCTCTAGATTGAGGAATTCCTTATAAAAGGATTTTTGATCAGTATCTGAGATTTCAATGTTGAACCACAAAGCAGTTGCTGAAACCTCCTTAAGCAGCTAAAATCTAGTTCCCAATTCACAAGAAATTTGGCCAAGGAAGATATTAAATAGAGTGGTGTCACTCATCAGAATTGATGAAATGCAGACGCGGAGATGATACCTATCAAATGGAAAATTAGAATAAATGAATATTAAAATATTTAAATCTATAATAATGTGTTCAAAACACAGTTCTGAAGAATATTATCATTGGAAGTGAGAAACCAGTATTAAGTCACTTATAGTCTTTTCTAAGCAAACTTCTTCCCCCTTTTCAACTCATTAGGATAATATTAGCTTCAAGTGTGATGGTGTAATTTTAACTGTACTGTGTACAAGTTACTCTGGTTCTTTTTCTG
Source organism: Eidolon dupreanum (assembly GCA_028627145.1). Taxonomy (NCBI): domain Eukaryota; kingdom Metazoa; phylum Chordata; class Mammalia; order Chiroptera; family Pteropodidae; genus Eidolon; species Eidolon dupreanum. The sequence continues at coordinate 12,160,922 of CM053515.1, forward strand.
ACAAGGTTTAGCTATAATTCCTCTTGGCAGTCCTTTACCAATTGCTACAATGTCAGGAAAAAAAAAGGAATGAAGCATTTAGAAACAAAAAATATATAGTCAAGAATAGTTATTAAATTAGACTTAATTAGAAGAGAAGAATGCTTCTAAGTTCCAAGAGTTAAAAACAAAACAAAACAAAAACCAAACAGACCAGAGATTTTGCCATTTCTGCAATGGCCTGGACAGACTACAATGTCCGGAGACATGGCACCCACCCATGGATCTTTGACTTCCACTATGAATCACCTGAAGGCTAGACTTCTGATACTAACCCAAATACACACCCACGCACACCCATAGGTAGATGCTTCTCTGAAGTTGTAAGAATCAGGTTAGTTTCTGCCAGAAAGTATAGAACAAATACATCTTTTTAATGCTCAGTGACCAGGCCCAGTTTTCCTTTAGAAAAATGGAGAGTATAGTAGCCACCTCGAAGTTTTCTATAAGGATTAAACAAGGTAGTGGATGTAAAGCTCTTAACACAGGGTCTGCCACACCATGAGGACTCCGTAGAAGGCGGCTGTCCTTATTACCACAACACTGTGATTAGCCACAAGGTAAACAAAGTGACTCACATCTGAACAAGAACCTCGGATCCCAAAGCACCTTTATATACGTCATTACGTTTGAACCTCGGAGCCATCTGGCGAGATAGGCAGACAAGAACCGCATTCCTGCAGATGAGGAAGATGAATCTCGGCAAGAATAACAGATCACATACTGGAAATACAACCTACATCTCCTAAATCCTAGTGACCCACGGAGTCTCTCTTTGCTGCTCTTAACTCTTTATACCCTGAGTTTGCATCCATCCATGCAATAAATATTTATCAAGAGCTCACTTTTTATCAGATACTGTTTCCAGCAGCAGAGGCCACTGCAGAGAATAAGATTACAAGCTGCTTGTGGTCATGGGCCTACTTTCCTGAGTTTGGGGTCGAGTTGAGACAAAGAATAATTAATTAACATAAGTAAGTTATCGAGTGTTATGGGCTGAATTGTGTCCCCCACTCCCAATTTCATATATTGAAGCCTAATACTCAGTATATTCTGAAGAAAATGACTGCTTTTGGAGACGGAGCCTTTAAAGAGTGAATGCAGTCAGCATTAATGTAATGGCGAGGTGGAGAGCCAGAGGAGAGAAGGATCAATTAGGAGGATCATCTTATAAAATGTATAAATGTCTAACCAATGTACTGTATACTTGAAACTAATAATAAAATAAAATTTAAAAATAGAAAAAAAAAATTAAAGCAGCAGCAGCAACAACAGAAGAAAGAAAGAAAGAAAGAAAGAAAGAAAGAAAGAAAGAAAGAAAGAAAGAAAGAAAGAAAGAAAGAAAGAGAAAGAAAAAATACTATAATAGTGAGGCTCTTGAATAGAATCAATTCCTCAACAACCAGGAGAGATGTTTGTCTCAGGTCACAATGCATGTCCTCCACTTAACAAGTTCCCACACACTAAGTGGGAAACAAACATTAGTTAGAGAAGGCACTTTCAAAAGGAGAAGAATAGAATTTTGAACAGCAAGCTTCAGAAGAGTTGGTTGCAAAATTAAACGGCTGGTATGATGTTCACTTTGACTCTTGGTGCATTAAAATATAAAATGTTATTTTGCATGGAAAAAAAAATAAAGAGGTGATTAAGTTAAATGAGGCTGTCTGGTGTCCTTACGAGGGGGGAGATTTAGACAAAGGGAGAGACACCAAAGGTGTGATTATAGAGAAAACACCATGTGAGAACACAGCCCGAAAGCAGCCACCTGGAAGCTAAAGAGAGACCTTGAAGAGCCCAAGCCGGCCAACACCTTGATCTTGAACTTCTAGCATTCAGAACTGTGAGAAAATAAATTTCTGTTGTTTAAACTACTTAGTCTCTGGTATTTTTTGTTTTTACTTAAAAAAATTTTTTTTTCTCTGCTGGGCTTAAATGTCAAGCAAGTTTTAAAAAATTAAAGACTATCCAGAAAAAAATTTTTTTTCAATCAGAGTTGACATTCAATATTACTTTATATTAGTTTCAGGTGTGCAGCATAGTGGTTGGACAGTGGTATAATTTACAAAGTGATTCCCCCGATTAGTCTAGTATTCATCTGGCACAATACATAGTTATTACAATATGATTGACTGTATTCCCTATGCTGTACTTTACATCCCCATGACTATTTTGTAACCACCAGTTTGTACTTTTAATCCCTAAACCTTTTTAAACCACCCCCCGAAGCCCCCTCTCATCTGGCAATCATCAGTTTGTTCTCTGTATCTATGAATCTGTTTCTGTTTTGTTTATTTATCTTGTTCTTTAAATTTCACATGTAAGTGAGATTATACAGTGTTTGTTTTCTCTGTCTGACTTATTTCACTTAGCATAATACTCTATGTCCATCCATATTGTCGCAAATGGTAAAATTTCATTTTTTATGGCCAGGTAATATTCCATTGTATATGTGTACAGTGTCTGGTATTTTTTAGTTATGTCTCTAGAAAACTAATACACCTAATAAGAGAAATTGATAAGTATAGTGGGGGGGAATGTCAAGGAAGAGAATGCTAAAGGTGATCAGGAATTCTGGTCAGGAACTCATTGCAATATTCAATAGGGTCTCACTGAGAAGAGAAGATATGAGCAAAGACTTGATGAATGTAATTATGGGAATCAGCAATGGAGATATTTGGGAGAAGGGTTTTCCAGGTGGAGGGGACAGCTGATACAAAGGCCCAAGAGTAGAAATGTGCCAAGTATGTTAAAGAGCAACTGTTGAGAAGAGTGTGACTCATGAGGAATGAGCAAGAGGGAGCAGAGGTGGGCTCAGACGGGCCCTGGGGAGGGCAGAGCAGGCAAGGCCCTATAGACTGAGAAGAGTTTCTATTCCTTAACAGAAGGCTTGTGTTCCTATAAGATCGTTCTAGTAGTGAGGAGGAAAACTGATAAAAAGGAGAAGGAGATGAGTGGGATGGCATCTAGTGCACCAGACTGACTTTCATAGGACGGTGGCTCAGACAACCAAATTTATTGTCTGACACTTCTGGAGGCTGGAAGTCCGAGATCTGGCATCATCAGCTTTGATCCCTTCTAAGGACTGTGAGGGAGAACCTGTTCCATACTTCTACCCTAGTTTCTGGTGCTCTGAGGGCAATCTTTGGTGTTCCATGGCTTACAGAAGTATACCCTGATCTCTAAGGTTCATCTTCCTGTGGAATTCTCCCTGTGTAAAAGTATCTGTGTCTAAAGTTTCCCTTTTTATAAGGACATCAGTCATATCAGATTAGGGCCCACCCTCATGACCTGATCATAGCTCAAATAATTGCATCTGTAACAACCTTATTCCCGAATAAGGTCCCATTCTGAGGTCCTGGAGGTCAGGACATTGACATATACACTTTTGGGGGGAGAGAGACACAATTCAACCCATAACGAGTAATGAGAGATTGGCAGCAAAATAGGCTAGAAGGTCTATGGCCATGTCACCCTGAAAAAGCCTGATCCTGTCTGATCTCGGAAGCTAACCAGGGTCAGGCCTGGTTAGTACTTGGATGGGAGACCAGCTAAGAAGACTACATGCTGTAGGCATAAAAAAAAAAAAAAAAAAAAAAAAAGGCTAGAAGTATAGTGGGCTTTTTGCCTGGCAGCAAAAGGAGTCACATAACGTTTGCGGTCACAACTCCAAAGTGAGTCAATTCAGCATGGGAATGCCATTTCTTCAACCAAGATTCAGCTGCAGGGGGCAAGCACAGAGTAGAAAGAGAACTGGATTTCACCAAGGTTTGGGATTTACCTGATAAGTTCAGCAAGGAATACAAGGATGTATGCCAGATGGTGACTGTTATGATTTAATATGGAATCGAAGTTGGGAAGCGGGGAAGGGAAGGAAGAGAGGACTTAGATGTGGTAAGGGACAGAGAAAAAATGTTAGGGTCAATGCATCAGGGGTCCTGGTGAGGTAAAAAGATGGTCGAGGTTGGAGCACTTGAGAAAGTAGGCTAGAAAATTGCAAAGTGGCGAGAAGAGAGTAAGGTTCATGACATCGAGATAAGATGGTGTTTGGTTATTGCTAATGACAAAGTCTAAGCTCTCATGAGGGAGTGAGTGGTTGAGGTGGGGAATTGGCCAAGATCGTTAGAGGAGAGAAGGCCACAGTACTGAGAAGCCATTGTCTTGAAAAGGTCATCTATGTGTATGTTGAAATTATAAAGTTTTCATTCCTTCATTCATTCCTTCATTCAAATATTTATATGCTGGCCATGAGTGAAAAAGGAGCTCTGTTGAAAGCCACTGCTAAGCACAGCAGTCCCTGTCTGAGCTTGGACAATGGTCTTAGACTGACATATGTTGAGATTATGGGAGCAGAAAAAGAAAAAAAAAAGTATTGAAGTTAACTTTGAAACTCCCTTGAGACCCAAACAAACAATTAACCCAGAGGAAAATAAAAATCTCATATTCTAAACATCCTTCACTGCTTGTTTTAAAAATTATTATTATTATTTGGTCTCCTCAGTAGCTTGTATTCATTGTGTTGATATGTGTGTTTCCTGGGGATTCTACACACTCCAAAATCTGAAGAGTAAGCAAAAATAGTGCTTCTGCTTAAACCCTTCACAGTTTATAGCCACATTTACATAACATTAAATAAGTCAACAAAGGCATCATTAGCTCCCATTAAAATATGAGCAAAGAAATTTAAACGAACAAGACAGGCTAATTGGTAAGTAATGTTGTGTATCAAAAATTATGACTGTAAGATACCCAAGTTAATGAGAAGCCCTATAATCATGTTTACTACATATTTAAAAATTAAATGAAGGTGAATAAAAGTTAACAGAAAAGAAGATTTTCCCCTTCATGGATGCTATTATATCTGTTTTTCAAAGTTAAAAGTAATGAAGATTATTTTAGCCATCTATCTCGATAGAAGCTATCGTTGATGTGATTTTTTCCTTCTCCGTTCTCCTCGAGTTGTACACAGGGAAGCCACAGCCTGGGGAGAAGGAAAGGCCACACTCTGGAATCACACCAGTGCGTGGGCCCTGGTCTGAGCTCAGGCCCTAGTCATTTGGAAAACCCACTCCCACTCCTTTCCCCATGGGGCCGGGCCGACCCTGGGCAGGGTTTGCTCTTCAAGTCAGCCACAGGAGAAAGGCGAGGTGGCTGGCCTCGCCATGCTGGAGTCACATGGTTCCTAATGCTCTGACTAGAAGGGAGAACTGAGGGGACACTAAAAACGCTGATGCCTTGGCTCCAATCCAGGCCAATGAAGTCAGAATGTGGGGAGGGAGCCCAGGCACCTGTACTGTAGAAAAACTTCTCCCATTGATTTTAAAGAGCGGCCAAGGATGAAGCCCACTCTGCCGGCCATCTCATCAACCAAAGAGCAGTTACCATCTACCGAGGGACCCCGTCGGTAAAGCTCTCTAGTAGGAACTTGGGCAGGTTAATTTTTTTCTTTTCTCCAACATTTACTGGGAAATTTTTCACGTAGCAAAGTCAAAATAATTTTACAGTGAACTTTCCTTACAGATCACCTACATGACACCATTAATGTTTTACTATTTCTTGTTTTATCATATAGCTAATCCTCTATCTATCCTTCAATTTGTCTATTTTTTTTTTTTTTACAAAGTAAATTACAGACATTGGTACAATTTTCCTTAAATACTTCAAAAGGCATATCATTAACTAAAATACAGGATTTATTTACTTTTTATTCTGATGTAAACTTTCCAAAAAACAAAATGAAAAAATCTTAAGTATCTTCACCGAGTTTGGACAAATAAATATATCTCTGTAACTCAGACTGCTATCAAGATACAGAATATTAGGCAGGTTATTTTATACTTAATTGGATGTAATCTTAAACATTTGCTATTTAAAGAGACTATATAGAAAAGGCAGTACCTTATTCTAAAGAAAGACCACCTAATGGTGGAATTTCAGACACTGAGTCATTAAGCAAAAAGTATTTGGGAGGAGAGAAAACAAAGGGGCCTCCCTAGCATCGCTCAGGTGACTCAGACATGACTACATGTTGAACCTGGATCACCTGGTGTGGCATAGGTCTGGGTTGCGAGCTGTCTTGAAGCACAGAGTCCTATCCACCGTGTGTGTGTGTGTGTGTGTGTGTGTGTGTATGGGTGCACGCACATGTGTGTACATGTGAGTTGAATAAAGATGTGGTTTTGGTATTTTGTTTAGCTCAAAACATTAATTTCTTCAAGAGTAGATGGCTTTCTTTATACATGTCTTCTCCTGGGTGGCACAAGTCTATAATAACAGAAATGACTAAGGACACAAGAAAAGTCACGTCACAGGCTGCATCCATTGCTCTACCTCGTCACCCTAAATCCAGAGCTATCCAGCTCCTCAGAGCCCTATCACTGAGGATTGTCTATGGGGAGAGGTTTCTAGAAAGCACAATCTGGTGGGAATCAAGGCCTTTAAATGCTAATGGTGAGAGAAAACATCCTTGCTTCTGAACTCTGAAAACAGGGGTTGACTTCATATGCCACAAAGAGTTTTCAGTAATGCACTCAACTTTAAGTAAAAAGACACGTCTTGTATTACAGTCCTGGGATGCTCCACTTATTCCCCACATCCAGACGGTGAGCTCGTGGGCTGTAACACCAGTGCAGCAGTGTGTGTGAATACTCTCAAATGATGACTTTTCATCTCGTGGCCTGTGAGTTACAAATCCTCTGCCTAAAAACTTGTCTGAATTTAACCTTTTCCTATGCTAGAATGGTCTTCACCCTAGGTCTAACACATCTCTCCCCCTTCATTTAAATTGCTCTAGACATCCCAAATCTTCATAAAGACTTAGTTCATTCATTGGACCATTCAATGGATATTGAGTGGCAATAACTGACAACCTCCTCTATGTTGTGTGCTGGGCCAGGCACTGGGAATGCAGTAGCGAACAGAGAAGCTGGTATCATTGCTCTTATGAAGCTGTGTCCCACAAGAAAAGAGGGTATTATATAATCAAGTAAACAATCACTTTCTTGCGATTTGATAGTGAATATGTGAAAGTCTCCCAGGGAACATTTTGAATGTATAACAGAAGGGCCTGACCTAGTCTGTGAGGCCCGGTGGGGTTGAGGGAAGGATTCCCTGAGGATGTGCAGCTCAGCTAAGACCTCGAGAATGAACCGAATGTAGCTGGGTGAAGACCAGAAGTGAGAGCAGTTAAAACAGACAGTACAAAGGCCCTGTGGCAGCAAAGAACAAAGCAATTGCCATGAATTAAAAACAAGGAGGGAGGGCATTGTGGGTGTTGCGGAATGATCCATGGCGTAGGAAGGCCACATGCAAGGCTGGTGGCCATAATGAGAAGCATGTGTTTTATTCCAAGTATAGTGGAAAGACATTTTTGGAAGAATATAAGTGGAGATACAGTGAAGATATTCTTCTAAGCCTGTGGTGAGTATAATCAGATATACATTTTTTAAAAAATTTACTTCTGCTGGATGTAGAGGTGAGATTGAAGAGAGTTAATGACGATATCCATGAGGACTGTTTTGGAGATTTGCAGCAATTCCCTGGTACAGATGATGACCTGGGCTGAGGTGGGGACCATAGAGATGAGGAGGAGTGTCTGAATGAATAGTAGCTCATAACCTCTGCAGGCTCGTTTACATGCCCACTGGATAGCCGGATTGACAACTCTCTGACCCACAAAGTGCATACAGGCCTCCCCAATAAATACATACAAACTGGCGTGCCTGGGAATGGTATATGGCCCGAAAAATGAAGAAAAGATTCTTTCACGTTAGCCAGCTGCACTTCAGAACAACACAGAGACCTCTGTCAATTGTTTCACGGCGTGCTGAACAAAATTCTGTTTGCAATTGGCAAGTTAGGAAAACAAACGCCCATATTTGTTTTCACTTTCCATTTCTTGGGTTGTCCAGAGACTCAGCCTAACTCTTAAGGCTGTCCTTGGAGACTCGGGAGCAGACCTGGATCCCCACGTTTGAGTATTCCATGGAAATCAGCCACAGATTGCCATGAGCCCCTGTGAGAACAAGGGGAATTCTTGTTGTCATTCCGCCATCAGACGGGGCATAGGGGCTGACTGCCAGGGCCAGCAGGTACCTCTTAGTGTGTGTTACTGTTCCAGATGCTGACCTCTCAGACCCTCTGCCCTTCCTGCACTGGGAGAATGCTGCAAAGGATCTGCGGGCAGAAAAGCTTTGCCATTTCTGAGAAATGGTACCATGCCAGTGTTTACCTACAACCTCATGCAAGGGGTGTGTGTGTAGTGGTGGGGGGGGACTATTTACTAGGCTTAATCCTGTTTGGGTGCCTGGTTTCTAGAAAAGACATGAAACCTGAGTGCATCAGAATCACTCAAAGGACTTGTTAAAACACAGGGTACTGGTCCCCACCCTAGAGTTTCTGAGTCAGGCCTGGGGCGGGGCCCCGGAATTCACTTTTCTAACATGTTCCTGGATGATGCTGAAGCTGCTGGACTGCGGATCACACTCTGAGAACTACGCGATGTAGCCCTGCGCATCAGCTGTATCCAGCGAGCCCACTAGTCATCAATGCCTCCTGTTGCCTGGCACCGTGACTACCTCCAGGTCTTGGAATGAACAGTTTCTTTGGCTTGGAGCTCTTCTGGAGCTCACCTTACCACGAAGGTCAAGTACAACTGGGCCGCTGGGGCATCACCCATGCTTTCTCTACCATGGGTTTGTCTATTACTTTGTATGGTAAAGGCCCTCCCTTAACGCAGGATCATTCTCATTCTTTGTGTAGCACTTGGCACATAGTAAAGGTTAATTTTAAGCAAAATCATCGACTTTTGGTAAATGAATGAATGAGTGGTTCAGGATAGCTCTTCGACCCAAGACAGGTTGGCAGCATCTAGAATATTTACCTGGAACTGAATCGTATTTCTACTGGTTCCGTTTATGCTCAGGGAAGTATTATTCCCAAGGGCAAGGATTTTAAATTTCAATTATAGCAAAGAAAACAGTCAAATATAAAATTACAATATGAGGATAACCTGTATTGCTGACTAACATATCTAAAGTCACTAAACACTTTAAGCATCTGGAAGAAAAGTTCATTTTTGCTTCGCATGTATTAAGTAAGTCTTTGATGTATGTTCAGAAGGTAAGTGGACTCATTCAGTTATTTATTTACTGAAATTGTTATTAAACAACTACAATGTGTTAGGTTGGGCCTGGGGAAATCTCAATAGTATAAAAAGGATTCCTAAATAAATGGGATTTATTTAGTGAAACCCTTTTCCAGATAGAATCCCTTCAAAACTTTACTATCCTGAATTGCTGTCCAACAACTACTTGAATGCTTCTAGTAACAGAAGATTCACTACCTCACGTGGCAGCCAATTTCCGAATTACTGCTGATGTTAACCTTCCTTATGTTGGTGTGAAATTTCTCTCCATGGAGTTTCTACTGCTGGTACTATTTTGACCTCTTGTAGTAACAGAAGATGTGAATTTCTCTTCCCCCTGGCAACCCCATCAGGTAATAGAAACTGAGAAGGCACAGTGGGACAAAACATGGACACAGAAGCTGGATGGCTCAGCTTTGAATCTTAGTGTTCAAATTGACCAGCTGTGGGACTTTGGGCAAGGCTTTTAACGTACCCGTGGCCCAATTTTCTTATCTGTAAAATAGGGACAATGTTATAGCTCAAATAATTGCTTTGAAGGGTAAAAAATTTACTACCTGCATGACTCAGCATTGGCTGCTCTCATCTCCTTGGTCTTTTCCAGAACCAAGTGTGCTAGATCCAGCGTGTTAGATCCCTCTTCCTCTGGTGATCAGAGCAGAGCCCAAAATAAGGGTCTGTATGTCCAGCACAGGACAGAGAAGGACTATCATCCATCCCTACTGTTCTTAACTCAGCTTTGTGAGAGGAGTCGTGTTAGTAATAACAAAAAATACATTGTCTATTATATGTAGATATTATGCTACACTCTTTAAATACGTCATTTCTCATTCTTGTGACAACCGAGAGGTTGCACAGGGGCATGTCACTAAGGGACAGAGGAGCGAGGACCCAAACAGATCCTTGGGCTTTGGAGCCAGACCTCTCATGCTGCCTCACTGTGCTGTCACAGGAGTGACAGGACCCCTGACTTTGGCCATCAGGACAAAGCTATAAAATGAGCTGCGAGTGCTACAGCTCCGGGTGGGAAGAGTGTTCAGGTTATGACCCTATTTATTCCCTGCTGCAGTAGCCATATTCTCTCTGATCTTTCTCCCCAGTCTCTTGGGTTGGGCAAAGAAAACACTCTTGAGAAGAATGCGTTAAAGCCCTGAAACCATTCAGAGGACCAAGCCTGATGTGTTTTAAAGCAAAAAGATGAGGAAGTTAGCATGAAGAATGCAGCCCATTGGGCATTACCTTCTCATGCCATCCAGGCATTAACGGATCCATATTACGATTCACTACTCTTACTCCTACTGAATAGTTTGTAAAAATAACTGTCACCTTCATCCAGCACTGAACGTCATTAGCAGGGACTGTTCAGTGGATTAACAGCAGCAGCGGCAGCTGACGTTTGCTGAGCGCTCACTCTGTGCCAGGATCTCTACTAAGTGCTGCTAGTCATTCTCTCATTATGGCTTGTGCTAATCTCATGAGGGAGCGACTATGCGATTTCCCTTTCTCAGATGAGAACGCTGAGATTCAGGCTGGTTATGTGCCTGGTCTCACAGGTGGTTAAATTCTGGGCTGTCTGATCTCCTTTGTAGCCACGGTTCAGCTCGGAGCTGTTTTACACAGCTTCATCTTTCTCTGACTAGATATCCAGGAGTCACCCCAGCTCGGCACACATACCACTGCCACTATGATGAAAGAAGTGAGATCGAAGCCAGGGGACTCTGACGGGGCTCTTCCCGTGGGAAAAGGCAAAACCACCACCCCTTAAGCTACATACAAAGGCTCACAGAAAACTCCTAAGAAAGGACTCGGCTTTCCCAGAAGAGAAGGGGGCCAAATATTAATAAGCACCGCACTATAGTCACAGGAAGTATATACTTTACAAAGCATTGTCATGGCTATTAAATCAGTAAATTCTTACAACCGCCCTGTGAGGAGGGTACAGTTATCACCACTATTTTGTAAGTGGGAACCTTCCCGTGGTTCCTCAGCCTGAATGAGGTTGGGGCGGGACTTGGGCTCTGGAGCCTTTTGACTCATTTTCCCTTTGATATCTTACTCTTTTTTTTTAGCATTTAATCTAAAAAAGAAATATATGTAAATAAAAGCTTGAACGTGTTAGGAAAAAAAAAGACAGAAAAACTATATATAAGCAGAGAGAAAAAAAAGTAAAACCGCTCATTCCAAAACAAGATGGTTAACATTTTGGTCTATTTCTTTCCATACTTTTTTTTAAGCACATACATACATACACACATACTTTTTTTTTTTCTTTTACGTAAGAGGTATACACATTAGTTTGTGGCCTGTTTTTTTTATTTCCCCCGCCATATATTATGTGTGTGTTTCCATATTAGCATTGATGATGCTGTTTATAAATAACCCCGCTTCATGGCCCATTCTCTCTCGCCATTCAAATACCGCAAAGTACCCAAGTGGGCCCTATTCTGCCACTTTGAGCTCTCTCCAAGATCATTTGGGAAGTGATGGGCCAAATAAAATAAAAACAAAAAGCAAAACTTTTCCTTTCCAACAGTCTTAGCAGGAACCTTGACTCTTCCCCTTCCTTCACCCCGAATCCCACTCAAACACAACAGCCAGCATGTAGGGCAGCTCCAAGCTGGAATGTACTATGAATTCAGAGAAGCATCTTAAACTCAATCCAAGCCCGGGAATCACAAAGGGTGTCCTATCGCTTTCTTTGGGACAGGGTTTCGTGTTTGGTGAGACAAAAAAAAGGGCTAGCATTACCGTATTCTGACCACTCTGATAAGGGTGAGGTCTGCAATCTTAACTAATGTCCCCAAGCCTTTGTAGTGGGCAAGAGGGAATCCCACCTGCTGACACGGACTCTCCCTAGAAGAGAAAATGCACCCAGCCATTGATGGAAGACCTTTCCCAAGCTCTCCCCTTACCGGGCATTGTCGCAGCTATAACCAGATCGCTCTCTCTGTGCACATCTAGGCCCGGCTTGTTGTCCCAAGATAACATTTGTCATTAGAATACAAAATGCCTACTTTGAGGCTGGTCATTCTCTGCCAGATCAGATGAAGTTTTCTCTTTAAAGAAGGAAAAAAGAAGAAAGTAAGTAATAGGAAAAAAAAAAAAAAGAGGGAAGGAAAAAAGAGATCAATGGGGTTAAGTATGTATGGGCAATGTCGTAGGTGAATTAGCCATGGATACTTGCTTAGTAGTGTGTTGCGGCTTTCATTTCTAGGCCAAATATTCATTTATCCCCATCCTTCTTTGCATGTGAGACAGAATTTCCAAGTGAAGTACCCTTCTATGCTTTGAATCCATGCCAACAATCAAAGGTACACACCAGGACTGCTGAAAACAAGGGAACGGCTGATGGAATCTTAATAGCTCTGGGAACTCACTCACGCCTCCCTCTCCTTGGAGCCCTATTTATAGTGCTGTTGGTAATATCAAATGATTTGATTCTCTTTTCCACAAGTGCTATTTTGGCTCCTTTGCCAGCTTCAAACTATATTTCCTATAGTAATTATTACATTCCCTTTATTTCCAATGTCGGCTTTTTTCAAAGAAAAAATAAATCATACAACAGAGGTGAAGAAGTCAAAATAGAACAATTTGTTATATTAAGCAAATATTTATTTGCATAATTGTGACTCCCATTTCTATATTAGCGCAGCAGCAAATACAAGAGCATTCAAGAGTATTCAAGACCTTCTGTCTTACTGTGGGCCGGCCAGGGGGTGAACAGTAACCAATCTTCCTCCTTCCAAGACCAATGACCAATAGCCAGTGAGGAATTTTCCCTACTGGGTCATCCCTCGCCCCTCATCTTAATTCTTCAGAGAAAAATGTTATCATGTTTTAGAGATTAAATTTTATCCTGATATTACATTTAAGAAAAAAAATGGTAAAAGATTAAAAACAAACTGGAAACCAGAATGTGAGAACGTTTTGTTTTTCTAGAAAATGGTTCTCCAAAAACAGCCTCAATTTATCCTAAATAAATCTCTCTCCTAATAATTCCTGAAAGAAAAGCTTGCAAATCCAAAGAATTCTGTGTTTATTTAGAGGAACTCCTTTTATGTTATTGTTTGCATCTTGTTCTCACACAAAACTGTGCAGGAGGTAGATTGGTTCTAGGTCCCTTGAAACCCATTTCAAGGGGTTGACAACAAGATTGCCTCAAAGCACAAAATCTAAAGGTATGCATATTAATTTATATGAAGTTGAATAACCTTTTTAGTTAAAACTTTTAAAACATTTATTGCAGGTTAACTGAATGCGATGCCACAGATAATACTATAAGGAGTGATTTTGTTTTTATATAGAAAAAAACCTTGAGATAGTTTCACATATGGGCACATGAAAAATCCCACTGCCTAAACTGAGAACCAGTGTTTCCTCAATTAGAGACTCTACAGCCTTCTGATCCAGATTCCTTAATAATTGTGTATTGAATGGAATTTGTGGGAAAATATCTAATATCAGAGGTGACCCTGAGATTGAATTCTTCAAGATTCAAACACACAACTCAGTAATTTGAAGAGCTTAGTTGTTTACAACAGGCTGTGCAGTCAGACCCAGCAGGAGCAGTGGGCGGGGGAGAGCGGTGGGGGGGGGGGTTGTAGGGGGCGGTGTCTTTCCTAGCTCTGCCACTTACAGCTGTGTGACCATGGGCATATAACCTGACCTCCGGGAGCATCACTTTCCTCAGCCGTAAAAGAGAAATTAGGAAAATGTCCATCTCCAGGGTTGCTGTGACTCTTAAAGAGATAAAATATGAAGTCTTTAGCAAGGTTCACTGTACCTAAGTGTCAACCAACAGTATTCATTATTAATGTGTGTGCTAAATTGCAAAAAAAAAGCTTACTTCTCAGTGTTTGAGCAGGCCACATCATAAATGAGAAATCCAGGGGCCAGGCTCGAAAAGGGAAGGGCTGGATAAGGGGTAGGAAGGGTTGGTAAGAAATCCATTTTAATTGCAATTCGAAACTAGAATCTTGACCTCACAAAGTGGCAGCATGATCTTTTGTCATCAGAGCCTCCATCAGTCAAGAATGGGACTTGAAAGTAAGGTAGTTTCTTTCAAATTATCCACTAGCATGCCATGGGGATATTTTTTTCCTCCTCTAGCATCTTCTGTTAAAGTTACGGAGCTTATGGTTCCCATAATGCACATGTACAGTATCTATTTCATTTAATTTGCTATTAACACTTGTAGTTTCACTTACTTCAACACAGCTGGATAAAAAGAATTGAAATCAACCATCTATGGTAGAATGGGAAGGTAGCTATTAGTTTTATTTGCAAACTCACCCTATTCTCATCTACCGTGGATCACAGCATAAATTCCCTTCAATACACAATTATTAAACACAGATCTATGCCAAGCACGGTCTCTATGCTTTGCCCAGAAAATCCAGTTCTTACACTGGCTTTCCTGCACCCCAGCATCACACAAGGGTGTCTAATTGAGTTTTGTAAGAATAAGCCAAGTAAGAAACAATGGGGGAAAAAAATTCTCATCTCTATGAGTAAAAATTTAAACTTTAAGTTTTCTTAACTTGAATAAATGAAATAATTGGCATTTTTTTTCTAGTGTTGGGTTTTATTGTGCTGGAACTTTTTATTACGAAGTGTTTTTGGGGCCTGGTGTCTATTTAAGAAAGACCAGTATGAGTTCTAGTGGCAGAAAGGCACCTACGTAAGCTGGCTTGAACGAAAGAGACTGACCTATTCCTGGGCCTTGCCCGGCCTTGAAACGGAAAACCACCCATTTGTCAAGCAGCCACAGAGACCATGTTTCACTTTCTAGGGACACGTCAATTCATATCCTTTTCTCTGTGCAAAATTGATCAAACTTCCCGCTTCTTTTGGCAGATTGGCTTTCTCTGCTAATCCTTCAGTTTGCAACTGGCTAAAAAAGGCCACCCTATTCCCATCTGCATGTGACCTTTCAGTTTTGAAACTTGCCATTGTCTGATTTCTGGCACTGTGCCTCTGAGTTCAGATTTTCAAGAAAAAGAGGGAAGTGAGTTAGTCATCACCTAATCCATGGCCTGGCTCACCTGAATCGTGAGTCTACTCTGATCCAAACAACTGTGCTGGGGGAGAGGTAACATGGTACAAGCCATGTGGCCTAGGCTCAGCACTCACAAATATGTCACAATGAAGCCACGGGATCAAATTTCTCACTTCCTCTCTCAACAGAAGGAAAACTCATTGGTGGTGGGCACTCGTGATATAACTCTTCAAACTACTTTTCAAAATTAAAAGCAAAATAACCTGATGCTTCTTCAGAAGGTACATGTTCCAAATGTATTTTAAATTCTCCTATCTCTTCCCATTCTGATTATTTCCAAATTAAATTCCTTTAACCGGGCATCTTATATTGGTTTCTTCAGACTATTTATTTGCGGCAGACTATACACATAGTAAAACTACATTGACAGTCATACAGAGAAAAATATTTTCTTGCACATGACTGAAAATTTTCATTTGAATCTAGTTTTATTTTATACAGGCTAACATTTTACACAAGCTAGTGAACATACAGCTTATATAACTGTTGAATCACTCATGCTGAGTAAAAATTGCCAATATGCACAATATCCCATTGTTTAGCATTAATTCTGAAAATTGTTCCAAAAATAATATTTTCAGGACTCTCCCTCTGAGATGGGGCCAAAAACGTCTTGTACTTCTTTCAATGTATAGCTGACAGCCTAAGGCTGTATCGAACTCATTGTTTATCTGGACAAAAGCTTTCATGCCAATAACTTTCTCCTTCTCCTGTGCAGGAGGAAGAAACCTAGGGTGATGGGCGAGGGTGGGATGGGGTGGGACACAAGGCCCGTTTTGAAGTGTATAAGAGTTGGATACTCCCAAAATTCCAGCAAGATTACACATATGCACCAAAAATTTCATCTGGTAAATATTACATTCTGTTTTTGTCTTTACTTCAGTTTTTACACAACTTGACAGTTTGTGGTATTGTGCCACATTTCAGAGCTAAGGTTTACAAACATCTGGTTGGTGGGCAACATTCCAGTCCCCAAGGCCCCCCAGTGTCTCTGGGATAGAGTGTTTGCAACATACCAATTGAGGTGGAAAACAAGAGTTTTCCTAGAGAACAATGTGGGTAGTAAGCAAGGCATTTTGCTTCACAAGATTCCTCTGAAAAGGCAGGGCCTTGGAAAGTTAACCCGCTTGCTGCCACTGAGATGAACTTTAAAGAGTTAGAAAACCTCAGCTGCTTTTGGTGAGTGGCCAGTTACGTGGGTCCCTTTAAGTCTCCGGTGATATGAGAACTTTCTCAATAAAGCATCGTAACGATGAAGTGATGCAAACTTTTCAGTCATTTTAATGGAGTGTTTTAAATCTCCCCACCCCTGCCCCAAGATTCTTTTTATCTAAGAATAAAAAAATATTTCCCTTTTCTTGGAGTTTTCATAGAGAAAAGGGTAACAAGATCATACATATTAGTTAAAGCATGTGGACTAATTCCTAGCACTTTGTAAGAGCGACTTAAGTTTTTCCTTTTATCACTGTTATTTCTATGTTGTGCACAAATGTATACAGAGGAAAGTTATTTTTAAATGGTCAGAGTTTTTTTTTTTGCTTAATTATATTAATTGATAGGCCATCTCCCTCATTTTTGTTATCTATTCTTCTCATTTATATGCTATAATAGAATATTAGTATATTGTCCAAAGCAAGTAATTCTAGTGATACTGTAGCTCTCTTTTGCTGAAAGACTGTTGATTTGGCATGCTGCTTAAAATTCTAATTCCTAAGAAACAAACACCAAGTTTTTCATATCATATAAGACATCCCAAAAAAGACTGTCATCTTTCCCTGGGAGGATTACCTCACCAAGTCTCCAGAACTCATGGAGTTAGTAACCTGCATAGGCAAAGATGCATAGATTTTTAGGAGGGTACATTTAGTTTCTGAGACTGTGTGCAAATTCATGTGTATGTGTGGGCGTGCGTTTTCCTAGGAAGAGGGCTGATAGCGTCCATCAGATCAGATCATGAAACCTAAGAGGTTACTAATAGTTATAGCAAGGGAGTGAAGATAGCCAGAGTAAGGAGGGATCCATGTAGAAGTACGGAGGAAGTAAGGTCTCCCTCCTCTAGGCATGCCCTTTCCTCACCTCAGTGTCGGCCTTTATCCTCCCCGGGACAACAAGTACCCAAATGCAATCTTTCCCCACTTCCCTATGCAAACTCAGTTCTTAACGCACTCTGAAAATGTGCATAACAGAAAACGTCATGAAAAGGCTTCTCCTTGGAGACTGAAGTCTCCAGCTAATGGGAATAACTAGAAAACTAGACTTTTAAACTCTGTCAGCTTCAGGCTTGTGTAGTTTCTGCTTAAAATCGACCTGTCCCAGAGTCACGAGGGAGATGTGAAAACCACCTTCTTCAAGAAAAACGTGGGAGGCGACTCCACTGAGGCCCTGGAGCTTTCAGTTAAGTCATCGACAAACAGCTCTTGGCATTGGCTCTGTGTAACTTTGGTACAGGTGTCTGGCCATCAGGAATCTGGCCGTCTAGCACCCACGATGGTATCTCCAGACAGAGGGAGAGGAGTGCATGGCTATTGAGTTGTTACTGGTGCCAGGTACACGAGCCTGCAGAGTAAGAGGACAGGTGTGTAGGCCTGGTAGTCAGGCAGAGGAAGGCACAAATTCTCACTCTACTACCTGATGAAAAAGGAACCTTGGGCATGTTGCAGAACAGCCCAAAGCCTTAGAGTCCTCATTTATGAAGTGGACACGACTGTAGTACTTTCTCCACAGGGTCACTGTCAGGATTAAACAGGAAAACATGTACATCGAGGACATGGTATGGTCTCAGGTACACAGTAGCAACTGAATAAATCTGAGCTACAAGTGATTCTCTCACTGAATCCTCATAGCAACTCTAGGTGGTGGGTAGCAGCCTCACCATTTTGCAGATGGGGAGACTGTTGTTAGGAGGGGGAAGCACATGACTGCAGCCACAAGGCCTATGAGTGGTCTCTTTTCACCATATTAAAAATTTCTCTAATGTAATACATATATCACTGATCTAATGGAAGGTTAATTTGGGTAGTAAATGGGAAGAGTAGTTATACATTTATATTAACATATAACAAAAACCCTATCAATTTCATGTCTCATATGTTCGGGATGAAGCCATGTATGAAAAAATTAAGTCGACTGAAAAATAATACTAAATCATTAATAAATACACATGACAGAGTGAAAATGGCTAAACTTACAGATGCAATTTATAGAAGCAGAGCAAGAGAGAAATATCTCCTCATCAATGTAAAACGGGAAAAAGGTAAAAAGAGAAGTATGCAGGATTGAAATTCAGACCCAGGGCTAAAACATATATTTTTAAAAATCATCCTAGAATTTCAATACGACTTGCTGACACGTCCTTGCTACAACTGTTAGAAGATCTGATGATGCCATTGCCTGTGACTTGAGCAGTTAGTTCCTTCCAGAGAATGTTGGCACTTCACACAGCCCAGCTAACACCCCGGTGAGGAAGGCACCGCTAATGATTCTGATGAGAAGGTTATCAAAAGGAGACTAGTCCAGGAGGGTACAGGGGACACATATGGTAGAGACCATAACGGAAGGAAAAGAATGGGACACCCCATTTTAAGCCCAATGTTCTCCTTAGTTAATTATCAAGCTCCCATAAAGTAGCACCTGGTACCAAGTTCAATGCTATAAAATGTTATCCAGAGATGATGTTTCCAACCCATTTTACTGTTGTTTTCCTATAAAATATCTTTCAGGTCCTTCTTCTGGGAATTTGGCATGCAACCTCAAACTCTGGTGCTAGAGAAACAAAAAACATCGTAGGGCTGTTGATCTCTCCCTCTTGCTTGACTTGCTTCCTCATTACTCCCAAAGGGAGCTATTTACACTTTCAGGAGAGGGATGGGGGGTGGGGGGGAAGTCCTCATAGAGAAGCCCAGTTAAGCCATTAAGATTGGATAAACAATGCTGTAAACATAGAGGTCTCATATAGTAAAAAGGGAATAAGTTTGAGGACCAGATGGCAGCAGGTTCGAATCTTATCTGCATTTCTACACTTACCTCAAACAAGTTATTTAGCTTTTCTGAGCTTAAATTTCTTCATTCAAAAAATAAGGATAACCCCAAATACCTCAATGTTGCTATGAATATTAAATAAGCACCAGGTAAAGAACTTAGTATATAATAGTGCTCAACAAGATTTAAGCAATTTATCCTTTCTCTCTCTTGTCATCACAATGTCCTATCACGAAAGAGTTGTTCTCCTGTCTCTATTTTCTGGTAGTAAGTGGGAAGATTCTAATTTAACGCCAAATGTTTTCTTCTCACACCAGGCACTCTGGTTAAGACTCATATTCTAAAGCCTTGTCTTTGAAAGTTTCCTATCTGAAAACTGTCAACATGGGCCTGTGAAACATTAGCCAATTTCTGCTTTCGTGCAAAAGCGAAGTCTCACCCTATCCAGGAAGATGAGCTTTTCCACCAGAGTGCCAGAGAGCTGTTCACCGCCCATAAAACTCATCCAACCTTGGAAAAGTCGTGGCTAACCTACTTCGTTGGAACACTTTTATTTTTATTTCGTGACAACAGAATTTACAATATCTTTCAACATTCCCTTCCTTCTCTTTTCCCTTACCATGTACCTACTTTTTGGTTTCTTGGCATCACCAGAAGACCCCATACACCTAGCAAATAATTTCTGGACGTTTTAACTATTAGTTGGTGGCTTCTGCCTCCCACTAGGAGTCCTGGTAATATTTAGAGTCTGGCCGAGAGTTCACAAAAGTAAAACACTATACCGCCTTGGGCAAAGGCAGAGCCGGTATTCCAAGGGTAGGAGATACCAGGTAACAGACACCAGCTGGAAGAATCTCCATCTCTGCCTACACCATTGTAATTCAAGCTACTTTCATCTTTTGTCTTTATCATTCAAATGGCCACTTAAGTAAGCAGTCTCATTATATCTATTTTCTGGCACCTCTCTAATCCGTTTTCTAAGGTGCAGCCAGTGTACTCATTTCAAACACAAATCCAGCACCGGGTTGTCACCTGTTTAAAATCCCTCGATGAATTCTTCTTCCCAAACAGATAAAGACTAAAATCTTTAGCACTATTTGAAAAGCCATTTATGGCTTGTCTGCTCCATTCTGTCCTGGCCTGCCGCTGCCTACCTACGCTCATGCAGCCTCGGGATACGCTTCCAGATTATGTACGACACAGACCCAATGCTCAGTTTTAAGACAGGTTCTTTTGTGATTATGTTTCACATCCCTTTTCTACATATGCTTATCTTAACTTGTAATTACTGTATATAATTAAAAGCATAATTATTTTGTTCGTTTCTCTCATTACACTCTAAGCGAGAACTGTAACAAGTTCATTCTTCATTGTATCTCCAGGGCCTTGTTCAAGGCCAGAATCATAGTAGTAATACTAACGACAGCCATTATTAACCAGTTTCAAGCTCTTTAGATGTTAACTCAATTTTCACAACAATCCATGAAGAAGATATTATTATCCTCCTTGACTAATGGAGAAACTGAGGTACAGAGAGGTTAAGTAAGTAAGCTCCCCCAAAATTCCACAGCTAATATGTGGGACATCTGGATTTTGAACCCAGGTAATTTGGTTTCAGAGTTTGTGTTCTTAACCATTAACCTACTTCTGAAGCAGCAGCAGGTACTCAAATCATAGCAAGTACCCCATAAATATGTGTTAATTCACTAATGTATAATGACCAGGTTGTTGCTTAAGAAACCCACTGGGAGGCCCAAGGCCTTTGAGTTTGTTGAGGATTGGGGAAAAAGTTATTGGATGGCGACTTCAATGGTACATAAGGTCAGCATCATCTGGCAAACCAACGTGGTGGTGAATACCAAAGAAGCATCCCTCATGCACTGTGCTTGCTACACTGGAAACTGCCGTGTCTCTCTTGCTGTTTGGAAATGCTGGCAGGCAACATCTTCACTCCTGACTAAGCAAGAGCAAGTTTAAATATAGATGAGGGCTCTAAAAATGCCGTTGTTGAGGCTGGAACAGGTGACAGTAGACATTTTTTTTTTTTTTTTTGTAGGTAAGCACATTAAAAAGCTTTTGAAAGTTGTGCCTGAACCTCAACTACCCTTGAGTGTTTATCCCCAAGAGTTTTTAATGTGATGCTGGGGACCACTGTCATTTACTGAAGGATTTGTCTATTTGCTATGAATGTCAAGAGACTGAGAACTTGTCTATTTACCATGACTGTCAAGAGACTGACATTCATAAAGATGAACAAATACCTCTAACGTACAGAGGCTGTGCTTTCAAGGAGGTCATCTGGGGCTGATGGCAAGAGAACAGCATAGAAGAAAGTCTAGGGGGATTCTTTTGTCCTCAAAGAACAAGGAAAATGGCAAAAAATAGGGATTTTGCTGACCCCCCCAAAAGGGTTTAACATTTGGAGAGTTACTTGCTCAACACTTAGTCAACAATATAGATAGGGGACATTTACACAGACCAGAGCAGAGCACAGGTCAGCAGGAGTGATAAACAAGGAGGAGAAGATGGCAGGTGTGGGGGGGTGGGCTGTCCTTAGAGAGCTGAGACTTTAGTTAGGAAGGTTAAACACTCAAATAATGTCTCAGCGATGCTTCCAAAACAACTCATGCACCAGGGCAAATCAAGAGTGTGCAAACCAAATGGGACAATGTCAAAAGGACAGTGAGCACATTTCATTGGAACCAGTGGAAGCTGCTGCGTGTGCTCTGTTAGAGACTGGACACAGAAACAGAAATATGATTCTTTTTATTCCTCAAGGAGCTTAAAACTTGGGTGTGAAGACAGACATGTAATCCCAGATGTGATAAGTACTAAGACCGAGGTAATCCAGGGTTCTAGAGGTTCAGAGAAGGACTAACGTGAAGTGAGATGGGTCAGGGTCAGTGTCCCAGTGCTGAACCTTAGAGCACAAGAAAGGTGTCAGTGGTGTTGGTGGGAAAGATATAACATGGAGGAGATGTATTTCAGGTTGCACAGGTAACCAGTGGTTATTCTAGAATTTGGACCCAGGTCTATCTAGCTCCAAATCCCCTATACTTTCTACTACACTAGGCAGTCTTCCAAGTTATTAAATATTTATTGAGTATTTGTTAAGTGCAGATACTAAGCCATAAGACTTGGCTCCTACCCCTTAAATGTACTAATCTTGACCCTTATTTACATAAGAGCTCAAATGACTGACGCAATATGATAACTTCAAGTGGTACTGTTTGTTGCAGAAGCCTAAAATCTGGTATAAAGTAAGCACTCAATAAATATTTGATGAGCGTATTGAATGTACCAGTAAATGAGGTGTACCTCCATGAATAGGTGATGAGAATGCAGAGACTGAGTGGAGTATAAGATGAAGGACATGGAAGAGGTAGTCTGGAATAAAGTTTTGAGAGAAAGGAGGGCAATAAGATGGTAACTAAATCAAGAAGAGGAAACAGGGGCAAGGAAGAAAAATGACTAAGTTAGGCATAGCTTCAGTCAATAACAGCTATAAATAATATCAGTATAAATGCCACCCCTAATGAAGTTTACTGAATACCTACTATGTGCCAGATTTCACATTATGCCTTTTTGTACATATGGCTAATCCATACAACAGACCTGCAGGTCAGATGGTATGATTTCTATCGTATAGTTGATGATGTAGCTTAAGAAAGATTTATAAAGTGGCATAGCGAAAATTGGAGACAAGATTAAAATCCAGGTCCCTTGACCTAAAGAGCCCGCTCTTCTCAATACTTTCCCTTCTAATGAGCTACTAACTGTATTA
This sequence comes from Eidolon dupreanum, assembly GCA_028627145.1. NCBI lineage: Eukaryota > Metazoa > Chordata > Mammalia > Chiroptera > Pteropodidae > Eidolon > Eidolon dupreanum. The sequence continues at coordinate 12,183,923 of CM053515.1, forward strand.
GTCACATGCTGTATACTAAACCCCTTTCCAGGTTTATACTATACGTATTGTTCTAGGCCTAGAAACTACCTATTCTTTCATACTATCTTGATATAAGGTAGACATTCATCAGTCCATTTGGGAATTTAATGTAATAGGCCTCGATTATAACATTTCAAGGAGCAAAAATTCAATCCTTCACACACTCTTTATTATTTATTGAACATCTATTATGTGCCAAGTAGTTTTCTAGGTATTGGAATTACTAGTTAGACCAAGTCTGGGTATTCAGGAATCTTATATTCTAGAGAAGGATGGGTATAGAGACAAACAAAACTAAACGATTCCTAAGTGTGATAAGTCTATGAAGAGAATGAAAGCAAGTCCTGGGACAGTATTTGACCGTGGGGAGGGAGGGACAACTAAAGGTAAGACCTTCTTCCTTGGGAAGTGGCCTGAGTGGTGAGATGAGGCAGGGGTGAGTATATCTGGGGGAGCTGTGTTCTTTTAGAGGAGAGCAGGTAAAAAAGGCCCCAAGACAGAAACGAGCACAATGAATTTAATAAACAGAAGGACATCAGTGTGACTTGATCCTGGTGGGTGAGAGGGTGGGAGGAGTTGAGAGCTGTAGGCTGGAGGTCAGGGGAAAAACCAAATATGAACTTGTAGAACATGGTAGGAATTTTGTTTAGGTGGAAATAGGAATTCATTAGAGAGTTGTATGCAAGGAAGAGAATCTTCAAAGCTCTTCATGAAATTCAGATTTTGGAGAGCAAGGTAGAAGCAGGGGGATCTCTGAAGGGCTTTGCCTCTGCCCCGATACAAGGTTATGGTGGCATGATGTAAGATGGGAGAAGCAAAGATAGTCAGAAGTGGAAAAATTCTGGAATATATTTTTAGATATAGAGGTGATGGTACTTGCTGATGGAGTGACTTTGGGGCCAAATAAAAGATAGGACTCAAGTATAACTACTAGGTTTTTGACCCAAGTAACTGCATGAAAATGCCATTTCCTGGGATTGGGATGATAGAAAAGACATAGGTTGGGTTTGGGGGTGAGGGGAATGAAGAGCTATGTTTAATTTATGCTATGAATGAGGTGATGTGTATTAGATACGTAAGTAGAGATGTCACATAGCAGTAGAACTCAAGAATGTGGGGCTCAGAGAGGAAGTCAGGGCTAGAGATGATAGTGAAGACATCATCACCACACTGCGATTCAAAGAAAACCTTACATCCAGAAAAGATCACCAAGGGAGAGTGTGAATAAAAAGGAGAGGAGGACTGACGACTAAACCCTGGGACATGCCATCACATGGAGGCTGGCTGATGAGGAAGGGCTGGCGTAAGTGAAAGGAAGCTGAGTGAAGTGTGGGGCCATGGAAACCAGGGGCAGAAAGTGTTTCAAGAGGAAGACAGTGGTTAACTGGTATGAAATAAAACAGAGGTCACATAAAATGAGAAAAGAAGAATTTACCATTACATAGAGCACCCAGGTTACTGCATAGGTATATAGATTGTATCCTGCACAAGGATCTCTGGCTGTAGGGCTGAGTGGAGGCTGAAATCCAGCCCCTGCATCCATTTGCCAACACCCTGCTGCTCCTTCTTCCCTCGGGCACTTCATACACGCTGCCTCCTCTACCTGGAACACTCTCCCATAATATTCCTCCTCCCTCCAGCCCTCTGCTCTAAACATAATTAGTTTCTTCTCACTCCTTTAAGCCTCAGCCTAAACAGCTTTGCTTCCTCCTGAAGCCTATCTTGACTGTCCAAACTTTTGTATTTCTCATTTATAACAGCAGAAATAGAATTATATCATTACCGGATAATTAATCCTTTCTGACCTATCTCTCCTGCTACTGTGTAAGTTCTGGGTAGGCAAGGCCATGTTTGGCTTGTTCATCTCATGATCTCCAGTGTCCGAAACAATGCCTAACACACAGAAAACTCTCAGCACCTCTTTGCTGAATGAGTGAATGAATGATTAGATTGTATTGAAACCTTTCTTGCTCCCTTTAGACTGGATTGATTGCTGTACCTAGACTATTGCCTCACGTGCTCTTCAGCATCAGTTAGACTGATGTGGATATTGGCAACTTCTGGCTTGCAGTCCTAACTCTTCACCTCCCTGGCCTCATTCTTAACCTCCAGCTCCCAGGCCTATTATTATTATCTCTTTCGCAAGGTGATGGCTCCAGATTATAGTACTTGGGACTTCATCTACTACATCTTTTGTTATCTGTGATAATATTAAGATGCATTGCTTGTATTTTCATGGTGCTAACAACCCTGCCATGTCTACGCTGGGGACATACTGATCACTCAGAATAAGCTAGGATTCCTATTGATAGCTGGTGAAACCTAAGGGAGGAGAAGTGGCAATTGGCCTTATGAGGCAGTGAAGCTCAGCCTTTTTCTTCCATTGCATCCATGATGTTCACATTCATAATATATTCCCCAAAGCAAACCAAATTTTCAAAAGCCTTCTCCACCCCATAAAATAAAGAGTATGAAGAAATATAAGCATTTAAATAGACATGATTCAAAAGTGGATCAGTAAAGGTTATAAATAGTGTAGGTGGAGGTTGAAATTCCTGGTAAGCTAGAAGCAACTCCACACTTTTCTCTCCTGTTTAAGAAAACACAGTATTGCACATGAAAGACAGTGATATAATTCTTACAATAGCCTTGAATCAGTTGTAATCAACATAAAAATGTCTATAATAAACACAAAAAATCTTGATTTCATCATGATAGAAAAATATAGATCTTTATTTTTGCTCAGTATGAAGATTCCTATTTTGATAACTACCTTATGTTTTTCATGAACTTTAATTTCGAACAATATCAAATGCTACAAGTTGGAAGTACTGTTGAAAATAAATCATGTAATTCTGGCTTGAATACTTAAATAAATGAAAACGACGGCTCCTGTAATGGTGAATTTCATAAGTTACCTTGACTAGGTTATGAGGTGCCTAGACGTTTGGTCCAACATCATTCTGGGTGTGTCTGTGAGAGTGTTTTAAAAGAGATTAACATTTGAATTGATAGACTGAATAAGTGGATTGCCCCTCTAATGTGGGTGACCTTCCAACCAATCAAAGACCCAAATAGAGCAAAAATGCTGAGTAAGAGAGAACTTCTTCTGCCTGACTGCTTGAGCTGGGACACTGGTCTTCTTGTGCACTTGTACTGAAACTTACACTACCAGTTCTTCTGGTTCTCAGGCCTTCAGATTCAGATTGGAACAATACTATCAGTTATCCTGGGTCTCCAGTTTGCCAACTACAGATCTTGGGATGCCTCAGCATCCCATAATCACAGGAGCCAATTCCTTAGTTTATCTCTACCTCTATCTTTATCTATCTATCATCTATCTATCTATCTATCTATCTATCTATCTATCTATCTATCTATCTATCTATCATCTATCTATCATCTATCTATCATCTATCTATCTATCTATCTATTTATCTATCTATCTATCTATCTATCTATCATTTATTTCCTATTGGTTCTGTTTCTCCGGAAAACCCTCATTAACCCCTGAGTTACAGCATGATAATTCCAAGGATTTTAGCCTGGTAGATTTTGTATAATGATATTAATAGTTTATTGGTTGAAGAAGATCAAAGTTGGTGATTTGAGTAACCCATGAGGAAAGACAAGAGCAGCTCTTCCTTTTACACTCTAAATAGTCATTTTCAAATTGTGTCTCCATTGCTAGCAATACCATCACTTTGGAACATATTTGAAACACAAGTTATTAGTATGCACCCCAGATAAACTGTATCAGAAACTCTAGGGTAGGATCTAGAAATTTGTGTTTTAACAAGGTCTTCAGAAGATTTTGATGCACTCTACAGTTTTAGAACCACTAATTTAGATGATTAAACATGATGGTTTATTAAGGAGAGAATGAATAGCTTTAAAACATGAGCTCAAGTTATAAAACAAAACAAAACAAAACAAAAAACATTGAATCCTGTTGCTTTGTAGTATAATTTGAAGTTGGGCAGAGTGTTACTTCCAGTCTAATTCTTTTTTCTCAGGATGATGGCTTTGGCATTTAGGGGAAAATTACATGATATCATTTATATGTGTGATAAAAACCTAAAAGCAACAAATGAACAGGAAAAACAGAGATTTAGGGACATGGACAATGGACTAGCGGTTACCAGAGGGTAGGGAGTGGGGGAGGAGGGGAGAGTTAGCTGGGGTAAAATGGGTGAAATAGAGGAGGGTAGGGGGAGGGTGAAGTGGGTAAAGGGGATCAAATATATGGTAGCTGAAGGAAACTGGACTTTGGGTGGTAATCACACAATAGAATATATAGATGTCAAGCTATAATGTACACCTGAAATTATATAATTGTATTAACCAATGTTACTTCAATAAACTTAAAAAACAAAACAAAACAAAACAATATTAACTCCATGAGTCTCAACCCAGCTCGACACTGAAGAAAATGTAGCCATCACAGTGAAATAACAGTCAAAGTCGATGGGTGGCAATAGGGATAAGTGGGTTGCAAGATTTTTTTCTAAAGCCAAAGGTGCAATTTCCACAGATACTGAGAATGAAGGAAATAAAAAGTCAAAGTATAAAATATGAACTACAATAAAGGAAAATTGGCTTCTACACATAGTGTAACTAAATATATTCAAAACAAAGCTTCGATAATTGGCAGCTGGTACCGGTGTCATCAGAAGATATCTGCTGAATGATTCCCACCAGCACCCTAGTTAAAAATTATATATAATATGTTCATATACAAACTTGTTATTGAGAAGCGTGAGAACATCAAGCAGAGCATAGTTTTTGAATCCTCCCCCAAGAAAGCTGGGAAGCTAGAAAGAGCTGAGATGGTTCCCAGAGAGATTAGGATGTAGAGAGAAATCTCTTAGTCTTAACCCCCACTGCATCCCTCCCCACTTGACTCTTTGCAGCACAGACCGAAGACAGATCCTTGAACCAGGCTATGGGAACAACCAAAAGAGGCCGGAGACTTAGCTCCTGGTCCAAGAAGAACATGCAGACAAATGGGGGAGATCAGGTCAACATTATCTAAACCTCTCAAGAGTACATCAGCTGAATTCACTGGGACCCTAAGGTGTCGAGTAACAAAAACTAACTCCTGGCCAGCTTAAGGCCAGAAAAAGAATTTTTATGAGATATAGGGATCTCATAGAAATCAAAGAGAGGAATCAATTGGACCTCAGGATGCAGTTAGAACTAGGAAGGTGGAAGGAATTCCCTCCATGTCTTCCTTTTTCTCAACTCTTGTTGAGTGCACTTCATTCTTTATTATCTCTGCATTTCTGGTACACATGGCTGATTGTGGCCTCTCCCAGGTTGAGTCTACATGTTGACCTCTCATCACACAGACAACCTGACTCTATTTTCCCTTGGTGCTAGTTGCAGGTTTCTAGAAAAGAGAATTGCTTCACCATGTTTGTGTCATGTCCGGATTTGGCCCAAAAAGCTATTGGGGTCCATGCCTATATAGAGGGAAGGGAGTAGTATTCTGGGGTCCAGAATAACATAGGAGTAGATGGCCCTGTAGTTATAAAGACATCCCAAGATGACGACTGCCCACCAGAGAAGTGTATTGCCAGAGATAAACCAATTAATTCTTTCTATCTGAAGACCTTTCAGGGAATGGCAGTTAATAGGTCTGATCTGGAAAGGCTACATGGAGGGAGTCCTTGTAATACCTCTTATAGCAATAGTTCTCAATATAATTGTATCTTAGGATGAATTAAGAAGCCAATAAGTGGTTATGTGATGAAATTTTATAGAAAATCTTGAAAAAATAGTACGGTGCAACTCAAGAATGTATGGCACCATTATTTTCATTTATTCGCACATTAAAGCCAGAACTACACAACTCATTCCTAACAGTATTTTTTACTATAATTTTGATATCCTTAAAAGTTAGTTTGTGAAAAACATAATGGGCAGCTATCAAAATAGAGATTCTTTTATTGAGGGGAAAAAAACTTTTTCTCTCCTATCATAATGAAATTAAGATTTTTGACGCATTGGTAGGATTCATTTAAACATGGTTGAGGACCATTAATGTGAACTACATTGTATGGATAACTAAAACTTACCTAGATTTTTCCACGATTATTGTAAAGAGGAGAAATTGTCAATGTAGTTTTCTTGAGGCAAAAAAGTATTTATATAAATTTTAAGACTCTTCCATATCTCTTTAATTAATGTATCAAGTCTATTATCTGTTATTGAAAAAAGTATTATAAAGTATGTATATAGAATTCACTATCCTTTAAAATCTCATGAAAATCTGGGTAAATACCTTTCGTAATATACTTTCCTAATCACGCACATGACTTGAGTAATTTTAGATTATTCTCTTGTGATTTGTTTAGTTTTTTGTTCTATAACTTTTATGAATATGTTTGTATAAGAGAGATTAAAATTGCTTCACTGTATAGCATAACCAATCACTCCTACAAACTATCTATAAAATAGTACCTTGAAATAAGATTAGAATCAAATCCCTACTTTCAAGGTTCAGGTTCAAAGAAAGCAAACAGGTGGCCTATAGACACATAGAGGAGCTTCCGCCCCCCGCCCCCCACCCCTCGACTCTATAATAGGCCTGGAGATTTCTGACTACAAATCAGGCTGGTAAAAAGAAAATATCTGCATTGGATGGTAACTTACACCATTCCAAGTCAAAAGCATTTTGGTGTCAAGTACTTCGTTAAATGTTAACGTACCCAAAACCAGAGCTTTAGGGAGATGAGATACAGATCTGGTAAGCTAGAATCTGGAGAATACATAAGACTTGAAGAGAACACAGAATAGAGAATTGAGGAACTTGTCCACTCAACTACTTTATAAAACCTAGGTGGGGCTCATTCTATTGTGTGTTTGCTCATCAAACAAACTTATTCACCAAGCATTAATTAAGCATGCCCTGTAGATGCAACTAGGCAGTGGAACAAGACAAACTCAGCTTGGTGGCTGAGAGTATCACTCATTTCCCAATCTGAAATCCAGAATAGCCTCAACTAGGCTAAGCTGCCTCTTGGTTCAGGAAAGATTATGTCATAAATCAAAGCAATGGCACCTCTCTAGGAGAAAGCTCATTGCTCTCAAGGATGCTCTAAACTTGGAGAAGCCCTTCAGTGAAGTGTTTAGCACTTAGGTGCTGGTTTATTTTGGCTCACAGGCTTGATGGAATGATTTTTCTTGAGGAATCTTATCTTGGATTCCAGCTGTTGGGATCAAATCCACAGAGGTAAGAGGAGTCAACTTCCCCCCTTCCTTCTCTCTTTCTGATTGCAGGATGTCATGTGAACTTGGTGAGGGGTGGGGGGTGGGATGAGGGAGTTGGGACCATGGAGGCTCAGCAAACTCAGCAGCAGCCTCCGATGCTTTTCTTGTTTGTTGGTCCAAAACCTGTGACTCAGATTACCATGGTTTGGGAATTGAAATCCTGACATGAACAATTAAATTCTGTATTTATATTCCTAGCAATTTCATCTTGTCATTTGTGGTTTTCTTCAAATTACAAAACAATTAAATGAAGAATTTGGCAAAGAAATTGAACCAGATGCAAGTTTCTTGTCCCCCCAATCTCTGCCTCCCCACCCCACTCCCTTTTAATAGCAGCAAAAAGAATGTAATTTAAGTCTTCCCAGCTCTTCAGCTGTGGAACAGCTGAACAGGCATCTTGAAGGAGAAAGTGTCTCTTTTACTAAAGACTGTGATGGAGTGTTTTATCTGCAATGTTGAAGAGGAAAGCCCTTGAAGTACAGAATTCCCTAAGAGAACTGAAACACACACACATACTCCAACCACAGCATTTATTATCCTGACATTGCAATTTAGTAAACAAAAGACACAAAAAAATGTCACTCTGGCCTAACTTTATAATAGACATCATATACGAAAGGTCCCTTAAAAATGCAATAAAGCTGAAAGCTTGTTCTTAAACACCAATTAAGATCTAATATCTAAACTGGTCTAATATATGCCAAATAATATTCTCATATAGTTTAGAGGAATACTCAGAATTTTAATTCTTTTCTACAGCTGGGTGATGCATAAGAAAGAATAAATTTTATATACCTCTCACACTCTCTATTTCCACTTCATCAGAGTGGTAAAACTTATTTTTGATGGATTTGGATTTACCACCTGCATAAACTTACCATGCCTCTTAAAGGTCCTTGCATTTTGTAGCATCGACAAGATATCTGACAAGCAGGCCCGAATGCTCTTATGGAAACTTGGAGGATGAACTCCGTGCCATTTGGAAAGAGAGCATCTCCAATCAGGTCAGCGAGTACAGATGATTTGGAAGACAATATACATCAACTAACCAAGAAAATTTGGCCGTACACTTCTAAAAGCAAAACCCAAAGTGTGTCACATTACGTTTTATTCTGAAAGAGGCAACAGAGCCTCTGCGTAATGATTTCCTATGCTGAATTAGACAGAGAAAGAATTTTTCTATTTTTCCTGACCCGTAACTTAATATCAGGCAAAAAGGCCATTACGTGGAGGAAATGCTATTTGCTTGAGTGGTTCCATTTTTGTCACCACCACCTTCCCCGACACCCAAACATACACACTGACTGAGAACAAAGAAAAGTAACCTCACTGGATTCCACTTCTCCTTCTAAAGAAGAAGGCAGGATGAAGAAAGCTCAGTCTTTAGAATCAGACAAACATGGGTTCTACTTACACTGGCTTGAAACTTACTAGCCACGGGACCTAGGACAAGTTATTTTCTCTGTACTAAAATGTTCTCATCTAAAAAAAAAAAAAGGAGAAATACCATCACCTCCATAGAAAACTCAAGTGAAGCAGTTCCCAGCAGACCATGAGAGGTTATTGGGGAGTAATGCATAGAAAACTCAAATGAAGTACTCAACACAGGACAAGCATTGCCTGATGCTTTCTGTCACCGTTGATATTAGAATTCATACTCAGCTGAAGTCCTACCACCTTTGATGGCTTCATAGTATTTGCTCCTTCTTTGTGCCCACAAGATTTAAAGTCAATACCTGTGCTCAGCACTTAACATATTCCCTGGAATTTGAATTAATTTATATTTATATTTTGTTTTCCTTTCCTAGACCGAAAGACCCTTATTTTTTTAAATGTATTTTTTAACTACAAATACAATACATGCTCCAAATTAAAAATTGAGTCAATTCAGATAAGAAAAGGAAATACAAAATACCCATCATCTTATGCCTAGATAATAACATTTTGGTGCACATTATTCCAGTTTTTGTTTTGTTTTGTTTGTTTGTTTGTTTTTTTGCTATACAGTTAACCGTTGAATAATTTGGGGGTTAGGGACACTGAACCCTCATGTAGTTATATAACTTTTGAGTCCCCAAAAACTTGATTTGTCCCTTGGTATCGTGAGGGATTTGTTTCAGGACCTTCTGCAGGTACCAAAATCCATGGCTGCTGAAGTCCCTTATATAATGTGGCAGACTCCCAACCATGGATCAAAACAGTACAGGTATTTATTGAAAAAAATCTGGATATAAGTGGATCCATGCAGTTCAAACTGGGTTGTTCAAGGGTCAGCTGTATATAATTTGGCTATCGTTCTGTAAAATATGTCTTCTTGCCTGCTTTCTCTCCACTCATACTGGGAACATTTCACATGTTATTAAAATATTCTCATGAAACATTGTTTCTAACGATTGCTAGTATATCTTGTATAGATCTAAGGTAATTTAATTAAAAATTCCATATTGTTAGACATGTAGGCTGTTTGCATGTTGTTGCTTCAATAAATCAAAATTTTTAATGCAGGATTTTTAAGAGAAGGATTATGTCATTTATCTACTTGGATGACCTATTTGTCTAGCATATAACCATGGATCAATGCATGTTTGTTGAACATTTTCTGTGGATCTTAAGGATGTGTGTTTGAGATTCAAAGTATGGACTTCAGAGATTGAGGTATATCAGCTGCTCAATTCAGAAGGCAGACATGGCAGCCCCATACACATAAATACCAGAGAGACATGCATCTGTTTAAAAGACCACCAAGTCTCTACATTTCTCTTTCCACCTTCTTCCTCCCAGTAGATCTTTAAACCTTCCATGTCTCCATAGACTTCCAAAATACATGACTATCTTACCTTAGTAGCCATCTTTGGCCATTTACCTTTTTATTGAAGTAAAATATACATATGAAAAGTGCACATGTTACATGTAGCTCTATCAACTTTCATAAACTGAAGAACACATCCATATAACCAGCACTCAGGTCAAGAAATAGAACATTTCCAGAACTCCAGAAGCACCACCCTTTATTGCTCCCTTCTGACCATTACTCCCAATCACTATAAACCACTATCTTAACTTCTAACAACAGAGACTTATTTGCCTGATTTCGTACTTCCTATAAGTAGAATTGTACAAAGATTCATCTGTGTTGTTGTGTATAATTCTGAATTGTTCGTTCTCACAGTCAACTTACTGTTTCACTGTGCAACTTGAAAGTAGTTTTTCAACTTCAGTGCTTTTCAGCAATAGAAACTTTCCGTGACATGAAACCTCATGTGAGATCCATCAATTGAAACACCAGATAGGAGAAAAATTGTTCTGGTAGAAGCAGGCATGAAAAGCCTAGATCACCATCTATTGCCTCCCACTAACCCACTCCCTACTCTCTCTAATACACGCTCAGTACTCTGATTATGACTGATTGTGTTTCTACTTTATACATTTCTCTATGTTCTAAAGTTTTATACACATACGTATGTGTGTGCATGTGTATATCCATATTGACTTTATCCCATGAATACCCCATCCATTTAAATGCTATTATATGCAAGTCTTACAAAATTATGTATTTCTCACTTTAGCCAGTCAAGCCATAATGTTTATGACAAAAACACATTCAGACCTGAGGCTGGAAAAAGTCTAGGGTAAAATGTTTACAGAGAGAATACATCAGCTGAAATGTGAGCGTGGTGGTCCTGAGTGAGTATCCTTGCGCCAATACAAGATGCCTCCTAAAAATAGCATCCAAAGACAACCATGGTCGACATCATAGTTTCATCTGGCATCTGCCATTATTGGAGTCACGGAAACAGATTTGCCCTTGTATAGAGAATTTTTTCACCGGGATGTGAGGAAAATAATCAATGTGCGGTGACTGTCATCCTTTATAACCAAGTCAGCATTTGCAATGGTCAGACTGGATGTGTTTTTCTTGGCATGGCCAAGCTAAACTTTTGTCATTCACTGAGCAGACATCCACCAAATTAGAAACACTGGGACAGGCAATTTCTCTGATGTTTTGGTTTCAACAGTACTGATCTGTAATTACTTCTCCAAACAAAAAGAAAGTGTTTGACAGAGACATTTAAAGACCTAAAACAACTTTCTTATAGGAAACACATGCTTCTTCTCCAAATTAAAACACACCACTATGCTAATAAGAGGACACTCAGCAAGTGGAATTTGCTAGGGATTTGTTGGGGCGGGGGATTGTGGGGGTGATCAGAAGGTAAGAGACAAATGACTTTTGTTAGCTGTCCTGAACAGATGCCAAGAGAGTGAAGTTCGACAAATGTGTCCTTAAAATGACCCTATTAAACATACTGGAGAAGTATCTTTGTGCTTTGCGTACAAAGTTGAGCTTCAGAAAACACAAGAATGAATTTCTGGTTTGTATTAGTGCCTTCTCACCTAGTTCCTGTATTGGATTATACGGCTCTTTAGGCTGGAAGGCAAATAGATGTGTATACAGGTAGGGCGGGTATTTTGTAACTTCAATGGCATCACTTGATGTTAAAACACCAGTGCCAGCCCTTTCTCAAAAAGCTGTTCGTCTTCTCTCTCATTTTCCAGCCATCTTCAAACCCACCAAAATCTCACATATGAAAGGAAAGAAGTGACAAGTCCACACTAATACATGTTGTACTTGGAGATACTTGTATCCGGAAATGGAACATTTACAAACCACAGCAGTAGTCGGGAGACTTTTACAATTAAACACTTTTAGTGATTAGCAGCACTAAACTTGGTAAAAACACGGAATTCCAGAACGTTTCAGTACACCCTTAAATAACAGTACATTTAAAGGGTGGTTCCATTTATATGAGGGTGAGTAGCCAGGAACACAAAGAAGAAAGTGCAGGGAAGAAAGTTTTGCCAAAGTCACGTTTCTTTGATTTATTTTTTAATAAAAATTAGGAAGAATACTGCCAAGATTTTTTCCATCTATCATTAACTCATACATTTCCTGTCACCACCATCAGTCTTAGGGATCTCCCTCCAAATCTGATTTGGCTCTAGCCAAGATCCTTCTGCTCCACTGCTGGTCATGGCAAAAATCTCCAGGGGTCAGGAATTTTTTTTTTTGTTTGTTTTGCTTGTTTTTAATGTGTGTTTTTCTTTGTTTTTGTTTATTAAAGGGAACATTCCCTGCCTCGTCTGTCCTCCCAATGGCTTGCAGTTTGCTTACAGGAATTGTTCGGGTTTGATTTCTGCCAGCCTCATTCCCATATTACTCATGCTTTCACTTAGCACATTACTGCCCTACATTAAAAGGCAAATGGTACTGTGGACATCACTTTCACCTCTTATCAATTATCGCGGCCTCAGTATGAATTAGGTTATCTGCCTGTCTTTAGAAAAGTTAATTACTTCTTCTGGCAGGTGTCATATATTCCAGTTTTCCTAAGCATTTTCTAATTTCATGTAATTTACTCTTTTCAAAAGGATGATTCATTAAACTTTTACCTATTTATCACTTTATTTGTATACGTTCATAATATTTTACATAAATTGAAATGTCAACCAAAAAAAAATTCTATGTCAAAGTGTGTGTCTTGCATTTTCATTCTGAAAGTACAGTGCAGGCCTGGGGAGTTTGCATGTCACTAACTTTCAGCGTCACTGGAATGCGACATAGTGGTTTGCCTACATAGCCTACCTGGACGATGTCCCCCAAGGGCAAAAGCCATAGTTGGTGCTAAATAAGTGTTTACTCCTTGACTAGTGAAGAAGAGGATTCTAAGTGGGCCACTAATTTTGAATTTAAGAGATAAAAGAACCCGACAACATGTGGGCTGGGCTGAGTATATGTGATCTGACATAGAGAATTACTGGAGAGAAAGTGGTCCATCTATCAGTCCATCTGACTCTAAGTTACAAAAATCATTTAGGTTGATCCTGAGGAAACCAATACCAAGCTTCTATAAGACAGGATCAGATAAACATGCACTTTACAAAGGCATGGTATTCCTTTGAATGTGCAGCGTTGAATCTATCACTTCCACGAATCCAGTTTGTTCGGTCAGTATTACAAACATCCTCTGCCATTCGGTTCTGGCAGCAGGTTGTCTGTCTTTCCTCCCTGATCACTGGGACATTACAGAGATTCGTTTCCTTTCTGAATGGAAGCTCTACAAAGAGAAAAGAGTATATGTTGTGTCACCTCTGAGCTGAAACCATTGTATTTCTCTAAGAGTCTTCATCTTTTGACATTACAATGGTATGCGCAGAGCACTGCATTGCATTTGTTTTAATTGATGTGCTTTGTCAATTCCAACCCAGATTGGATTCATTTTTCTCCGGAAATCTCACCAAATCGAATTTGATTTTTCCTATGAAATGACATTTGGCTACACAAATATGCTCAGCTGTATTTAAGGACAGAGTTGAGAACACCAGCATCCCAGCGATACAAACTCAGCCCGGATGAGAAACATCAGAGGCCTGCAAACTCTCTACACTTTTCCTCCAAAGAGTTCAAAAGGTCTAATTCTTTCCCACTTAGGTCTTGTCCATTCCCAGATCTTAGCTGGGAAAGGAGGATGCAAGAGTTTATTTTAAATTATATTTGGCTTTTAAAAACCACTGTGTTTTCAATTCTAAGAATGAACAAAACAGAAGTATAGTTCTCTGAAAAGACAGAGAAAAGGCTGTGCTCTCTAAACCATGCTATAATTTGTATTTGTTTTGTTATTATTACTTCTAATACTACCTAGTACACTGTTAGACAAGTTATATTATCCAGATAGCCTACTTGACCCTGAGGGAATTTCTATTCTAAAATAGCAAATATTGATGTGGATCTAACAGATGTTCAAATGAAGTTCAAAGAGTTTCACAGATAATATGTTTAAAGATATAAAACTACCTGTTAAGGGTGCAATATGCTAGAAGAGTCATGAATTTTATTGATAACACATATTTTCAAGAAGAAACAAAGTTAGAGCTTGTCCTTTGGTCAAAGGCTAATAAATAAAAATGTTTCTAGTTTTTAACAGTAGGATTAAACTTCAGGGATTTTATCTTTCTCACCCAGAAAACAAGTTCTGTCAACACTTCTAAGAAGGAACTTTTCTGATCAAGGAAGGCAAGACTTTGATAAAAACCCTTAAAATAAAAAGACCAATAATTGCACAATTAATTAAATTGATTATCCTTTTTGTGCCATTATGAACAAATGTTAGTTGTTGCATTAACTATGACAATGATATGACAGTTACTGCCCGAAATATGAGATTATCTAGACCACATTTTGTGTTTTTCTCTAAAGAGGCATAAAATGAACGTGACAAGGAGTTATTATTAATTACTATTCACTCGGTCAAAGAAAGATACATGGAGAAGGAAAGAAGGCTTTTAGACTGTGTCCATTCATATCTACCTACTTTTAAAACTAACCTGAAAGAAATTAATCTTAGTATTTGTTTTGGTTACAGAGCCAGTCGTACTATTACACCATGTAATGGGCAGTCAGATCCTTCTCTTGAGCAATGCTTTCCAGAACAAGACCAACAAAGAACTGGCCTTTGAAGACAAGATCTGCTGCTTCATCTTTCTACATTATTTATCTTTCAACGTTGACACTGAAATAACATGTGCAGATCTTTCTCCCCATATTTTATTAAGGGCACATTTTTAATTGTACAGAAAGCTTCAAAGTGGTACCTGAAAATAGAATATCCCTAAGATGATGGAGTCTAATTCATATCAAATGACAGTTGCTTATTTATGACATAAGTTTATTTTTCACTTTGCAATTACGTCAAAATAGCAATAACATGGCCAGTGAGATGATACGATTGATCTATATGCTGAATTATTCATTCGATTTCAATTGTTGACTTCATATCAGACATCTTCCAATGAACAGTGCATAAATCATGAGGAATCTTTTTGCCACAACCACTCAAGGAAACTATCTGATGCTTTCTGTATCCATTTATGTATACAGCCTGGAATTCCTGGTATTCTCTTAACTAGGTCCAAAGTAATACCATACATCAAATGCTGAAAGGTGGAGCTCCAGCTAATGGTCTCCAGGAAGTGCCATTCTCTTCTGAGGAAGGTCAGTTAGAAAGCTGATTGATCACATAAGTATGCAATTTTCCAGATTCACTATGTAATCATAGTCATAGTGCCAAAATCTTAGCAAGGTACAAAACTGCCCCGGGGCAGGGTGGGTATTTTGAACAATTGGAATACAAGTCCTAACCTGGCTTGTTTGCGGCAATGATCTCCACCATGGATCAGACTGGAGCCTTTGCCTTCAGGCTGCATGAGTTTACAGGGTACTTGATTATGGGAAACTTCTTTTGTTATCTAGAATCAGTTAGGGCCCTTTCTATGTGATCTCATCTGCATTTCCCTTTATAGCATGAATCCACAATACTTAATTGAGTATTATTACCAGCTTAAGGTCATTTGCTCCCCATATTAAACATTTCTATACTTCTGCTTTCTAGTCTCCTCGCCTAATTACTGGCACATAAAAGACACTAGATAAAAATCCTAACTAAACAAGTAAAAACCATTCTCACCAATCAGCTGCAACTCTCTGGGACCCTAGAATTCTCTTCACAGGTGAAAGAACCTTCGTTAACCTTTAAACAAATATGCTTGTAAAATACCAAGTAAAATACTATCACCTCATCTGCTATCATTTTCTAATCTCATACCCTACTGGTTTGGCAAAAATACTAAATTAACAGAAGATTTCACTTAGAGAAGAAACCACCATTTCCTAAAAAACCCTACAATACTGTGCCTCTGTCTTTGCTTCAGGCAGCTGAATTTGCAATGTACTGAGCAGATCTACTAGACCTAAATTAAAAAAATATATCTATATATGTATGTGTATGTGTGTGTGTGTGTGTGTGTGTGTGTGTGTGTGTGTGTGTGTGTGTATATATTCCCCCTCCCCCACGGTCTAAAATCCTCCATTCTATCCCCAAAAGCTAAGAATAATTGTTTTGGGGTGGTAAGATGATGGATGATATTTTAAGAATTTTCTCATATTTTCTAAATGAATTTAAGAATAGGAATTTCTTACTTTTGGAAGGAGAGAGGAAAAATTAACTATTAAAAGACATATTTCCAGACAAAGGAACTATAATATTAGCAAAGTCAGCAATATTTAGGCTCTGGACTTGATAAGAGATGATGTAATCATATCTATCAGTAAGGTAAACCTCAGGCTGAGTTTCTCCGAAGTGGCAGTTCCAAAGTCACTGATTTAGACATAGATACATTTTTATCGTTAGTTAGAATAGTGAATTTTAATATTCTGTTCATCTACTTCTCCCCTTTTAACACAAAGAACCTGGTGCATAGTAGGCACTCAATAAACATTTATTGAATTACTACGAGTAAATAAATTTCTTCATCAGGAAAACTGAGTTCTGAGAGGTTAAATTACTCGAAGAGGCATCATGACGTAAACCACACTGGTGGATATCCACCCAGACCCTTTCCTTTGTGTTCTAGTGTGCCCATGTCCTCACCCACTGCAACTCTATTTTTTGCAGTGTATTGGAGAGATAGATGACATCAGAGCATTGCTGTCAGATGCAGCAAACTCTTATTCCCTCAGCCTGTCATCTCACCTTTAGTCCTGGCCAAGCACTGGGCTCCAGATACCGGGCAAAGGGATGGGGACTCTTGCCAAGTGCTAAGGGAAGCCAGCTTTGCCTGGCTGCCAATGCCTGGGATTTGGCGTGCGAAGGCATCTGTTGTGGTTGTGGATTTGGGCTGAGTGATGCCTGATGAAAACACTGTGAATAATTCTAACAATGTCATTGCATGCTGTTGCCTTGGTCCTTCTCCTCTCTGGGTCATGTTTCCAGGCACAGATGATTAGTAATAAACACTAAGCAGTAAACTGGTCAGAAAAACAATGCCAAAGCCAGGATCTGCCAAAAGTACACCAATAGGATGCTAGGTTCTGATTTTGTTTTTAAAGTAGTATGGGAGGAATGGGGAAAGGATTAAAAAAAGAAAAGCAACAGCAGAGAACTGATCCTCTGGCGGATTAAGCATCATTAATCTTTCTCGTTTTCTTAAATTAGAAAACAAAGTCTTAGAAAGTTTGTGTCACATTATTTTTTCCACATGTAGTATGTGATAGAGATTGGATCTCCAAGAAGGCTCCAATTGTGGTCTTGCTTTCTCATGCTTCGTGGCTGTCTGTGTTGGTTTATTGATTATACATATTTTTAAAACATTGTCAGTCTGTATCTAATGGAGAACTTTCTCAGACACATCCCCCATCTTCCCCAGATATTAAGAGCAGAAACTGTCTTTTTGGGTTAACACAGCCAGTGGGAAGACAACAGTGTTTATACTTAGACCCATCTAAATGTCATCATGTAAGAGAATCATTAAAATGAGAAACTGTAGCTCTTTATTTTTTAATCCTATAATATTCAGATAAGAGTATTTCTTGCTGCCACTGACCCTCTTACTCCAAAATCTTTGTCCACAAAACCCACTATAGATGAAATTGATCTATTTTGGCCATATTTCATAAGAAATAGTCAGCCCTCCAACATCCAAATTTCTATTTCTTCTCTTTGCAGAAGAATCATCATCATCGTTATCCACTGTCATTGTCATTGTTATCATCATCTTTAACAATGAGTTTTTACTACATGCTAGCACTAGATTAAATAATTTACACACATCATTTAATCCTCACAAAAGCTCTGTAAGGTAGGTGTTAACATTTCATTTTACAGATGAGGAAATCCAGGCACAGAGAGGTTAAATAGCTTGCTCAATGACACACAGCTTACGAAAAGCAGAGCTAAATGCCAGCACAGGTATCTGATCCAGAGCTCATGCTCTTACTAAACCCTAAGATAAAATAAGAGGTTTGAGAAATACAGCAACTCAAAGGAAGAGGGGAACTTAAAGTTCATCTGTTCCTGAGATTCTTAACCTAAATGGCATAGTAAACTCATGTGGGAGACTTTAAGAACTGATGCTCTAGTCTCAATTGAATCAGAACCTCAGGTGGTGGAACATGGGTACTAGCATCTTACGAAAGTTCCTTAGATGATCGTAATTGAAGCTGAGGTTGAGATTTGGTTCCCAAATTTCACCAAAGACTATGTCATCTGGATTGCTTTTATTTTTAATATAATAGATTTATTGAGATGTAATTCAAATATCGTACAGTTCATCCATTTAAAGTATTCCATTTGATGGTTTCTAGCATATTCGCAGAGTTGTGCAACCATTACCACAATCAATTTAGGATATTTCCATAGCCCCCAAAGAAATCCCACATCCATTAGCAATTTCCCATTTCCCCCCAATACCTCTTAGTCCTAGGCAACCACTAATCTACATTCTGCCTCGATAGATTTGCCTATTTTGGGCATTTCATATAAATGGAATCATACAATATGAAGGCTTTATGACTATTTCACTTAGCATCATGTTTCTACAATTTTGTAGCATGTACTTCATTATTTCTTCTGATTAATATTCCATTATATGGATTTATTTATCCTGCATTGCATTCTGACGATACATGTTCCTTAGACCTACTTTATTAGAATCTTTGGCATGGGGCACAGGTATGATGATCATTCAAATTTCAGAAATATTGAATTCATATTTATCCACTTACTGCATTTTTGCATTGCCCCCAAATATTTTGTTTGAGTACCCACCCTAAAGTACCTATTGCTGGTTGTCAACTCACCCATCTGTAGCCAGGATGGTAAAAAAGTTCTCCCTTAGTTTAGAGCTAAAGTTTTTTTTCCCTTAGAAAAGAGATCTTTTTTTACACTTGATCTTAAGCAAAAGGCCAAGAAGAGATTAAAAAAGAGATATTTTTCCTGCCCATCCTGGTTTCTCTTGTGGAACCACACACATATTATACATCATCTTTCATCAAATCTTTTAAGATAGCTCTGAGAATGTTCTTGAGACATCTTTTCTCCAAGCTAAAACACTACTGATTCTTTTGAATGGTTCTAAGATGAGATGGCTTTGAGCTCTTTCATCTTCCTGGTTGCATTCAAGTTGAGCTATAGGTCCCTTGAAACACAGGACCATGAATTAATCACAATATTCTAAATACGACCCAGGCTCACTTATAGGCTGAATGAAACCTGGTAGAGGTGACTCTCAAATAAGAGGCTTATAAATGATCAAGTCCATGTGCAACATCACATGTTAAGCAACACAGGTCAATAATAAATTCCATTAAAACAATTCAAATCTTTAATCACTCTGAAAGGACAGGAAGATAAGTATATTTGTCTGCAAAACATATTGAAAATGTTCTCTCCTCATCTATGTCCTGCACACTGACGACCTTTAATCTCCCCCAATTTCTCTTCCACTCCCAACTCCCAATCAACCAAATTCTTTTTTGATACCCAACTTTGAGGGGAGGGCAACATTTCCTCCATGCCATCCTTCCTTTCACTTTTTTCTGTTCCCCTTTAATTAAATCTTGTTCCTTTCCAAACCAGACTTCCATTCTTAACTTTCCCATTTTCCTTCTCTCTCTCTCCTCTGCCATGCTTAAACATCACAAAAGCCCCCTCTAATGAACTTGGAGTTCTCCTTAGAGAACAAGGTGATAGAGACACTGAGGGTGCAGAGACAGAATGAATGAGTGAGGAAAGAGGAAGACTATAAACAAATACTGTTTTATTCTTGTCACACGAATGTGGGAAGTCATCTAATATAAGTTCAAATACACCAGAACATGTCTATCTTCACAGAATCTACTAAATCCCAGAAGTCTTCAGATTAAACCTAGTGTTCTGTGCCTCCATCGATCTAAGGATTTTTCTCTTTCCAGACTCCTTACTCTCATTAAAATTGTTTCATGCCCACCTGAGACAGTTCCATTTAAACCTCATTAGAAAGCTCTTTTCGTTTGGAATACAAGGCCCATTCTTAGTGGTGGAAGCTCCTAATGATAGAGTTGGGTGTCTCCAAGGCAAATATCAAAAAGAACCCCCTGAATGTGTATTAAGAGAAATCTAAATGAGTCCCCAGAAACTATGCAATACAGAAGCATTTAATTTTTTTCTGCAATAAAAGAAAAGAAGGTGACCCACTGTCTTACACAAATTCTGAGTCTACTTGAGGGATCTGTGAATCATTTATTTTTAACTAGGTGATCAATTAATCTAGCAAAGGGTTATAACCTGAAAACTCAAGAGGGCTTCTCAGAATGGGTGTTTGCAGTATTTTATAAAGCCTTTGATTTCCTAAACATCCTTTATGTGTGAGGTGTCTTTAATTCAATTTTAAACAGTTGAGTCTTAGCATTTGAATATGCAATCTTTAACAAAGCTTTCTGGACTGGAGTAACTCCTCTGATCATTTTTGATCAATAAGCAAATATGTCATGTGACTTTTCTTAATAGGAAGACAAAGATGAGCTAGACAAGCTCCAAATGGCTGCTTGAATTTAGGGGCAAACAGAACTCTATGAATGAATGAGTTAAGACAAGATATACTTGAGTATATTCAACAACATTTACTCAGGCCTCATGCTGTAGGGAGAGTACAAAAGAAAGGTTTTCAGCAGCAAAACAGGGATTCAAAACCAGGGAAAACATCAGAAACTCCTTTGGGAAGCCAATCATGTTATACTTTTTACCTGCCATAGCTCGTTATTCCTCATAACAACCTTATTAGAAAGATAAATTGGTATATTTCTCAATCCTGATTCTGCCACTAACTGTGTAAATGAAAGCATATTATTTAACTTTGTTGTGCCTATGTTTCCTCATCTGTAATGTGGACATCATAATAGCACTTATTTCAAAGGCCGTTGTCCAGACTTAATGAATCAATTTATGGATATCTTTCAGACTAGTATAATTTCAACGAAAGAAGGAAGGAAGGATGGAAGAAAGGAAGTGAGGGAGGGAGGTAGGAAGAAAGACTAGAGTGAGGCTAAAGCTATAATAGGTAAAGAGCAGCTGTCACTTATACTAGCTGAGGGTGTTTAGTATTTTTACAGTTTTGCATTGGTCTGTTTTTGTGCTTAGACAAAATTATGAAGTGGTCTTGTTTTTTGTCTCACTTCCTCATGGTCCTGGAGTAGCCCTGTCTGATGTTATGTTTGGTGAGATTGTTTATATCTAATAGGAGGACATCATGGCCTAACTTCAAGTTCTAGGCCAGCTCCTAACAACCTGGGGTCCTTGTTACGTACCAAGCCAGTTCCTAGATATCCAAGGTTGCTCTTCTCTTCCTTAGTGGGCAACGGTGCAGTGATTTGGGAAGATTCACTGGTGAATAAGATGAACTAAGCAGAGTTAACAATCAAAGGCAGAAAAACTAGTTAGCTAGTGATTGCAGTATAAGTGGGCTGTGCTGTCCATGCATCATCTCCTTGAACCTCAAAATAATCCCATAAGGTAGGAGCCATTAACATCTCTATTTTATAGATGAAGCCCTAAGGCTTAGAATTGCTAAATGAATAGCCCCATGTCATAGCTAATAAGTAGAGCAGGGATTCAACCGCAGACCTGCCTGACTTCATCTGATCCTAACACCACAGAAACCCTGGAAGCCAGAGGCTGTGAAAAAGAGGTTCTTGTGTACACACAAGAGTCACTTGGTGAACTTTCAAAAGGGTGCCCGAGTTCCAGCCCCAGAGGTCCTGATTTGATTTGGTCAGCCTGGAGCCTGAGCATCAGTATTCATTAAACACATCTCAGGTGATTTTACGAGCAACAGATTTGGGGTTTAGTAGAGTAGTAGAGACGATCTAAACTGTCTGGAGTTAACGATGGCAATCGGTAAGCTGGTTAATGCCTTAATGCAGAGTTGAGGAAATGTGGAAGTGCTTTTTTGCAAGTGGATTGATTCTCTCATGAGAAAAAAACAAAAACAAAAACAAAAACATAAACATGCAAAGTCTTTCCCTCAAGAACTACTACTAGCATTCAATACCCGCAATAATCTGAGCATCATGGCAGCCAAGAATAGCTATGAGGACAAACACAGACTTCCTTAATTTCATTGTTAAATGGTAAAACAAATGAGCCGCCTCTAAGAGCTTGAATTTTTGTAAAGAAATGTGCTCAAATGCAATGGGTCTTTTCTATTCCACCTATTCTCTGTGTTCAAACAGAGAGGTATTAGGTAGTTTACCTGATTCTTTCTTCCAAGTAACTAGAGATAAAAATGCAGTTCGAGATCTGAATTTCATCCTTAAGTGGCTTATGAGTTTAGCAGAACTTCGGAAATCAGTGGGAAAATTTATGAGGAGCCAAACATAATTATAATGGAATGAAGTGAAGGTGGCAATAGCTACATGGTTGAAGAATCTCTCCAAAATAGATATTTTGAGTTTGAACAATAATGCAGTTAGATAGCCATAAAAGAAATATAGCACAAACTCTCAAGCAAGTTGCAAGACAATAAAAGTCACCAAATATTAATGGAGCTTGAAAAGTTGGGTTAGCCTTTAAATTGAAGGTACGTCTCACCCACAAGCAAAGACAGGAAGCGAGCAGAGCGTGGGGACGGGACTGTGATTGGGAAGGTCAACCTGGACAGGAAGGAACAGAAAACGATCGCATCTCCATTTAGCTGATACATGTAAGTCTCTTCCTGGAAATAAAAAATCTTTCCATGGTAATTGCCTGTTGCTTTCCTGTAAACCTAAGCCTTGGTCCTGAAACTATGACTAACTGGTGAGGCACTCACAAAGTACAGACCATGTCTCTCAGCGTATCAGACACTACTGCTGATGGTTCATGAGACATGTATGGATTTTTAAATTTTGAAGCTTTATGTTTATTGAAGTATGCTTTAGAAAAATATTAACTCAGTAACACCAACTAAAAATATCATTGCTTAGAATGACAATAGAGTAAATACTTAAATAAAGTTGGTAAGTATGGGTATAACCAAAAACTCATAAATTTGACAGCAGTTTGGGAGACACTACTATAGGAGTTAAAAGAATAGGTGGTTTAGGCTACGGCTCCTTACTAGTTGAGTGACTTTGGACAAGTCACTTAACCTCTCTGAGCTTCAGTTTCCTCATGTGTAGGATAAGGTAGCCTCTTGAACTCTGAGAAGCTGGAGAGGACTGGAGATTCTAATCTTGCCAAAGGAGCTACAAAGATGCTCTCATAGGGACCAAGTATCCCAACTGGTTGTTACTAATAAAGCACTGAGGAGACATAACGTTAAGTGAAAGCACAGTCACAAAAGTTAGTTGGTCAGTTTGTTGTCACTTATCATTAAGGAACCAGAAGGATTTAATATTGACTCATCAGCATTGGGTGGAGTGGAAGGAAACATATTTCTTGGATCTTTTATATTATCTCCTTCCCTTCTTCATCATATTTAATTCTCATGATGGGGAACATGGTCACAGATAAATATATATCAGCCTGGGGCAGAATATATCCCAAGGCAAGACAACTTAGACTAGCACAGTAGTTAAGGACATGGGCTGTAGAAACTGAGAGTTGGGTTTGGATCTTTGTTTCTCACTTAGTAATTGTAATGCTGTAGGAAATAGAAATAACTCTATGAAGCCATAGTAGTTCCATCTGTAAAATGTAGATAGTCATATCTACTCCATGATACTTCCCCTTCTAAACTGAATAGAGACATGTTTTGGTCATTATGGTGGGACCTCAACAAATGCTTTCTGGATGAATGAATGAATGAATGAATGAGAGGTCATGAGGATAATATTATATAATGCCTGACATATAGCTCTCAATACATGGCAATAGTATTGGGTGTTAATATTTATCATGGATATCTGTTTTGGTAACTCCTAACCCATGGTTCTGGGGCAAAGCATGTATGTGTATGCCAGGCATGTCATTACGGTGTTACATCCGCACCCCTACCCAGAGTGTTTGCCTTGGAGATGGGCCAATGACCCAATCAGAGCAGCGAGACTTTGGCTAGGAGTCTTGTTAAGAGACCATCAGTTTCTACTTCTTGAAAGTGAATCAGAGAGAATACAGGATCTGAGACTGCTGCAGCCATTCTGTGAGTATGTGCATCCTGACAAAGGAGCCAGCCCCAAGGGGCAGGTCACTGGGAAATAGAGAGAGAGAAACAGGATCCTGGTGACATCATTTAAACCCTGCATCAAGCAATAGGTAAAGCCACATCTACCCTAGTCTATTTTATTATGTCAACTTTATTGAAAGCTTCTTGTTTGTTTCACTGCTGACCACAACTGGAGTTAGATCAGTGCACTAAAAAGAATATCAATATAGTAACATTATCATCATCATCATAAATAAAATAACAAACTAGAAACAAACATCTTCAGCTCAACAACTTAATGTTTTCAGTTTTGCTTGGGCAAAATTTGAAGGAAAATTTAGCTTCAAGTTGTCTTTCTTTCTTCTTTCTTTCTTTCTTTCTTTCTTTCTTTCTTTCTTTCTTTCTTTCTTTCTTTCTTTCTTTTTCTTTCTTTCTTTCTTTCTTTCTTTCTTTCTTTCTTTCTTTCTTTCTTTCTTTCTTTCTTTCTTTCTTTTTAATTTCAGACAAAACACAGCCACCTCCTTCTTGAGTGGCTCATATCAGTTTTTTCCTGATGTCTTGGAAGGTGGAGATCTGGCTAACAGAGATGTTTACAAAGAAAAGTGCACACAGTATGCTTTTCTTTTAAATCCCATAAAACAGTCTGCCTACCTGGCAGAAACAGTTCAGCCACCCTTTTCCCTGGCAATGATTACTTTCAACTTGTCATTATAATTTTCTCCTTCTCAATTGATCTGTGTGGGACCACCTCCTCAAATCACAGACAAATTACTCCTGAAAGTAACATCTGGGCCCACAATTAAAATTGTTCACACATCAGAGACTGCCCATTACTGGACACTGGACACATGGTACGATTTGAGAGTTAATCAGCCGCTACCTTGGAAATGATGTTTGAGGCATCAAGAGGAAAGATAACTCCAAATTTTCTTTCTCTCCACTTGAGGGGTTTGGGTACAGATAATGTTCTATGATCTAGGAACTTGGAAATGATTTTTAAAGTCCTTATTTGCATACCCCAAAAGAATAGCAGAATTGCTCACTGGGGCCACAGGGATGGGATACAAATATCTAATATAATGTCCCTCAGTCTTTTAAAATCACTTTCAACATGATGCATTCAACTTTCACTCCCATAAGCAGATGTAGGCACAATGGATGAATCCCACCCTACAAAGCACCTTAGAATACATATGAGAGTGACTTTTGTTCCAGGAGGGATTTGATTCTATTCAAGTTTATAAAGAAAAAATTCACTCACCAGCGCCATTCTTTGTGCTTAGCAAACATAACTTGTAGCACCAAATGCACATGTGTGTCATGACCATAGTTAAGAGCCCTTGGGCCAAAGTGAAGACTGAAGGGCATCGCAGGAGAGTCAAGTTCCTTCTTACAAATCCACTATCCTGTCACCTCCATCCAGCTGCCTCCTTTAGAGGCCACTTCCCTTGCTGAGGAGAGTCATTCTTCATAACTAGTGGTGGAATAAAACTGGCATGCCCGGTCCTCTTTGAGGATGTGGCAATAATGAATGAGTAGGAAATGCAATTAAAAGAGGTGGAAAGAGAAAAAAAAAAAAAAAAACACAGAATCCCATCCAGAATATTGGAAGATTCTAGACATAGCGGATTCTTCATGGACCCTTGAGATCTGGCTCTCTTCTCCCCAGAAAAACCTATCCATGGAGAATCACTAACCTATTAGCATAAGGCACATTTAGGAAGGAACAGAGAATACAAGCTGAACCACATGTACTCTATCCAGCCCATTACTTAGTTAATGGCTATACTTTAGTGGGACACAAATGAGCAACCCAGGACTAGAAGCCCTCATCTCATTTCTCAGTTCCCTCCTTTCTGCTCCACTTCTCGTTACTGTCTGGGTTTTATTATTTTAAGAGTTTAACATTAGTCTATTCAAATTGGAAAGGCCAGGTAACTCACTCAGCATAAGGCTTTCATAATTTTAGTCACAAAGCGATATGACGATGGAAAGCCAGATATGCTTCAGCTTCCTAATATTTTGATTCCCCTCAAATAATTTTGTTAATGAAATACCAGAGGACCTTATTGCATATAGGTTGACCCTAAGAGTTCTCCTCTTGTGGGCAGTCAACTCGAGTGGTCAGGATTCTGACAGTGACCATCCCCAGTATACCAGAACCAACAATCTGGGAGGTGAAGAGACCTACATCTTAAATAAAAAGATGTAGGAAATTATTTTCCCATGTCCTGGTTAAAACTTTGATATTAATTCTATGCAAATTATATATATTATACCTTCAACCAACATTCAACTATTGACTGTTGATAGAATGATGCCAGGCACTTGAGGGGATTCAAAAGAAATGGAAGGCATAGCTCATGTCCTTAAAGAACATTTACTCTAGGTGGAAAGCCAAAGAGACAGCACTCATTAGGCAGGTGAGTTTCAAACAAGCTGTTTATAGTGAAGTAGCACTTAGGTGACAGAGACAAGTCAGAAAAGAGAGCTCGCCAGGTGGGCTAGAGGTGGAAGGAAGTGCCCATTGGAAGGAAAATACGTAGGGTTTTGACAGAAACAAAGGATGATCACCAATGAGACTTCAGGGTAAAAATAAACTTGAACAAAAAGTGTCATGTTATCAAGTAATATGTTTTAAAAACGCTCATTACTCTCCTCTGACCTGTCTAATAGGTTCTGAGGGCTGGGGACACTCAGAGAAGGGCCACGGTGCCCACTTTACAGAAATGGCTGTGAAATCAGGTGATTTTTGCAGGGTGTCAGACAAACAAAACATACCCTGAACTTGACAGCCCTGTGGTTTCCTCTCAAGCCATCGGTTTAAACAAATAGAAGGAAAGTGGCCTCTTTTTACTCCTCTGGGCAGAATATATGCTGAGTTCTGGTAAATGCTGGAAACAGAAGATATTAAGTTTAATGAAAAATAGTAATGCATTTTAATAAGCATTTCTAATTAGTATTATCTTGATTTTACAAGTGAGAAAAGTGAGGCTCAAAGAGATTAAGTCATCTGTCAAAGGGGTTATCTGGTTCTAAGGTCCAGGTCTTAATCACTATCTGAACTTCCATCAGGCTCTCCAAGTGAGGCTGGTACCAGCAATGCCAGTGTCACCCATAATTGCGAAGTCCCAGGCCTACCCCGAACTTATAGAATCAGAAATTCTGGGGGTGGGGGAGCGGTCCAGCAATCTGTGTTTTAAAAAGTTTTCCAGGGATTCTGGTCCAGGTTCAAGTTGGAGAAGTACTGCTTATACCATTTCTCTGATTGTTGAGCTTAAATAGGGTATAGTGTAAGCAATGAGAACAAGGAAGAAAAGTCTTAAACTAAGCATCTGTGGAAAGAGCAGAAGCTTTTGAATATTTCTGGATAGCCGATGAGTCTGTACCTGCCAACTAGTCTGCAGATGGAGCTGCTATTGGTGGATGAAGGAACAGGTCGGACACTGGACATCCCAGAAGTCCTGTGGTGATTTGCTCCAGGGTAATAGCTGCCGAGCAGGGGTTACGGGCACAACTCTGCTATCAATCAGCACTGTGACCTTGGACAAGTCCTTTTATTTCCCTGGGCCCTGCTTTCCTCGTCTGATCCAAAGGCTACTAGATTACACGATTTGCATTGACCCTTTGTGCTCTAAAAGCTCCTGTCTCTAAGGCAATCTCTATAGGACTAGGGCAGAATTAGGTGCTATATTGAGCAGCAGACTGAGAAGCTAGGAAGAGAAGATGATGCGGGTTTAAAGGATTCAGGAAGTTTTGTTATTGAAGGAGGTAGGGGCTGAAGCTAGGAAGGGTTCAGACAAGAGAGTGGGGTGGTTGGGTGGGAAGAGACAGTGCGTTCCAGATGTGGGAGCTGGAGATGAGGGACAGTGGTGAGTGAGCCAGGTATGCCTGTGAGACCAATCTGAGCAGATGGGTGTGAGTACTATAGAGACAAGTGAGCAAAACTCTCAGAGTTTTCACCTTGACCGTGAAGTAGAGCCACGGAATGCACCAATCAGTGTTTCTCCTTTAACTTAGCACAGTGGTTCTCAAACAGTGGCAGTTTTGTTCCTCAAGAGACATTTGACATTTAGGATGTTCCTGGTTCTTACAACCAAATGTGTGTGGTGAAGGAGGGGGTAGTGCTGCTGGCATCTAGTGGGAAGAGACCAGGAATTCTGGAATGCTGCTAAACATCCTACAATTCACAGGACACCCCCACCTCACAATTAAAAATGGCCCTAAATGTCACTAGTGGCTAGGTTGAAAATCCCTCACAGAGCAGAGGAGCCCTAGCCCGATATCAATAACTAGTTTATTAGATAACTAGAAGCAGCCAATACTGACTACTATGCCCTGTAGGGTTCTAAGCACTTTGCAGGCCTATCCTCACAGCAATCCTCTGTGGTCACTATTAAAAAAAAATGACTTTATTTTTTAGAGTAGTTTTAAGTTCACAGAAAAATTGAGCGTCAGGTACAGTTTTCCCACATACCCTTTGCCCCTCTATGTGCATAGCCTCTGCCATCATCTGTGCTCACTTTTAGTCGCTGCTTTTGACCTGTAAGAGACAGAGGCTTACGGAGCCTCCAGTGCTGAGCTAGCAAGGCACAGCACTGCGACTCGGACTGCGGTCAGCAGAATTGGAAGGCCAAGGCTCTCGTGCATTACCTAGTTTTCTCCACAGCCCCACTGCCTTCCCCGTTAACATGTCAGCTCGGTTGTAAGCACATGAGGCGAAAAGAGGCAGGCCAAATCTGCTTTTGAGGACCCGGGACCCTTTACTTCAGAGCCCCTCATCCACCTCAGACTCTCACTATTATTTTATAGGATGAATCGAGAAGAAGCTAAGGCACTGGCAACAAAGAGATCTCAAAAAGGACAACTGCGTGATAAGAGTCTATGTGAAGTTATTGTTCTGCGGCATTTAAATGCCTTTGCAGCCTTTCCTCATTCTTTCCAGAGGAGTCCTGGGTATCAGCTGATAGGAGAGGTGAACCATGAAAAATGCTGGGTTCCAGTCAAAGTAATTCCATTAGGGGCAGAAATGGCTTGCTGAAACACGAGGAAGGGAAATCATTTGCAGCATACCAACAGCTGGGCCCAAATGACATCATTCGCCAAAATCAAAGGAAATGAGCTAATCAGATATGCATAAAAGACCTTTTTGTTTGCTTGCTTAGAAAGTTACAATTTGCTTTCAAGCTAGAGGTGGAAAAAAAAATCTCTTTGAAAAATTTTGGCCCTGATATTTTGCTTCTTTAAATTGTTTTCAGTTATTGGAGCAGACATGAAAATAAAATGCTCAAAATGTCCTTAGATCACTGCATATTAGGAGGAATTACCACAGGAATGTTATTTCTATAGGTTTTTGCCAGACATTTGATGGGCCTCAGCCCCACGCTCTCATCCTCAATGGAGATAAAAAAAAAAGGAGGGGGGACAAAAGTTAGCCATTGGTGTTTGTATCTGATCACATGCTGCCCCATGTAGGTTCCATGCATTAAGCTCCTAAAGTAGGCATCATCATCATCATCTTTGAGTGAAGAAACTGAGGCTTAGAGAAGTTACATGGGTGACAGCTCTAGAAAGAGGCAGAGCCAGGATACAAACTCAGGTTTGACTGATTCTCAAATCCCATTCTTTGGCCGTGACGTAACACTCCACTGGTTTTATTATTTTGAAACCAAATCTGTACCTCGCCCAATGACTTTGTCTTGACTGAGGCATTTTCCCATTTGACGGCATAGGAGATAACAGTGATCGAACTCTTAATATGTGCCAGCACTGTTCTAAGTACTTCACGCGGATTAACTAATATAATCGTCACAACCACCTCAAGAGGTGGATTCCATTATTGTCCCCATTTTAGATGAGGAAACTGCTGCACAGACAAATTGAGTGAACTTGCCTAAGGACACAAAGCCAGTGGTGAGGAGTCAAAGCAAGGCCAGCGGGCTCCAGGGAGGTGGTGCTCTGGAACACGCAGCCTCATTATATAACTAGGATGAACACTGAGAGTTTGGTGGAAATCTGCACTGAAAAGATTATAGAAAATATTTAGTGATGGAATGGGATGATACTCAAAAAGGCATTGTCTTTTGGAAATGGAAAAGCCCATTGCTGTTTATTTAGTTGGATTTGTTCTCAGAGAAGTCAACTGAATTTATCTGTATTTCTTTTGAAAAGTTGTTAAATACTCAGGCTGTTGTTGTGTGTAATAGCTCTAGGAACCATTTGAGTCATTCATAGTAAAAGTAAACCTTTGTAAAAAAGATGCTACTCTATGTGGCCCAGAAACCATATTTCAGGGCAGTTTTGAGGTTCTCTTTAGAGTCCAGCATATTCTAATTTAAGATGAGGTTTTTCCTTGTGCTGGAGTCACCATCAAAATGATGATGTAAATATGACGTCACACTGGGCCAGGCCCTAGACTGGCTACCTCCCAGAGGTGGTGAAAGGGACCCCAGACAAAGGAGGTGGTTGGGGTACTTCAAAAGCCTCCACGTGTTGTGACCCTGAATCAGCTTTCACCGGAGGGGGTCTCAAGCCGACAGGGCAGGCAGAGCCCCCAGTGCCCAACAACTCAGGCGAGACCGTTTGTCTTGATGCATTTGATTCTCTACAGTATTCTAATGCATGCTCAAGTTGAGGACCAATTACTCTAGATTAAAGGGAAGAAGGAAAGAGAAGTCTAAATGCAGGTGTTTGGATGGTCAAACTTTCTGCCTTTAGGCAACCCAATCCCTGGCTAGAATGGTGGACGGATAGAGAATTCTGATCTTCTTGATTGTCTGAAAGGTTTAGTTTTGTTCTGCTCTGTTTCAACGTTCAGTACATATAACCTTAATACATATAGTAATGAATTTGTTTGTGCTTGTGGGTTGTAGCACATAAATGTGTATATGTGTATGTGTGCGTGTATGCGTGTGTGTGGGTATCTGTGTGTGTGTGTGTGTGGTGTGTGGTGCAGAGGAGGGTGTGGGCTCAGAATGCAAAGCCAGCTTCTAAGTAACGTGTCTTTATCCCACTCTGCTTAGATAACTCTACTAAAGTCTTCAAAAAAGGGGTCCACTGAATGCCAAATACATATAATTTAGCAAATGAAAATGAACCTGAAAGTAACCTGAATTCCTCATTTGTATTTCTCAGCTTGAAAAGACTATTTGATATACAATTGCCTCAGCGTAGAGGTAAGAATAGGTGCTAGACCCAAAAAGCCTGGGTGTAAATGCCACCTACTAGCTGGGTAACTTTGAACAAATGATCTAACATGGGTAAACTGGATTATTTAGGATAGAACTACCTCACAGAATTGGGAGGATTAAAAAAAAAGAAATATAAGAAAGGGGCTTAGAACACTGCCTAGCACATCTAAGTGGTTGATAAATCCTAATTTAAGAACTTTAAAATCTCACTTCCTCTTGTTCTCTGTAAGCTGCCCAGTGCTTTTTCTAAACCTTAGTCAAAATTCTTCCTCAAGTCCTTTGGCTCTTCCTGCTTTGGCTGCTTCTGTATCTTCAAAAGCTACAAGGACCATCATAAACAGAAACAGCCAGGAAGAAACTCAGTGAATAAAACTGGAACTTTGGGATTGAGTGGGAAGATGTTTAGAAAAAACTTATGTTTCCTTTTCATGTACACATAAAGCATTGCTATCATCTCATTATCTTCACTGTTGCTGGAAGCAAGCTCCGAACAGTGATTAAGAATAGGAGCTCCGGAATGAAACATCTCGGGGTTTGAATCCTTCCATTGCTGAGACCATAGAAAGGTACAAAAGTTGGCAGAATCTCAGTTTCCTTTCCCGTCAAATGTAATTCATGATACTGACCTTATTAGGCTGTGATGAGGTTTAAAGTATCTATACTTTAAATATTGTAATGTGCTGGCCCATATAGTGAGTGCTGAGTAACAGGGAGTCATCGTTATTATGCCTTTCCAGTTGTAAAAAAGCAGGAGGCAGGATGGGAAGAGAACCTCAAGGTAGAGACTGTCAGGTTAATGGGAAACCTATTCTCAGCTTGGCTCCTAATATTGTTTCCCCTAGAACTTCAGTCTTTAGCCTAATGGTCCTTGCTGTTTTACCCAGAGTCAAGAAATCCCACCTCCTTGCAAAGATTCCACCCCTTTCCTAGAAGCTGCCTAAGAAAGACAGCGCAAAGCCTCGTTTACCAGGTTGCCACTCTCTGAGTGTAAGGAAAGCCACCTGGAGGGCCTCTGAGCAGAGGATGGAGAATGGGGTGGGGGCTCGGTGTGCAGAGGAGGGAGCGCGGGTCCCCAGGCCCCGAGCAGCAGGCTGTCTTCAGGTTTAATTGCAGTACATTTCTGAGACCTGTCGTCATTCATCGAGCCGTGATGCAAATGCCTCAGCAATATGGGTGGAGAGGAGTTAGAGTATCTATGAAAGACACACAAAAACATATGCTGACCCCTTCAAACCTATGACCATATTCTAAGTGGAGCCAAACTAAATGAAATCAAGGTCTCTGTCCAGCACTTGAGAGCCAGTGAAAATAGGAACTCAGTGTTTCTCTAAATTCACAGAGTATATTACCTTAGTCATAAAATTGGGGACTTTCAAATCTAATTTGTTCAGTGCTTGTGCTGTTGAAGGCTGGGCAGGGTTCCAAAGGAAATCACCTCCACGCAAACAGAGATTAGCAGCTCTCCACTGGAGACATATGGGAATGATTCCCTATAATCTCCAGTAATTGTGGCTGCATTACATTCAAATCCTGTTTTCAATTTTCTTAAACTTCTAGACTGATTGTGTTATTAAATCATGCTGGCTGATGTGTTTAATAAGGACCTATTAAATGTTTATAAAATTAGGGAAATAAATATGGGCTTTTAGTCAGATTGCCCAATGGATCTGGTAACCTATTGTTAAAATAACAGCCCTGCTGTTATAACTGGGTCTCCTGACTGCATAGCCCGGTCCTCGCTTTAAAACACCTTCCCAACATCCAAGCAGAACTGTTTATTCTAACACTCTGTTCGCTTAAGAATTTGGCTCTCCCCCACCCCACACCACTTCCACTCCACAAAGAAAGAAATACATTCAAAGAAGACTCACTAAGTGTAAGATGTAGTGTCTTGGCTGACAAGAAACATGTCCGCTGCTTCCAACGAAGTAGTGATAACAACAATTCACAGAGAAAACCCAGAGAGAATAGCATTGTTGTTGCCGTTGTTGCTGAAGCCGTCACCTGGCTTCATTTCAAGCTGGAAATTGCATGACATTCTCCCAGGCCTCCTTCCGTAGGAAGGTAGGATCAGTCTTAAGATGGGGAAAGAGAACTTGGCGAGGATTTATACAGCAGGGAGAGAGAATGCATAAATACCAGTCTTCAAACAGAGGGGCTTTCTGAGGAGCGATTTCCCTACTGGATCGCGATGATCAGGAATGATTTGAGAAGCATAGTTCTCTGTGACATGGCTCAGATGGGTTCAGTCGCCTTTGCCTCCTTGGCATTTGAAAGCAAAGACTGGAAATGCCTGGAGAAAAGATGCAGGTGTGGATGGCTAATGTCAACTTAAAACAGAAGGCTCATGTGCCCAGGCACCCAGGCCCACATTCACTGAGACTTGACCTGGGAAAAATATTTCCTTATCTCTGAAATGGAGATAGATGTTAACAGCACTCACCCTGAGGGGTTGCTGTAAGGATTAAAGAGAATGGTGTCTGGCACGTGGTAAGGGCTCAAAAGTGGTTGCTACAAAAAGGAGAAGTGAAGAAGTAGAGGTCACGGTCCAATCTATGATGTCTTTTAAAGTGCTAAAACTAATTACAGTACTATGTTAAAAATAAACATTAATACAATATTAACTGTCTGGATGCACTTCTAAGTGTGGCATTAAACGCACTATGGCATGACTCTCGTCCAAAGCAATTCCCTCACATAAAACCATAACTTCAGTCTTCCCTGCCAAAACCCTCTCGGCCACCTGGCCTTAAACCACAGTTTCCTACACCCTGGACCACAGCTTGAGTAATTCTGTTATCTTCAGGGCAAATGCAAACCCTACTTTCTTGGACGAATTAACCTTTGTGTTTCCCCTAAGGAAGAGGAGGGCAATTAAACAATCTTTCTGGTGCTTAAAACAACAACAACAGCAACAAACCGCATCATTATCCTGTTAAAAATACGCTCCCTTAAAAGATTTCTAACAAGTGTGTACCAGTTCCTGCACTCACCCGTTGCTGCCACCCCCATTCCAGAGTATCGGGAAGTGATGTGGGAGCTGGCCTGGTTCACATTAGGGGCTCTGAAAGGTTGGAGGAGAATTGAATATAAGGTTAATATTTGGCAGAACCTTGTAAATGATCTGATTGTTATTTTATATTGCCTACAGTCTCTGAATCACTGAGGCTTGCCAGAAAGGCCCCAAGTGTGGTCAGGTAGTTACACACAGCAGTGTCACAAGCCCACGCCATGGAGAGACAGACACACTTGCTCTCCGTGTACGTGCATGTGCGTGTGTGCCTTCCATGAGTGTGAGAACAGGCAAAGCTGCCTTTTTTTACACTCACCCAAAAGACAGCAGAAACCCAGCACAGCAATTATTTTTACAGATTTTTTTTTGTCTGCCCTCAGGGGAGCTTCTCCCAGTCTAATTGTCTAAGGGGATTGTTTCCTTGTGGGATTTTATTTTAAAACGTTCCTGTTAAGATTTCTTTCTGAGGAGGAAGGAAAAAGAGGATGGATTTTTTTTTTTTAAATCTCCTTAAATACACAAACCCATAATCACATAAAAATTCACCAAACTGTGTATCCTGAAATTAATAGAGGTGTTTCATGATGCATAGATTTTTAAATTATTTGTCTAAAGATATGTTCAGAATTGATTATATTAAAGATGTATAAATCTTGGGTTCCCTGCCCCCAATCCTGTGTCTTGGAAATGAATTCAAGCAAACCAACTGAATTTTAAGTTAAGACAAACAGGGAGAGAGATCATTTGTCTCCAGTTATACATGAAATAGCTTATAATAGTGGATGCTGAGTTCATGAAGTATATGTTCGACCTCCTTTGATATAAATTCCATCATCAGCTCACAAAGAAATTGTATTTATGCATAAGACAGTGCTCTCTAACATGAACCCCTATAAATTATGAGAACAGAAAATCCAAATTTATAAGATGCCATTTCTGGATTTATTTTTAATGCTCTCTCCCGCATATTACCAAACAAATGCCACATTAGCAGAGCATGAAAGGCTTTTTACTGGAATAAGCTACGGCCATGGAGTTCACAGCACAGGCTGGTGTTGGGGGGTGGCTTAGGCACAAATGAAGATGCAAAGAGAAAGTGAGAGGGACTAGTGCTTCAGAATGCTTGGGAGGTCCAGAGCCAAAGCCCTGTGGTTTGCTTTAGTGTAGACAAGCTGGTCACTTTTCTTCGAAAGAAGGCACATTTCTTGATCCGTTCATGATAGCAAATACAGGTGATTATTTTTCTTTCTCCTAAAAAATATGAGTTTGTGTTTCTCCCTCCTAACTCCATATAGTAGGACCAGACCCAGTTCTCCTCTGTACCTTTCACTAATTAATTCAATTATTCATGTATTTGTTCATTCATTTATTCATGAAGTATTTATCGAATGTTTAATATATAATCAACCATTCAGTTCAGGAACTGAGGACATGGAGTCTCTTATGAAGAACAATACAGGGCAGTAGTTAGAACATAAGCTCTGGGGTCAGTCTGTCTGAGTTATGCACAAACAAATAATAACAACATTAATAATATTGGCTAACATTTATTGAATGCTTACTTGGTGCCAGGCACCATTCTGTTTTTACATGTGTTCACTAAATCTTCTCACATCCCTATGAGTTTAGATATTACTACTTACTTTTTTACTTTAACAACGAGAAACTAAAGTTAAAAGTAAGTTTCATAGCTAGCAAGAAGTAAAACTAGCACTTGAACCCATGGCTTCAAGACCATGAAATTTAATCATATGTGGAAAGGCGTGGGTATTCCTAATTCAATCAATCAATCAATCAATCATTCAATCATTCAATCTATCATTTATCTCCCAGCTCTGCCCTTAATTGACTGTGTGACATTGGACAAGATAACCACTCACTGGCTCAGTTTTCCCATCTATAAAATGTGGATAATAGTTGTGCCTGCTTCATACCGCCAAGGTGAAGATTAATGAAAATAGGCATATGCAGCACTTAGAATAGCCCCCGGCATAGGAAATGTGCTCAGACTTAGCTCTTAATATTCGTTATGATTACCATGATTATTTGATGAATATCTTCTCTCTAATTGCATACAAAAGATGCATTAGACATCGGGATTTAATTCTCTTACAGACCTGGTAGAAGAAGGGCCAGATTCAAACAGTTATCAACCAGCGGAGATACCAAGAAGATCTTAAGTTGTGAAGGTCACATACTGGTCTGAGTCATACCACCGGAAGAGTCTATTAAAAACTGTTGCCACCATTTGGTAGTTCAAAGAAAGTTTAGGAGTTGTGATGGGTGGCATTCAATGGAGAGCCCTCTGAGGCTTCTGTCCACAACCCAAGTCCCCACATGTAGCAC
Source organism: Eidolon dupreanum (assembly GCA_028627145.1). NCBI lineage: Eukaryota > Metazoa > Chordata > Mammalia > Chiroptera > Pteropodidae > Eidolon > Eidolon dupreanum. The sequence goes on from CM053515.1 coordinate 12,220,760, forward strand.
AATGTCATTTGTACCTAGTTATTATTCTCTCTTCAGGAAAGGCTTGAGGTAGTGCCTCTGACCACTTAAGATTTTGATTGCTTCTTCTTCTTAAAAAACCTTAAGGCCACGAGGGCAGGATGTTAAAAAATCAAAAATCTGTAAGCACAGTCAAATGGCAATACTTGGCAAAGAGCTCATTCTGTCCAAGGTGTGGGCACCAACCTCTTCAGTCTCTCTTCAGAAATCAGCTGCCATTTATTCAACATCTTACCTTCTGTCTTGGGTAAAGTTCTTGGTGGCAAGCAACAGAACTGAATTGGGCTGACTAATGTGGGAAGAGAATTTATCAAAAAAATATAGGGCAGAATGCCAGTGGGAACCAAACTCAGAAACTTCTGGCCTAGAAGATGACTCCAACCTGTCACAAAAAGGTGTGAGCAGGATAGTGCTTCCTCCGGAACTGAGAACTGCTGGATGGATCGGGCTGTCTTGAGGACCATCTCTGGATCAGGCTGTCTTGGGGAACACCCTTCCTCTACTTTCCTGGAAACTATATCTTGCTGCACCCACCATCACTGCCCAAGAGGCCTCCAGAGGCCTGCTTCTTTGCAGCTCTGTCTTCAGGTACGAAACCAGGAGTAGGTGGTTGACATACAATCGGCCAAGCCTAGGTGCATACCCCTGATGTCAGGGGACTCAGGAAGGCAAGTTTCTGGCATTTTCAGACTCTGTACAAGGAGATAGACTCTGCCTGCTTCCAAATCTCATAAGGTGAGGGATTCCAGATAACCGGACAAAGGTTTAGCTGCACCAACCAAACAGAGTGTCAAAAGTCCACTGCATTATTTCCAGTTAGATATGTGATCTTCTGGGAACGCTTTTGCCTGTTCTCACTTGAGGACAACTACAAAAGTCAATGTCTACTAACATATTTTTGTTGCCGCAACTGGGGGAGGTGTTGCTATCACGTAGTAGGGAGAGGGCAGGGATACTGCTAACCCTCTACAAGGCACAGGATAGCCTCCGCAACAAAGGATCACATGGCACAAAATGTTAATGGTCCTGAGAGGGAGAGACCCTGTGTCAGACCAAAGGCTCCATGTGTGTAGGGACCTCCTAGTTTTTCTCACCGCTGTGTCCTGACAGCCATTAGAGGAAGGGCTGTATGTGTTGAGAAGGTAAACAAAAGAAAGGGTGCATTAACTGATGTCCTTGATTGTCCACTAGTTTTAATCACGAAGAGACCAAAAGATTATTTCTGTTTGCTTCTGATTTTTTCCTGGTTACCGAGGCTTCTAGCACACGGCTATCCATGAAACAGAAACCTGATACAACAGCCTACTTGTCAGTGAATAAATTCAGGGTGAAATTCAGAGTCTAAACAATGCCAACAAAGCCCTCGAGCCTTCTGTTAACTCTTCAACCTCTTCTCCTAATACGTTCCCTCTTGCTCATTCTGCACCCATCTATAAAATGTAACACCGGCTTCCTTGTTACTCTTCGTACATGTCAGCCATGCTCTTGTTCCCTTTGTGAGGAGTGTTCTCTGTCTTCTCTGCTTTCCAGGGAGCCACATGGCTCACTCTCTCCCCTCCCGCGAGGGTCTGCTGAGACGGCCTCTTTCCAATCATGCACAGCCAGACCACTCCGCGTACAGGAGTACCCACTGCTCGTCTTGGCGTTCTTGATAAATTTACACTACTTTTATATAAAAAAAAGTTTTATATTTAATTCATATACATTTATTATAAGTTTAATATGTCAAGAAATAATTTACATATATAATTGAGATACAAAGAACTGCTCATATTTAATGTATACAATTAGACGAGTTTTGGCTTGTGCAAATACCCATGACACCGTTATTACTTTTTGTCCCTTTGCTTTTGTGTGTTTGGTTTTGTTTTTTGTTTTTTGTGGCATGAGATCTACCCTCTCAACAAATCTGAGTGCATGATCCCATATGGTCCGCTATGGGCACCATGTTGTATCACAGACATTTAGAACTTATTCATCTTTCATAACTGAAACCTCATGCCCATTAAACAACTATATGGCTCTTTCATTCTCCACAGCATTTATCATTTGCAAGTATACTACAGAATTTACAAATATGTTGTGTGTATCATGTATTGTCCATCTTCCCCCGCTAGATTGACACTTTTTGTTTATCTTGCTCATGATATATACCGAGTGCCCAGGATGGTGTCTGACACACAGTAGGCGCTCAATCAATGTTTGCTGACTGAACAAACAACTGAATCAATCCCAAGACATGGAACAGACTGAAAATATAAATAGCATCCCCAAAAGATTTTTAAAGTTCGCAGAATGACAGGTTCATAATGGTGCAACAGATGCACAAGGCTTCTGGGTGTTCGGCGATGTTTGGAGCTGATGCTGGGAGCACAGAGCTTCCCTGTCAGATGGTGCAGCCCCCTGAGGCGTCCTGCGTATCAGACAGGAGCCCGGGGGATTCCAGACAATAGCCTCCACTCCTCACAAGTCAATGAGGGAAATATTAATATCCAAACCTTACAAATGAGGAAACTGGGACTCAAAGAGATTAAGCAGCTTTTCTAAGGGCAACCGAGCTGGAAAGTTATGGAGCTGGAACAGTGATCTGGATTCGTCTGATTTCAAAGGGCGTGACCTTGAACGCTACAGGGAAGGACGTTGAGCCTGACGTGGGGCTCGGTGTGGGCAGTCCTCATGGTGCTAGATCACCGAAGCCTGTATTGCGTGGCCACGGTAGAGGTAAACAATTTCCAGATTGACAAGTAAAGAAGGAAGCAAAGTAGTAGCGTCACTGCACAAGAGATCTCTTCGAACCATCATTTAATTTTCTGACTATTCAATAATAATATAATAATATATTATGTATATACATAATGATTTTATATTAACCACCTCATAAGCACCTCTTTAATACCAGTGCATTATTTGACCATAGGATTTGTTATTTGTCCCTTTTTTACAGATAAGAAAACAGAGACATGAAACGACATAGTGATTTGTACTGATATGAACAGAAGCAGAATTCAGTGTTTTTTTTTTCTGCAATGCTACCCTGTTGCTTAATATAATGTAGATAAAGAGCCACCCTTACAAAACAAAAAAAAAAATACATATAGGTGTGTGTATGTATGCGTATACATATGTGTATACGTATGTGAAAATAGCTGTGTGTTTGTGTGTATATTCATGTGTTTGTATGTATGTGCATGTACATATACTTGTGTGTGTGTGTGTGTGTGTGTGTGTGTGTGTGTGTGTGTGTACAGGCCCCAGATGCTAACCTCAAGAGCAACACCTGTTGATCCCTTCAGCTCTCAGGTTCTCTGTGTGCTCCAGCACATCTAGAATTCACACAGTGATGGGATGGTGCTGGCAAACATCCTGAATGAGGCATGTACGAGTCCGGACGTCTGGTCTCTCCACTTGACCTTTCAACTTTCCTCACTTATCAGTAGAAGAGTTTGGCCATGTGATCCCAAAATCAGAATGCTTCCCGGCTCCCAACTTTAGCCTCTGGGTTTCTGCACATGCTCTTCTCTTCCCACAATTCGTTTGTTTGTTGTTCGTTCTCCCCCTTTGATCAGTTAATTCTTACTCGTCCTTCACATGCTGGCTTGAACCTTTTTTCTTCAGGAGGGTTCTCTTCTCTCACAGGGCCCTGGACTTTCTTTTTATGGCATTTAGTACAGCGGTTTGAAACCTTCCTTTCACTGGTGTATGGTTTGAGCAAAGCCCATCTCTCCCCATTAGGCTGTTACTTCTAAGGACATAGGAGGCCTTGACTTTCCCTCGCTGCTGTGCCCAAAGCTTGAGCCCTGATACGAGGTAGATGCTCCGTGACTCTGTGTTGATGGCATGGCCATGGGACAGGAGCAGGGCCTGAGCTCAGTTTCCAGTAATAGGAATTCGTGTGCAGAGTAGCACCTTCTAAAGACTGGCGGCAGCAACTGCTCTCCCTCTGCATAGCAACATTTTAAGATTAACCATATTTATGGTGATTGGACTTTTGACTAACCTTTTCAATGCTTGTACCAGATGGAGAAAAAAAATTATCAGTAAGCTTTTTGTGAATCTGCGACCTAAAAACCAGACTACTATATACCCGAACTATATAAGATGTGGCCAAAAACTCTCGGGGGTGATTTAAACAATTAAGATTGCTTATTCAAAAGAATTGAGTGAAACTCCACTTTGCAAAGTTTCTTGGGAGTGTCTATTGGCAAAGCCACTTTATTTAACTACATAGGAAACTTCATCACATGACCTATGATTCCTCCCTGTTTAAAAATGAAGTGTTCTCCCTAGCCTGGTCACTTTCTTTCTCCATCACACAAAATGCCAAATAACTTCTGGTCCATTTCAAAAGGTGAATCGTACTGCAAGGATGCACACTATTATCAAAGCTATTCAAAATATCCTCAGGACTCGAGTATTCTGTGATGACAGTCTCTCTGGGATAAATAGACAGCCTCTTAGGGTGACACTTTGAATACAGTAGTGGTTATGTGTTTTGTTTTTTAAAACAAATTATATCATCACAACTCAAAATTTCTTAAAGTTAGATGATAAAGATAATGTCGAATTTTACATTGCTATTTTTTATAGTATTTGATTTAAACCCCTTGATAATATTCCTGGGAGATAAAGGAGTAAGTAATGCTACTTAATATATTCCTTTGACCCACTAGGCTGTAATGTCAGAAGGATAGAGATCACATCCCTCAGCTGACTGCTATATTCCCAACAATCAGCACAGTGCCTGAAGGCAATATAAAATGGTGCCAACACATTCTCGTTTGCCCAAGACAGTCTCTGTTTACCTTGGATTGCACTGGTATAATTCTTAAGAGCATCCCCTTTCACTCTGGAAAATGTCCTAGTGTGGGAGATAAAATATCCAGCAATAAATGTGTTGACTGTACCGTGAATGAAACAAAGGATGAATAACTAAACAAATGAGTCACATATCTCTCATCTAAAATGTGTGATGAGTTGATAAGTTGGTTTTCAGAAAAGAAAACAAAAAATCCCTGATTTGTAGCGTTTGCTGATTTCTGTGGTGTAAATACTCCCACTATGGCTGACTCTAAGCTGTCAGTGTTACATCACTGAACACAGGGTAGGAAGAGTTTGTGAGCTGGTATAAGCTGGCTGCACCATGCCATCATTCTAGGCGCCCTCAGTTGCACATTTGTGTGATACCAAATTGCAAATGGTCATGTAGATGATAACAAACAAAATTTAATAATTGATATAACATAGCTTCAGCCCATCAGAATGGATGCTGGTCTAACCACTGCAGACAAGGACTGTAAACGGTAGTTCAGGGAAATGGAACATCTTGGCCCTGGCCCTGTGGGGACTGAAGACAGCACTTTGACCTCATCTGCCCTGTGCACTCACTTAACAAACTTACTGATTTAGTTCGTCAAAGGAAGGGCAAGGACAATAGAAATATAACTTCCAGGTCTTGTAGCAATCTTTTGGTGTTTCCTAGAATTTTGAACAGGAGCAGACTAGTGTGGTGTACTCTCCAAAGCTGTGAGTGGATCACAGAGCATCACAGATCCATGCTGGGAACTCCTGCTGGCCTGCCCTACTGGAGAACACGCCACAGTTTCTCTGTTACCTTGATGTGGAATTGAACTATAGAGGAGTTAGACAACATAAGCTAAAAGTATTCTTAACCTCCCTTTGATTTAGGTAGGGGGAAAAATTTTTTTAAGATAAAATAAAACACACTCCCATACCATCAAGACCACAGTTCTTAGAAGACGTGGGCAAACTTTCAACTCTGTGAAGAAATAGATAAGTACTCTAGTAGGTGAACACAGACAAACTGTTAAAATAAAATGAGGACAAATCAAAAGTCTTCCTTGGCATCTGTCTTAGTCCTTTTGGGCCACTGTAACAGATACCATAGATTGAGTGGCTCATCAACTACCGTAATTTGTTTTTCACAGTCCTGGAGGCTAGGAAGTTCAAGATCTAGGCACTGGCAGATGCGTCATCTGGTGAGGGCCTCGTTCCCAATTCACAGATGGCTGTTTCCTCTCTGTGTCTTCCTAAGTGAAAGGGGTGAAGGGGCTCTCTGGGGTCTCTTTTATAGGAACACTGATCCCATTCATGAAGTCTCCATCCTCACGACCTAATCACCTCCCAAAGGCTTCGCCTCTAAATACCATCATACTGGGGATTAGGTTTTAACATAAACATTCTGGACAAACACTTAGTCTCTAGCAGCATCTCCAAGGGTGGTGGGGAGAAGCTGAGTGAAGCTGCCACTTTGATGCTGGAACACATCCCACTTTCTCTGCAGAGAACAAAGATGAGCAGGCAACATTCCTGAAGGTTGTTGAACTCCTTAGACAACTGATTGCTGGAAGTCGGCATCTTTATAATGGTTAGGACATGCCTAGTAGATAGGAGGAAGAGATGAAGGTGTTGCCAGTTTGAGGAGGATCTCTATATAACTGGAATGGACTGTCCCCGATGTTGTAGGATTGGCAGGCATTGAGAACTCCTGTATCACACGCGAGGGCTGACTTCATGAGCGTGCACCTGTATAGTTACGCAGAGCCTCATACTTGGAAGAGCCTCACCTTTGGTTTAATGCTCAGCTGTTGTCATTTTGAAATTCTCAAGAACTTCCAAACAAGAGACCCAGAATTTTCATTGCACAGTGGGCGCTGAAAATTGGTTTATATCTTTCAAAAGGGCCATTGAAGAAGTTAAGGTTACAATTTTTCAAAGAGTATATCCTGGAGACCTAGAATTGCCACCAGTGTGTATCATGAGCCACCACCATGGGATGAAGGGAAGGCCGATGGAAGTTTGCATTAGCTCATCAGGAAGGATCATAGATTCCCTCACTTGTTAGACAGGATGCATTTATCTGAACAACTAACTCATCATAACTAATCAGAAGGCACAGTTAAAAGAAGGCAACTCTGGGGCACAGGAAAACTGAGGTAGCACAAAAGGTGTCTAGAATAAGGAGGTTTTAGAGGGAAGCCCAAAATATAAAATAGAGAGGCAAAGACCAATTTCCCCAATTTGCAAATATTATTTCCACGTTACCAACTGTAATTCCCTGAATTTATCTCCTTCTCTCCTTTCCTTCTTCCCTCCATTCTGTCCTACAACTGTTCGATAAACCTGCATGGAAGACAATGAAAAGTATAACAGGAGAGAGAATAATGAAGAGCTCTGAGAGTTTGGTAAAGGTTCACGCCTAGCTGGTGGGAAGATATATTTGGAGGAGTCGGCATGGTGGCTGGTCCTTGGGAGATGGGAGTGACTTGGATACACAGGGATAGAAACGTTTTCTAAGGAGAGAGGACAGTGGGAACAAAAGCATGAAATGAGAAAGCCTGGGGGCGATTACAGAGAACGGCGCATTGCTTCGTTCAGCTGGAGCACAAGGTTCATGACGAGGAGCAGTGGGAGGTAGAGCTTTCATTTCTCCCTCTATTGACTCTTTTCCTAAATATTTCAGATGAACAGAAGCTAGTTTAGAAAAGGGGATGCTTAGCCAAGTTACTGGTCCTTATCGACTTGTCTCATCTCTATCCTACATGGTGATATATTATATAAATTCCCAATTTGGAGAATATATCAGGACAGACTCAGTCATACTGTAGCAATAAACAAACCTCAAATTTCAGTAGCTTAAAATGTTAACAAAGGTTAATTTCTTGTTCATGCTCTATGTCTACAGCAGATCAGCTGGAGACTCTGCTCTGCTCTGTGTCATCTTAGGTGAGAGATTCAGGCTGAAGGCCCTGCCATCTGGAGCTTTGCTGGTTGCTGTGTGAGGGGCCAAGAAGAGCAAACCGCACACTGGCCCTTAAAGGCTTTTGTCCAAAGGGGGCCCATGTTGCCTCCATTCTCATTTCATTGGCCAATGAGAGCCTATGATCATACCCCACTTCAAGGAGCCAGATAAGAGGTAATTCTGCTATGTACTTAGCAGAAGCAATACTGGGAATATTTGATGAATGGCACTAATGAATACCATAGAGAATCTCAAGGTGATTTGTTCCAAGACACCCAAACACTTGCTTCAGTCTATATATAATATGGTTGGATAAGAACTATTTTTTTTTTTTTTTTTTTTTTTTTTTTTTGCGGTTACATAGTTTAGTGCTTTGGCAATCTAAATTGATAGTGAGATTTATTTATATGTATGAATAGAAAACTTTAAACCAATTTGTTTTAAAAACTTCTTAACATTTTTTTTTTCCAAATTCACATTACCTGGGAACTGCAGACATCCTCATCAACTCAGCTCTCCTTTTTTTCTCACCACTTTACCCAGACATCTACAGCCTAAACCACATGGTCAAGTATTAGTTATGCATTACCCTGGAATTCTCTCTAGTTCAGGGATAAAGCTGCATCCCCATTTTCTCCTCCTTTCCCCAAGAGAAACACCACTAATCAGTCAGGATCCCCTTTTTCCACTGAATTCAATTTGAATCCTTCTCAAGAAAATATTCTAACTGATCAGAGTTTTAAATGAGATAACACCAATTTATCACCCTCTTATAACAGGAGGAAAAAATTTTATCTAAAACCCAGACAACTTTCTAAGAAATCAATCACATATTAATAGGAAGGACTTCAATCCTTTACATATTTATTGATTCGTTGATTATTTCATGTATTCAGCAAGTATTTATTGAGAAACTACTATGTGGCCAGTACTGTTCTAGGCACTGCGGATGCCAATGGCCACGACAGGCATGGCCTTCCCGTGGAACTAGTGCTCCAATACTGTTAAGTATGTCACTGTGTTTGCATGTGCAAGTGTAGGAGCAAGAGGCAGGAGCAAACAGTATTGCGAGGTAGAGCAGAAAAATTTGAAGTTGGAGTAAATGGATTCTGAAAGGCCAGAGGAGGAGCCAAATGCCTGAGTAACCCATGGAGTAAAGTCAGAGAGAAAAAATAAATGCCTCTAGTAGCAGTAACGAAAACTATCCCCATTTACCCTAAAGCTCAAATCAATTAACACTTACTTATACATATTTGCTAAGACATGATTGATAATCTTTCCTAGATGCAACTATTTTTACAGATTCATTCATTCATTCATTCATTCATGTGCCTATTCTTTTATTTAGTCAATTATTTATTGAGCATTTACTATGTGTCAAGATAATAGATGATTCTATAGAAGTTTAAGTACAGGTAAGATGATAATCCTGCCTTCAAGGATGGCCCAGGCTGGGCTTTGGGGGGTTGGGCAGGCACAGGGGAGATTGACTGAGACGAATGACAAGACAGCAATAATGGAGGTGACAGTACCATAGGAGTAATCATCATCAGCCATATCAGGAAGGCTTTGAGGAAGGCTGGAGAAAAGCTAGTGGAATTTTCCATGAAGAAAAGGAGGACATTTTGGGGACAGAGAATGGAACAGAAGGACAGAAAATGATGGATAAGATGGAGCCTAGGGAATCGGACAGGAATCACCAGCTTTGGAGTGTTGAGTGCAAGAAGATGAGGTTGGGAAAATTCAATAAAGACTTAAGCCATGAGAATGAATGAAGTCCTTAGGACGGGGTTTCAGGGATGAGCAGTAAGGGCCTGTGAGGTTCTCCTGACACAGCTGAAGTCACTGTCCAGGATGCCACCCTCTCCATCTGCATATGGAACTGCCCCAGCTGCTGATGGTGCAACTGTCTCCTTTGCTGTTCTTGGACTCAGGCTTCCTCCCTGCTCTATAGCTTTGTCTAAAATGTAAGGATATTACCTCTGCAAAAAGGCAATATACTCTTTCAAAAAAATATCATGACTTCATTGAAGGGTACTCTCTCAGTTGGCGGTATGAAAAGTTTCATCTTTTTAAACCTTAGCCAACAACAATACCTATGTCCTCAAGTCATTTCTGGTTAGGAGCCCAGAGTTGTAAGCACATAGAACTTCACCTTTTTATCATTGTGAGGAGTTGGGCTTTACCTTGAATGGTGGTCAAGGTCAAGTTATGAGTTATTGTGCAGTGGATGCTAAAGGCTGTATTGGTATGCTGCTCATTGTGAGTACAGCGACCCCTTGAACCACCTCAGCTCACAACTGGAGCTCATTATAGGGATGCTGTTGTAGCACGTGCCTGCTTCATGTCCCCCTGTCTTTGGGGACTGCCTTTCTTTGCTTTCAGGTTCATGTGTGTTGAAACAATGCTACGTGCTCAGTACAGTTCCTCTTCCTTAGCATGCGAAGACACTGCCTTTTCTTCATTTCCCTCATTTAATCCTGGCCAGTAGAATGCAAATGAAAATGATGTAAAGGCTTGACCCTTTAAAATACCCCTGGTGACCCTTCAGCTTTCCCTTCTCCTGCTGCGGCCACCTGAAGGCCACGTGTTCATGTGGCACTCTCACATGCATGAATGAGAAATATTCTCTTACAGTGTTAAACCACTGAGGTTTGTCTATTGTGGTAGATAGCACTAATTTCTCCGATACTACCTGAGGCAAAACCTGATTTTCCCCAGCTAGTAGGATTCTATTTCCTCCATTTAGGAGACCAGCCCCACTGAGACCTTAATCTCAGTTCTACTTTCCTAGATGAGAAAGTCTGATTGGTCTTCCATTAGTCGAAGCCAAGGCAAAAAGCCCATTGCAGAAATGCAGTTTCTCCCACAGGAAGCATGTGGACTGATGGGGTAAGAGAATCAGTTCTTAGAAAATGGGAGATAACTTCTACATAAGGTGAGCCTAAGGAACGTCTCAATAGATATCTCTGCTGAGACTCTTCCCAATGGGCCTCCGGGGGCATGAGGAGAGACTCATACTGAGTATCTTTGGAAGGTTCTAAACTCCACTCTGCCAACTTTGGCCTCTGAAGGTTTCCCATTAGCACTGAGATGTAGGAGGAGTTCAAAAGGACCGCTCCTTTCTGAAGATCCTTCACCCCATCCCAGGGTCTCTGGTGTGGTTGCTGAGGAAGCTTCCAGCTGTGAAAGGCCAAACTGCGAATGAAACCATGAAGCTGCAAGTCATTTTCCATAAGCCACTGAACAGCTGTCAGATGTTAATGAATTTGACTTTGTACCACCCAGGAGCTGGATTTTGTGGGCAAAAAGTGACAAGCTTCCAAGTCTATGACACAGCTGGTCACACCCTCCGTTCCTCAGAAAGGAGGTTCGTCTTCTGAGGGAAGATGAAGGCTTGCCGCTGAAGCATCTCTGGCCACTGGGGAAGATGCGGCCCCCGTCCATTCCCTCGGTGCTATTTTGTAAAAGCCTCGGGCCCACGGGGGTGCAGTGCTTTGTAAAGACAGATGAACATTCGTGGCATCACCCACTGCCAACAGCTGTCTAAGAGGCAGGCAGGTCTGATTTGCATGTGGCTCATTTACATGTAGAAGAGTCTTCCAAACCTTTTCAAACCCTCTGGACTTAAATGCCAACCACGGGGATCATGGTGGGTGTGGGTGGTAGCTTAAAAACATATTTTTGTTTTATAGGAGGGAGGAGTTGTTAGCTGGCAGGACCAGCTAAATAAACCCATGGACAGTCCAGGAAGGGAGGGGCAGAACAGTTTGGAACATGAAGCTTTGCTTGAGGGGTTGAACAGAGCCTCCTCTGGGAGAACAAGGACCAGATGACAGTACAACACAGAGGCTGACGGGAACTGTGGGAGATGGGTGGTCAACAATGCCCTGCCATTTCTACTTCCAAAATATAGCTAGAACACTTCCAGTCTCCCATCTCCATTGCCAGCTTTTTCGGTTTTCCTGGCTACTGTAGCAACTTCCTGACTTGCCGTCCCCTTACTTTCACTCTTCCCAATTCCGCTCCATCCTCACTAGCAGCCCAACTCATCAGTTTAAAACTGGAGCATGCGTCTCCCTTGCCTAAACTTCTCCCAAGACTTGGAGTAAAGCCGTCTCCTGAGTGTGGTCGGACTGCACTGACTCGCGCTCTCCTCCTCATCCTCATCTCCACTCTTCCACCGATGGCCTCCAAACTTGCCGCCTCCCTCGGTCCCTGGAAGTCACCAAGTGCTTTCCCTCTGCCAGGCTGTAGCACAGGCTCTGCTTCTTCTCGTAGCTGGGTCCTCTTTTCTTCTCACTCCTTTCCTTCGGCTTTGACATCGCCTCTCCAGAGAGGTGTTCCCTCGCTCTCTTTACATCGAATCCACTTCCCACCTTACTCTCCATCACTACACTCTGCTGTTCCCTTCCTAACACTTACCACATGCATAGTGACAAATTTTACAATTGTATCCTTTTTATCCCTGCACCTCCTGCTCGGTTACAAAAACCCCGAGAGCAAGGACGATGGCTGTTCGTTCACCAGTGGGACTGCTCAGCGTCCAGCACAAGTGCTCAAAAATATTTGTTCATAAAATCAAGGGTTTGGGCTTGAAGCAGAGTGACTGCAACCACGGGGTCTGCAGTGAGGCAGACCCAGGTTTAGCTCCTAGCTCTGTCCATTGTGGGTACTGAAGCCTCAGGCAGGTGACCTCCACTGCAAGTCTCATTCCCTTCTTTGCCATGGGGATACGGATGGTACTTTCCCCTAACCCTTGTTGGGAGGATGATAGTGCATGAGAAAGTTCTCAGTGGTACCTGGCATATATTAAGCGTGTAGAAAGTTAAATGCTATTATTATTAATACTATTTATAGTGTTGTTGTTATTTAGCCCATTTAGGCATGACCCCAAATCTCAACTGGAGAAGAGTGAACAGGCCTTTCTCATGGTTGTGTGTGTGTGTGTGTGTGTGTGTGTGTGTGTTGTGGTGGTGCGTAACCCCAGCCTTCTGTTCTATTTGTTTTACACCAGACAGCATTTTACCACAAAGAGAGGCTGCTGTTTCTCTAACGGCAATCACACACTTAATGCTTCAATTTCCACATTTTATTTTATATGTAATTTAAAGCCCATGGTGCCTTAATTGTAAAATAGGCCTTATTAAAATAATAGCTCGAAAACCAGTGGGGCTCCCTGTGCTGAGCAATGAGGGTTTTTAGCTTAACGGCTGTTTACTAGGATTTAAAAAGAGACACAACCCAAATAAAGCTGTAAAGACATTTCCAGAATGAGTGATGGGCCAAGGACCAGCTGATAATTAAGCTACCCCCACCCCCACATGGGTTTTTCCCCCTTCTGGTGCTGTCTGGAGCTTTCCTTAGAAATCCAAAGCACACCCTTTGCTGCTTTTATGATTGATGAGGCGGTGAGAATACTTCAGTACGAGTAAGCAAGACGGTGCTTTGATTAATGATGCTGGTGAGAGTCCCAGAAGACCGAAGAGAATAACACTGTTATCAGGAAGGCAGCTGAAGCTGCTGTGAGGGGCAGCAGCTCACAGGCTGTGTAGACCATGGAGCCATCCGTGGATAGGTAGGGTTCCTCATGCAGCCTACACCCAAGCTCTCCTTCAAGGGCCAGAAGCCAAATGACATTACTTCCCACAGAATTCACAAAACTGGCATTGAGCACAGTGAGGTTCCCTGGAGATCTCAGAGGACGAAACACACATGAGCTGGTAGGAGTCTCAGGCCCTATCGCAGTCATGATGGTGTTTTTTCAATGTGATCTTTCTTAGACAGCAACCGTCAGATGAAGAGATTTTATAGTATCAGAAAACTAATAGCTTCTATCCATCGAACACTGACTTTACATGGAGTTACACTGAATCCTCATAATAACCATCAGGTGGGTATTACTAGTATTCTTACTTTATGGCTAAGAATACCTGGACTCAGAAGGACTTTGTATAGTACAGGTCCATACAGCTCTTGAACTGTGAGTGAGGACTCAAATCCAAGATGTCCCTGGGCCTAAGCTTATGCTCTTAGCCACCAAACAATCTTGGGCTTCCAGGAAGAGAGCCTGGGGTGGAGGGGGATCACCAGAAGACTTTTGACAAAGTTTCAGAACACTGGGGTTTTAGGGCCTGCCTCTGCCACTCACTGTGTGACCTTGGGTGAGATGTTTACCTCTCAGTGTCCTTGAATAGGAAATTAGATACATCCTTCCTCCCTCACAAAGCTTTTGTGAGGATCAAATAAATTCACATTTGCATATACTCTTTGCAAGGAGAGAACCCCAGTGGACTATTCAGTATAGCAAAACTGTCAAAGGAACCCATTTATAAAGCACATCAACATTGAAAGGGCCAAGTAAATCAAGATTCCTGGTTCCAGAGGAATCCCATACAATTTCTAAGTTCTAGATGCATTGCTTTGGGTAGTTCACCAGAGCTCTGTGAATCTCCATTTTCTGCCCTGTATAATCAGATAATACCCATCTCAGGCTTGCTGAGAATATCATCTCTCATATTATGCACACTGAGCAGCTTAAACACGGCCTGGCACGTGCACCCCTGAATGTTATCCACCGTTATTATTGCTTTCATTTCTTTCCCTTCATGCCACAGTCCACTCCTCATTACCTAGTCAGACAGGGCTGTGCCTGACTGTCGGCTACCTCTCTGAACCTCTGTGGCATTATAGACTGAAAAAGGAAATGTGAGTCAAAGAGTGCCCTGAGGCTCCAACACTGTGGGTTTGAAAGTCAATATGCCTGTCGATAGCAGGACTCAGGGTTTCTCCAGGGACCACCCACGGCAATGTCGCTGAGCTCTGCACAGAGTTTTGTGGTGTGAGAAGTGCCGCCCGGAGGCAGGACTGCATCATTGTCAGGCCAGAGCATCTGCAGCCTCCCTGTGCACAGGGGTCTGTTATAGGCAAGTCCCACAGGTCCTGCCTGCTCCCACACCAGCAGTGGCTGGGCGTGCACGGCCTTAGGACCTTCCAAAGAGTGCTCATGGTCCACACGCTGGACAGTGTGTGCAAAACCCAGGGAAAGACACACAGTGGTCGCTCTGCATCGGCCTGGCCCAAAGCTGCAAAGCAGAGTGCAAAGGCTAGCGGCAAATTTCACAGAATGACAAACCACGTGGATCTGGGTTTCGATCATGGTTCTGCCATTTCTTAGTGTTGTGATCTTGGGCAAGTTTCTTGACTTTTCAACTATCTATACTTTCTATAAGAAGCAGCTATGTGTCATGGTTCAGAAGGCAGCCCTGGAGTCAAATTCAGGGTCTGATACATCCTAACTGTGTGTGTGCATTCAAAGATAATTTACTGATTTCATTATCTGTAAAGAGAATGAGAGGTCTGCTCTGAGGATGAAATGATACTAAAAATATGCATAAAGTTCTTAAGGTAAGAGCAAGCACTAAATAAACGTTGGCTGTTGCACTTGTCAGAATGGATCCGGCTCTGCTCCAGTGAAAAATAAACCTCGAGACTTCAGTGGGTTAGCACCATAAAAATCCATTTTTCACTCAGGCAGATGGAGGGATTTCTTCTGTATCAGGATACTCAGAAATCTGGGATCTTTCTCTCTTCCGATGCTGCCCCGTTAACCTGTAGCTAACAAATGGTGGATGTCAAGCACTCATCCAACCACGGTGGATGCAGTGTGAAGCAGAGATAGATACTGAGGAGTGTCCCTGAGTCACAGCACATAAGTAATAGATTTCCATCCAAATGAGAAGGCTGATCTTTCCAACCTCAGTGCAACATTCAAAAAGCAAAGACTAGAATGATCACTGAACTCAAGGAACTCACACTCTAAATGAGGATCCAAGACCAACACACACAAAGAAGGCATCACATGGATTCCCTCGCATGAATACTATTTTTTTTTATGCTTTGAAGCTCCCATTTGCTGAGTGCAGATGCCTGTGCCAGGCATTTCAGAAATAGTACCTCAAATCCTCAAAACCAGCATGTGATGTCAAGATTATTTATCCCCATTTTCCCACACAGATGAGGGCACCAAGGCTCAGAGAGGTTAAAGTAACTGGCCAAGCCACATGGCAAATGTTGAAGTTGGATTTTAAACTAACCCCTAAATCTATCGCCTTCCATATGATCACACAACAGCAGGATGCCACAGAGGGGAATGGCCGTGAAAATATCTAAGAGGTGGGTTGCTTTTCTCACAAAGGTCTCCAGGGCCCTGGCATATCAATATGGTGTCTTAGAAACTAATGGAGAGACAGATGAGGGGGAGGCCAGCCATGCAGATCTCTGCTTCGACCAGAGATATTTCACTTTTATACCTTCCACATTGGGCTTTTTCATACATATTTTGTTTGAAAAATGTATTCTACTGCATAGGGCAGAAAGAAAATTTACAAGAGAACTAAAAACTATAGTTTTGGTAACATGGCCTCAATTTTAGGAACTAGACATTAAGGCCCAGGAGGTGAAAAGACTGAGATAATGACCAGACAAAGAGTTGGGGGACAGACTGTGGTTTAGAGCAGGGCTCAGCTACCGTCTTCTGTCAAGGGTAAGACGGTAGGCTTTGTGGGTCATGCAGTATCTGTCACAACCACTCAATTCTTCCAGTCATGCGAAAACAGCCACGGACAATACATAAACAAGCAAACATGGCTGCATTTCAATAATCTGTATTTACAGAACAGGCTGAGGGCATGGTTTGGCTCTTGGGCCATAGTCTGTGGACCCCTGGTTTAGAACAAAGGATTCTTGACTACTTAGCACTTATTCTATAGAAGCAAAACTTCCTCCTTAAGGACAGATGAATGTTATATCCCGTTATTATTATTTTTTTTAATGTTGAAAGAAGATCAAAGTTATAAAATACATGAGGTTTTTTTTTTTTTTTTTTTTTTTTAATACAAAGCACGGGTAAACATTAGACATGTGAGCATGATTGGGGGCAGATCGTCCAGGATGAGGAATAAAAGGAAATCATAAATAAGTGATTTAAAGAAAGAACCCTGCCCTGATGATGACATTAACATGCCATGTGCTGAGAAGTATGACTAAGTAGACTCTCTGCCCTAAAGGTCTAAAATAAATGAATGTATTTTACAACTTGACAGAATTGATGGTTGTAGAACATTGTGAATGTATTAAATATCACTGAATTGTACTCTTTAAAATGGTTAATTTTATGTTACATAAATTTCATCTCAATAAAAAATTTTTAAAAATAAAGTAATAATTAAAGTAAACAACAAAAAACTTGAAAAGCAAATGGTATGGTGCTATGTAGTTAATCCTTCATCCTGCTTTAGGACCTGGAAATGCAGAAGATGTCCTTTGGATGGATGAGGAAACAGTCTGCTGTGCCAAGTGGTAGTCTGGTGTGACTTTTTACTTTCCAGATTTGGTGTTACATAGATCTGTTCTTATTCCTAGCTTCTTTGGTCCCCAGTTTCCTCACCAGTGAAATGCATGTCAGCATTGTACCATTTAGGGTTGACATGGTCATTCAGTGATACAAACAGTTAAACCTAGGAAGGGTTCAATAAATATAGCTTTTAATGTCTTCTGTTCTTTCTTTTGCAGAATTGGAAGTGTAGGAGTTAGCCATTTTAAGAGATAATGGAGAAAAGATTGTTCAAGTAAGAGAACAGCATATGGAAAGTCACAGTGACTTCCAGAAAGAGAAGCTTATTTGGCTAAGGATTGAGTAGAGGGTGATAAAATATAGAAGCTCCAGAGAAAAGCATGAACTAGACTGTGAAGGACCTGATAAGCAGGGTTTATTTGTTTGGTTATTAATCAGGGTCATGAGCAAGTTGGCTTATTTTAAAAGAGTCACTGCAAGATTAGTACAGAAGCAGAGGGAGGAAAGTCAGTGAGGAAGGTATAATTCATGAAAGAGATGAGAGAGGATTAACATGGATGATGTAGGGGGTGAAGAGTGGGTAAGAGATGAGAATACAGCCCCGATTTCTGCCTTGGACTCCTGGAGAGATGGTTACATCCATCACTGAGATGGGGAACACAGGAGGAAGAACAGGTTTGTGGGGGAAGATGATGAGTTCAGATTCAGAATATTACATCTCAAAGGTCTTTATTTATTTTTGAGAAACTTATGACATTCATTCATTCATTCATTCATTCATTATCAAGCTCTTTGTATGTTCTAGGCAGTATAACTATACTCATTTTCTATTGCTATGTACCCTATAAATTTAATAGCTTAAAACAGCCAACATTTACCATCTCACAATTCCTTCAGGTCAGAAATTCAAGGAATTACCTAGGTGGTTTTGGCTCAGGATCCCTAATAAGGTTGCTGTTAAGGCATGAATGGGTTAAAGTCATCTGAAGGCTTGACTGGGGCTGGTAAACCTGTTTCTAAGATGATTCACTCATATGACTGTTGGTAAGAGGCCTTCATTCCTTGCTAAGTGGGTGTCTATATAGTGCCCTCATGAGGCAACCACTAGCTTCCAGAGCAAGTGATCGGTGATAGACTATTCTCTCAAATAAAATATTTTCAGTTTTACCTTATTCTATTTGTTAGAAACAAGTCACCAAGTCAAACCCACACTCAAGGGAAAGGTATTACATAAGAGCATGAATATCAGGAGGTAGAATCATTGGGGCCCATCTTGAAGGCTACCACAGTGCCTTAGCATGAGCTCTGGGGATGCAATGATGAGCTAAAGAGCCATCTTATGTATCATCTGGTAGGAGAGATAGGCATATACAAAATTATTATGCACATAAAAATAGTAACTAGGATAAGACAATGAATGCAAAGATGCAGTAAGTTATGAGACTGGAACATGTAACTGGAACACTCAACTCAGGAAGGAATGAAGGAACAGGGATTCACTTGTGAGAAAATTACACTTCTGAGGCTTAAAGAATGAGTAGTAGTTGATGTTAGGTCAAAAAGATGATGATGGCCTCAAAATGCTAAACACAGAGTTACAGGATGACCCAGAAATTCTACTCCTAAGTATATACTCAAGAAATGAAAACGTATATTCACATAAATCTTTCTATGTGAAGGTTTATAGTAGCATGACTTTTAATAGCCAAAAAATGGAAACAAGTCAAATGCCAACCAACTGATTAATGGGAAAACAAAATGTTGTAGAGCCATATGATAGATTATTATATGACAATAAATAAAAACAAAATGCTGATACAGGGTACAACGTGGATGGACCTTAAAAATATTATGATGCGTAAAAGAAACCAGATGCAAAAGACCACACTTTGTATAATTCCATTGGTATAAAATGTCCACAATAAGAGAGAGAATAGAACCATAAAGTAGATAGTGATTACCAAAGGCCAGAGATGGAGAGAGGTTGGGAGAAAATGGGGAGTGGCTGTTAATGGGCAGGGGGATTCTTTTTGGGGTGATAAAATGTTTTAAAATATATGATGATGTTTGTACAACTTTATGAATATACTAGAAACCATTAAATTATACAGTTTAAATGGGCAAACTAGTGGCACGTTAACATTTCTCGATAAAGATATTTAAAAAAAGAAGATGATTGGAAAACAGTACAGCAGAGGAAATAACTAGAAATGGAAGAAAATGTGGCATGTTAGAGAAACTCATTGTGTCTGGAACACAAGACGGAGGGAGAAGAGGTATCAGATGATGCAGGGACCAGACACTATAGGCCTTAGTGACCCAAAAAAGGATGCTGATCTTTATCATTAGGGCAATGGGAAGCCACTAAAATCCTGTAAGCAAGGAGTCACATGATCATATTGAAGGTTTTCAAATTTTATATACTAAATGCTCAATAAAGCTTAATAATTCTATCGTGACTAGATTAATAGGCAGAGTATTGAAAGTCTTATTTTTCATCATTTTCTCCTGAGGAGTGTAGGCTCCAATGCTTTGGGGTCATGCTTGAGCCCCTGTCATGTTTTCATGTCCTTTTCACCCACTCCCTCATGTCCTAAATGGCTTCATATTGCTCAACGAGGGGACAAGCTAGATGTGGCCACCCTTAGGTGCTGACCCCATGTTCCCATATTGCAGAGTCCTTGGGATTTGGAGCGTCACTGAACTCTTTATCCTTCTCCAGATGGCAGAGTGAAAGAAATATCTGGTAAAACGTTAATTCCACCTCATTTAATACAGTTTACATAGGTGTGGTGCAGTTGAGGCCTCTATAGGAAAAGCTGATTTCAAGTTCTGGCACCATGATTAGCTGATTCACAAAAGATGTGAGTCTCCATTTCTTCCCTGCACATCTGTCCTGTCTGCTTTTAATTTGGAAGCACCAGTTTTAATTTAGTGGCAGGACTGTAAACTCCATTTCTGTGAACACAGAATGACATACTTTGTGGAACGGGGGCCTCTGGCCAAGATCTGACTCTTAAGTAATTGATGGCCAGTGACTAGCTGAGAAACGCTCCAATGCGAACACTTTCCATGGCAAAAACCCTGTCATATCAGCTGGATTGCAAGTGAGCCTTCTGGGCTGTTGCCCATCTAAATACAGGCCATGTCTTTAACTGCAGCCTCCGGAGCCCAGAGGGACCCTCCAGCTTCATTCTAAACATCAAAGGTCTTTCCTATCCATAGCTTCCTTTGTCCCTTGCACTTGGATGGAGGCTGTGGCCCAATGCACAGATTTCCTCATCTTTGGAAATCAACCATATCAGGAAGGAGGCTTCAGCATTAGGGGTTGTTTTGTTCTGGTGAAAAGGACACTCTTTTCATCACATTTGAAAACCAATTTTTAAAAATCTCACTCATATCCAATATTATGTGTGTGAGAGAGAGAAAAAACAGGCCTAGAGTTACATCACTCCTGTGGTTTAAGAAATCTTTTTCACAATATGCAGACTGTTTTTGGGGCTGGGAATTTTGGAGGTGGGGGGGGAGGGGCAGAGCAAGAGGGACAGAGAAATGAGACAGAAAAATAAATTGTCCTCCAAGTAAGAAGGAATGGATAAGCAAAGGGCATCAAGTGGACAAGAATTCCATGAGTTTGGATCCTCTAGAAAAAGAGATAGCTGGCATGTCTTCTTCTTCTTCCTCTTCTTTTTTTTTTTTTTAAAATCAATTTTATTTAAAGCCATCTGTCTTAGATCATCATTGAATACCTATCAACCATCATGGTGCCTGGCATAAAGTAGGTTTAAATTCCTATTTTTGAAAATGTTAATGAAGAAAGGAGTACTGAGTGATTATCATATGCCCAGCACGGCTATGGGTCACAAGGCCTGTGAAACAGAGCCAGTGGAATTTACAGGCAGTGCAGTGTAGAATAAGGATAATAAGGGCACAGGCCTTGGAGTTAGTCCTGGTTTGGGGTTTAATCCCAGCTCTGCCACTTACTAGTCATGTGGCCTTGGGGAAAATTATTTAAGATGCCTAATTCTGTTTCCACAGATTGAAATGTGGACAGTAATAGGACCCATCCATGTAGTTGTTGGGAGGATTCACTGAGGGAAAGGCTAGAGGGTGCTTAGAAAAGTGCCTGGAACATAGGAAAACACTCAGTAATGGTAGCTATTATTACTTAGTTTGGAAATGGCACATGGCAGCCTCTCGCAATAATTCTTGCCGTGGCTGTGTCAGAAATGTTCTTGAATCGCCACCTTTGTTTCACATCCAGTTGGTTGCCAATCCCTCTCCCAAGCTATAGTGAGGCCAACAGTGCACACTTCTGTTGGTTTTCCTTAAGTGTGAAGAGTCCCATTGTCCTGCTACGAACGAGGGATTTGCGGAAATCATTGCTCCATGGAGGACAGTGGCGCTCGGCTCTACCACAAACGAGAGAACATCCCAGATGGTTTGCAAAGTATTTTAGTTTTCGCCAAACATGTTTTCCTCTAATTTTAAATTCCCTGTGTATTTTTAAGTGAAATGTAATCCACATGTTCTTGGTCGAGTAACTATTACGGAAGGAAGTGGGGAAAGAATATGGGAGAATCCCAACACCAGCAATTAGAGAGATGGCAGCAGCTCAGGGTGGTGACTACGTGTGCACACTAACAGAGTGGGCTCTGGACCAGGAGGAGGAGAGGACAGTGCTCTCCCGACTCTCCTCCCCACCCATCGCTCACTCACTCTCTCACTCCACGTTTATTGGGCCCTTACCAACCCCACACTAGGCACTGTGGGTCAAATGTGGTCTCTGTTCTAAATGAGTTAGATCACGGGTCAACAAACCTTCTTTGTAAAGGCTCAAATAGTGTGTTTGGCTTTGTGGGATGCGTGGTCTCTGCTGTAATTAGTCAACTCCTCTTCTAGCAAGAACTACCCATAGACAGTGCATACAAAAGGGCAGGGTTGTGTTCCAGGAAAATTTTATTTAGTAAAGACAAAAAGGACAGCGAGGCCCAGTTTGACCTGTGGGCCATAGTTTGCTGACCTTCCCTAGATTAGACTATACCAGGGAAGACCAAACCACCACAGGTGAACACTTGAGGAGGAGGTAACTCAGTGCTAATCCACGAAGGAGTGGCCCTGACCTCACAGAAATTGTGACAGGATATCAAAGGTCTTACAGTTGTACCTTTAAGGAAGAGTGAACTCAAACCCCAGTCTCATCACTTATTCGCTGTGCGACTTAAGACAAATTATTGAATCTCTATAAGCCTAGACTTGCTCATCTATATAACGGATATAATAACATTATTAATCTTGTGAAATATTACAATAACATTATTAGTAAACATAATTAATATCACTTAGTCTCAGAATTAAATTTGTGTCTAAAGATTCTATGCAATGTCTGGCATCCAGTATACAGCTAGTATTCAGAGCAGATAAAGCAGATTTTGGAGTCAGTGGTCCTGGGTTTGAAGCCCTTTGTATCACTTAGTCATCTCGACCAAGAGTCAGCAAACCTTTTCTGTAAAGGGCTGATAGCAAACATTTTAGGTTTTGCTACCTAAACTTTCTGTCACACATTGTTTGGGGTTTTATTTTAATTTTATAACTCTTTGAATATGTAAAAATCATTCTATAATTCTTGTAAGCTGTACAAAACCAGGCTACGGGGCACACTTGGCTGTAGTTTGTTGACCTCTGCCCTAAACCAGAGCTATCCAATAGAAACAGAGCAGAAGCCATATAGGTGAAGCCCATATGTAATATATAATTTTATAGTGGCCACCTTAGAAAAAGTAAAAAAGAAAAGTTAATTTTAATAATATATTTTGTTTAATCTGATATATTCAATATATTTCCATTTCAATAAATAATATTAAAAATTTATTAATGACATATTTTGCATTCTTTTTTCTTTTTAGTTTTTGTACTAAGTCTTTGAAATACTGTGTATGTTTTACACTCACGGCATATCTCAAGTGTTCAAAAGCCACATGTGGCTAGTGGCTACTGTGTTGGCCAGGGCAGCCCCAGGCCTCAATAATTCTTTATAAAATGAGCATAACAATAGTACTTAACTTTTCGGGTCATTGGGATGATTTAATGATATGATGCATGGAAGGCGTTGAGGGCACCGCCTGGCACAAAGTGATCTTTAAATGTTGGCTAATCATTGCTAATAAGGATCACTGTGCACACTGTAATTCATAACAGTAATGATTATTTGGGGGATAGCTCTGTCTCTTCCTTCTGGAAAAAAATCTCAATCCTGGTGATTAGAGGCTTTTCACAGGACACATTCCCTTCCCAGCTTCCTTTATGATTTTTCCCAGGAGGCCCAAAAAGGTTCTGGTGCTCTTCTGAAATCACAGCTTTCCCAAGACCCAGGACACAGGTACGAGGCTGGGCAATCAAACAGGGAGTTGAGGGAATAAGCCACGGCCCGCAGCCCCTCTGGGACACAGCGAGGCTGAGCGCCACCCACTCTTTCCGAACATGCGATCCTCGGCCAGCTCTCTAGAGGAGCCCCCTTTCTCCACCTGACACGGAGCGTGTGAGTGTGAGTGCGTGCGTGCGTGTGTGTGTGTGTGTGTGTTTCCTCTCTATCCTGTACCATTTCTAATTCTAATTCTGTTTCCCCATTTAGACGCCCGGCCAGCATTCCCTAGAGCTTGGCAGGAGGCGCGGACCCACGGTTTTCACGTAGAGGTTTCGAGAGGCTTGGGGACATCTTGCATTTGAGTGGGAGACCTGGGGCTGCCGTACCACTGCCTGAAAAGCTGGGGATGGCTGAACATCATCCCCTGACCTGGTCTCCTGTATAGACAAAACAGGGCAATCCAGTTTGTGCTTCTCATGTCAGGAAATCGGACTCACTTTTAGTGGGGAAAGATCATCAGCTACCAAAGAGCAGCCAAGGTTTGTGGGGAAGCTAAATCAGGTGGACCGGGAAAATGCTCCTAGACTTAATGCAGCAAAAATTCTTTCTGCTTGAGGTCATCTAGTATAACTTCCTTAAAGAGGTGGTTTTTATATTGAACAACTCCAGGTCAGGGGTCAAATGACATCATCCACTCATGAAACCCAATCCTCTGCAAAAAGTCCCTCACTTAGCATTTTAAGGAACAGTCTTTGGAGCCTAATTCTTGTTCTGCCAGTTACCAGCTGTGTAACCTTGGGCTAATTACTTAACCTCTCTGAGCCTGGTTTCCTTATCTTTAAATGTGTATAACCATATCCTCTAGATTGTGGGTAAGACTCAATTACCTGCTATTAGTTATAGGGCAGATTTAATTAGAC
The DNA here is from genome assembly GCA_028627145.1 of Eidolon dupreanum. Lineage (NCBI taxonomy): Eukaryota > Metazoa > Chordata > Mammalia > Chiroptera > Pteropodidae > Eidolon > Eidolon dupreanum. The sequence goes on from CM053515.1 coordinate 12,245,176, forward strand.
CAAAAAAGCTTGGCATATAATAGACACCAATAAAATGGTAATTATTACTTTCTTTTCTTGAGCGAGGGGGCTACTTTGACCAAATACCTTTCCTTTCTTTCCAACGCTATACCGAGGGCTCCTTCTTGCACCCAGCAAGCTTCAAGATGCTGCTATGGGGATACAAGCTCACTGGCCCAGAGTCATCACACAGGGTGAGTGGAGACACACAGGCCAGGGGTGTTGGCTGGGAAGTGGTGAAGAAAATCAAATGCATCCTCCTTGACATGTGACTTATTCTCCCAATAGCTGAGCCCCCAAATTAGCCAGCAGGACTCTGACAGTAGCATTCACATGTTGAGGTACCAGACTTTGCTACTCCTGTCAGGAAATACCGTAGCACTCAAGCAGCATGCAAACTGACCTGCAGGAAACCAGACAATCCAAACCTTTCTGAGATCCCTTGATACTGTTCTTTGAAACTGGGCCATTTGGGGAAAGGAAAATACAAATTGACTTATTTTGTGACATTCATAAATTTGGTCTGATCTTGATGCAAAGGACTGTAGCTGATTTGTACAAATGCAAATTTTATCTCACCAACCCTGGGAATGAATAACCTCTCTGTCAAAAAAGGTTGTATATTGTAACAATTATTATTACTTTCATTACTATTAAAAATGGGAGTAAAAATTAATTAGTATTAATGAACTGATATATTATCTTCCATGCTATATTAAGATTTTATAAAAGCAATATATCTTTGAGTCAATAGAAAGCCAAACTTTGTATTAACAAACACTTTAAATAGAACTTGAGGCATGCAATACTATTCTAACTCTTATCTCTCTCTAAAATTCCCTTTTCTAGTCCAACGGTCAGCAATTTTTTTCTGTAAAAAACTTGATAATAATTATTTTAGGCTGGACAGGCTACCTGGTCTCTGAAGTGACATTTCAACTTTGTCTGCTTAGGATAGCCAAGGCTATCCTAAATTCTATGTAAAATAATAGGTATGGCTGCATGCCAATGAAGCTTTATTTACAAAAACAGGGGGCAGGCTGAAATTAGCATGCGAGGCCATGATTGGCTGATTCTGTCCTAGTCGAACAGATAACCCCAAAATAAAATCTCCAAAACATTCTCAACAAATTTTCTTCCATTATCTCTACATAAGGTAAACTCGTGATAATAATAATGTGGGGAAACACTGATGTTAAAAGATTGAATAACTCTTCTATGAATGAGCCACTGTTTCATTTTTTTTCAGGTATCATAAATATGAATGGTTCTAGATCCTAAGAAATAGGGAAGGCATATAATCGAACTGAATAAAAAAATAGAAAAGTGCTGTTAGTATCCTTATTCAATTAATTCATTCAACACAAATTTACTGGAAACCTATGGCACACCAGACATCACACAGATATGTTTAGTCATCGGTGACTAGGCTATAAAAGAGGTTTTTGTTTTATTTTATTTCGTTTATTTGAAGATATTCTCGATACTCCTAAAATCAGACCATAAAAAAAATTCCTTGTCTTCTTTAGACAAATAATAATAATAATAATAATAATAATAATAATAAGGCAATTCTAAATCTGACTTTCCATAATGAGAACCCTGAAGTATACATGGGAATAATTAAAACCACGAAAATTAAAAATAATAAAAAAGCTGGTCCTGTTAGGGTCGTAACTGGGCACTGACACCATATGACATAATTGGCACTCGCCTCCAAGCTTCATCTGAATCCAGCATTCTAAAGCCCTTTCGTAACAGCAATGAACATCTGCTCTAGAGAGGCGCTCTACACCCAGGCAAGAAGAATGTACTAGAAGGGTGTGTTTTCCTAAAAGTGCAATAAGAAGTTATTAAAGTGTCAAAGACCTACATTTGCAACAAGAATTATATAACCATGGGCTAGAAGACTATAGGAAAAAAAAGGTACACCGATTAAAAAAAAAAAAAGTAAACAGCCCACAGGAAAGGCAGCCTTAAACATTGGGATAAGGGGTTCAATTATTTTCCCTGGGTTGGAGTTGAACATATTTAAAAGAAATAAAGATGGTCCTAGTGGTGTTTTTATTATTTCTTCTTTAGGACTTTCTCACTTCAAGCAAGAATTATTTATAAACAAGTGGAAATCATTACTTTGGGATTTTATTCAGCACAACATTATATGGAAAAAAACCAACTCCCAAGATGACTGAATGGCATCATGTGCTTTCCTTACTTTTTCTAAATTGAGCTCATCCATAAATTTTCAAAAATAGTATTTTAAAACCCACCAACAAATTTTCCAGGCCAGAGAATTCCCTTCTTGTCCTGACATAACTTTTTAAAGATTTTTCTACTCCCTTCCCAATTGAGAGAGAAAGGGTGAAAGGAGGAGCGGAGAGGGAGAGGGGATAGGGAGAAAGAGAGAGAGAGAGAGAGAGAGAGAGAGAGAATAGAAAAATGGTAAGAAAACACTCTGATCACAAGGGATTAGCTTGCCCACAAGTTCTTCAAAATGGTAATTGTTTGTGGATTCATGTGGTCTCTAGAGGATAGGGCAAGATGTATTTCATCAAAGTGCTGAAACCCATTCTGAATGAGGTTGATATACTACATAGGTGTGTCCGAATGTGCCAGGCCAATCACTGTGTCCCTGGCTCTCTCTCCAGGATCAATGAGACAAACTGGACTTGTGGGGAGGGGGCTGTCTCTTTAGCACAGTCAACACTGTCAAATTTTAATGTTGAAATGTTTAGAAAATGTAAGGGGGATTCCAGTGCTTAGATTCTCTCTGTGGATGAGTTTGTCAGTGGAAGTTAAAAATGGCAGCTGCAAGTTCTAATTGCCTTTCTTTTCCCCCCAGTGTTTCTTTGTAAGGATTGTTCAGGGAGGGTAAGAAATGACCCATGGCAACATAAACAGAATTAACTACCTGGAAGACAAACACATTAGGTCTTGGCCCCCACGTGACACTCATGAGTGCACACATTCCCAAACTTCAAACATGTCCACCTCACTTTTACAACTGTTGTTGAATTTGGGTATCACTTGACTATTACTTAATATTTTTCTTTAAAATGGCCCTTTTCCCCACTAAGACAAAGTTGCATAGAATAAAACTTTATATTACTGCTAGTAATGGAAAAATATCACCACTCGCCATTAAGCAGTTTACCACAAAAATACACAAGCAAGAAAATCATGCTATTAAAATCTAGCTAAATACATCTGCCCATTCGAGTCTCCATGCCTGAGGTCTGTCCTCTCTTTAAGGAAAGGGAGATTGGCAGGTGTTAAAGAGGCGATGGAGACATGTTAGCCCCAAAGTAAGACTTGCTTCTTGTGGGAATCAGAAAGGGTGACTGAGAATTGAAAAGAAGTATTGACTTTCTCACTATGCAGTTCAACATGTTTTTGTCCAGTTCCTAAAGTGAACTCCTGAACACTCCTGAATCATGTCTCTCGTTTACTAGCAATGCATCTCACAATTTGGGAAGCCCTGTTTGCACTCAATGCTTTTTAATACCTTTTAAGGCTTTAGAAAGTGCTTCTACATATAATGTTAAATTTGGTTTTCACGATAAGACTGGTGATGTAGCTAGGACCATAATTATTATTATTTTTTATTCTGCTGGAAATGAAAATGTGAAATAAAATGTTTTAAGTTCACATAACAAATCACCTGCAAAGCTCCTTATAAAACTTAGGATTCCGTTTTTCTTTTTGAAAAAAATATACATTTTGAAGTTTACTGATAAATTCTCCATTACATCTTATATAGTAAACTTTGAAGCTCTTATTGAGTTTTCTTAAATCCTTTTCCTTTTGAACAAAAGATATTTAAAAATTAAGTTTACTTATTTAGGATTCAATACTCAATCTTCTGAGTTTATCAATGCAAAGATTATGATGACCTTCCAAATTCTTTTCATATCAGCATTTTACACAGAAATGGAAATAGAAAAATAAGAAGCTATTAAGCAATTTGGAGCAACATTAGCATTCAGGCCTTTGGACTCTTCCCTGAGTCCGGGGGCTTTGAAAAAGCAACTTTTACAAATGGTGCTATTTCTCAACTATGTATCACAGAAAACTAGCTATAGGCACTGAGAAAGGCTGAAATGTATGGGTAAGAGAATACAGTATATATTACAGGACAATCATCTGGTTGCAAAGTAAAATTTTATGAAATTCCCTGAGGTCTCTAAGCTTTGATTCACATGTGTCTCTACTGCAGTAACAGTTCAAGCATTCCAGGGCCAGGTTGGTTTTATTTACTAGAATGAGTACTGAACAAACTGATTGATCACCAATCCAATCTGGTTATCTTATATTACTGAAATAATTCTGCCAAGTAAAATAACCAGCCCTAGTTATGATGACAGTAGAATTGGAGTGCCTACAGAGCAGAGGAGATGAACCATTAACTTGATCAGCTGTACAAACAAAGTTTCTGACCAGTGGAAAATGTGAGCCAATATCCAAGGCAAGGGAAGGGCTTTAGATGAAAAACCAGAGAGGCTGCTAATGGAATATAACTTGTCCCCAGACCCAGAGGGGGAAACAGACACAAGGCTCCTTCCCACGGCTAGTTTGAGGATCAGTTAAAGGCTTTGAGTCTGATGCGGCATCAGCTGAAACACAGTGGAGGGCATGTATCAGACTGGGGCATTTTCTCAGCTGCCTGTCCTGCTCCTGAAACTATGTTGATTCTGAGTCTGAGTCATTATGTTAGAAAGATGTGCTGTTCATTGCTGGAGCCATATCAGATTTAGCAGGGAAAGTACAAAATGTAATAAATATCTCTCCAAATCCTATTATTTTAGAGAGGTCCCAAAACTGTGAAGACTGAAGTAGTTCTAACAAAGTTATTCACATCATATACACCAATCTAATTCTTAAAATTCTACAAATTTTAATGATTCTACAGAAAGCTATGTACAATTCTGGAACAAGTTCTATTGTTATTAAAATACTAGTTTCATCTGACTATACGACATTCAACTTATAGGCAGGTAACCATATGTATTTATTACATTATTTACAGACAAGACTCTAAGCTCCTTGAGAGCACGGCTCTGTCTCCCTCTTGTTTGAATCACCAGAATCTTACAAACTACCATCACATCATAGCCATTTAATGAATCTGTATTTAATGAATGATATGGTGTATTGTGTACTGACCGATAAATCTTGCCTTAGCCTTCTTGTCAAAGCACCAAATTAACTAGCGAAACTAGATATAAAAATAATGGCTTCAGAGTAGGTGGGACAATTAGTCTGACCAAGAAGTTACGACAGACGTTCCCAAGTTTAGCCCATGAATTAGTCCTGAGCCCACATGGCTCAGTCCTGATATTGTATTATTTAAATAAATTTTTTAAAAAATTTTAATTAGCTACAACTCTGTAGCTAAACTTATTTTAAATTTATTTTCTTTTATTTACTTCAAGTAGTCTTAATATAGGATGAGACACCTTAAAATACTCTCTAAATTAAAAAACTAAATTAAAAAATTTTTAATTAAAAATATTTTGACCATCAACAGCTTACTCCACATATATGGCAGCTATCCCCTCCCCCATCCCCTAATTTCTCTCTTCCTCCTTTTTTTCTTCCAAGCATTTTCATGGATACAAAGTCAATGTTGCTTCTATTCCCTCCCTACTCTTGCTCTTTATTGTATAGTTTAAATTAGCTACTTTAATTTTACTAACTAGATTCTCAACAACAAAAGATTCTTGAAGCTCACTTAGCAAGGAACAATCCTTTCCTGCTCAGAAACATTGGGGAAGAGGTAAAATTGTGTGTTCTCATGCATAAATAACTTTTGCACTTGTAACACAAGTAAATATGCCTAATTGCATCCTGGGGGTTTCTTGTACCCAAAATAACATTCATGGCCACGCAGGCTGAACCTTCATGAAGTGTGAGTTTCAGCGAGCCATGACAGGCACACATGTGCATACCACTGAGTTACAACTTCCTGTTTTGATACAGGAAGTAGCAGAGATGGGAGGACCAGTAGGAAAAAGGCCTAGAGAACAGTCATGGAAATCGGGGGCTGCCTCTGTGTCCCGTACCCCTTTCCCACTTCTCAGCGAGAGCTCACATGGGACTGGAGAAGAGATGCTTTGGGCATATGCGCTCTCATTCTGTTTATCTCACTCTGCATTCAAACTTCTGGTACATTCACTCTGGCTCATTCCCTAGTACTAAAAATACAAAGAACAGAAATTAGCAGAGCTATTGTGATAAGAGATTTAAATATCACTGCTCTTCATTTTTTTTATCTTAAAATCACCTTTTGCTATACGATTTTAGAGACTGGTGAAACAAAGCACACCACAACATTAGCTTGGCTTCCCCTGACTCTCATTTTCCTTTGTGAATAAATCTGGGTGCAACCGAAGCCTGCTGTGAATTTCGCTGGATATTAACTCCGGCTGGGCGCAAGTGACGCCAAGCTATCGAGACGCGGTTTTCTTAAGAACAGTGGTGCTTAATCCAGGAATGCTTGGCAACTTCTGGGGACACTTTTGGTTGTCATGCCTCGAGGGCAATGCTACTGGCATCCAGTGACTAGAAGCCAAGCTGCTAAACACCCTACAATGCACAGCACTGTCCTCCACAGCAAAGAATGACCCTGCCCCGCCTGTCAACAGTGACATCCTGCCTTAAAAAATATCTGATTCAGCAGCATCATGCATATATTCTCTCAGCTCTGGGTGCAGCTAGGTGTAGAAATAGGTTCTATTTTCAACTAATATAGAGGGTCACCTCCATCTCATAAGCAGGTTCCTCTTAAAGTTTACAAATCAATCAAAATTTCTCTTATCGGCTTTAATGTCTGAAATTTCCACCAGTGGTCCCTCCCTTCATGTATGAAGTTCTTTATAAGCCATTTATTCACACATCATGCATTTAGTAAGTACCTACCGTGTATTAGTCAGTGCTATCCAGGAGGGAGTCACGTATCTTATTCCAAACTCATTTGCCTCCCTTGCCCTTTTGCCCAGAAGACTCATAAACCGTTGTTAAATCAACAGTCTCTGAAGTTAAACAACTTCAATCATCCCATGTGGAGTTGCCCATATGAGCAGCAGCTTGATTGCAAAGACGTCCATGGAACAGGGACTACTTGCCCTTTTGGTTGGTACTGCTGTTAGTCTCGGGAAAGAAGAATCTTACCCTAGGCTCTGAAGTTTAGAAGATGCCTCCTTAAACCTTGCCCAATGGGCCACGGGAAAGTACCCATGGGGAGTCTGTGCCAGGCCTTCTAGACCATACTCTAGTGCAAAGACCTTGGAATTTTCTACCCAAATGACTCTGAGCCCACTTTCAGAGCCTAAGTAGACTTGTTCTAGTCTGTTCTCCTGTGGGAACACATGCACAGACGTATGCATCACGAGGCCTCAGCAGGGGCAACTGTTGGAATAATGGACTAAGACAAAGGTACCTCCAGTGTGCATGAGGCCCCACACAGCATAGGACAAAAATGGGTGTAGGACAAGGCAGAGGGACTGGGAATCGGGCACCACGAGTCGACTCTCCTTGGTTTGTCCATGTTCTGATGCTAATTCCAAGGAGTCCAAAAATTCTAAGTTAGAATGCACTTTATAAGATGTTATGAAGATATATTTGTCAAATTAGGAGGAGAAAATATTTTAATAATTAACTGGAGTTATAAAAAAGTATTCGAACATGTGGTACATGGGACTCCATTTTTAACTCTTGCCCCAAGTCAAGGATGGACTTGATTTGAGTGACCAAAAAGTACTATTTATTTTCTCTGTGCGGAATGCCTTGGGATTCAGGGCACACCTCTCCCACGCAAAATCACACAGACTGCTCCAGAAACCTCAGTTTCTGCTACTCTCCAAGGTATTGGCAGTCTTCTGTGGACTTTATTTTATGTGGCCTCAATGATAAATCAGTCTATCTTAAACTTATCAGCATTTTTTTGTGATGGGGCAAGAGATGATCCAACAGAAAAGGAGGTCTCCATAATCACTTGGCTGAGTCAGAGATAACAGAAGAGCCAGAGGGCAGGTGAAAAGTTAGCACCTGACACAGGACTAGGGCGAGGAGAGGCGTCCAGAGAAAAGCTGCTGCCCTGGGCAAGGCTCCTCTGAGCAGCTAGCATCACAGAACTGGATACTTAACAAAGTGGGAGAGTAAGGGTGGGGAGGGGCAAGGGAAGGCCTGGAAAGAGGGATGGGCACCCAAAGAAAAGAAAAATGAAAAAAAAAAAAAAAGAAAGAAAGAAAAGAAAAGAAAAAATGCCAAACTATTTTCTTTTCTTCCACTCGGCTCATTGTTTCAGAGGGCTGTAACATCGCATCTGCGAAATGGGGTGCTCCGCCTGGCCCCAGTTCTATCCTGAGGTCTTGACAAAGGGGGAGCAGCCTAGAAGGAGGCGATGCTTGCACCCCACATGGTGAAAATCCCTAGGACATTCTCATTTCTTTCCTCTCATGAGGAGGCACTGACTTCGTTCCGGGGAAGGGGTTCACACTGCGTTTCCCACAGATCTGTTCTCTGTCACTCAGATGACAGGTTCAGGCTGGAGGGCCAAGGACGGTGAGGTGGGAGGGTGGGCTTTTGTTTAAAAGGAACAAAATCCTAGTTACAAGATACTTAGGGACCTCTTCTCTCAGACCGAACCAAAGCCCAGAGGCTGGAGATAGCTGGAGTGGTCTGAACTATGGACATTCATGGAGTCACTCGGGGCTCCCAGCTTCCAGTAAAATCGGGGGAGCCAATTCTGCAGCCCAGCCAAAAGCAAGACTTGGCTGGCTGGGAGATTAATAGCCTTTGTTTCCTCACAAAGGGAGTGGACTCACTGACAACCTCAGCCCGAGGAGGAGGGGGGGCTCCACAGGGAGGTTCCCCTTCCTCCCCCAAGTCCAGGGTGTGCCTGGGGCCTGGCTTCTGTGCTTAGCGCCAAAAAAAAAAAAAAAAAAAAAAAAGGTATCTTTCCAAGAGAAAATTATACAGCTCAGAAAGTTAGTCATGAATATAATGGTTTGAATCTACAATGAGAAAAAGACTGAAGTTGATTTTTATCTTTGCTAAAGCTTCCGAAATAGAGAAGCAATTACATGTGTTAATATTACACTCATTCGATATTGAGTGAATTTTTTTATGACTCTTAATTAATCTTGTTTAACCGCCTCCCCACCCCCCGCCCCACCCCACTTCTGTTCACAGTGTAAAAAACAGTCCTGTAATCAATGAGGGGTGATTTGAAACAAACAGGAATCAGAAAGGTCTGAGTTTGAATTTACACTGATGCCTGACTTTGGCATTTACTGAACACAGAGCACAAACACTAACTAATGCCCGTTGGAAACGTGCTGCTGTACCAGGCACTGTGCGAGGTTTCACACACACTTCTTCATCAGCTCCTCGTGAAGATTTACGAACCTTTCTGGCGTCCACTTTAGAGATGAAGAAATGAAGGCTCTCGCCGTAGTGTCAAGCTCCACGGCCAGGGCTGCTTGCGCACGGCACACTGGCCTCTGAGGACGCGGTTTCCCTTCACCCCTGTGCTTTGGGGACTTGGGGTGAAGAGAGAGGTAGAGCGCACGAAGGGGATAATAACTTTTACTGCCTCACACATCAAGCTGCTCTCCCCATCACCCATCTTATATCTTTAAAGCGAGCTACCTCAGATCTCCAGCTTCTTCCCTACTTATAACCAGCGCCCGCCTGGACCAAGTAACCAAAAGCATCAGAAAAGCAATAACCAATCTGTCTCTGCTCTTCCCTCCTCAGCAGAGTCCAGCAGTCCCAATGCGCTGGAGAGAATTACAAAAGCCAGGAAGCCACAGCCACTGCCCTTCCGCTTAGAGTGCAGACACTCTGGAGAGACACCATGTGCAAATCACAAAGAGCCAAGCCGCTGTCCTTGCTGTTTCAACCTCCCAGCAAACCTGGGGTTCTGAGGTGCAGGCTGCACTCCTGGGAGATCTCTGAGTGCCTGCGCTTTGATATTGGATAATAACAATACCGTTAAGAAGCCCGAATAAGATTACACGTAATGCAATTCTCACTTCTAGGTCCAGAGGAGTTTAATGCCGTCAACATTACTGTCGTCACTGTGACTGGGTTCTGAGGCTGAGGAGAATTCAATCAGTGGAGAAGAAGAGCTTCAGTGAGACGAGGCAGAAGAAGTAAAGACTTACAAGCATGTGTTATAGGATACCTACACTAACTGATTTATTCAATTATTTGGCTAATTTATCCTTTCATCCAATGGATATTTATTGAGCATCTACTAGACTCCAGACACTGTGCTCAGCACTGAACAGGAAGATAAAAACAATTAAGAATCCTACAGTCAAACAGTTTCATAATCTTGGGAAGACAGACATTAAATAAATTCATCTGTCAAACTAATATGTGGTTATAAATTGTGACTGACAAATGCTATGAAGGAAAACAACTTGGGTTTATGAGAAAAAGTAAGAAAGGAAGGATTTATAACAGGTGGGCATTTGGGTAAGTCAAAGGTGACATTCCAGAGCAGCGGGCTTAGAGCTGAAACCTGAAGGGAGCAGGAGTCAGTGAACTGGGGGAAGAGTGTTGGAGGCTTGGGGAACAGCCTGTGCAAAGTTGCTTGGTCAGGGAGGTGGGGCCACTGGAGGATGCGGAAGGGAGAGGCAAGCCATTGAGGCTTGGCGTGTTCTTCACCCATATAGCGAACACACAACACAATCTGGCTTCTCAACCCAAGCACCGACCTGAGTCCCACACCAAGGCTCTGTGGATTGGGTCTTCTCTCTCATCCGGACAACAAGCACCTTAACATACTTAGGGCTTTCACATACTTAGAGGGCCAGACAGAATACAAACTCCCTAAGACAGATACTGATTTCTCTACTGACTTTGAATTATATAACTGCAAACTGAAAAAAAAAAAAAAAAAAAAAAACAAAAAACAGAAAAAAAAACAAAACAAAAAAACCATGATGCAGGAGGAGTTCCCATCAGATTTCTGCAGACCCACTCCTAGTTCTCACTGACTTGGCTTGGCACTAGAGAACGTTTATCTGCATTTGGCATTGATTTTTAATTGCCAGCACTGGCTGATACTGCCTCCTGGTTTCCTTCCTGGAACTGATGAGCAGGAAGCAGATGTGTCCATAGAGAAAGAAGCCAAATAGTTAAAGAAATGCTTCCATACATTCTTGATCGTCCATACAAAGGCAATAGTCACTTTCTAAGTTCTCTGTTTGTAAATCTGAATTTTCTTTACAAACAATCTGAAAACTCTTTAAAAGATGATAAAACTTCAAAATCCTTACAATCGCTGGGTAGAGAGAGTCAGAGGCTCAAATGACACAGTCCCCTGTGAACCTCCAAGAAAGGAGTGGTAACAAGTGGCAGAGTGACAATGCATGGTTCTTTTGCTCTGTAAGAGGCGGGTGTGGAGTGGCTCATTGAGTGGGGTGTGCTGCAGGGTACGGGGAACCTCTAGGACCCCAACCAGCAATGCTCCACAACCTTGAACTTTGGACCACGTGAACACATCTTTATTACTTCTTTTATTGCGTAAATGCCTGAATATATTCTTGTTTTAAAAGATATAGAGAATCCAGGAGTAGTCAGAATAAAATGTGGAATTATCTCCCTCTCTGCTCCATCGCCATCATTCCCACACCTCACCCAGGGAAAACCGTGGTCAATGCCTTTTTATGCACGTTCATACTTATATATGTGCAGGTACATGTATGTCATGAATAAAAAGGTACCTTTCTCAACTGATATGTCTGGGAGAGTTCACTCCCAAATACCTGGAGATTTGTCACATGCTTTGTAATGGCTGCATAGAACAGAGGAGTACACCAGAGGGCTGAGTAGTCTAGGGACCAGACCCGGGCAGAGAAGAGAGTGGAGCCAGGGGAAGGGAGCAGAGCTTTGCCAGGGAGTGACAAGAATCTCTGTTCTTCATATTTACTTCCATCTTCACAAGACCGAGCTGTATTAAAATAATGATAGCTCGATTTTAGTCAGCAGTGAGGCAAGAAAAAAATGTAAAGAGATTTCCATACAGTATTCTTTAAACATTTACAACCACCTGCTATTGTTCCCATTTTATAGACAGTGAAGTTGAGGCTTATTTCAGGAATTAAAGAATTTGCCAGAGGTCACACAGCTGGAAGATGTTAATCTCAGGTAAGTCTTCCTAGCTCCCAGCTTGTGCTCCTAACCACTACACCTCACGCTTGCTCTATAATCATATCTAGGTCACAGGGGGCTTTCCTTAAAAGTGGCTTTTCATTTCAGTCCCCAAAGACTATTTTAAGCAGGTGAACCATATCTGATGGAAGCCCCCAACCTAACTGGTTTATTTCCCTGCCAGCTTGGCCCACAGTCCTTTGCATTCTGCAAACAAGAGCATTCCTACAGCCGTCCTGTGGGCCCCTGTCCCTGGTTACTCTGTGGAAGGATGCCCAGCCAGCTAGCAAGCACCAGGCAGGCAGCTTCATCGCTAAGAAAGGTGATCTGAGATGAGGTGGTGGCGGTCAGCATGCGGATGAGGAGGTAACATGCCCGCCAGATGCAGTTATTGGAAACTACGCTCATTAGAATACTGTAATTGGTTCCCGCAGGGCATTCCAGGTTGGTGACACAGAGGAGACAGAAGAGGAGGGGCGGAGGGGGAGTACACTATATAGATTTTGTTTTCTTTTTCAACTTTCCTCCTCCAGGAGGGGCTTTGACCAGCCTGGCTCGCAATGGGACTGGGGACGCTTGCACCGGTGTATGGCCCATGGCCGAGCTCACCATCCCACGCCCTGCTCTGCTTCGCTATTAGAGCTCTCTCTCTCTCCTCACCCTTCATCAGGAGCCTGTGAACCTTATTCCGTCTCCTTTGCAAGAGAAGAAAGCTACTGATGAGCAAATTTAAAGAAAGCCATTGAAACTTGATGGGACACCCTTCAGAGACTGAATGTAGCAAATATGATTTTTCAAAGAACCTAACACAAAGGGCAACATTTAGCCCAATGTCATGACCATTAGTGAAATCGCAAGTCCCTGTCTAGATATCAGATAACGCTTTTGGCCACTCACACATAAAGCTGGACACTGCTGTCCAGGAGGTGGGGTGTTCCCACTTCTTAGGATGAAAAAAGAAGGGGAGATAACTCCTCAGCCTTCTGAGATAAATTCTTTCTCTCAATAGCCACACCATTACTAGGTCAACACAAAATATGATCTCCTGAAACCAAATTCAGCAATCTCAGTATGCCCTACCCTGACTGTCTAAAAAAACTTGGTGGAGGGGATTATGAATTGTATACTCAGAGATCAGGAAACTTCTAGGGAGCTGGAAATGTTCTATATCTCGATCTGCATGTGGTTCCAAGATGTTAAGCAAAGTTTATCAAGCCATATATTCACGACTGGTGATGTTGTGCTTCACATGTATCTCAGTTTAGAAAGTAGAAACATACTTGTCTGTTGTCAAAAACACTGATCCTCAAAATTTTGTCTGTAGATCAATATTTTTTCTGAAGCTTTCTATTCGCTGACGATGGCCCACCTCCTCTCTCCATCTAGCCTAATCCTGTGCCTTATCAAGGGCTAGGTTAAGACAAGCTTCTCAAGAAGATCTATCTTGATGACCCAAAACTATGCTGATAAATGCTTTGTGAACCATCAGAGGCAGGTCTAGGATTATGGGACTTGAGCCTTATACAACATGGGGAATCCTTTATAAGATGAAGAATACAAAATGATGCATACAAAATTGGGTTACAAAAAGAGGGCTGGAGAATTCAAGCCCTTTTAATCTTGCGATCTCTTTAAGCAGTTTATGAAACTGCTACCTGTTTGCAACTCAGCTTCTCCTCTGCACCCGGAACTCTCATCGGCTCCTGATCCAGCCCCTGGATGCATACAGGTCAGGCAAGCAAGAGGAGCTCGCAGAAGCTCAAGATTTGTCGCATTTTGTAAATCTGTTTCAGGTCAGCACATACATGTGTGCATTCCATTTCAGTCTAGTTTGAGTTGAAACTTCTCTGTTTCATGCACACATAGCTGGCCACCCCAGATGACTATAAAACCCTGCAGTGCAAAACCACTATTTCTCATTGTTTTCAGAGTGTATATGTCAGTATCTTTTATAGGACAGGCTCTCGACACTATTGAAGTGTTTTGGGGGAGGGAAAGGGACTCCCAAAGACGGGTGGTAGTGATAATAGTGAATGATAAGTCATTAGTTGGGTTAAGTAGATCCTTTCCATGGCCCCACTATCCAGGTCCTGAATATCTGCCCAGCCCCACGCTGAGTCAAACATCTTTCAAAAATTGTTTTGACTGAAAATCAACCTCAGGCCACATGAAAAGGAAGAGACAGTCTGGCCTGGCTCAGCCAGGTAAAGTCATTTCCGCAGGTTTCCTTCCTTCCTGCCTGACATGGAGGATTCCACAGGGCAGGGAAAGAAAAGAGGAAATAATGGAGAGAAAGAAGAAGGATGAGAAAGAGGAGGAAAGACGTTGTAGAAGAAAGGGTCTTATAAAAACAACAAAAAAAGTAGAAGATTAATGGAAAAGAATACTTAATAAAGCTCTCTTGGGCTCACTGTCTTTTTTTTTTTTTTTTTTTTTTTTGAGGCTGCTGTATTAAATTAAAGTCATACATAGGTTTCAAAGGAAATCACATTTCTGCAGGCTGGTGAGCCCACCTGACAATGCACGCTAACAGAATTGTAAATGTAAAGGGTAATGCTTGTCAGTGCCTGACAGTTCTAAATGGCCTTTTAGTTCAGTACGCAGAGCTGTCATAAAAAAACATAAAAATGCATATGCAGACAGCTGAAACTGCTATGCACATCATTATCTGCAAATGGTATAAGTATCCTGAACAAAAGGCCTTCCAGTTTAAGGACATGCATAAGACATTTCTCTGCCTCCAGCTTTAAAACAAAGTGCTGTCAAGAAAACAAGATTCCCAGTGCCAGAACTGAGGTTTCTCTGTCAATCAGGAAGGTGCTACATTTGTACATATTTTTCTGACCCTGTATATGAGAAGAGCATTCTTAACAGATGTGTATTTAACTTCTGGCAGCTACATCTGTTTCTTCTGCATTTTCCTTCTTATTTCTTTATCATTGTTCTAACAGACCACTGCAAAGAAGTGTTTTACTGTGTGCTTACCCTACCCTGCCTTTGCTTTTTGCCTCCCATTTCCTCTGTCTCCTTCATTTCTTTAAAGTATTTCTTTCTTTTTCTTTGTAATTCAGCAAGGCCAAAGGAATCCAAGTTTTGGGCTATGGTGTTCAAATCGGTGGAGATGTTTTTACTTAATTTCCCTAAGCAGTGATATTGTCCGTCCTTGAAGATTGAAAGTTGCTTGAGGGCAAAGGCAATTTTTATAAGTTAATCTTTCTGAAACCTAGTTTGTGTATCAGAATCACATAAAAAACCTTGTAACATTCTCATTTCCTGGAATCCCCAAAATGATCCTCTGAATCAGAGTCTCTAGGGCATTTGTGTTTTTAGCAAACATCCTGGTGGTTACCATGTTTTCATTCATTTAAGCATGCATCGGACCACCCTTTATTGGACACCTACCCTATGGCAGTCACTGTCCTAAGCACTGGGGACATAGATATTAAACCAAAGACAAACTCTCCAGCCTCAAACTGCTTGCATTCTATCCAGGGAGATAGGCCAACAAACATAAAAACAAATATATAAATATGTTTGGTACAGAGAGTGACAAATACCTGAATAACATAAAACAGGGCGATGGGGCAGACAGTGGTGGGACCAGAGCGAAGAGCTGATGCGGGGGGGAGGGGGGAGCGGGGGTCAGGAAGTTCTTCCTGAAGAGCTGACCTATGACCTGAATGACGAGGAGTAAGCCATACGAAGATTGAAAGGGGGGATGTCGCCTCATTTTATCCTTTCAGCAGAATGGAAATTATTATCATGAATTTAAGAATAAGGAAACTGATGTGTAGAGAAATTAATGACTTGTCCCAAATGACACAGCCAGTAAGTAGCCAAACTGAGATTCACACCCCTGTGGCAAGTCAGATGCTGATCAATCAACTCCATGCCTCACTCCTGTTTCCGCACCTGTCAGAATCCTGTCTGGATTTTGACATCAACCTCAAGCTATGATGCATCTAGCCAGTGTCTATCTATCCAGTACAGGCCTGTGTGGGACATTCTGGAACAATTTCCCTAATCAAGCTCAATTTGAACTTCACTATTTCTGAATTCTTCAGATTTGGACCACAAAATCTGATTTCCAATCAAGTTGCATAAGCTTTAATAAGACTCAAGCTTTTTAGACCAGAGGCTGTATTTTACAACTATTGTTTCTGGCCTATTTCTATTGGCATTCTTCAATCCCTTTCATGAATTTTTGAGTTTTGAGTTGAAGCCTTAAAACCTCTGGGCCAATTTCAAAGAGAGATAATGACCTTTAATAATGATTTCCCCCCAAGGATCAGTGACTCCATCGCTGGAGATAAACTGGAGCACGCGATTTGGAAGGTAATTTAACCAACTGGCTGAAAATGTGGGCCCTGGAGTCAAAGATCCACTAGCTGTGATAGCGGACAACCCATGAAGCCTTGGTCCACTCACCTCGCTAACGGCGATAACAATAAAGTTTACGTGAGAGAATTATCGTGAGGATTAAATGAGATAAAGCGGGAGTGATACGTAATACAGTGTGGCATAGAGCAGTCAACAGATGCAACCAATTGCTACTATTATAATTATTCCTTTCCAGTGCACTGTTAAGGTAAGATGCTGCCATATGACATATTGGACCAATCACCAGAGCTGTTTCCCTTACCGGGAAAGACACAGACGACATGCTGTTAACCCTGAGGAGCCTACTCTCAGGAAGCCATCATTTCCACACTATGCTTTCCTACTGTATTTTCTTCTAATAGAACTTAGGCCTTGTAGTGATTATAAAAAATAATGCTCTCCTGTTCCATCTCCTGGGGTTTCACTCTTGCTAAGAGCAATTGCTTTTTATTGAATGTACGATCTCATTGCTATGGAAAATATATTGTGATTAATGAGACCCTGTGACCAAGGTTACTTGGGACAGGCTTGCACTGGTTAGCATAATGTCCTTACTTTTCACAGTGCCGAAGCTGGCTACAGCAGGGACTGCATTATCAACCGCGTTAGTAACTTTTGGATCGGATATAATAAAAGGAACTACTTTGTAGTATAGAACTGGAAAAAGATTTAGATATGAAATAGCCTAAAAGGTTTAGTGTGATGGAATATACAGTGCATATAATTTTTAATTGCAGAAAGGGGAGAAAAATTATCAAGATAAATAGGAATTTATAAAAAATTACCATACAGGGAGGATGGGGTCATATGAGAAATTTGCAAAATTATAACTGTGGGAAAAAAATGTCGAAAAAACATATAAAGCTTTTAGAGTGAAAAAGGACATCAGAAGTCATTAGTACAATCTTCTTTGCAGGGAGAAATCCACCCCATGGTTCCACACTGGGTCTGAATTAATTATCTCACATGATAGGACACTCACCATCTTTAGAGGTAGTTCTATAGGAAAAGTTCTACACTTTAATCTGACACCTAAACCTACCTCTTTGTAACTTTTACTCTGGCCTTTTCAGGACAATGAAGAATAAGACTATCTCATCTTCTCATACAGCGTTAGAGTCGAAAAGATCTCGTTTCCAAGGTTGCTCATTTTGTAGTTAAGAAAACTGAGAGCCTGTTTTTCTACAGCCTTCCCTCCCAAGTATGTGAAGTTATGGTTTTCTTCGCTGTGTGTGTTGAGCTTCAGGTGGCTAGGAATTGCAAGTGTCCGGTGGCTGGAATTCCAAGCTGGAACTCAGGAGAGAGGTTTGGGACAGAGCAATAGAAACCACAGTCATTGGTATGTGTCTCGGTAGCTACACTCATGGAAATGAAGAATAACTAAGAAGAGATGAGATGACAAAACAAGAGGGCAGGAAGAAATCCTGAGATGCTTTCATTTATATATCATCATGAAAGCTAGTTTCGTTGCCTGCAATAATAACATAAACCAGATATAACTGAGACCCCACATGGCCCAGCTGGTTCTGTGTGGCATTCAGATTTAACTGTTTAACTCCACAATTCTTGAGAAATAACATAAAATTCTCACTGTAAATTTCTTTAGGTGGTAATATACAAAATCCTTCTCCTAAGCTCTGAGCAGTTAATTTTTTTCCTTTTCAAAATGTTTGACTCAGGACAGGTGCTCAAATCTCTCTTTCTAACTTCTTACACACTTTTCCTCTCTACAGTTCTTCTTCGCCACTATGCTGCTTTCTCCCCAAATATCCTTCTTCTTTTCCCAAAGTCACGCTGCCACTCTTCAGCTTAAAGTACCTGCTGAGATTTCTATTTCAACCATCCTGGGCTACCTAAGGATGTCTGGATGGCTTGAAACTCCACAACACAGACCTCTTGCCTTACTCCACACAGAGGAAAGTGTGGGAAGCCCCTTCTCCTCTGCCTTCCCCAGACATATATTTCTTTTTATTATTTTTTTCCCATTTATCTTCTTATTTAAAATCTTACGAGTTATTTTTGATAAATCAAACCTCTGTGACATCATATTGATAGTCCCCTCAGGTTTTTCTTCTTCTGAAAATTTCATGAGCACATATTTACTTAAATATTTGCTAAAACTTTTGGTGGAATTGAGCCGATGATAGAATCAAGTGTAATAGTGCAGATCCTCTTTTAGGCCGACCAAGATCATTTTCACTTAGGACTAGTATTGGAGTGGACTAAGTGACCGCATGCATTGAACTCTACAATTGATGTAAACGTAGTGACTTGTCCGAAGTCCAGCCGCAACGGAATTCAATTTCATGGCCATTGATTCATTTAAGACCACTAGTTACTCAACAAGTTTAAAATGTATCTAAATGAATATCTGGTGTGCGGTCCACCAAATTTTCCAAAAACTAATTCTGACAAAAGCTTTACTAAAATTCAGATTGAGTTGATTTATGTCTCACAATCTCTCAATGTGGTAACAATTTTTTTTTTTTTAAAAAGGAAATCAGCCTGGTCCACTTCATTTTAGTGAAAAAACATTTGCTCTTATAATTTGCCACATTCTTTGCTCAGGCTCCAAAGCTTCTCTAGGCAACGGCTTGCCTTAGAATTTTGGTCAAGTGTAGTTTAAATTAAGTTCCTGTCTATAGTTCCCAGAATCGGCTATTTAAAAAAAAATCATTAAAATGTTTATTTGCCTGTAGCATTCTGGCATGGATCTCATTCCTGAAACAGTCTCAAAGATTACAAACAGCTCTGCTTAACAACATAATATGGGATCCACGTCCTCACCCACACCCATGTCGTTATCCTCCCCCTTCTCCCCTCCCTAGCAGTCTGGGGAGAAATAAATTTCTCTTCTCACTCAGAAAACCTCAGCTCATCTGTCATTTTTCTTTTCACCTGCTGACTTGAAGCAGTTCCCTTCCTCTTCCTCTTCAGTGGCCCAAATGTGAGCCTGAAGACAGGTCTTCTCATTTATTGAAGAGCCTGCTAACAGATAGGCTCCTCCACAGGGCCAGCCCTTGACCAGTTTTGTAACAGGAAGTATGAGACGCAGAGACAGGATTTCTGTACTGAGTTGTGAGTTCTGGTCTCAGCTGTGTTATTAATATTATACTCTCACCCTTGGACACCTTATGAAATCATTTCCTGCTGCTATTAATCTAAAAATTAGAGCCAATACTAACTTCACTGAAATCACAGGATGGTTGAGAAAAGTAACAGAAAACACAAAGGAAAAAATATTAAGTACTCCCTTGATATATAAGGTTAAAATGATCTAACCTTAGAGGTCAGGCCTTGGGCTCAGGCTGTGCCCACTGACTGGCCCTCCCCATCCTCTCCCCTGATTCGGTGTTGCTGTGTTCCTTTGGCTCTTCCAGTTTGCTCCCACTCTCTTTGTCCCCAGAACTTCCCCAATTACTAGTCTCTCATCCCGACGCACTGCCCCATGCTTTCTCAGAGAGATGATGACCGACTAATTGGGATAACAAACCAAGCTTGCGATGAAATGAGTCATAATGTGCTCCCTCTCCAGGCAACAAACACCAATCCTTGGACCACCATGGAAGTTATGTTCCTGAAAATACCAGGGTTGACAAAACCATGCTCAGCAATGTCAAGGTCTTCTAACAAAGAAGAGATTGGAGGGAAATGGCAATATAAATAAATGTTTTAATACATACTTTTGAAATACAAAAAGAAAAAGATTCTAAAAGGTTTTTACTCCTAGATCACATTCACCTATGTTGGAAATCTACTTCCAGTATCTTCTTGCTAAGTGTTTAGGACATGTCACTGTCAGTTTCTAAGGTGGATCCTTCCTTTAGTTTTCTATTATGCAAAATCCAGATTTTTTAAAATTATAGTCATAAATTGAAAGTCTTTCTGTTGAATCTGGCCCAAGGTTTTGTTTTGTTTTTCTACACAGTATTTTAAAAATTTTACATTTGAATGCCTTTAGACAGGGCACGTTCTTTCCTGATCGTCACAGTTCACACCACTGTCTGGCGTTCACCCTTGCTGACATTTGTATATTAGCATAAAAAACACAGGCTAGGAATCAGAAACCCTATGTGCTAGTTCCACTAAGAGATAAAAGTAAAATGTTGCTCCAGCTCTTCCATGTACCAACAATGATGGCCTTGGTCTCATCTCTTCTCTCTAAGCCTTAGTTTTTTCTCCTGAACAATGGAAGTACTATCATATTCTCTCTAAGACTGATGTGAGGATCACTTAAAATAATGTACATGAATGCAATTCATCTATTGTAAAGTATACTATAGATGCATATAGTATTTTCAAGTAACAGCTTCCATCCAAGAGAAGACGTCTGACCCTCTAGACACACTCATTCCGATACCCTGCATCCTAACACCATCTGCCAAACAAACTTCATAAGTTGAAGAAATATAGGAGAAGACAAAGGGTCATTTACCTTGGTAGTTAATGCCCTATATGGATTCTGTTTATATAGGACTAGCTACAATTTTTCAGTCTAAAAATTACTCTGCACAGTTGCTTAATGGCCCTTTTATCTTCTCTTTAATCACATCTAGGACTTCTTACCATTCCTCCATTAAAGTTCCCATTTGTCTCTTTGATCAGCCTCCGGATTCTTATTTGTATGCAGAGCTGTACATGACACATACTATGCTTCTGGGTTAGCCGAGAGCATTGGCCAAACGTACCAAACAGCTGAGCAGAATGCAGAAAAATTATATTACCTAATTACATAAAACATACATGCTTGTATGTGTTTGAGCATAAAATATACATATACTTAGGCATAGAACAATAAAAATGGCACACTCACTGCTATGCTGGGAGCACCTTTTACTAGAGCAGTGGTCCCCAATCTGGCTTAAGGAAATTTAAACTTCATACAGGTACTTGAACTCTAACACCAGAGATTCTGGTGTAATTCATCAGGGTACCATCTAGACACTGGTTTGTTTCAGGGAGCTCTTCTCCACCAAGTTAATCTAATGAGAAGCCAATTTTAAGAACACTAATAGGAACAGATCTTAGAATCACATGCAACTAAGTGTTGCCATGTGTCGCTTAATGAAAATTCTTTCTTTTTCTTAGTATGAATATTCTCCCCTGGAATTTTAAGTATTAATAATCTGCTCCCTCTAAAAATTTCACTCCCAGGAAACAGTCTTAGAGAAATACAACCCTACCCTGTTGAGATAGAGACTCACGGTGACACTGTGAGTAATAGTGAACAACTGGAAGCAATCCAACTGCTCATCAATAGAGGATCGATTTTTTAAAAAAAAATAAGGCACAGCCAACACAATGAAACATTATACAGCCCTTAAAAAGAATGGCCAAAGTCTGGAATTCTACCTCAACAGGAAAAATACCCAGAGTACATTTTTAAATTAAAAAAAAAGGCAAGGTGTAGAATAAAAATGTAAGATACATTTTTGGACCAAACTCTCACCCTCAAATTAGATGATTAACACACATTGTGGAATCTCAATAAGTGGTTCTTAAACTAATGGAAAAAAATCCTATACAAATAAATGTCAAACTATTCAATGGTTACTCTTTAAGGAGTGAGATGAGATGAGGAAAGGGGCTACTTCTACGTTTCACTTTATATCCCTCTTTATTATTTAAATGTCTATAAACAAACTACATTATGTTTATAATTTTTAAAGAGAGAAAAAATATTTGCCAGTGACACCCACTCACCTCACACACACTGCTTTCCAACTCAAATGTTCATCTGGCTGTTTAAAAAAAAAAAAAAAAAAAAAACGATGGACGCTATACTGGCTGAATTTCTCTGCAGATCAAAAACACCCTGCATCTTTTCCATTCAGCATTCCATTAACATGTAACAGAGCCAAGTCCTGTGTGTGGGAAAGTGTGTCTTTGTGTGTGTGGATCCCACTGGAGTTACAACGGCCCCTCCCTTTGGTAACTATTTAACACCCACATGCATCCTCAGGAAGGTCAAAAGGGAAAGGCAAGAATAAAAAAAAAACATGTTTTAGAAATGTTAACCAGCTCCCACTTCCAAAATTATTTCTCCCCACATTAAGTAACGACATCATACATGCTTCCATGGGTGTCTGGTGGGTTTAATAAAATGAGTGGTGATATGGTCCACAGAAAAAGCAGAGAGCTGGCAGCATGCTTTTCATCGGAAATGAGGCACTGTGCTGGGAATAACATTGGATTTTACAACATAAATTTAAAAGTCATCATGCTTAATCCTGTGTCTTTTTTGTAACTCATACAAGAGTCTTGTGGCCATTTTGAAATGTTAGTGTCCAAGGGAAAGACAAATCATGGAATTTCTATATTCATGAAAGATCAGCAACTTCTCAGATGATTAAAAAAAAATCAAAATTCCATTCACAAAAGAGAACATAGGTAATTTCCTGAAATTTTATATTTGAAACTTCAATTTGAATCTTTAGTAGATTTAAGTGGCAAAGCACAAATTCTAATCAAATTAGTATGTTTTAAGGCGTTTCAAGTGAAAGAAACAAGCTCGGGGACCTCATGACGATATTCAGGAGGAATTTCTAAATTTTTTGTTGGCCTGTTTTGATAGATCTCTCTCCCTCTGAAGGAATGAATAAGTAAAATACAATACACTCTTATATAATATAAAAACTTAGGAATCTTTAGACAATGCAGATTTTAATACTAGCTTTACCCTCAAGTCCCTGTGTATCTTCAAGCATGTTTCTAAAACGTATTATCATCCCTTAAAATATGAATAAAAATACCTGCCCACATAATAGAACTGTTATGGGAATAAATGTGAGGATACGCAATAAGGTATTTTTAAAAGTTAAGGGACTATTAATAGAGGCAGCATAATATAAATAGAAATGATACTATCTAATAATGCACTATGTCAGGTAACTTCCATAAGTCATTTCTTCATCTGTGAAACAGGGTGATTAATTGATAATTAAATCAACAAATATTTAGTGCCCCCAACATGCCAGGCACTCTTCTGGCTGCTGGGAAGGACACTTGTTCTATCCTGCCCACTCAGAGAGATCCCACGGCATACATAAAGAATCATCCATCAGATATGTTGGAAATTATGAAATGTTGTGCCCTGACACAAGATTATTATTCCCCTTTATTTTTTTGGTTATTTAAATTTACTAAGCATCTGCTATGTTAAAAGCAAGGAACCAGAAAAAATATGCTTCTTAGAGCTTAAAGTCTACTGAGTTTGCTGAATACACTGATAGATTTTCAATTGTCTTTAAAAAGTAAATGACACAATATTATAAGAGAGTGACAGTCCAGCTTCCTGGACAACTCTGGAGAATGTGTGGCTCAGGAAGGATGCATGTACAAGATTGGTTTGGGCTGACCTGACGCTGCTGCAGAGATGCTTATCAGCCCTTAGCCATTCCACAGATATTTACTGAGCACTTACTATGTGACAGACCCTGTGTTACGCACTGTCATGGGACATAGTCTCTAAGAAAACACACATGGTTCTTGCTTACGTGGAATTTAAACCATCCAATATTTGCCCTCAGTGCCTCCAACCACAGGCTTTTTTGTCCAGATATACAAAATACTCCTCTAGACGGTCTAGACCAAGTGGTGTGCAGATAAGCCAGCTCCAAGGGGTAGAAGGAGAAGGGACGAAACAAGCCCTCATTTGTAACATTTGCCAATTTCAATGGTGTAAATACTCCCACTGTAGATGATTTCAAGCTACCAATGGTTTGACAACAGGCTCAGAAAATTCCTGACTACTTAATAATTGGTTTTCATAGCTGTTATGAGCCAGCTCTAATACACTATTGGAGACCAAAGTGTTTTTGTTTCCTTTTAGCCTAAAAAATGTGAACATTTGTTAGATTCCTAATGAATATTTGCCAAATGCCTCTTAATTCTAGTCTAAATTCTTCCCCGGGAATCTACAAAATCTTTCCAGGCCAGGCTGTCCCCAAAAGTCCACAGGGCAATAGCCAGGGTGATTCCAGACTGGCCCCTCACCCTGAGATCATAAACGCCCAACTCAGCCAAAGAGCTCTGGAATGCTGAAATACCATCTTACGAAACAAAAGTCTTAGGACTCAAATACAAAACAAACAAAAAATCTGCACATGACCCTTTCAAACTCAAGGCATGATTTCTAGGTTAAAAAAAAAACAACTCAAGTGGTTAGGATTTAATTAATGTCATAGTTGGAAAGAAAAAAACAAACAAGGTCCAAGAGAAAGGGACCGTGTCCATAAGTCCTTCACTCCGTAAACAGCTCTCACCACACCAAACACATGCTAGTCCAAGGGAACGAATTTCCCAAATGCGTGTTGGGTGGGACCCAGAGGTCCTTACCCAAAGAGGAAACTACTTGCTATTCCACAAAATACTCCAGCAAAAGTACATGCTGCATTAAACTTTGCTGAACACCAAATACAATTGCCAAGTATTCATATAGGCAAGACACTACCCTGGAGAGGTAGAAAATACATTTGCCCACCCTCCAGAAGCTTACAGTCTGATTAGATTGAATTTATGTATACTTGCAAACAAGTGGCTTGAAGGAACAAAATTAGACATGTCACAGGCTAGTGGTATGATGATGAGGGAAGCCCAATGAACTCCAAACCCCTTGAGGCTGTCTTTCAGGCTGTTTGCTATCTGTTGTACCTGCATCCCGGCTTCATCTCTTCCTCACACTCTCCACCACAGTCACAAGAAACTCCTCTCCATTCTTCGAGCAAGGTGTGTCTCTGTCCATGGGCCTCCGCATACTCTTCCTTCTTCCTGGAACAGTCACATACCACTCCTCCCTCCTCTGATCCCTGCACATGGCTGTCTTGGGGTCAGACTTTAGATCTCAACCTTAACACCGTTTTGTTGTTTTCTTTCTTCTAAAAAGCCTTTCCCGACCAGCCAACCTGTGTTTGGTGTAGGAACTTCAGGGTTCTGTGTGAGTTCTACTATCCCTGGCTATGTTGCACACCTAATTGTCATTTCCTGTTTACTCGCCTGTCCTCGTTAGTACCCTGTAAGTTCTGTGAGATCTCATTTGGACCATATACTGGGGTACATATTTCACATACATTGTTTCATCCGAGGCAGTCTTGTTACCATCATTGTTTTGCAGAAGAGGAAACTGGAGCTCAAAGAGGTTAAGTAACTAGTCTATTGCATCTCTCCTACAATATCAGTCAGGATTCTTGGTTGCAGAAAACAGAAGCCATTCCAGGTGGTTTAAGAAGAAATGGTTTATTAAAAGATATTATGCAGAAGCTCCCAGAAGACCGAGAACTGAATTTGGGTCCAGGTACAAACAGATTCAGAGAAGGGCCCACTTACACCACTGCCTCCAGCGCCCATCCATCAGCATGTCTGGCACCAGGGGCCATAGCTTTCTGGAGAGTACAGTCTTTCTTGCAATGAAGATCTGTGCCCCTGCCATAGCTACCCTCTCCCATTAGCCAGGGTTACCTCCAAGTCTCCTGCGGGCGCCCTAACTGCAAGGGAGTCTGAGCAATGCCACTGTTAGCTTCCCAGGCTCTGTATTAGGAACATCAAGCTAGTGAGGCACTGGAATTGGTACTGAGGTGCTGTCTTACAGTAGCAGCTGTTTGCTTCGCTCAGAACGTGGAAGAGCCAGAATGTAAACCCGGACTTCAAAATCTAGGAACTGAATTGCTACCCTGCCTCGTACAGGTAGACATCTGTGTGAGACCCAGTGTTTCCCAGTCTCCTTAGGCCCACAATTTTTGCGATACGTGGTTCTTCCAGGTATTTTTTAGAAGAGGAACACTTAAGCTTTAGATCTTTGGGCTCCTCATAGCCTCTTTTGTCTGTCCTGAGGATGAATAAAAAAATCTCTATTAAATAATACAAAGTCAAGAAAAAGAAGCCAGAAATGACTTTGAGGAGGCTGTAGGGCATGATCTAGAAAAACTGGTTAGAATAAAAATGAATAAAGGTCAACGTTAGTGACTACATTCATTGGTTAGGCATCTGATATATTAACCCTGATTCTCTCAGCAGTTCGAAAAAGAAACACTATTAACTCCATTTTATAGATGTGGGGGCCTTGGCTTTAAGGTAAAAACATCTGATTAAGGTCATATAGTCAGGAAGTGGCAGAGACAGGACTGGAAGGCAAGTCTCTCTGCTCCCAAGACTGTGCTTTCTTAGGTGCTGATAATGACAAGGAGCACAGATCCCTGAGTCAGACTCAAGGATTCAAATCCCAGCTTATTAGCCATGTGGCCTTGGTTAATTCATTAAATTTGCTGGGCCTCAATCGCTTCATCCATAAAATGGAGAAACTCTATCTTTCTGATGGAATTATTGAGACAATCGAAGGAGATAATTTTGTCTGAAGGGTTCGGCCTGTAATCAGTGCCAAGTAAGACATTAGCTGCTGGCGTTATTACTGTTGCTATGTTATCATCATCATCATCATCATCATCATCATTATTATTATTGCCTCACGCTGCTGCCTCTCTGAAAAACATCCTAGGAGGGCAAATTGTATGTTGCATAAAAATGTTAGAGATGTGCATTTGTGTGGCACACTCCTGGGGCCATGGGATCTTCCCTCTCCCTGGAGTGAAGAGTTCCTGCGAAGAAACAGTGGGCGATGAGGCTGCGGCTGGATGCAGAGCCATATTGCGCTGAAAGCTTTGAATTCCCTGGGAGATGGGCTCAAATGGGCCCTGGCAGAGACCTGCCTTGGGGGTGGCAGTCACAGAACTATTCCCAGCAGCTGTGCTTCACATCCTTGCCCCAACACAAAAGGGAAGGATGAGTGACACCTCAAACAACTTTGGAGAGTCTAACAACAATTTTCAGCTTCAAACGGGCCACACATAAAAGTTGAAGACTTTTGCTACAAACCCAGCCACTGGGAAATCACTGCCTGGCTGTGACATTAATTCCCCAGTTGCTGTGAAGCTGTTCCTGAAAATGCAACTTTTTTTTTTTTTTTTTATTCTAAGTCCTTTACTATTTCAATCTAGGGCATGGGCAATGTGGAGCAAACCCAGGTCAGGGCCTGCTTTAATCTCCACACTGAGCATCAGTGGTAACTCTCTATGTGGAATTGAGGCCCAGAGGTGAGGGCAGGGGCCGATGAAGGGCAATTTGAAATTATTTAGATCCTACTAGGATTTGCTTTCGTGTGTTGGCATCAAATACCATGGGTCACTATTATTGTTGTCGGCACTGAGTTTTTTTTAAGTTTTAATCTCACATTACGTTTTTATGCCATTTTGGAGTCTATAAAGCTGATCTATGTATGTTGTCATTTTTGATTTCGTTAGATTTGGGAGGATTGGACCAGTTCAGATTCAGAATGGCAGTTAGAAATAGAAGGAACCTACGAGATCATTCTAGTTTTGCTTTAAGATGAGCCATCTCTGGAAAAGGTGATGATCATGACCTCACTGCCAGACAATGTGAGAATTTGGAACAGCTTCCTGATCACCAGACTTCTAGATTTAAAAATTCACTGAGTATCACTTATTGCAATGACATGTGGCATTGGGGACTAGGGTAAAGGTAAAACCCTGATATTTGAGGAGATTTCAGTCTAGTGGGAAAATAATCAGCTACTTAGGTAATTATAGCAGTAGAGCACAGATGAGGTACAGTTCAGTGCAGACTGAGATAGAAAGATCTCTGCTCTGAGTTTCAAGCTGGCACAGAAATTTCCAGGAGATACATAGTTTTAGTGTTTTAGATAAATATGGCAGAGGTCCATTATTTTTTTAAAAATTCACACAAGGTAGAAGAGTATAAAGACAAAAGTAGAATTTACCCTGAGATGCCACTCCTCAGAGATAAAACAATGTAAAAACCCTGTTTAACATCTTTCCAAATATCTCTCTGTAGCATCTAATTCTGCAGAGCTGTAAGTGTGGATATGGTTAAACATACATATACATATAGAGGCAACCACACTATACATGCTAACTTGTAAACTCATTTTTTATTTTACAGTGTGACATGAACAGATGTTAATATCAATAAAAAAGGATTACCGCATCATTTTTAGAAGTTGAATACAATTTCACTATATTTAACCAAGTACCCTTTTGATGGTCATTTAGATGGTCTGCACTTCTTTGTCATTATAAACAGTGATATGATGTGGGTCCTTATGATGCATCTTTCACACTTAGGTATCTCTCGAGCATAAATTCCAAAAATGGAATCGCTCTGGAGGACCCACACTGCTGATTTGATACGACTTGCTGAGCTGGTATCAAACTTCTCAAATTTTAGATCCTAGACATCTAGTTATGAGTATCTCCCCCTGCTTTTGGGATCATTGTTAGCTCCCCAGATTCTGTAAGACAGATCAGGGTAGAGAGAATGTGGGGGCAGGAAACACATCTCACATGTGCCTCTCTCTGTGAGGTGATTTACGCACATTATCTAGTGTAAGCCACACACCACTCTGAGAAGTTGCTATCACTCTGTCCACTTTACATAAGAAAACTTGGCAACTCAAAAGTGAGTAGATTTCTCAAAGAAAGAGAGAGGTTCAACATTGAAACTTGAGCATTCGTGGGGTCACAGAATGCTATGGGTACCTGGAGGATGAGTAATAAAAATGGGGTGAAGACAAGCTTTATCTGCTTTGAATGTCTGCCCTCAGCTGTTCCTTTGTCCTATTTCCTAACACCTATTAGAAACCAGAGCCAAGGATGGGTGCTGTGCCAATGATCCCTCCATAAATGTTAACACCTGTTTGGGGCTCCTAAGGTTGGCCTTTATCCTTTATCCTTTCCATGAGACTGACTTTTTCACGAGTTTAGGTCTGAGAAACAAGTTAGTTTCCTATTTCTCCAAGATCTTAAAATAGAAAAGATCAGCCAGAAGCTATGAGAGGAAGCCAGCCAAGGTGTATGTTTGCTGGAAATAAAACTAGTAGACCCTTTGAGGCCAGGGGATATGGGCTCAGGGCTTTTCTTCAACATCTGTTTCAGTCTCCAATGTGTCTTGATAGATGGTTTTTGCTTATTACCCATTACTCACCTCATCTCTCTCCCCGAGCTCTGTTCCTTGAAATATGGTTCTCTCATTTGAATAGCAATGACTAAGTGTATTGGAACTTACTTAAATACGTTCTAAAAGCATTAAATTGGGAACACACAATTCAGCAATGTACAAATTGCCAAACTCTAGTAAAAGTTGAAATGATTAAAACAATTTAATGCATGAAACATGCATTCAGGAAGGCAGAGAGAGAGAGTAAATTTTTCCAGTGTAATGTCAGCCCAGTGGTTGATATTTCGGAAGAAGTGGGTGGAGGCCATTGCCAAGAGAAAGTGAAATAATTGATGAAGACCCAAAGGAAAATGCCCTTGATCTTAAAGTTATTACTTCATTTCATGAAATACCTTTAAAAGTCAACGACAGACTATAAAGTCAGAAAGTCAATTGTTTTTCTTTCCCCTTGGATACAATTCCAATATGTGCATATAAACATGTCAGGCAATCCTCTAGAAAAAACAACAACAACTATAGTTTGGGGTCTGGGTCATGGTTTCAAATAGCTTTATTATTCTCATTATGAAGTGGACACTCAGGTATTTGGCCCAAGATTTTTATCCACACCCAAGTGACTGGGTGATTTATAACTTGCTATCCACATTCTCATAGCTGTTTGTTCAATTTTAAAGCCTCAAACTAGGCTTGACATTTACTCTATCAGGAAAAAATACACACACACACACACACACACACACGCACACTCAGCAAATTCATGTCATAGACTAACCACCATCTCAAAGGGCCTCTGCCCTGGAACCAGATTTTAGTTACAGCTTCTCCCTTTCTCCCTCTCTCCTTTCCTTCCCCTTTCCTTCATCCCCTGCTTCTTCTTTACATCCTCCTTTTCTTATTTTTCTCTTCTTCTTCTCCTTCACCCCTCCCCTTCCCTTCTCTTTCTTCTCTCTCTTCTTCATGATCAAGGAAATAAATAACTGACTTAATCTTGCCTTATTCCAAATGATTTCATCCTCTTTTGCTTTGGAAATAGCGCTGAACATCTTAGGAAAAGATGTGTCTTGTGTGACTGCTGATGCTGATACTTCCTGCTTCGTAAGCCAGGACTACTTCCTCAACATGTGCACCATGAAGCATCATGAACGGAAGAATAAAATTAGAATTTTGTGCATTTCTTCAAACAGATAAAAATTCACTTGTTCTTTCATAAATAAATAAGTATTTATTAAGCTTCTCTGATGGCAGGCCTTGTCACCCATGCTGGAGCTATGGCAACAGGTAAGAGAGAGATGACTCCTGACTCCACTGAGCTTAGAGTCCAGTTGATCAATACTTACCTTGAGAAACCATGGTGTGGCTGTGGTCTGTTACCATCCCAGGCATTTATTTCTCCATGTATGTGTCTCCATGGATCCCATGAGAATTAACACATTTTTAGCTCAAGAGGTAGACCATGATTGGCCTAAATTAATATAATTTCATTCTTATTGCCACAATTATTGTATCAAGGATGGGCACATGAACTGTGTTGTTCCCGTCTGACTGAGGATTCTTTCTTAATGATTGAGGAAGAAAGACTAATTTCTCTCTCTGTCTCTCCCTTTCTTTCTCTTGTCTTTGCTGCCCACCTCTCCACCCCTGTTGAACATGAATGAGGAAGCAACCAGCCATTCTGTGGCCATGAAATGAGCCAGCCCTACAGGGAACATGCAAAGCAAAACAAAGAATAGAAAGAAATCAAGTCCTCAGTAACATGAGTAAGCTACTGGATCAAACCCCACCTGAAGCTTCTAGACTTTTGACTACTCCTTTTATCTATACACCAATTTTAGTTCAGCTTTCTACCATTTAGAGGTAAAAGAATACCAATACTCAAAAGTTTGACCTAACCAAAACTTGCCACATTACATATCAATTTTATTTAGGCTGTTTTTGATGAGAATTATTATAAATTATATTATATAGTCTGGTACCTTAAGAATTACTTCAAATAAAGAATGTGACAGTGCTCTTATAATTCTAAATATCTCTTTCATATTTCCATAGTACTCTGACACCTTCACAAACTATTGACAAGGATTGGATTGTCACCCACATGCTAAATATTTCTGAATATTGTCCTTTTCTTAAGAGCTGCTTTCTGTAGTTTTATAGTTAAAACCCTAGCTTCTTTGTGAAGGTCCTTATGCCAGTCTTGAAGAGTGATCCCTTCTCTGTCATTTATTGCTTATAAATCCATTATAAGCTAAGAAACCAAATAATCAAACCTGTTATAACTGTGTCTAAAATAAGAGTAAACGGACACTAAGTAAATGCCTTGAGGGTTGGGAGAGCAAGTCTCCTTCAAATCACAGGTTCCTAATCCTGTTCTTAGAACTCTAAGGTTCCATAAAAAACCTCAGAAGCCCCCCAGAGGGGATACAGAGTCATATTAGTTGTGGGGTCCTGGGATCCTCAAATCCTGCTTCAGTCAGTACATCTCTATTTTTATCTATTTGAAGTAGATAAATAGGGTTCTGAAAAATATTTCATTGAAAAAAATAAAGGATTCAATTCTTTAAAAACAAAAACGAAAACTGCTCCTCCATACAAATTTATAAGACAGAATATCATTCTACCAGTCTATTTGTTCTTCTCAGATAAAATATTTTGCATAGTAGATATATCCTTGGATATGGAAACTGACCTGTACAGTTCCAACAAAGGCAAGAGATACAAGGATTGCAATATCTGCCTTGTAGACACCAATACCTTAATTTAGTTTTTATAAATGTTCCTTCTTCATATTTCACCTCAACAAAATTTGCCTGAGCAAGGTTAAGAGTATACCACATTTCATTAAATCTAAGATGTTGCCGTTTGTAAGATACACCATAATTCTATGTAGCGTTAAGACAGAAAGAGAGGGAGGGAGGAAAAGCTGCAATTAAACCATAAACTACAGATGCCTTTTGTGCACCACTTGACATATGCAGTCTTTGGCCAACTTCTATGTTACTTTACACCCCAGACTTTCTCTGACACTGCAGTGTGAGATGCCTGCAATTTTGGTACTTGCAACCTTGGCAACAAAAGATGTGAGGAGGTCATGTCCCATGTCCCATGTCCCAACCAACTGTAGACAGTGCCCTCAGGAGATGATTCTCAACCGAATTTTATAAGGTTCTCCACAGAAGGTCTGGATGAATCACTAGTCACCTACAGTCCTGGCCAGTCAATACCATGACCTTGTACTGACATTCTCTCCTTCCCTCTTCACTCACACATGGCTGGTCCTCGAATTCCATTCCCAAATAAATTACCTGCATGCAGCTGCAACCAATAGTGAGTCTTAGACAGCGACTATGAATAGTAAGACACATCCCAGTTTCTGAGATGTTAAATTGTGAAAACATTTGCATCTTAGAATCATGAAATATGGTAATTTATGAGAAGAAAAAGCAAATTTGTTAAGTAAACAAAGTGATATCGAGGACAAGCACCTCGCTCGGAAAATAAATTAATTAATAAAGCAATTTTCTTTGTAAAAGGCTCTGCTTCAGTGCCTCCTGCTTTGCATCTCTAGCTACAGCCCTGGGCAATGTTCCCTGCCGAGCTCAATGACTACGCTTTGCTTCTGAAAGTTTCTCAGCCTTCAAAGAGAGATTGGATTATGTTCACTTTATTCTCTGCAGAGAGGCAAGAAAGTCCATTAGAGATTTACGATCTTTCTTCAAACCTACTCCTCAGTGGTTTAATAAGTGGCACCTCTATCCACCCCAGCGTTCATAACAGAAACTAAAAATCACCACTGATACCAGTTTCTAAGCCACAATATTCAATTCATTAGCAAGGTATGTCGAGCTTGTCTCCTTCAGATTTCTCAAACACTTTATCTTTGCTGCCATCACCTACTCCACCAATTCCATGCCATCATTATCTTTTACCTGGACATTCTTTGCATCTGAACCGTCCCTGTTTTGCTTCCACTTTACTCTGCCTCAACCCATTTCCCATACAATTCCTTCCTTCCACCCACCCACCCACCCATCCTCCTTAATTCTACAAAATATTTATTGTGCACTAGACACTGGCTAGAGTTTGAGGATTCACTGCTGTACCAGAAAGATATTGTTTCTGTCCTCATGAATCTAACATATAGGTTTGAAAATCAGAGTTTTGTTTGTTTGTTTGTTTGTTTGTTTGTTTGTTAAAGAAACCACCATAAATCTAGACATTTCACTCCTTTTCTTTAATGGTACCTAATTGCATTCGAAATCATTGTTCCAAGTTCCTTAGCAAGCCCTGTAAGGTGCTCCATGATCTGGCCCATGATTTCTACCACTCCAATCTCAAGTCTTGTAATATTTCCCTTCCTGAACCTCCTTCCTACCTGCATACATTCTCTGGACTCGAGCTACTCCAGCTTTCTCTAAGGTCCTTTGGTTCCAAACTCCTTCCTATCACCATATTTCCTCTTCTCCAATGAGAATATTGTTTCCTCTCTTCTTTCCCGTCCTCAGGAAAATCTTCCATGAAAACTACATGGGGCTGAATCCCACTCTTTTAAGAGCTCATGCTGTTGCACTCATTAGAAGTTTCAGAAAATAATAATCTCTCTCTCTCTCTCTCTCTCTTTTTTTTTAATTTAAGGTTTATGCTCTTTATTAGATTGCAAGCCTATTGGCAGGAATGCCTTGCTCTTTATTTTATATCCAATTATTAGATCTGCGCCTTTCACATACTAAATGTTCCAAAATAATTGTTAAATGAGTTTCATGAAGGTTTTCATGATATTGAAGTTACAAGAATATTGAACAATAATTCAGGAGGCCAGGGGTCTACTGTTTATCCTTCTTACTCTTTGTGGGTTACACCTCCTTCACCTGTAATATAAGCAGATGACTGCAGACATCTAAACTCCCTTATGGTTTTAAGTTTCAATGACTATAGACATAAAGGATTTAATAATGTAGAGGATTAACCTTCCAAATTCTAATTTTTCATAGCTGCCTGAATTTTAAGCATACTGGTGCTTCATAGCCCTCCCTGGTACATTTTGAAGAATTCAAACTGAAAATATTTAATGCACAAATACAGTCTTGCTTTAATTGTGATATGTGACATGATAACATACACATATATATATTAAATCAATTGAAAATTTTACCTGGGTAAGTAAAATCAAATTTTTATGGTAGATTCTGAAAAGTACCTTGAAATAAATAGTATAAAATTTTAAAAATCATCCCTAAATTAGGATTATAGAATTCCAAACCATTAGCATTCAGATTTTTATAACATTCTTCTCAATAATTTAAGCTAACAATTTATTGAGCAACTGTTATAGTTTAGAAAAATATTCTGTTCAATGTAAATATAGCCATCCTAACTTTTCTTTGTTACTATTTTAATGACATTTCTTCTTTTTATCCTTTCTTTTTAACCTAGCTGTGATTTGAAATTTAACTTGTATCTTTTATAAATGGCATATAGTTGGTTCTTTTTTAACAAATTCATTTTTTTAAAAGACTATTTAATCCATGACCTTGGTTGTAATTATGACACTCACTGGCTTTCAATTTCTATTTTTCCCATTATTCTTTTTTTCTGTACTCCTGCTTTCCTGCCTTCCTTTAGATTCTGAAAATATTTTTTTATTCAATATTTTCTCCTCTATTAGTTTTTTAGTTATATATGCTTTTTTAAGATCTCAATATGCAACCCTGAGTTTAATAGTCTATGTTAAGTTAGGTCTTTCACCACTTCTTGAAAAACAAAAGAAACATTAGTTTCACTACTTTTTTATCCTTCTATCCTTTGTGCTATCGTTGACATATTTTTTTTAACTCTATGATGTTATAGACTTCACAAGATAGTTTTATCATTGTTGCTTTAAACAGTTAACATTTGTTTATATTTACCCATCTGTGTGCCTTTTCTAACCCTCTTTATTTCTTTCTACTTTTATTAGGAATCACTGTCCTCAAGCCTGAAGAATTTCTTACAGAAGTTCTTGGAATGTCTATTTGCTTGCAATGAATTCTCTTATATTTAGTTTGTCTAAAAAGGTCTTTCTTTCTCATTCATTATTAAAGAATATATTTGCTGGGTATAGAACTAGTAACTGGCAATATTTCCCCCTCTCATCACTTAAATGATGTAATTCCATTGTCTTCTGGTTCCAGTAATTTCTAAAAGAAGGTTAGTTATTGTTTCTTCTTTGAAGGTAATGTATCTTTTTCTTCTGGCTGTTTTTAACATTTTTTTCTTTGTTTTTTGATTTTTAAAAGCTTAAATAGGATTCGCCTAGTAGTTCACTTTGCTTTTATCTTACAATTCATTAAGCTTCTTGAATCTGTGGGTTAATAGTTTTCATTAAATTTGGAAATTGGTGACCATTATTTATTCAAATACTTGTTTCTACCTCACTGTCTTCTCTCCTTTTGGAGCTCTAACTACGTATATTATACTTTTTGATTGTTTCCATATGGCCCTTGTTCTTTTCATGCTTTTTTTCCCCTTTTATGCCTCAATTTGGATATTGTCAATTAACCAGTCTTTGAATTCATTAATTATGTCTTCTGCTATGCCAACTCTTGTTTGAAGACTGCATTTCAAAGTTTTAGGATGTCATTTGGTTATTTGTATATACTATAATTCTTATGAATTTCTAATATTTTCCATATTTTCATCTATTTTGTCCATTTTCTCTTGTATTTTTTTAGCATATTACCCATAATTATTTTAAAACTCCTTATCTGCAAACTATAATACCTAGATTATCTACAGGTCTGTTTCTGTTGGCTGTTTTTTTTCCTTGACTATTGCTCATATTGCCTGCCTCTTGTCTGTCTAATAATCTTAATTTAATGCTGAACATTGAGATAAAAGAACCATAGAGATCCTACATGATATTTTCTATCAACAGGGTTTCCTCTTTCCTCTGTTAGACAGAGAAAGTAAGGAGCTGATCACTGTAATGCTATCAGGGATTATTTGAGCTGTGATGGGGTTGCTGTTTTAGTAAGGCTTATTCCATCTTTGGTTCATCAGGCACAGCCCTCCTTGACTCTTGACTGGGAATCTTGATGTCTCAATTTCCTGAACTCTGAAAATGTAACCTCTGTATATTTTGAATTTAGTTCCTCGGCTCCACACCTTATACAAGTTAAATATTTAGCAAAAGTCTTGAGTGGAAAATTGGTTATGTTTATTGTAGGCTCCTTCCATCTAGTGGGACTTATTCTCCTAAACGCCTAGGGTGACCAATTCATTTGGTTTGCCTGAAACTCTCCTGGTTTTGTATTTTAAATGTTCACATTCTGGGAATCCCCTGTGTTTAGGGATCCCCTATTTTCCAGTTTATCATGTTAGCTCTTAACTTTCAAAAATTCTGCTGATTTATGAGTTCTCCATAAAATTCTTTAATTTGGTTTATGTCCAATCCTTATTGTAATCTTAGAATTTACAAATGCTTCCAGTTAAGAAAACTACTAGTGACCATTAGATTTCCTATAAAAGGATCTTCCTTCCCCGGAAATTTAGTTTACCTACTTTAAGTTACTTCTACAGCTCTCTTTTGTTTTCAAAAGTTGGTTTTTTTAATTTATCCTTTTTTTCCTGGCTAGTAATACCATATTACAGCCAACCTTGAAGGAGGAGCCCAAAGATTATGGCTTTTAATATGTAAGCTTATGAGATAGCTGCTATCCTTATCTCCACTTTATAAAGGGATCAGGGAGGTTAAATGAGTTTCACATGATCATGTAGCTTGGCAGAATCTACCTAGAATCTAACACTGTCAAGCTCCAGAGCTTTTATTCTATAAACTATAACAATATCTTTTTTAAAACCTAGAAAACTGAGGTTTAGGAAAATCAATTGACTTGCCCAAGGCCCCTGGGAAGTTTGAGACAAAGCCAGAATAAAACCCCAGAGCTCCTGATCCTAGGTCCAGAGCTGCTTTCGGAGTCTTACAAGAGGACATACAAATCATATATACATAGAAAACTGTCAATATATAGATAAAAGTATTATACAAAGGAAAAAGACATGCAATGAATTTCATTCATCCTTGATTGTTATTCTATATGTAAAGGGCTTCACTCATTTATACCGTGCGCACACTGTCACATTTTCTGCAAAGGCTGATACCACATAAATATAACTTCAACGAAAATTCTTTTAAAAGTGTATGTTCTCAAAAATCAATAAATAAAATATAGTCTTCAAATATGCTAGTTGCAATGCCTTTTCCTTTTCCAAGTGGGATTGCTTTACCTCATAAAAAATCATAAGAGAGGTGGAACTCTTCTAAAGCAAAGCCACTAAGAATACTGATTTGAAGTGGTGGAGGGGAAGTGGGGGAGGATCTTAAGCTGTTATTTAAGAGCTTATTTCTTTTAACTAGGTTAGTCTGGTTCCTTCCCTGAGAGTCTCTTTCTCCCTCCAATAAAGGAAATATCACCACAGTGACTGAGGAAGTGACTCCCTTTTTGTGGATGTAGAACAAGACAGCGCCAAAATGATAGAATTTGAAGGCAGAAAATAACCACCTGCCTCCAAATGTCTCCCTGTTGTCTTGTTCCATTTTCTGAACTTCCCATTATTAGGGCTTCTCCTTTGGAGAAAAGCCCCGTGTTGGTAAAGTTTCTGTTAAAATGAAAATATTTCCTGGGATAGAAGGTAGAAGTGGGTACGTCAATAGGATTTCACAGCAAAAATAAAGTTGGAGGCACTGTGAGGGGATGTTGATACACCAAGGGACAGTGTTGTCAGCCAAGGAAATGCTGGGACCTAAAAGAGCAGGCATGACTGATTCTTCCCGCTCCTTCCCAGCATCCATTGCCCTAGTGCAATCCCCCCCAAAAAACAGCTTTGGGCTGTTCCTCTTTATGACTTACAGTGAGACACAGCCCATCTACTCAGGAATTACAGGAGTAGCTCACACTGACTGTTTAGATTAACCAAAATTGTGCTCTGTGTTAGGCACTAGGAGCTCAAAGATGGATAAGGCCATCTAGTTAGAGATGCAAATTCACACTCAGCCATCATTCATTTCTTCAACAAATATTTGTTGAGTACCAACCACATAATAGGCATTGTTTTGGGAGCTGGGAAGACAGTGATAAAAAAGACTGGTATTTTTAGTAATAGTAATTTTCAGAAGCTTCTATACCTAGGAATGATGGAGAATAATTGGTCAGAAAAAAATAACACATAAGCAAACAAATAAACAAAATACACACATCTACTATGCATTCAATGTCACTGATTTTCTCTGAATGTTATGATGTCCTCAGAGCATATCTAATATCTCAGCAGAGAAGTGAACAGTGTTTCACAGGCCTATGGCTACTAGCATCCATCCAAATCAATGTGTTATAATGTCCCTATTTCTCTGAGTCAGCCCCAAATAGCTCAGCAGCTGTGTCCAGGTAGTGAAACTCTGATGGTGTATTCCCAGGTGGGTGCCATCCAATCTCTATTTTAACATGGTTGTAATGTAGTTCTCATTAGTGAGTCAAAAAGAGGGAGAGAGAGAGGGAACCAATATGGAGGATGGGATAAGCTACAGGGGTTGGAGACAAGAAAGGGGATGCAAGCAGTGGAGGCTGTAGAGCATACAGAACTTAATGAACATTCAGAAGCCTCTGTAACTTTTGAGAAACTTCACCAAAATTCTCATCTTCAGAAATATGCAAT
The DNA here is from genome assembly GCA_028627145.1 of Eidolon dupreanum. NCBI lineage: Eukaryota > Metazoa > Chordata > Mammalia > Chiroptera > Pteropodidae > Eidolon > Eidolon dupreanum. Next base: position 12,284,392 of record CM053515.1, read on the forward strand.
ATTCTGACTTCCTTTTGTAAGACATCTGTGAAAGTCAAGACATTCTCCAAGCTCATACCAGAAGGGACCCTTCCTCCCTGCTGGTTTCTAGTCTGATATTGCCCAGGAGGAACTAATCAGCAGCCATCAAAAATCAGCTCCAATGTGTCCTTCCACATCACCATGTCCTCCTACATGCTGGAAGGTGGTGAACTTCATTTCTTCTGTTTTTGTGGCTGCCAAGTATGGACCTCTATTTGTGTAGAGCCAATGAATGGTAAATATCAAGTCTTTGACTTTCGCAGACTTGTGGGACTGCTATAGAAAAATAAAAAGGCTCTCAATAGTTTTATTCTCCTTTCTTACACTGACCTCTCCTCTCTGTCTAACAAAGTTCTATTGCCTGGTGTACAGAGAAGTAATAAAACACATCAGAGCACAGTACAAGGTTAAGATGTCATATACCCACATTGGGGTATATTATGAAGTGGTTCCATGAGACTCAGAATCAGCCTCAAACCTCAAACCTGAGACTCCTGTTCTTCTCCTTCTGCTGAAATTATTGCCCTAACATTTTGTAAACTAACTCCACCTTCCCTAGGAATATAAATATAATGGCTGTTGATACTGCAGTCTCCAGCATCAAACTGTTTCACTTGAAATCTCAGCTTAACAATTTACTAAGTGTGTGATCTTGGTAAAATCACTTCACCTTAGTAAGCCTCAGTTTCTTCATCTGCAAAGTAAAAACTAATAATAATATCTATCTCGTAGGGTTGCCTTAAAAATTAAATAGAAAGAGTTTTAAAGCTCTTATCATGGTGCCTAGCAAATGGTAAACATTAAGGCATGTTTGCTGTTATATCTATACAGATACACATGTACACACACAGCTATACCCTGCAGGGGAGAAGCTCAAGAAGTTTGATCAAGAACTTGAGTAATACGTAGGTATGCATGTTTGTATACGTAGGTATGCATGTTTTTATCTAATTTATATAATTTTCCTCTATCTCAAGCATTTATTTCTCTCTTCCAGAGCATGTTGCGGTGCCTCCTCTACTGAAAGCACACACTCTGTTTATTCCTCACAAATGTCTCCATTCCTGGCACCCAATCACACTCTCCTAGCAGCATCCCTCAACAATGGGGTTCTGTATCTGCTGAGTCCCCAACAAAATGGACCCCAATGGGCTCTCAGCTTTGCCCCATCTCTGTTCTCCTCCACATCTCCTCTGCTTCCTCCCTTGGTGTTCTTCTCACAGCATCTCAGGCTCTGCCTCATGTGCACACCTGTCATCAACCTCTTTGATCTCATGATTGTTCTGTTTTTTCTCAGTAAGCTTGTGGCTCATTATAATATTAGCATTCCATAAACCCACAAGCATGCACAGTGCTATGAACACACATGTATCCATACACACACAGAACTTTACATGAGAGGACAGTAGATACAGAAAACATATGACAAGAATCACAAATTTTTCATTTCATGCTGGGGAATCAACACATAGGTGAGGCCAAATTGGAATGTAGTGACTCTAACATTTCTTTTGATTGCAGACCCCTTTAAGAATGTTAAGAAAGTTATGAACCCTCATCTTCAGGAAAATGCATGACATATGCATGACATTGTATAATTTCAGTTTAGGTCTCATATGTCTTTAATCCCCACGTTAATAGTCTCTGTTATAAAGGGATAAATTGGGTGGTGTAGCAAGTAAATAAGTAAATAGCTAAACTTCATACATATGTACATGCCTACATACATACATAAATGGTGCTATTTATTGAGTCCCTACCATGTGCTTAGAACTTCACATGCCATGTCTCTGATTTCCTCAATACCCTTGCAAGTTATTCTGTTCCCACTTTGCAAATGAAGAAACTAAGGCTCAAAGAAATTAAACATTTTATCTCAAAGCCATGCATCGGGTAAATAACTGAGTGGAATTTGGTCTAATGCACCATTCTTCTCTCTAGTCCACTCTGCTCCCTGGTCTTTGGACCTCATAACGGGCTCCAGGTTGGCACTATCAATTGTCCAAGCCACTTTATACTGAGTGGCATCACAGTGAGGTCCCTGATCATTTGCAGAGTTGATTCAAATTACAAGCTTTGGTTTAATGCCAGGAGGATGACTAGAATTAGCTGCAGATGGTTCTATACTAGCTGTAGTCATCAGCTCTAACATGCCACTTAGATCAGACTTGCATAGCTGTCTTTGGAGCATCCTAGACAATGCAATTTCCATGTCCCAAAACCTCCACGTAATTTACTCAGAAACAGCCCTGCATTTGGTTTCAGTTTTCCATAGACTTGTCTCAATAGAGTTGGAAGCCTTTGATGCAGTGCTTAATTTTCAATGCCTATTGTCTTTCTATAAATGAGCACACACAAGTGTAGCCTGACACACCTTTGAAGCTGTCATCATGTCAGCATTCTGACATGTACTGACCGTAAGATTTGCCTTCCTATTCTAACTATTTCTACTCGAGGAAGGAAATTTACACAGTGGGAAAATATGTTGCCCTTTGCTTTGTTTCCTTTCATTCTGGGGGAGAGTTATTCATGTGTGTCTTGAATACAATAAGAAATAGCACACGCTACTATCAGGATGTTCTCGGAAACGTTATTTCAAGCTTTTATTCTCCTAGCTGGATTCCACTGTAATTCTCACGTGGCAGAAGTAAACTATTAATAGGATTCCAACATTTTTTTTTTTCTTGTAGACCCCGGAGAAGTCTCCTTTGCCATGTGAGTGAAGGGCAGATAGTATCTTGACGTGACACATCGATTTAGTTTCCAAAACAGTAACTTTACTAAATAAATCATTTCAGCACTTGATTGTTATTTATACATGCAAATCTGGTTTTCATTTGTTGGCCCCGGACAGGAGGAGAGCTAATAATCTCATCAAAAGCTGAATATTTTCCATTTTGGAAATGGCACAAAGTTCATAATCACATGACCCGAACTCTGCCATGGGCGGGCGAACCAAACACCTCCCGAATACATCCTGCAGACTCACAGCACTGAGCTAGGACTCTGGGGAGCTTGCAAACATGAGTCTTGACTCAGGCCAGTGAGTCCTTGGCTTTCTTCCTAGCTTCATGTTATCTGTTTCCAGTGGTGATATACTGAGCGAAAGAATGTGGGAAAAGGTGAGAACAAAATGGGTAATTTAAAATCTTGGGCATTTATCTAGTCGCATGAGCTTCAAAATAAATGGAAGGAACTAAACTTGTAAATCGGGTTTCTCTCTAGTAAGAAGTCTTATCATATCTGAAAGAGGTTCTAAGCAGGGATATATGAGCTCTAAGAAGATATATCTATCACTAGTAGTCCCCACACTGGTATGAAAGCCCACCAGTAATTCATCATTTTAAGCACTGTCCTCTCTTTTATAATTCTCTTTTAGTGGCAATTAACAGTTCCACATACCTTTTCTGGCAGGATGGGTTCTCTGTCCTCATCATTCCCTTATCCTCCTTATCCTACTTTTGTGCTATGAGGGAACAAGAGAGAAGCTCATGTGTTTACTGGTGCCTGGTTGTTACTCTAATGCTTTGAGCATCCAGAGCAAAAGAGCCTTGTTGACTTAAAGAAGGAAGATCCTGCTCTGAAATGGGACTATCTCTATGACAAGGGAGGCTGAGAGACAGCTGGGAACCTGTGAGAGTGTACAAAGGACAGACAGAGTGAGGGAGATCAAAAGAAAACACCAAGGGGCCACGAAGGGCCACTTGAGAGAGTAGGAAAGACACCTTTGCAGCCTCCTTTGGATTCTAAACTATCTCCAACAGGCTGCAAGTAATGTTGTACCTTTCCTGTTGGTGGACCCAGCCTCTAAGCCTTCTAGCTTTTGGGGGTTGTGTCAGCAGCATTACTTACTGCATTAGATGGCTGTTCTTTCAAGAATGTTCTAGCCTCACAGGCTAAAGCTCAGAAAAGAGAAAAGGAGGAGGAAGAGGCCATAGGTTAGGGTGTAAAGGTAGTAGACATTTGTTCTCTAAACGAAACTTTGGCCCAGGGCCGGCCTCCTTTGGAAATTTGAACAAAGATCCTCCTTTTGCAGAAAAGGAGAGTTTTTCTCTCCTCCTGGAGAAGTCCTTGGTAGGCTGATTCTAGGCTTTTTGGGCAACTTTCCACCCTTTGAAAATCCATCAGACAACTGACTGTGTAACCATAGCTCCCAGGTGTTCACAAAACATCTAGACTTGTGAGGAGATGGCTGCATGGTGCCAGCATGGATTTTACAGGCAACCAAAGAGGCCAGGGCCACATCTGCATTAAGACCAAAGACAGGGGACTCAGAAGCCCTCTCTGGCAGTGCAGTCTGGGGCTCCAGAGCAGTGTCTTCTCATCTTCCTTGCTTGTGTGGTCTTTTTCGGCTTGATTTTGTATTGCTATTTCATTTTAATCTGTTCCAGTTCTAAGAGGATTTTGCTTTTAGTACCATTCTTGGATGATTAATGTGTACTAATTGTTTCACCTTTGAATCAGGACTCTTTGGAGCTGTCTAGGCAAAATCTCCCTTTTGTAGGAGGCAGGGCTGATGAGCAGGAGTCCCAGGGGGACCTCCGCTCTACTTCAGGTTGATGTAAGCAGAGAGATTAAAGAAAGTGTGGAAAGAAGCTTCCTTTTTGATTGTGCCCCAACGGAAATCGTGTTGTCCCACACATTGTATTAACTATTCTGGTGGCTTAAAAAATAGAATCAGTCTGAGCAGTTAAAGAGGCCTTAATGAGAACCTTTACTGCCATGAGGCTTGCTTTTGTTATATTATAGGAAGCAAGGCTGTGAATTGTCACTAATTTTTATCTCCGTTGCCGGGCTCAGTCAAGAGACTGGTGGCCTAATGAGCAATGCAAATCAAATCTCCTTCTGTCCACTGATTCTCAGGTGGCTACGGACCACAGAGGCATAAAAAGGAGACTGGAGTGATGACAGTGGAAGAATAATGCAGCTTGGGATGTCCCTCGCTAAAGATAAACCCAGAGATCTCTTTCTTCCAAGCTTTTGTTCAGGCTGCATGCCCCTATAGACATTGAGTGGCAAAAAGCCTTCGGAATTTTTAGAAGATATATTTACATTCACTTCAAGCCTCATTCCACGATCATTCCCTAAAACTGGCCCCAATGTTCACATGAACTGCTATAATTGAAGAGGAGGAAGAAAAGAAGGAAGAAATGCAGAAAAGGAGGGAGAGGGAAGAAAGGCAAAGATGAGCAATTGCACAATTTCCTGAGGTTCTCTTTTAACAGTGTAATTACAGTTGAGTTGTCATTCAGACAGGTTGATTGACATCTTCTAGCCAGTTCCTTCTGAGGCTGGCGGCATGTTAATAATACCTGAGGAACTCTGAGGAGAGTAAAAGGTCCCTGGGCCCCCAAATCCCTTTCCTGGCCCAACCTCCAATACAGACACAGTGAGGGCCCAGGAATTTTTAATTTATTTTTATTTTTTAAAAAGGGCCCTAGGTGATTTCTAATAGACAGTCCAAGACCAGCAGTGGATAACCAGTGGAGAGGTTGAAGCATCTTTAAATACATTCATCTCGACGGTAGGTTCCGAGCTCTGCTGCCAAATGCCTGCCTGGGCTCGGTAGCAGTTAGAAAAGAAGCAAAAATATGTTTACAAGGCCTTCCTGCACGCCTCTCTTCACAATCAAGAAAAAATGTTCCTAAGAATTTCCTCTGGAAATCCTCAGCTGTGAAGAAGCAAAGAATATGTGTCCATGTTTCTCTTAATTTAGATGTTTTAATTCTGAAAAATAATGTCATTTGCAAGACAAAACTAGACACATCATTTATTTATTTTCTAGGAAAATTAGGGGCCTGTGGACTTAGTATGCCAAAAAATACACAAAAGCCTATTTTGACAGTCGAGAGAGGCCAGAAACTAGGCTGGCCAACTTGTCCCAGTTTTCCTGGTATGACTTGTTTTAAAATTGAAAACTGGGACTGTCCTGGTTGTAAAACGGGAAGTCCTGCATCCCAGGAAGTTCTTTTGTACCAGGTAATTGAGGATAGTTGGTCATCGTACATAAGACCATCCACATCAACAAGTTAGGAAAAATGGGTCATTTCTATTGACACGACGAGTCAAATCACAACAACTATCTATGTTGACCTTTTCTCTAGATGGGCTGGCTATTGTTTTGATACTGCTAAAGGATTCATACAAAAAAAAAAAAAAAAAAAAAAAAAAAAAAGTCAAATACCGTGGGAGGAACACACTGAAGAGTGTCAGAAGTCCTAGGCCAGAATTCTGATGTTGCCTCTTTTTGCTGCATAACCTCAAGCATCATCGGTAGGCTTACATTCCATCTTCTGACATAATATTTGTACAAATGTGCAAGCATAGACATTCAAATTTATAATACACATGGAAGCATGCTATAATTTTCATAGCTCCACACAAATGAATACATGTATACAGATCCTAAAGTTGGAACCATAGTAGAATTCTTCCACTTGGGACAGACTACTAGAATGGAAGAAGTACAGTTTGTGATCTAAACAGGTCAGGACTGCAAGCTCAGATCTTAAACAAACAGCTAGGTTTCCTGAAACATGTTCCTGAAGCTGGCATTCTCCTTGGTTTACAAAATCCTAATTTTGATCAGGTGGCTCTGGGTCCAGTCTGAGGGATAACTCACCATTGGGCTAAGCCAACCATGAGTTCCCTACTACCTTTTCCTGGAGATTGGTATAAGTGTGAGTCATGTGATCCATAGCCAATGAACCACAGGAGCAGACAGCTGCTCCAGGCAAGTTGATCCTGCCTAGTAAAAAAAAGCAGTATCCCAAGTAGAAAGCCTTTGCCTCTTGCCCTTCCTTCTTGCTTTGGACACTGTTATGTGAAGATGCAATAATGACTGTGGCCACCATCTTGAACCACAAAGACAGACAAAAACTGAAAATCAAAAATTGAGAAGCAGGGAAAATCTGGGTCCTTACATACATGGTTAAGTAGTTGGGCCTGCTCACCTCTGGATTTATTGCTAGGTGAGATAATAAATATCTTAATCCTTAAAGCATAGTTACTCAAAGTGTCAGTCACAGAATGGTGTCATTCTGTGGACTGTCACTGATCTATGTCAAGTACAGAAATTGTGAGTGTTTATAAACTTTCACAATAGTTTGAGGGAGTCATTTTATATCTATTGAATCTAATAATAATAATAATTTAAACATATGTTCAACTTTGTTTATTAATTTTATTGTATTTTATAAAAGTATCAATCCCTGATACACTGAAAATTAGAGAAAAAGTCAGCTGGTTTGCTGTAGCAGACAGTTTGAGAAGCATGGCTTGAAGCCAAATTTCAACAAACTATGACCCAATGGCCAAATCTAGCCCAATGTTTGTTTTTATGAATAAAGTTTTATTGGAACACAGCCATACTTTTTGTTTGCATATTATCTATGGATGTGTTCATTCTATAACGGTTAAGTGATCCTGACAGAGACCTTATGGCCTAAGAGTTTTAAAGTGTTTATTAGATAGCTTTTTACAGAAAGAGTTTTCAGATCTTTGCTTTAATGATCCTCCATTGCATATTCTCCTGGTTGCAGTTGAAGTCATTCTAACTTATGAATAGTTAATTAACGTCCTTATGTCTCACTGTGCTCATCTATAAAATGGGATAAATACCACACTGGCTTGTTGAGAGTACTTAAGGAGGTAATACATATAAGGTTCTCAGGAAAGCATGCCTCATAATAAGCATATAATATGTGAAAGTTCTCTCATTTCCCTGACTCCACCCTTTGATTAAGTAGCTACTATGCCAAAGGCCAAGAGGTTGCTATTTATAAACCATGGGGGGAGGGTAGCCCACTGATACTGCATTATTGCTGTCCATGGTCAGTTGGGAAAACATTATCGGCTAGGAGTTTTGATCCAGTAGTTGAGAATAAAACATGAACAATAACCAATGACTACATTTCAGGAATAACCCACGAGCCTTTTTAAATACTGCCTAGTTCAAAGTTTTGAGGACCTGACATAGTAAAACAGCTTCTAAGCAGAAAGGAAAATGGGTTGAGAGCTCCATTTTTACGTTTTAATATTTAATGGAGGATGATTCCCTGTGTTCTCATGTGCTGTATTTCAAGGCTACACATTCTTGAACTCTTACTGGTAACAGGAAACTAATGTGATTTTTTTTTTCTTTTTAGGAAAGCTAACAATGATTTCAGAAGTGTGTGTTTGTTATCAGATTTAGGGCACTTGTCACATTTTGGCCTGAAAGCAAGCCAAGGGAGGGTTTGAAAAAATATCCAAGAAACGTCTTCGTTGTTCTTTCTCTCTTCTAATTAAAATGCAGTTCCTCTTACAGATTCCAGAGCATTTTGGATTTGTGGTTGCAGGCATGAGGTCATTTTTCCTGCCTATATGTCCACAGTGAATTTTTAAAGTCTTTAGTGTTTGGTAACAACAGACAAATAACTGTGGAAACCTGAGAGCTGAGCTCGAGTTCTTTCCAGAATGTTCCCATTATTCCTCAGCATGGGGTAAAAATGAGTCCACCTCACTGGGCTAGAGCCAGGATCCTGGACGCCCTGTGCCGTGAAGCCAAAGCGTGAGTCCCCACCCCAAACAGGCTAGCCAAGCAGGCGACACAGAAGTGAGGATCGAGACTCTGGGGTCTCTCGGGCTTGAGTCTGCATTCTCATCCTGTCAACCTTGCGAGTGATACAGAGCAAGTCAGTGATTTAACCTCTCTCTTAATTTCTTCTTCCTTATCTACAAAAAAAAAAAAAGCAGTCTCTTAGGGTGACTGTGAAGTTCAAATTGGAAAATAAATTTAAAATGCTCAGCACAGTCCCTGGGATATAGAAAGCTGTAGTGAACATTTCTGGCCCTTCTCTTCTTTACTGCTAGCTATCCATCCTTCCATCAAATCTCAGCCCAAGAAACTCAGGGGAAGCTGGTTCTGTCCCCCAAGTTCAGAGATGGTTCTGCTTTGACGAACTCATCATGTAAGTGCATGTCAGTGATTGGCTTGAAACCTCAGGCTCCTGAAAAATAGCCAATCAGCACATGTTATGATTCTTGGGAAAGCACGTGACTCATGTCAGTTCAATAAGACTGGTGGGAAGAGACATTTTTTTCCTGGCTGGATATGAACAAGGAAGCATGTAACTTTGGCTATTGCTGGCCGTCATCTTGTGACCATGCGGGAAGTCAGTTTTAGGAGAAAGCTGAGATATCAAGAAAATAATAGAGAAATAGAGCTAGATTCCTGATTGCATCACTCCTGGGACCCCTCCTTTCTTTAGATTTCCTTCTATGACATAATAGCATTTGTTATCATTTACACTGCTTCAAGTCAGGTTTTGATTACTATCATCTAACTGATAGAAACTCATTAATATTGGTTATTACTTCTTAGACTGTACCCAGTAAACTACTCTGCTTGGGATTTCAAGAAACATGAGAAAGAGATTAAGGAACAATACAAGTTTATCTCATCTGTTTATTGAGCAGCTAATTTATGCTTGGCATTTTACATGCATACAGTATCTCTTTACATTCTACCAATAACTTTAGGAAATTGTTACATTGTTAGTAAACTGAGGCACAAAGAGATTAGGTGATCTCTCCTAGATTTAACAGAGGACATGCAGCAGAGCCAAGATTCTAATCCAGGTCTGTCCAGATCAGAAGTTTATGCCACAGCACCTTCTCTCCCATCTCCTACGCTGTCTCCCTCTGCCAGGATCTTTGCTGCAAAACACCCCTCTTCACCTGATCTACTCCAAATCTGCATGATGGATGGGGAGAGAGAAGCAGCAGGCTGTCCTCTCCAAAACCAGGTGAGCACGGGTGACTGTAGGGTTATACAGAGGAACCCTTGTATTAAAACAAAGCAGAACATCCTAGAAGATGTTCATGCAATTATCCACCCCATCAGATAAATTAGGAGATGTATCTGAATGCCCCTGGAAGTCTCTACTTTAAAAAGAAAAAACTGGGATTAAAAACTATCAACGATTATTGAGAGAGTCCTCTCATTACCTGTTGGGACTGTGGTGTTCATGTGTGTGCACAAAGAGAATAGCGGGGCAGAGAAAGTGACAGCTAAAGTGCAAGAAGCCACTACCAAAGGAGAAGAAATCTGAACGGATGCTGGACAATGTCCTGACTGGTGTCCAGACACCTGCATGTCTCTGCCAGGGGAGCAGTCCTATTGTCCCCTAGCTGTGCATTTAGACACACCCCTTCCCCTGGACCAGGGGTTCTCCAACTTTAGCAACACCAGAATCATCTGGAAGGCTTATTAAAACTTGAGTTTCTGGTAAGGGTTGGGGCCAGAGAATTAGCTTCCCTAACAAGCCCCCTGATGATTCAGCCACTGCTCGTCTGGGGGCCACACTTTGAGAACCCTCACCTGGCCTAGCTGTGCTGTGTTTATAGGAACTAGTACCTGACCAGTCTCTCCTCTGTGCTTCCGATCTGCTTCCAGGGTTGTAGAGCTCCCAGCTGGTTCCTGGTGGCCAAATGCCCCCAGATTCTATGACTGAAACTTTCTCCTCATTCCCTTAGTGCCTTAGGCTCTGAATGAATAACAGATCAATAGGCCAATTCCTCTGGGACCTGGCTCTTCCTTGGCTCTCACAAGTCCTCCCCAGGTCAGAGATGGTGTCTTTGATCCCCAGTCCCTGTTGCCAACAGCTTGACTCTGCTACTGCCAATGACAGGCTGGCACCTATATTTAAAATGATAACATCGGCATCAACAATCTCAAGAGCTTCTGCCTCTTGAACACTGGTTACTGTGCAGTCTCCCGTGGCTGCTGTTGGGCTATACTTGACCTGTATGAGTGGTCACCCACAATCCCACGTACCCCAGACTCCATGACATCAACCCTGTCTGCCCGGCCCTATGGCAAGGTCCTCCCTGTGGTCATTCTCTCAGGCTGGCCAACTTAGTCTCAAGGTCCACCTGAGCAAAGTCCTGGTCCAGATAAAGGATCTCTGGGATATTGGCCTATGTTTGTCTTTAACAAAAATTGTCTAACTTATCAAAGTGTCTACTATGTTTACAAAAAGTGAGGTACATATTCAAGGCCATAGTGGGGTTTGGTCTGCCTTCCTTCAGCGAATGAAGACTGCACACTGTTGGCTCACATTTATCTAGAAAACAACTTTGTATCTCAAATTGTGGGCCAAATGCCACCAGTTGTTTGTGAATGTTTTTATGTGGCACACTGACATGATGTTACCCTGTACTGCACAGTGAGAAAGATCCTTCTTTGTCAATTCTCTTTGAAACCAATCAACAGAGTCAAGGAAAAGTCTCAGTTTGGTGTTAGCATGTCTTTTTATTCTAACTCTTGCTAATCTCTCATTTTATATAATGGAGAGAAGTCCACAGGCTAAACCACAGTAATCATCAACTTTTGTTATCATTCTATTTATTTTATGTATACCTTCAATTTATGGCAGGGAATATTGACATTGCACTTAAATTGGTGACTTTATGTCCCATTTATAGATAACTTTTCTTAAGAAAAAAGTATTTTGCCCGATCCTGTCTGATCTTGGAAGCTAAGCGGGGTTGGGCCTGGTAACTACTTAGATGGGAGACCACCTAGGAAGACCAGGTGCTGTAGATGAAAAAGAATAAAAAATAAGGGATTGTAAGCTGACAAGATCCTTGCAATCTGTGAGGTCAATCAAGGGTTGCCTTGCCTGAAAAAAAAATAAATAAATAAGAAAAAAAGTATTTTGCTTAAAAAAGAACATTATATAAACTAGGGTATGGTGTTACATGAATGTGGCAAAAATCATTAGGGTTGTTCAATAGTGAATTTTAGGAGTCAACATGACTGGTGCCTAGACAGTTGGTCAAACATTACTCTAGTGTGTGTATGAGGATGTTTCTGGATGAGATGAATGTTTAAATTTATGGATTTAGTAAAGCAGATTGCCTTCTTTAATGTGGGTGGGCCTCATCTAATCAGTTGAAGATGTGAATAAAACAAAAAGGCTGAATGAGAGGGAATTCCTCCACCCTGACTGAGCTGGGACATTGGTCTTTTCCAGTCCTAGACTTAGACTGCAACACTAATTCTTCCGGGGTCTTGAGCCTGCCTGCTTTCACACTAAAACTTATACCATTGGCTCTCCTGGGTCTCAGGCTTACCAATTGCAGATCTCAGAACTTCTCAGTCCCCATATTCATGTGAACCAAATCCTCATAATAAGATATAGATTAGATAGATAGATGGAAAGAAAGAAAGAAAGAAAGAAAGAAAGAAAGAAAGAAAGAAAGAAGAAAGAAAGAAAGAAAGAAAGAAAGAAAGAAAGAAAGAAAGAAAGAAAGAAAGAAAGAAAGAAAGAAAGAAAAAGAAAGAAGGAAAGAAGGAAAGAAGGAAAATAAAGAAAAGAAGGAAAGAAAGACATTCTCTTTCTTTGGAGAAACTTGACACGAATCCACCAATTCCATGCCACCATTATCTTTTACCTAGACATTTGTTGCATCTGAACTTGTCCTCGCTTCCCCTTTAATCTGCCTCAACCCATTTCTCATACAAACTGACTCAAGTTGAGGATACATCTCTAGCAGAAACGCACTGTGCTTTGTGCCAGCCACCATGAGTAGGATCAGCCTTGAATTGTGCATCTCTTTTTCTTTGGCCAGTTGGGACAAATTGCAAGGAGTAAGTACACGTTCAATAAATATTTTTTGAGAGCCTAATCAACACAATTCACTTTTGAGAAGCAGTTGCTTCTCCATTAGATGGTGCTTTTGAGAACAAGATCTAGGTCCCAGCTACCCTCGTTCTTAGCAAGGCCCAGTCTACCTCCTCACTCTCGTCCCTGTAGCTGCTCGCACCCCCACCATACTGGCCTTCCTTGGGTTCCTCCATATCTCTCAACTCTGGCTCTGGGCCTTTGCACACACTGGTCTCTCTCCCTCTGGAATGCCCTTCTCCCCTCCCGCCGCTTCCCTTTTCTCTTCACCAAGTCAGCCATTGGTTTTAACGTCTTAAATATCGCCCTTCTTAGAGAAGCCTTGCCTGACCTCCAGAACAGGCGAACATCCCCGCCATGACATATCATTCTTCTCCCCTGCGTCATTCTTCACAACTGTAACCAAATAACCATTTAGGTGTGGATTTTGTCCAATGTCTGTCTCCCCTGCTGGATTGCAAATTTGTGAGAGCAGGGAACTTGACTTACGATTGGTTTTCAATAAATATGTTTGTAAATGACTGCATCATGACCCGTCACAGAGAATTATGTAGGCTGCAGGGACCTAAAAATAACTCTTAGGTGACTAAATTAAAAGAACAGAGCCATTTCCACTCCTAGGGATTGAAGTCAGGTGCCTCTGACTACCAGCCATAACAAGTGGTCAGAATTATCTGTGCATCAAGTAACTCAAATGACCCAAGCATGCAAACCTGGCCCTCCAAATGTACTACTTATAAAAACAAGAGATTGGGAACATTGGTTGAAGCCAGATGTTCTGTGGCCTGGAGCTCATTGTCCTAACTGCATATTCCCATAACTAGAACTGTGTGTATTTGAGATGCTGGGACATAAGATCCAACCCAGAAAATATTTTGAAATAATGTTGTTCAATTACTTAATCCTCGTTATGTTTGTTATTGAATAGAACACTCTCTTATATACACTATTATAAAAATATTATGCCTGAGTCTCGAGTTCTAGAATATCCAATTACGATAGCTTTTTTCCACACTTGTATTCTCTTTACTGTATTTAATTGCCTCAACATTTTCAGCAGATTTATTGTATGTGACAGTGAGCAACCTGAGCCTGTGTAAGAGCTAGCCGTGCTATTTCCTGCTCCCCACACTCCACTTCCCTAATACCACTCTGTCCTGCCTTTTCACATCCTCAGTAACCTGGCCCGTTCCCTGCTGAGAGCATCGACTGACAGAAAGTTACTAGGGTCCAAAGAAATGGCCCACTGCTGGGCATTGTCCTTCCATCTGTGAGCTGACCTGAGCTTTGGCTGATATCAATTTGTCATCCCAACATAAATCAATCCATAACATGTGGATATACAAAATGATCTCCATTTCCAGGATAAGTGGATAGTCATGGAGTGTTAGCTTTAGGAGCATGTGTCTGCATGTGGATGTGTAATAGGATGACTCTGGTTTAGCATGTGTGTGGATGTTGTGTGTGCATGTGTTTCCTGCTTCATTTCTGTTATCCAACTGGTACCTTGAAGCCATGTGAGATAAATGTGATAAACAAGTGAGACTTTTATGAGTCATCTACAGCTTCTACATCCCATTGTGGACAGCCTGCCCACGCTAGGAGATGTAGGAGTGAAGACATGGCCATATTAAAGGCATAAGTGGTGGGAACGAAGTGGCGAAGAGACCTGAGATGCGGACACGTAGGTGATCAGGAATCCAGTGCTGGTGCACCGTAGGCATGGCACAAGGGTTCCAGAGCCCCAGACACTCCTTCCCCTTCACCCATTTTGATGGTCACATGTTTGGGAGTTATACCCAAGACGTAAATTATTAATAATAAGTCTCACCATTTATTGAATACTTTCTATAGGAGAAATAATAGGCTCAGTAACTTTGTGTGCATTATTTCATTGAATCCTCCCAATAACCCTATGAGGTAGACATCATTATTACTCTTTTTATTTTAGAGTCGAAAAGATAAATTAACTACTCATTTTAGAACTGAAACCATAATCTTTTTGACTCCATAGTCAAGGCATTCAACCACTATTTTATACAGAACATTTAGTTACGTTCTATTCTCATTTATGATAGTGAATTTGTGCCGTGACTCTGAGGTTGGGTGCCCGTCTACAACTGGGTGCAAGCGACTTTCTTAGAAACTTTTAAATCTGCACAGTTGTTTTGAGAAAAAAAGTATTTTGATAGAGCAACTTAGGAGTTTCTTTTGAGGAGAAAGTAATGGAATCATCAAATGTTAAATGGAAAAGTTTGTGTTAAAAGTCAAGGGCAGCTAGAGTTGCCTCTTTTCAAGGGAGAAGGGACATTGAGAGGAGTACGGGCAGGAAGCTTTCCGCCTGAGGCTAATTGGCAGTCTCTCTGGAAGGATGCCAGTAGTGTCTTCTCGTCTCCAGCCCAGAGTATCGATTTTAATACTAATGGAGACCTGAACTGGACCTTGAGCGGTTTACAAACATTCTCCTCTCTGGTTCGGGAAGCCATGGACTTGGCATTCAAGAGAGTTTGGGATATGCTCTGTAATTGTGTAACAAGCTCCCCTTCCGTTCTGCTAGCCTGTCACCGCGGTGCGCCTCAATCTTTTCTCTTTCCACTCTTGCACATGAAAGCATCATCCTGGTAGAGAGAAGTGCATTTACAGCTGAAACTACCAAAGTGGCCCATTACGTTTATCAAGACAGAAAGAAAAGAAAAAAAAAACAACGAAGGCTGCAGTTTGTCCCAGTTGTCTGAAGAGTGGCTCTCCTGCAAATGGAGAGGTACCGAGCCGTGTCTTTTTTCCCTCTCCTCTTAAAAATTAAGTGCATGTAGGCATATCCTTTGTGCTGTGATTTTAGGAAAAAAAAAAAAAAAAAAAAAAAGCAGTGCTTGGCAGGACAAAAGGCCAGAGCATTCCAGAACACTGAGATTTCCACATAACAGCACTGTGAGGTTGCATTTCAAAGCTCCCACCACGTGTGCTCCTCTCTCACAGCTAAGAGTGTGGGGGGCGGGAAATCGATAATCCCGAGGAAGGGTTTTGCAGAGATGAATTCACACCTAACAGGAATGGGACTGGGAAATGGAAAAAGGAGGCTGAATTCCACCGACAATAGCTAATTATTGTGACTAGCTCAGCTTCTGGAAGGTAGAACTCCATGGAGTGTGTGAGCACCAACATGGTTCCTGTTTTCATTAGTGGCACCTCAGGGAGAAGATAGACTTATAATTGAGTAGTTTCTGATTGGTCAACATCGACCCCTAACCAGATGTGCTGAGAAGGGGACATTAACCGGGAGCTCTGACTGGTGGAAAGTCTGCCCCATTGGTGTGGCTGGTGTCAGATCAGGTTGTTGTCTTTCCTCTACATGCTTTCTGGAAGAGGACACAAAATGTTTTTTAGACTCTCTCTCACTCATTCTCCATCTATCTACCTTTTTGTTCCAACTTTCCTCAGCAAGTCCCTGCTCAGGCATGCCAACGTAAGTCAGTTGACTTCCACTATTCCACTTTCCCTCCATGTGTTGTTAGGTTCTCTCTTCACCAAGCCAACGCCACAACCATCACAACATCTGATCTCCTTCCTTCCACAAGTGCACTTTAATTTTTGTCTTGAGAAATTATCTCTCTCTCACTCTATGGGATCTTGATGAGACTCTAAGTTAAGGGCTATGCTCTCCCTTCTCTCCTTGTCATGCCTGTCACCCCCGCCCCCAATACACACACCCCGAGAGAACTGGGTTCATGATCCAAATTAGGCCATTGGGACTCTTTTTCCCAAGACTGATTCTTGAGAAAAATGACAGAAAAGAAAAACAGCTGAAGCTAAATATTCTAGTGGCAAACTATGGTCAAACTGTTCATTTTTTTTTCCTTGCTACCCAGATCCCTAAGTTGTCAGATTCCTATCCTGATTCTCAAGCCTTTCCCCAAATCCATGAGCCCTCTGCTCTCCTATGTTTAATTTAAGCAAAGAAAGTTTTTGCTGAAATTGAGCAAAGTGAGTTTCTGTTGCCTGCAATTGCATAACCCCAAATGAGAGGGTATCCGAGAGAAAGCACTCTAATGTATAGCTTGATGTTTTTCTCCACCTTCCTTGGCCTGCTCCCAGTAGGAAAAGTTGCAGAATTTCGGAAAGCAAATCATACTTGTGGTACATGAGAGGATAAATAAATAAATGAGAAAAAAAAATGAAGCATTGCTACTAATGAGTCTGGGTTTAGGGTCTGGCGTGAGCGTCTTCATCCCAGATGTTCTCATGGGATCTACTCGGAAGCTGCCTTCCCATGGGATTCTCACTGAAGCTTGGAACATGAGAGAGATTTGTCTGGCTCCTCTTCCGGCTCCGTTTTCTGTCAGGGGCTCCCCCTCTCACTCATGCCCTCCACCACTTGGGGTTGACGGCTGATACACGCATAAATGTCATACAGCATCTAGTGCAAGAGGGAGAAATGCTACCTACCCTCTATTTCCCGGCCATATTTGGGGCATGGTTTGTATTAGCTAGCATTAAAGAAGGCGAGTCTTGGCACTCTTTCAGGTGGGTGTGCTGTGCATGTGTGTGTATTCTGTTGCCAGGCGACCTAGGAACAACAGACCCTTGCTGCTCAAGTCTCCTGCCCAGTGTGTCCCTGGTGCCTTTGTTGCGGAAGAACTATCCACCTGGCCTTGTGAACACTCTGCTGTTGTCCGTCAAGGGTTTAGAAGTTCCGACAGCTGAAAAAGCCGCCATTCTCATCCTGTGGATTCCAAACTGTGCGCTCAGAATTCTAAGGAGCGAGCCGAAGCATTTCCCCGGCTGACTAGGGTTTTTACCTCTTACCAGTTTTAAACATAAAAGTGTGAAAAATATACACAAAGAAGGAGGTCACCATAGTTAGCTCGGGGCCAGGAAAGGAAATGCACACAATCGGGTCCGCTTCACCTGGGCCGGCTTGGCCCACACACTTTCATAACCACATCAACTCAGGGGTTTGATTTTTCTTTCAGCCTCATCCACTAAGGAGTTGCTCACGAGTTCTGTGGATTTTCTGCACAATTACAGATTATTGCCATGGCAACAACAGAACCATGTGACAGTTTTGCTACCTCAGAGACCAGGAACAGCCACTTACAGGCACCGAACATCATCTCATAATGGGACTCTGTGCCATTGGCCTCACATTGTTTTAAGGCTAATCACTGCCTTTTCACAGATGTAGTTCCCCCCTACCCCCCCGCCCCACGGTCTATTTTCATGATCTTTTAAAACAGTTTGGATTTGCTCTAAAGCAGTTCCACATTTGCCTGTGTTTATTTGGTCATAAAAAAGGTATTATTTGGGGGGGGGGGTTGGCGGAAGGCAAAAGAGGGGTAAAATTTGATGAGTGGAGGCAGATGGGAGGCACCAGGCAAAGGAGAAACGACTTTGCTAGCAGATGGTTTTCTTGCCACCACGTCACTGACTCGAAACCCACGACGGTGCTGAGATTCTGGGCCGGCCACGCGCAAGGCCACCCTGCGAATGAATAAAACTTGCTTTCTTCCAAATGAGTTCAACTCTTATGTCCACTTCGCAGGCACAATGAGAAACGGGGCCGTTGGCAATTAAGTTAGAGATGTGATTGAGAAGGGGGACCAGGTAATATTTTCTCTCTGGCAAAACAATCAATTTATTTTTCAGAAACTTGTGCACATAGCCAAACCCCAGGCTCTTTCTGCCAAACATTCCCCCCTTAATTTTTTAACCTCTGGGCATTTCAAGGAAAATTGAATCCACATGTTTTCAGATTCATTTGCAATGCAGTTTGCTCAGAGCTGTTTGATGACCAGTATGCCCTTTGAGTGTTTTTATGAGCTTAAACTTATTTTCCCTCAAGCCTCTTGCTTCTGAACCAGGAAGTGGCATTTGGAGTTGGAGGCAGAATTCAGAACCGATCATTTTCTAAAGCCTTCGCCAGTTTCTCACGTCTCTTTGTGGACCCTGGTAAAGCTAAGAAAAGGTTTTCACAGAGTGCATAAGAATAATCGAGAGTAACTTACTGTTTTTACAACTGAAAAGCAGATCTGATATGGACACAATCCAATGCCTGGATCACATGGCTTCCCCATCTTTCTTTATTACTGATGACATTTGTATGGAAGCAGATGCTTTCTTTCCCAGGGACATGTCTCCACCTGTGACATAATTCCCTGATTAAAATAATGCTTGAGAGGCAGAGTTGGAAGTTTAGATTCAGCCCTCCCCACCCCAGACTAAATTGCAGAAAACAATCTTTGTTTATTATTAAGTGAATCACATTTGCAAAGTAGAAGGGGCCCCTTTAGCTACAGACCCTGCAAATTGGGAATGGTGTGGGTATTCTTTTCTCACTTAGCCATATGACCCAAAATAAAATTCTGCCTTCCAGAAAGGTGGGAGTATTATATGTAGGTATTCCCATTATTATGAAAAAAAAAAAAGAAAGAAAAAAAACTTAATAACAAGGGAGGAGAGTAATTGGGAAAGATGTACAGAGAAGGGAAAACATCCATAAGCCTGAGATTCTTCTGAGTTAGCTCTCAAGTTTCCTTCAGGGATGTTCAATGGGTTCCACCTACATTCCAGGACACTTTCGTTAATGGAGAATTAGTCGGAAGAGTTCTCTGGATAAATATTTGTAAGCAAATAACATTCTTCCAGGAAGCTCATTTAATATGGTGTCTATTTTTTCTTCCTTCTTTATTTCCCTTCACCAGACTTATGATCCCAGAGAAAGTTGCATTAAATTCACATGCCCTATTTTTAACTTTCATCTGGACTTCCTCCTCTCCCCAACCCCCTACCCCCCTTTAAGCATGAGAATCAAGCAAATAACAACCCTTTGTATTGTTTCCAATGGAAGGTCATAAGCTCAGGGAATTTACTTAAGTTCCCGGGAGATGTCAGGCTGTAAAAGATCGTGTACGTGGCCTTCAAACTGTGCCATTTTGACCGTCTGTTCTGCTAAGTATTTTCACTCCCATTCTACAGACAGAAGCAACTGATGCACGAACGGATACAGTAGTTGTTTCGGTTTTTGTTGAGAATCTGCCTGTAAAATCACAGTTTTGATTTATCCTTGGCTCGCCCCTATCAAAAGCATTGAGTGAATGGTAGAGACTGCTGTGGTCAGCCACAGCCCATGGGAGAGAGCTTTGATAAACCCAATATCGGATCGCTCTTTAATAATTTTTAAATATTGCATTTCCCTCCCCCCCCTCACAACTTGTTCCTTGGAGTTTATTGCAGAGAAGAGAAAAAGGAGGGGGGAAAGTCAGCTCATTGGTAACTTTCTGTCAGTTACAGTGGGGGCCTCAAACTCTGCTGTTCGCAGGGGCCAGATGAATAACCTGAGTGAGGGAGCCTCACAGGCATGTGCTGAACTGGGGGTCACCACCTGTCCCTTCTTATATGGATAGTTGCTGCTCAACTCAACTTGATTTTTGCCATATGGGATGACAGGCCCGGGGTAGACAGAGCTTTTGTTTTCTTTCCTTTTTTAATGAGAAGTCATAAATTTATATTTGAGATGAAATCTCCTGATTTCAAAATAGTGGGGCTGTCTTCGAAACTATAAAACTGTATGGTAGACTAAAGACAGTAGGTATATGGCAGAACTTATCTCTTTCCAGGGGCCAAACAGGCTCAGCCAAAAGCGTGGAAATGCAGTCGACAGTGTTGATTGCCCGGCCATTTTTAAAACTTGTAGTCTCAGTGTCTAACTGTGATAGAAGGTCATAAGTCAGAGGAAACTGTTGGGGTCAAGACGGGGGGAAGAATGGGAAGTAGGCAGAAGGAAAGGACAGGATGCAACCAGTATCCTTTCACGACCTCCATCCTAACATGGACAATTCATTCGTGAATTCAGCTGAACCTATTTACTGAGTACCCTTCCTGTATCAGTACCCCACAGGACACCAGCTATGTGGTGGTGAACGAGTTAGTCATCACTGCTCTCTTCATAGGGCGATGTCTGTGGGGGACACACATTATTGAAATAATCATGCAAATTAATGTAAACTGTCCAATTCAACACATCTTCCAAAGGAGGAGTGTGAGCTATGAAAATACATAATTAGAGAATTTGATCTGATCAGGGTGGTGCAGGAAGGGAATAGGGTGACTTTGCTAGTTGTATATATAGGAGTTACCCAGGCCCAGGGGGTGGGCGCCAGCGTCTAGAAGGAATAGCACTTGCAAAGACCCTGTGGCAAAAGGACACGGGATGATCACAAGATACTGAAAGGCTAGCGTGGCTGGAATGCAGAGATCACTGAAGAGGCTACAGAAGCGGGCAGGGGCCAGACCCAGCAGAGCCTTCCAGGTGGTGTTAAGAAATTGCGACTGATACTATATCCAGGCAATGGCAATTGGGTGATTTTAGGCAGAGGAGTATAGGATCAGGGACGCATTTTGAAAAGGTCATTCTGGCTGCAGGGTGAAGAACAGTTTGGGAAAAGCATAGGCGGGGAGAAAAATTAGGAAACCATTGCACTGGACCAGGAGAGACCATGGCCACTTAGATTAGGGTGGTGAGTGGAGTTACAGAGAGAAGTGAATGAAGCTGAGAGAGGGTTAGTTAATATAAATGACAGGACTTGGTGGTGGTGCATGTGATGATGGTTAATTTCTGAGTCAGCTTTGCTGGGCTATAGGACTCAGTGACATAATCAAGCATTAATTAAGGTGTTGCTATGAAAGTATTTTGTGGATGTGCTTAACATCTGCAATCAGTTGACTTTAAGTAAAGGAGATTACCCTCAATAATGTAGGTGGGCCTCATCCAATCAGTTGGATGCCTTAAGAGAAAAAACAAGATTTTCAAGAATAGAAAAAAATTCTGCCTTAAGATGATACTGTCAACTCCTGCCGGAGTTTCCAGCCTGCTGGCCCTCCCTGCAGACTTCAGACATGCCAGCCCCACAATCACATGAGCCAGCTCCTTGCTCTACTTTTCTGGAGAACCCTGATATGGTGCCAATTCGAGACTCTCCACACCATTCCTAAGACATTATTGTTCCTTCCAGAAAAAAGATAAGATGCAAATTACTTCAAATCCACCTCTACAAAAAAATGTGATATGCTCATGCACACATATTTCTACAAATGAATAAAGGTAGAACAAGGAAATATTTCTTTAGAGGAAACCCAGGAGTTTGATTGAGGGCATAGGGAAAACCAAACCCTTTAAGAAGAAATGAGGAATGGCTGAAAATCTTACAAACTATGAAAAAAGTTTTTCTTGGACAAATAGGTCTTTTCATTCCAAATCTTCCTGGGTCCTTAAAGAAAAAGGCCAATGTTGGTAAAAGGAGATGATGTTTCATATGGACAATCACTTGAGTCTCTAATTGGCAGAGCCTGGCCCTGGCCATAGTTGAATTGAGCTTTCCCAGGTCCTGGAGAGACGGAGGTCTTAGGTCCTGGGTGAGGAAGGCTGAAGAAGCTGACACTCACCACCGGGCAAATTGGCCCAGAGAGTCCAGAGTGAAGGCAATCAATCGGCGACCTCCAGCTTCCACTGCTGTTGGCCCTGTAACCCCTAGAGGCAAACAAAAAAGTAAATAAATTCTCTAAATAGAACTGGCTTTAAAAATAAACAAAAAGGGAAAAGCTTTCTTTTCTCCTTCTGCTTTCCCTTCTGTGGCTCAGGTTCTGATCCAGTCCTGCTCAGGAAAGAGGCAAGTTTGCTGTCTGCATGACCCCTCAATGTTGGGAATGGTCCTGTTATTGCTGCAGAATCTCAACTCCTCAGCGCGTCCGCTAAGCATCCCTTTCAACATGGTGCCCGGTGACTGTCTCGCTTGAACACTGCATCCTGGTGATCCAGCAGGTCACTGGGGGTGGGAGTGGGCAGGGGGAAAACAGAGAGGGTCAAGGGAGAGAGGAGCGATTCACTGACGTATAGGGCTTGACCTGTGTTTGCTAGACTTTTTTTCTCCCTTTTTTGGATCAATAAATAGACCAGAGATCAGAGAGACAGAAGACCTCATCCAGAATCCGAATCCCCTTAAGGTCTATCAAATAGATGGGAAAGCATGCTCAGTCCCTTAATACAGTACACAGGATATCGGGCAAGTCAATTAAATGCAGTGTCTCAGTTTCTCCCACTGCAAAAAAGAAAAATAAAGACAAAGAAAAAAAAAAAAGCAATGATAATTTTCGTACATTGAGATCACAGGAAGCAACAGAATTATAATGCTGAAAGTGACTTCAGCTCAATTATGTGGGCTCCCAGCTGATGGAGGAATCCCTTCTCCCTCACCTCTGACCACTGGTCACCTGGATGCTCCTTCTAACAGGCTCATTCGTGCAGGGTAAGGGGAAGAACTTACCCCAGAGCTTGTCCATTCTACTGTTGTTCAGCTCTGGGTTGCGCACACTTATTTACTCTAAAGAGCTAGAATCTCTCTCCTCTAAGCTCCACTGAGGAGGGAAGAAGCACCCTTGGCAGTACTTAGATCCAACAGGGTTTATTACAAGAGCAGCCAATCCACTAGATATCCTCTGTCATCAAAAGCCCTGTCTTCTAATATCACTTGCCAAGAAATAATCCTTCAAGTATAACTATACAGAGAGATATATGTACTGATATATGCGATAAACATACACATAAACTATCTCAGGAGCCAAGTGAAAGGATAAAATCAGCTGGTAGAAATGGTCCAACTTAAACAGGGCATTAAGCGGTATTAACAGACCAGTTCCAGAGATGATCAGAAATTCCCAGTCGAATCAAAGCTTGATATCAAAGACACAGAGATCCCTCAAGGCCAGCATCTCCAGAGAGGACTGGAGCTGATTGGAACTGAAGCTCTATCTCTTCCCTGTGCGTTTGAGTGAACACTTTAAATCTCCAAAGATTGAACTATAAAGAGAAATTAGTTTATTAATAATTCACAGACTTCAAGGGAAAAAAAATGTCAAAAGCATATGCTCAGAAACAAAGCTGGTGTTATTTTTCCTGTTTAGAATAGAGCTATGTGCAGAGAAGTTGAAGTGCCAGCTCAAAAATTGAATTTGGTCTTTTTTCCTCTTGTCTTCATGTTTTTAAAGAAATGTTTCTAATAAAATATATGTGAGCATTTAGTCTGATTTCCCTCTGCATACTTCAAGTTTTTCAAATCCTATGAGGTTTAAGAGAGTGTCAAAAGCAGAATACTTTATTCAAACTTTAATAGGTTGAGATATTTTCATGGTGAAGTTATTAGCCAAGCATACTTAATTGGAGTTTGCAAATTCAAGGAATCATACTCAAGAATGGGTGTAAAAGAAAGAAAGTTTAATAAAAACCTGGATTTAAAATGATTTGACCAATCCACCGAATGAATGAGTCACTCTCCAAGAGTAACCTCTCATTAATATGGGGACAAGGATGCATTTTTCCAGGAGTCTAATGGACTGAGATATCCCTGAAGATGACAATTCTTCTTCATTTCTCTTCACATCCCAGAATTCAGTTGTAAGCCACCTACTGAACTGCCTCAGTTTCCTCAACAGGCTGACAGAAAGAAACAAAGATGGGAACAAGATTAAGTGTATCCTACCACTGCCTGGACAAGGCGGCATCATTCCTCAAATGCCCTTCACCTTCCTCAGAAGAAAAGCTATCAGCTGGCAGAGGTGTGTGGGGTCACCCGCTCGTGCCTCCTCTAAGGCATTGCTCCTCTGAATACCCACTCTCTTTTGCAAAGTTTCTCCATCCAAAGGATCATTGCCACCAGCTCTAAACTATCTCTCAACTTAATAAAATCCTTGACTCCAATACTCTTACAACTACAATAAATTTTCTTGGCTTCCCTGTAAAACAAACCCCATTTTTAAAAATTGTCCCATATTGCTATTTTATTTCCTAACATTTCATTCTTTCTTAAGCCCATTCTAATCAAGTTCCTGTCTCCACTCCTCTACTGAAACAAATAATTTGTCATTGTCAGGGATTCTATTATATATTTACGTTTTGATTTAATTTTCCGTCTTTCTTATTAAAATGCAATCTCCATGAAAAGGTCTTAGGATTGAATAAGAACTGAACATTATTGTTCGTTTGTGTATCCCCAGCACAGGGCTGACACACAGGTTCTCAAATAATACTGGTTGTATAAATAAACAAGTAAAAAGAGATCATGATCTTTTATATAAAACTCATGTGCAATCCCAGCTATCACCCTTTGATAGGAGGATAGTACAGGTATGTAGCAGGCAGTAAATAAATGCTGAATTGATGTCCTTGCAGCATGTGACAAATATCCAAAAAACTGCTGTACAGCATTTTTTACCGAGTAGTATAATTTGGTGCAAAGGGAACATGTCTTGAACCTTAGCTGAGCTGCTCTACACATAGCACCAGACTTTGGACTTGCAGATGATGCTGAGGCAGGGGCCTGCCCCCAGCATAGAAATACTTTTCAGGACCATCAGGTTACTCTTTTTGGGATAACAATTCCCTGAATCTAATTTTAATTCCTTATCTTTTTGCTTTAGCTCAGCGATGGCAAACAAAATATATCTCATGTGCAAAATGTTATTGAGTCACTCATCAAATATTTAATTTACCGAATACTTATCACATACCTACAAGTAAAAGGCACAGTTCTGGATGCTGGGAACAAAACAGTGACCAAAACAGACAAAAGTCCTCCCCTAATGGAATTTACGTCGTAGTAGCTGATGGCTGCTGGATGGGTAGTGAAGAGTCTGTGGGCCGTTTATGATGTCTGCAAGGGGTGCAGAGGGGAAAGTGGCAGAACCAATGCCAGCCAGCCCAGGATTTGCCATTCTGGCTTTAGATTTTGTTTATAATGTCCACTTAGCTTCCTAGCTCAAGCCAACTGTCTCTAAAAATGACTTACTCCCCACTACAGGCTCAGACAGACTTTAGGCTATAGTCTAAGAGTGATCACTAATTAGAGGAAACTTAAGGACATCTATGTTGGTGGCTTTTCTTCACATCAGTATTCATTGCGAAGCTCAGGAGGACACTTTCCTTGGTCCCCGTAGTTCTTTTCTTGCTTAATTCTTTGTGATCAGATCACGGTCTTATATCCCAAGTCTTTCTATCTTTCACCTACCTTTTAGTTCCCATCTCGGTTCTCCTGTTTATCCACTTATTGTTTTATCTATGCAAGAAATATTTACTCAGAAGTTACTTTATGCCAGCTTCTATTCTAGGCACTCAGAAGGCAGTGCTAAGAAGAAGAGATATGTCCCTTGATTGAAAAGAAACTTCTATTCTAGAAGCAAGATAGAAAAAAAAAAAAGGCAAATTTATAAGATGGTTCCAGATAATAAATTAATTAATAATAAGGTAACCTAGGTAGACTGATTAGGGGAGCACTGTCCTAGGTGGTGATATGGAAGATGAAATGAGAAGAATGGAAAGTAGGACACCTGATATACTAAGTCCAAGTGTCCTGCAGCAGAAACCATCTTGGCCTATTCCAAAATCATTATGGCTGAAGTCTAATGAATGAGGGGAGGGTAGTAAGAAATCGGGTAGAAAAGCAGGCAAGAGCCAAGTCAGGGAAGTTTGTAGCATATGGTAAAATTGTGTTTGCCTAGCTGGAATTTTTGCTCATTTCCTACGGGCAGGCTGTCCTGGTACTACCATCAGCCATCTTCCCACATATCTAGTCAATGGCACCTGGTATAACACATGTCTTGGGACAACAGCACAACACCAAGACCTCTCAGTCTCTCCCTCAGCCTCCTTGTGAGTCTGGTCTGGTGTCTGCACCTCCCGACCTCTGGTCTAACCTGCCTCCAGGTAAATCTGGTGCAGCTTCCATTGCTCAAAGCTGCCCTTGCACCTTATTCTTATCAAGTTTGCGGACTTCACCAGATTAAAACCATCAGCGGGAAGGTAAAGGGATGCCTAAAGAGGATTTGTTTCTGACAATCACCTGAAGCACTTTGTGACAAAGCAGCCTCAGTTATAATGGGGTCCCAAAGCATAGGCCCCAGGGGCAGTGCTACAGCAAGGCACTAATTACTCTTTCTGAGAAATTGCCTTATTTCAAAGATTTAGAGCCCAGGGGCATTGACTATCAAAACTCAGTTTAAAGAGGCTTCTTAACAGGGACAGTTTATTCGGTGACTTAAAAGCTTTGTTAAGACCCCGTCCAAAAATTATCCTCACTTCTGTCGTTAGGTCTGATATTCTGTTGTTATAGAGTCAATCCTTTGGTTCTTGAAGGTTTTCCAGTGAATTAAATAGAAATATTCTCAGAAAAGTCAACATTTTAAGCCATTATTAATTTTGCCTCAGTTTGTGCTCTCTCACTCCAAACTGTCTTGTGAAGTTGCCTACCCTACCTCTTCAATTCTTACTCTCATCAGAACTCCTAATACTTTATTTGCCTAGTTATTTTCAACTTACAGTTTTGCCAATGCCTGTTGTTGTGTGTTTAAATATTATCCCCAAAGTACAGATGGGGAAATCTAAGCTATGAA
The DNA here is from genome assembly GCA_028627145.1 of Eidolon dupreanum. NCBI lineage: Eukaryota > Metazoa > Chordata > Mammalia > Chiroptera > Pteropodidae > Eidolon > Eidolon dupreanum. The sequence goes on from CM053515.1 coordinate 12,311,517, forward strand.
TTCCATTGCTGAACATTTTCATGATATCTAACTGAATCAGGACTTTTAAAGTTTAATTTTGATGGATATCACATTGTAAAACTGGAGAGGAATACAAAGAGGTGAATGAAGGAATTTCCAGAGCACCAAGGAGTTTGGAACAGAGCTACTCTGTTTCTCTAATACCACAGATGGGCTAGAATCATAACCAGCATGCTCAATACAGATACTTTATATCTAATATAAAGTATTAAATTCAAATGGTTGCTTTTAACATTGGCTTCAATGCAGAAAATTGAAGATCTGCCCTAGCACCGTGGTAGACTAAATCTTTAGAAGAGTTTCTTGTGTTGTCTTCATTGGGTGAGTGACCTGCAAAAACTGCATCGTGAGACTATCCTGTGGTTTCTACAGGATTCCAAAGGTGACTTGGCACTAACAAGAGAACAGAATAAGTACATTAACACAGAGAAGGGAAAAATGTAAGTCCCACCCCTCGAGGTAGCTGACCAATAGAGTGGCTCTTAACACAAAGGAATGCTGTGTAATCCCAACATGAAAATAGATTCTGGTATTTTTGATTTGAAAAACAATTAAAAAGAAAAAGAAAAAAGCATGAGATTGAAGAAGATATGAGGAAAAATACAAAAAGGAATCTGTACAGATGACGAAGCTCAGATATTTACAAATTTTCTATATATAAAAAATTGACACCAGCATGACCTCATTAAAAAGATAATATTAGTAGAAAAGGATAGGTCAGTGTCAAAAACAACGCTGAATCCCCAGCAAAAGGTACCTGGCTGAGCCAATGTTTATCGCCTCAACAAAATATGCACACAGCCCGGACACAGGTCATCATTTCCAATTAACCCAACCTCTGGTTAGCCCATGTTTATGTCAAGAGATTGTGATACATCTGCGAAGAGATAGCCATTAGACACCAGTGTCCTGCGTACAACCCAACTGGATCACTTATTAATGTCACCGACCCAGTTTGGGTCATATTATTCACATTTATTTCTTATTTTTATGTAGTGCAAGAATGGCCACCTTTGTAAACAAACCAGGGAGATGACTCAGTACCCTCCCTTCCCTAACCGAATGGCATAATGTAAGCCAGAGCGAAAGAAAACACACCAAAAGGTGGCGTGTTCTCTGGGGATTTGAAAACACGATCCTGGCCAAGAGCCAACACTGAAGGCTTCTCATGGATGAGTTTGCTTTTCCACGTGCATCTGGGCTGCCTCTCCAAGGGTTCTGCCCACTGAAAGCCAGGGTCGGCCAGCAGGCGATCACTCAGCAGTGGGATTCGCATGGCGCATGGCAGATGCCCCCTAGACGACTGTTTGTTTTTCTCCCCTACGAATAAGCTAAGGCAGAAATGGTCTCGGGGAGCTGTGCATATGAAGAACGTCAAGCATGAAAATGAAGCTTGACTTATGACAAGCGCCTCTTTTCCTGTTTTTTCTTTTCTTTTTTTTTTTTTTATCTCTTTAGCAACCAGAGGCTGGATCAATTCCCAAAGTTCAGTGTAATTTTCAGAGTTTATAGGCATTCCATATTCCTAAAGAACAGAGTATAAAAATCTGGTAGAGTGAACCAAACTAATAAAAATGAGAATGCAAAATACTACCCCCCCCCCTACACACACACACACTAATTCTAGCAATTGGGGGTTTTCCAGGTCCATTAACACAAGCGTGTTATCATTTCTTACCAGAGGTCAGTGTTAAAAGTCCCCTTGCTGCTCCAGATCTATGCTCAGAAATTTGAAAGATGGGGAGATTTGGCTTGGCTCATCCTATTTAATTTGCACTATGCCTGGATCTGTCAGGTTCTGAAGAAAGATACAGCCCAGGAGATTTGGGAACTTCCTCATGCGAGTCAAGTTGGCAGCACGCACACTTGGCTCCCACAGATTACAGCGTCAGTTTCTGACCCCCCCGGAGGCCAGACCAGCAAGAGGAGAATGCGTATTGTAAATGTGGAGACCTGGGTCCATAATGAAAGTGCCCCCCTTTCATTATGCTTGTTCCTATCTTTTGGCAAAGTCCACTTTGTAGCGTCAATGCCTTCCCTATAGTATGAAATGGAAGAGAAATACCAAAGCCCACGTCAACTCCAATGCCCGACAATAGGAGCATTGTCTAAAACAATGTGGCTTCCATACGAGTAAATATTGTCAGCCCCCATAAAGCATGTTTTGAGATATTACTTAATTACATGGGGAAATGCTCAAAAGGCTAAGCTAAAGAGTGGGATGCAATACTGTAATTTATAGTACAGTCACAAAAAAGTATAAAATAGTCATGTGTGTATGGTGAGGTTTAATTTTAAATTAATTTTGTAATTTTTTTTTGAGATGGGATGATAATTATTAATGTGTGTGTGGCAGGGGAACTCCATTCCTTCATCCTCCCTGGCTCTCTGAGAAAGAACTGAAACTGCTTAGACAGATTCTGTCTATAAAATATAGCCAGAGCCACAGCGGAACTACCCTCCCATAGTGGGAGATGTGGGGTGAAGAGAGGGAGTGAAGGGGAGAGAGAGGGAGGTAAAGAGAGAGAGAGAGAGAGAGTGTGTGTGTGTGTTTGTGTGTGTGTGTGTGTGTGTGAGAAAGAGAGAGAGAGAGAGAGAGAGAGAGAGAGAGAAGAGAAAAAGGAAGGAGAGAGAAAAAGAAAAAAGTGAGAACAAAGAGAGAAGAAGAGGGAGGGAGGGAGAAGGGAGGGAAGGGGCGAGAAAGAATAAGGGAGAAAAGAAAGGGAAAGAAGGAAGAGAGAAAGAGAGGGAGAGAGATATTGCCTGAATGTTTTCTGGTACTAGGGGAAAAATGAGAACAAAAGATTTAAATAAGGGTTCACACACTGTGAATTCTTCAGTGTCTTTCTATATTTGACCAAAATGTGGTGAAGATGGTTACTCCTGGCCAGACCACCCTGCTCTGTGGGAGGGGATGTCACACCTTCATAAGAATTCCATGTTTTCTAAAATTTCCTCAACACATAAGCTTTACTCTTATACTCAGTAAAACAAACAAATCAATAAATAAAAACTGGTTCCTCTCAACAATTTATTTGACTAATGAACTCTGGCTACTCTCCTTGGCTGTGGTGAGTTACAATGTGTCTTCACCTTTAAACCACGAGGCAAGAGGGATCATTCGTTACCTTTTGAATTGATTAATTCAATATTTATGGAGCATCCCCTCTGTGCCAGGCACATTGAAGCATACTTGAGATATCATATTGAGCAAACCAGCCATAGCCCTTGACCTTAAGAGGGATCAGAATGCAAGAGGCTCAAAGAGCATCTCACAGCACCACTGGCAGCCCTTGATAATGCAAAAGCCTGTTCATCCCCTGAATGTTCCTTAAAAAGTAAGAAACAAAGCAAAAGTCCAAAGTCCATTCTTAGTTAAGCATTGTCATGAATCAATTTCAGTCTGGAGCCAGTGGCAGTTTAAAAAAAAAAAAAAAGTTGCAAGACCATTCTCTTAGGAAGGATAAAGTTCTTGTTATTCATTATAATGCAATGTGAAGGGTGTGTGCGGTGATGCCACTCTTCTAGGCCATATAATTTGGAGGCTGTTAAAATCCTCTCACCCTGTCTTTTAAGGCATTTGTTACAGAGGAGCAGTTGCGCAGTTAGTCAGTAACAGCTCAGCATATGCAGAAAATCAATCCCAAACAAAGTTCAAAGAAACCCTTTCAAAGCTCTGTTCGAGGTGACAAATGGTTGCTAATGAGCGGTGGAGGCCCTCTCCTCATTTGACTGACAGGTGAAAGGACAGCTGACTGGGGAAAGACCACCTGCTCACTCTGGCCCAATTAAGACCTCCAACTGTTTGCAGTAACATGAGATTCACAGTAATTGATTCCCCTTCCTAATCTGCCCCAGCAAAATCCAATGTGAGATGGAAACTCTGAGGAATGATCATAAAATAAACTGACACGGATTGTTTCAACGTTTCCATAGCCTTAAGCTGCCAACGACTCCTCCTCCTTTCTCTTCAACCGCGGTTCTTCCTGGTCGCTTTTGAACCGGTGCCTTCTACTACCTACCAAGCCACCTTTTCAAGGGAGACATGTCAGAGTCTGAGTCGGTTCCTACCAGAGCTTTCTACCCAACTGATGTGGGGCGGTTAGTGCCCTGATCCGTGCTTGCTGCTCCCATGCACAGCCAAGGTTCTTCCCCCAGACAGAAAATCACGGCCATGAAGTTGACTGTAAAGGTCTCGAGCATCCTTCTGTTGAATTGGAGCTGACCTCCTGAATTCCAATAAGAACAATTTCCTCATGTTTTGTGTTTATACAACTCCACGTCTGGATCTGGATGAAACTTTTAATTTTTTTTTACATTGTATTTAATGGCAAAATTAGGTTGTAGTTCCATATTTTTATCCTTTATGATGAACTTCCTTAATTGTTGGAGATGATCGCTTATGTCCCCCAAAAGACACGCACGACAATATTCATGACAGCTTGGTTTGTGATAGCCCCAAACTAAACAACACAAACATCCACCAATTGAGTGGATAAATAGTGACATATTCACACACAAAATACTACATAGCAATGAAAAAATAATGAACGTCTTGTTCTTGCAAAAACATAGAGGAGTCTCCAGGAATCTCAAGGACATAATGCTGAATGAAAGCACTCAGATAGGAGGGTGATTATTTGGGGGGACTGACTAGGAGGAAGCATGAGGAAACTTTGAAAGGTGCTGGGAATTTTCTAGATCTGCATCTGATCACTTAAGGGTAAACACATATAAAAGTAGCTAAGATTTGCGCACTTTATTGAATGCAAGTTGTACCTTAAGAAATGTCATAATCAAACAAATTTTGCTGTTTCATAGTTTATTGGGGCCTGGGTGGGGATGAGTGAATTCACTAAACTAAACAGTCCTATTTGAGGACCATAAACTTGCTTTAAATGACAAATGTAGGGTCCAACTACCTTCAGTAGAGTCTTAGTAATGACACCATTACTAAGGCAGCTTGTGTTTTAATACTCTTTATAGTACAAGAGCGATGTAGAACGCCATGTAAATATTTACATACACGGTTATATATGGGTATATATGGTTTCAGTGAGACCGAAGGGCTTGTGGTAGGCTGAATGATCCTGCAAAGACAATCACGTTCTAATCCCTGGAACCTCAGTATGTTACTTTATATAGCAAAACGACGGTCCAGATGCGATTAAATTAAGGATTTTTAGATGAAGAAATTATCCTGGATTATCCAGGTGGGCCCAATGCAATCACAGGGGTCTTTCTGAGAGGGAGGCAGAGGGAGACTTGACCTCGGCAGAGGAGAAAGCAATGTGACCACAGAAACAAAGACTGGGATTGATGGAGCCAGGAGCCAAGCAAGGCCTGCTCCTCCAGCACTTAGAGAGGCTCAGATGGACTCGCCATGGAGCCTCCGAAAAGAAACAATCCTGGACACCCTGCTTTCACCCTCAGGAGGCCCATTTTGCACTTATTTCCTTCAGAACTGTAAGAGAATAAATTTGCGATGCTGTAAGCCACTAAACGTGTGGTAACTTGTCACAGCAGCAACAGGAAGCTAATACAGGGCTTAAGATCATACAGTTGGTAACATGATTTGCCCTTCGATCCCTTAACTTCAATCTTCTTCCCAGATTTTCTGCCATACCAGCCACATGACGCAGAACAAGCCAGAATCCACAGGCCTAGAGCTGTGGCCACAGGGCGGTGGTGAAGGGGCACAGCCTGGGCAGGAGGCACAGTGGCTTCCCCCTTGGCCATCTGTGGGCTCCATCTGGGCGTAACCAAGACATTCCAGGTAAGAGCTGGTAAAATGTTCTTGCTACTACTAAAATCCAGCTTTTGAACAGTGAAGGAAGCTGCCAGAATACTTCAAGCGAGTGTCATTCCTAGATGGGTCTAGAAGTTTCCTGGGCAGGAAAGCCACACGTTTCTAGTGAGTTATGTCTACTGCAAACAGCTGAAACCCCAAAGTAAATTTTCCAACTGTGGCCTCAGTTATCTGGTTTGGCCACCTATGACGATCCAATTTTCTGGTGGATTGTCAAGTCTCCCAGCCACTTTGCGGTAATTTGAATATTTTATTCACTCATTCACTCACTCATTCAATACTTATTGAGCTGTTACTCTGTGTCGGGTAAACAAGAAGTAGAGGAGAATTGGAAGAACTAAGTTTCCTGCCCTCAGCAGCTGCTTAGAGTCTTAGAGAAATTGTGGCTAAAGGTGTGAAAAATGAAGGACCAGCTTTTTGGGAGCCACTGGTCCTCTAAAGAAGACTCTTTCTCACTAAAACACTAGATAATAGATACTAAAGAGTCAGTGTCATGAGTGACAACTTGGTCTTATGGACGGACTGTTAACTGGCAATTGCTACGGGGTAAAGTGCTCAATGATATGTACTGGAGAGAGAGATGGGGAGGAAGGAAGGGAGGGAGGAGGAAAGAGAGGGAGGGAGAAAAGAAGGAAGGAAGGAAGGAAGGAAGGAAGGAAGGAAGGAAGGAAGGAAGGAAGGAAGGAAGGAAGGAAGGGAGATGGGAAGGGAGGAGGGAATGGACAAACTTCTGGGTAAACCACCACTTCCACCACTACTATGGGTCTTCTTTTTTCATACTGTCCTTTCGATCCATGACCTCCTTAAGACTGAGGGTCACTTTTTATTCATTTCTGTAATCCTGACACTCAGCACATGTCAGCACTAAATAAAAATAATTTTGAATCAATGAATAGTTCACCAGACACTGTGAGATAATTTCAAAACTGAGCAGCCTTTCAACCTTCTTGACCTTCTTGTGGACCCCTAGTCCAGGTCAACCCCTCCCCAAACTTTTACCAAGCATAGCGTCACCTCTGGGAGTGGGAGTAAGCAAATATTAGCACTTAAGATCAGCTGATGACTGTGTCCTGGGGCCAAAGCACACAGGGTATAAAACAAACAAAGCAAAACAAAACACAAAACAAAACAAAACAAAAAAAACAATGAATGAAGGTAAACTCTCCCCAGGTAAATAACAGCATTGTTCAGCCAATTTAAATTGCTAGCATAAATATTTATGGGGGAGAGGATCAGATTAAAACAAACAAACAAACAAACAAACAAAACGAGTAGGTAGTGACAAAATCTGTTTCTTGCTAGTTTCAGAACAGAAAACAGCAGCCCTGGCTCTCTGACTCCCTGCATCATTTATAAGAATTAATCAATTCACACCAGACGGAGACCAACAGTGAAGTTCGTAGAGGGAAGTTTGGAAACCTGAGGAAAACAAGGCTTTCCAGCTGCCACTGTGCTCCGGAGTTCCTCAGAGGAGCTCTCGGCTCTGTTTATCTGTTTCGCATCTTCTCGTGTGTGATTTTTCAGGCTCTTCGCTGTGAACTGGGGACCGACTGGGAGGTGCAACTTTCCCATCACTTTCTCCTCTCGGGAGAAATTGGAAATATGTCCTCTCTCTGAGCTGCCTGAAATGTCTTTAGATGGAAGATTAACTGTCTCGCTGCTGTGGTGGGCATTCTTGTAGCCTGCTCCTCTTTCCTGCCCTCGCTCTCCTGTTAGTCATCAGTAAGGGATTTGGGGGTGCGAGGGGCTGGCATCTGCCTCCTCTGGTTCCCAAGAGCTATTTTCCTGGCCAGTACTCTCCCAGAGCCAAGGAGTCTCGGCCAGACCCTGCAGCCACCTGGGCGGCTAACAGGGATTTGGCCTTCAGGTAGTGTGGGAGTCACTGCTACAGCTTTGCATTTTCCATTGTTAAAAACTTCATGAGAAGATGGCCAAAATATAAAACACAGCCATGGGCGTGTCTTTAGCCCAAAGACAAAAATGGTCACCTGTATTTGCCTGAAAGAGGAGCCGAGACTGCCCTGAGCCATCATGACGGGCATGTTTTCTTTATAGTCACCATGCTGGCTCTGACAGCCTCCCCTCAACCCTCTGCCTTCCAGCCTCCAGCAGAGTGAAAAGCCAGTCATGACTCTGGCTGACCTCCTGCCTTAAACTGCTTCTTGTGGTATTCAGAGGCTTAGACCCTCCTTGCTTGAGGCCTCTGCTCCTATTTCCCTTTAGCATATTCCTCCCCCCATCCCCCCACCCCCTCCCATCTGCAACAGCACCCCTCCACTTTCTGGCCCTCTTATCTGGCTCATTTCCCTCTAGCACTTAGCACCACCTGCCACATCATACAGTTATCTGTCTGTTGCCTATTTTCTCCTCCAAGAATGCGATCTTCTAGCATGAAGGGGCTTAGGTTTCTTCGGGTCGCCTCTACATGTACCCCCGCACCTAGAACAGTCCTTGGCATGCAGCTGATGCTAAATGTAACTTGCTGAATTAATGAGTGAACACGTGGTCCTGCCAGACCAAGGTTCTTCTTTTTAGAGGAACTTGTGTTGACAGCCAGGTTGTCCTGTGTGCACCAATACCAAAAAGATGGAAATGGGCCTGAAATGCACTTATCTTCTTAAATACCCTCTCTAAACCTAGCACCCATGAACTTTACTGCCGTCACCTTTTCATTCAGTCGTCATGGCAATATTTATTGGTTCACTAGAATGTGCAGGCGGTAGGCTCAGTGTGGGCGAGACGGCTGAAGGGGACAGACACTGTCCCTGCCCTCAGAAGGCTGACGGCCTGGCAGGAAAGACAGAAACTGAAACAAGCAATAGCAAGAAGCCCTCCTGAGGCTGACGCTGGGGCAGCAGAGGGAGGCCTGGGAACACAGTGCCGGAGGCCTACCCCGCTGTAGGGCCTAATCTTTTCTAAGAAGTCATAAAATAACTGTCCCCTCTAAGGACTAAGAAACAATCCGACAACTCTCTGTGAATACAATGTAGGGCTTAACTCAAATAAGAGCACAATGCTCCATGACAGCCCTTGAGAAGTGTCCTGTAGTCCAGGATGTCAGGATTGGGTAGCGGGCCAATTTGAGGAAAGAAAAGTGGAAATGACGTTTCTGGCACTCCTAACATGTGCTAAGTACAGGTCGGTGTCCCCTTCTCTCCCGTCCCTTCTTTCTCTCCATCTCATTCTCCACCTACGCCCACATTTATGCATCTAGAAACAGGCCCGATGAACACTCACAATGATCCTCCGGAGGGAGATGCTCAAAGATCCACTTTTAAGGTGAAGGAATGGAGGCTCAGACAAGCTGTGTAACCCGTTTGAAGTCACGCAGCTGGTAAGTGGCTACCCTGAGATTCAAAGCCAGGTATAAACGGGTCTTTCTAGGTTTTTCCAATTCTGTTTCATAGGCTTGTGCCTGTACCACCAATGTGTCAGTTCCCCTCACAGCATCTGCCAGTACCTAGCCAATAAATATTGCTTATAATCCCTATGTTCTGATAACGTAGCTGTTTGTACAGGAAATGGAGCTCTAGCAGTTAGTTGGAGCTGGGAGGAGGTCAAGCGCGTGTCCACAGAGGGACAGCCATGGCTCCCGGTCCTGGCGAGGCTGCAGGGCTGAATCAGAATACCCTGGACACTACAGGGCTTCCTCTGGTGACTGACACGGAGCACAGGGAATAAGAACTGACTCTTTCTTTCACAGACTCCATCACTGACTTTCCGGGTGACCTGGGCAAATCATTTAATGTCACACACTTCCCTTTCTTCATTGGTAAGATGAGGCAGAAATAATAGTCAGCAGCCCCACACAGGAACAAAGATTCATATAAAAGTCAAGCTCCTACGATGAAACGACACAGGCACGAACATGGGGTTTTTATTACTACAGGCAGAAGTTCATGGAGGGAAATGAAAAAGGGGAGGGCCTTTAAATTTTCTGTGACAGGATTCAGCTGCCCTCGACCATCACTGCCAGGCAAAACCTTGTACTTTACCTCCTTCCCCCCAAAGTGAGTGATCAGAGGGCTCCACCTGCAACGTCTCTTTCACGCCATCCTTATATTTGCCCCCTAAAGAGCTCGCCTTGGAAAAGAGAAACTGATAATAACAGCAGTAACAATAATAACAATAATCTGTACTTCTGAAAAGCACTGTTCAGGTTATAAGTATCTTCACATATGTATATTGCTCATTTGAACCCCGCAGTAACACTCAGTAATGGATTATTGCCATCCCATTTTACAGATACAAAACCCAGGCTCAGAGAGCTAGAAAGTTGGCCTAGTGGCAGAGAGATAAGGCTCAAGACCAGTTCTTCTGACTCCTCATGCAGTGATCTTTCTAACGCTGGACTAGTCAACAACGACGAGCCACATCGCCTGTCAAACATTTTAGTCTCCAAATAGCCCACGTTGCGAAACAGTCACCTTGAGAACAGAACCTTCCCTACACGGTGCTATTACTCAGTTGGTGTTCATTTCCAAAGACGACACGATTTCTTTATTTTCATAAAACTCTAGGATGCATATGCCAGCACAGTCACCGGCGTTTCCCTCCTCGTTAGTTGGGCTTGGAAGTGGGAGTCGTATTCTTGGTATTTTTTTTCCAGAAGTGAAGTTAACTGTCAGAGCCTTGGCTCTCTTTTCATTACTTTTGGATGGAAGAGAAACATTTGAACAGGGGTCAAGGAAGCAGCTGGCACGAGCTTGGGGGCCGAAATTCAGGAAATGATGGAGTCACCATTCGTGAATACCTGAAGTCAATGCATTCAAGATCACACTGAGGATCATCTGAGAAATTAACCCCTGAACCCATTCACTGTCCTGGCATGCCACTGGGGTCCCTTTAAACCAGCTTGTCCAGAACAACTCTAGCTGTAACAATTTCAGTAGTCACATCACATGCTCACTTTCGTTTGGATATTGAGAGGATTTTGAGGAGGTTGTGGGAAGCAATCATGAGAAGTAACTCTATTCAGTTTAATCTTAAAAAATCTAATTTCTGTGGGTTTATGATCCCTTTTAGAATCCCCAAGCAAACCGACTCTCCATAAGCCACCATCCTACTACGCAGAGCCAATACTTTAATTGTACAATGATAAATGATAATGTAATAATGACCTGAGACCCAGAAAAATTCTGTCTTGATCCCTGAATCACTGAGGAATCCAACTAATATCCCTCCTGTAGAAAGCAGATTTATCATGTTCAATCCTTTGCATCGTCTATCCATCTGTGGAGCACATGTGAACTTTTCGCTTATCCCTACCAGGGCTGGCTTCGTGGGTGTGCAACTTGTGCAAGTCACACTGGGCCCTATGCTTCGAAGGCCTCATGCTTTAATACTCTGTTGTTGCCATCTTGGAATCCTTAACAATTTCTGAACAAAAAGCTTTGCACCAGACCCTTCGAACTATGAAGCTAGTCCTGATCCTAAGAATGTAAGGTCCAATGCAAGAGGAGATTCTTGTCTGTTTTGTTCGTAGATAATTTCTAGAACGGTGCTTGACACTATTCTTAATAAATGTTCGTTAAATAAATGAATAAGTGGGTGAATGAATACCAAGATATTCGATTAATGAGAATCTCTCATTCCCAGGCCAAGCCAGAGAATAGAGTTGCTCTTATTTATCATTTCTGTGCCCCGAGTGTTGAGTCCAGACATTGTGAAGTTAGGTTACAGGCCTCAATAATTGTTTAAGAAAGGAGAGCTAGCAAGAAAGGGAGAGGAGGGGGCCCAAAGAGAGAAACAGCCAAGCCTACTGCAAGACACTGCCTGAAGATGCTTGGGAGAGGAGGCATGGTGGGCTCGGGGGCTAGAGAACAGAGCGGCAGCCAAACGCAGCCTCCCAGTTCACCATGGGGCTTTTCCTGAATGTAAGTCAGAATGAAAGGCGAGTTTTCTGACTTACAGCCTCAGTCCTAGTCCATGTCCCCGGGGTCCTAGTGGAGAAGAGCCACTCAGCTGTGGGCTCAGACACACCCCAGCCTGTCCATGGATTTCCTCAGCTGCTAATCCCAGTCTTTGAGCATCAAAACTGGGGCCGTGGATGCAGGATCCACCCTGCTGGACTGTGCAGGCCTTGTCAGGGAAGACTGAGAAATAGGAGAAAAGCTGGGGCCTGAGCCGGCCGGCTCCACCCAGGGCTGCTTCGTGCAAGTGGCGGTGATCAGAGTGGGTAGACGGTAGTAGTGCTCACACAAAGAACACGAGACTGCACCCCCAGTGGAGGGGTCATTGTGGTTGAAGCCGTTTTTCATCGATTTTATTGACAGACTTCAGTCTTTATGGATTTAACTGCCATATCTATATGCCCTCATTAATTTTCTGTTTGAGGATGTCATGGCAACGAGCAGATCTCTTTCCACGAAGCCCTCAGGACTAATCCCAGAAAAAGGGGGATACTAAGAAACAACCCATTTGGGCCATGGCTTATATTTATCATCCCCACTATTTATTGAAATGATAAGTTACGGGCCGAAAATCAAGTTATCTGAGGTCCTTGGGGAAAGTGGACAACTTGGGTCATAAGGAAAGATAAATAAGAGAAGTAAAGCCAGAAAATAGTAGTTATCTGGATCACATGGAGAAAAAAAGCACAAAATGGGAAAGAGAAAAAAAAAATCTGCACAATGTCCAAATTTCAGGCACTGCCAAAGTTTGCAACATATCATTTCATTTAGAAATGCTATGATTTAATGGCAAAGGAGGACGTTTTGTTGGAACGCCTAGCGTAACAAACACTTTTCCCTCCACTTAACAGCACTCTCCTGGCTGAATTTTGTGGAGAAAATAATAATTTGGATGTTTTGAATTATAGCAGTAATACTAAAGGCACTCACTCTAGGCCCACCCAAATTCCCAGTGTTGGACATGGTGTCAGGCCTCAGTGAGAACGCAGGAAGAGGAAGGCAGGCTGTTGTTGGTTTTAGGGTATAGTTCAAGGTCTGCTGCAGTCAGAAGGAGGGGGGGAGAACTTTCTGTGGTGCTGCACCCCTTTCAGTGCCCTTTCTGCCAGGGCAAAGCCAAGACAGGGCTCTCTCAGCTGAGAAGGCTCAGGGCTTTGGACCACGAGCAAGACCCAGAGGGAAGAACGTGAGGCTGAGCATCTGGAAGTCTTGGATGTGCTCCTAGCTCTGCCACTAATGAGCCCAGTGACCTTGGGTAAAATTTCTATCCTCTCTGGGCCTCCCTCCTTCATCAGCACAATCTTCGACTTTTAGAACTGCAAAGACCCTTAAAGATCACTTGGGTCTATAGTTCCTGAACTGTGTTCATTCACATTCTGCCTGTATGACTTGTGCTTTTTCCATGAACCACTTTTATTTATTATTCTTTACCTTCATAAATCTATTTTTTTTAAAGAAACCGGTATCAGTTACAATATACAGAAGGTAACTGTTAACAGTAAAGATGGATTTAATAAAAACAAAGCCATATCATTATATTTTAGCCAGGTAAATGTTTCCTGTCTAACAATAAAAATGTTGACAATAGCAACAAAAATTAAAATAATAATATGCAATATTTATCGAGATCTTATGATGTATCAGGCCTGATTCTGAATGCTTTACATATTTCAGTTAATTGTCACAACTCTCTGAATTAGTACCTATTGTCACCCTGTCACCCCTCATTTTGCAGATAAGACTACAGAGGCAGAGAGAGAAATACTTGAGATCTCCTCTCTCTGTGTTTAAGGGCTGTTAGTCTGCCTACCAACATGGATCTAAGATTTTCTCCTTGACATAATCAGGGGATTAAAAGAGAATTTTAAAAAAGAAACACTTTTATTATGAGATTCAGTCTTATTTGATGCCATGAGTTTGTGCCATCCACCTAAAATCACCCTGTATGCCTCAGGTAACAGATGTCCAATAGTTCTGGTAGAGAATAATCTAGTCAGAACAACTTGAGAAGTGGAAGGTTTTTCTCACAGCCATGCTACTATGGGCCTTTGTGGAGCTGATCTCATTACTTCCTCTTCCTCTTTTCTCTTGTCTGCCTGAATAAATCCTATTGGAATTCAAGCAGCACCTCATCACGAACCTCCCTGACCTTCTCCCAAGCCCCCTGGAAACAGTCCGTTACCCCCTCCTTGGCCCTCATTGTATCCTACACACATTTCAGTTATGGGGGTGGCCTTACACTTGGTGACCTCTACCTTTGGACTCAACTGGTTCACTGCCATACAGAGTAGAGCTTGTGCTAAGTCTATGCATCTACAAAAATTCCAAAACCTAACAGAAAATACGTGAGTTGAGAAAAACGTTTTTGCAAAGCATTTATTACATAAAAATAAAACACAGAACACAAATGTTATATTCTAAAAGTTATTCTGGGGAATGGCTCATCATGGGGTAGACTGGATGAGGCTTCTTAAAACTAGAGCCCAATGAGCTTAGATGGAACACAGTCCTTTTTCTGGTTATCCTCCTTGGAGCAGGCACAGATGCTCTTCTTGGTGACCATGATCTGCATGGCATTCATAAGTAAGGTCATTGGTGTCAAAAGCCCTGTATTTCAATGGATGCTAATGCCTCTGAAAGCACTTGAACGTGTCAGGAACAGACAGTTTGTTGGTGGTGCAGCCTTCCCTATGCTTAGTCTTCTTCAGCTGCTGGCTCTGCTTCCATCTCCTCCATCTCCTTCTCCTCAATGATCTCTTGCTCTCTCATTTCAACCAGAGTGCCCTGAATTGCCTTAGACCCTAACTACCATTAACAGTCAAAAGAGTATGTCTTTGGCAGCCACTGGGAAACCCAAAACACAAGTTTGTGCTCTTTTCTGAGGGAGCAATATTTAGGCTAAAAAAGGGTCATGAAAGCAGAGCTCACAAGTCAAGCCACCATAAGCCCAGGATCCCCTGTAATTTGTTTACGTACCTTCCTGACTCAAAAAAAGACATTCTTTGAAAGCAGGGACCGTGTCATACTACTTTGTGTATCCCAAAGTTTTTCAAGCATTATGACCAAAAAGATTGACTGAGTTATTAAATTAATTAGTTACCAGCTCAATTAATGCATTTCAGCACTTGGGCCAATAACTGAAACTCCTGATCATTTAACCTCTACCTGAATACTCTGAGAAGCAGAGAAGGAGGGAGGGAGGGAAGGAGAGAAGGAGGGAGAGAGAGAGAGAGAGAGAGAGAGAGGGAGAGAGGATATGTTATTTAATGAGATTTTCTAACATTTTGGATTAGTCTAACCCTTGGAAAGTCTTATATTAAATTGAAATCTTTCTCCCTGGGACTTCTACTAGCCATTCCTACCTAGTTCCACCCAACAAAGTAGCAAAGCGAGAATCAATGTCTTGGCAATGGAAGCACTGCTATGTATTAGGAGGTTTGCTCACCTTACCCCCTTTATCCTTTCAAACAGCATCAATTGTTCTCTCAAATCTTCAAATCTTATGATGCCCATCCTGCCATCCTGGAAGAAGTCAGAATAGCCAAGTTTTGGACAAAGTCCACCTGCTTTCAAATCCAGGTTCTCCAGCTCATTTTTGATGTGATCTCTGAGCCTCAGTGTCCTGATCCATGGAGCGGAAATGATTATAATAGCACCTCACGTGTCCATTGTGGGAACTATATCAGATGACACACACAACATGCATGATACAATGGCAAGCTTTTAATATGCACTCAGAAACATTAGATATTAATACTCCAGGTGACAATTGATCAGAAAAGTGAGCCCACAGTTCCCACAGAATAGAATAATTTCTGTTCATAAGGCCTGGCTGTGTTCAGTTTTAGAGCAGCCACATACCCTGATGACTCATCTTGGGCTTGTGGTCAATCAAAATCTTCAGGTCTTTTTTTCCATATAAACTGCTGTCAAACCTGCTCTCCCACACCTTACGCTTGAAAAATCAATTTTCTGAAACTAAAAGCAAGACATTATATTCATCCTTATTAAGTTTTCTACAGATCAGTTTGGTCTATCATTCTAACATGTTGAGAGAAGTTTAAGTCTTGATTCTGTCATCTGACCTATTAGTCACCCTTCCAACACTGTGCCATCTACAGATGTGATAATAATCTCTCTTCTCTTCACCAAGGTCACTGATAAAATCATGAACAACTCCAAGACCAAGGACAGAGCCCCATGATACTGTTGACATTCTTTGGGCAGTAGGCCAACATTCTCATTTTATGGATGAGGAGAGTAAGATTCAGAAAGGCTAAGTGATTTGCCCATCATCATACAACATAGCAGTTGACTATTTCCCAAAGTGTGTACCTTAGGACAACAGTCCCCTGAGAGATTTTTCACAACAGAGGGTTTCCACGGCCAAATAAGGTTGAAAATCCATGCATATTCTATTTCTTTCTTGAAGATTCGCAATGCCCAATAGTACACTACAGATTTTGCAAACTCCTACAGTCAAAAATCCTGTTAAACTTGTTTAGCTCAGCATTTCCCAAATGTAGTTGACCATAAAAACCTATTTTCATGTCATAACTCTTAACAGCCCATAGAAACAGTGACCCATAGTCAGCTACACACAGACATACCTAGAACACGAGACCAGTGCCTCTCCCTCATCATGAGAATAAGTTCTGAGATCCCCATGTTCAGAGAGTTTTGTGAATTCTAAATAAAAAATAAGATGGGAAAGAGCTTTGGAAAGGAAGAGTTAGTAAATGGGAGTACAGTAAGATGAAGTAGGCAGGAGTCAAGGTGGCGAGGACGTACAGCCCTCCCCTGGAGTCTGTGCCACCGAAACAGGAGTAACATGAGAGCCCAGAACCGAGCCTCCTGTAAGATCCCCACTCCCTGCCCCCTCCCTCCCCGCTCACAGCCTTCCATCACACTCTGCCTCGAGACCACCAGGACTAGACTCATCATGCTTTTATCTCTGGACATGTCAGTCATGCTAAGAAACCAGGGACTCCCAGGGGACTCAATCACCAGTTTTTCAAAAGGAATTCTCTGATTTAAGGTTGCAATTTCTCCATCTGGCACCCCCTTCCTTTCCCTGCTTTATTTTTCTCCACAGCATTTACTATCATCTGACATAATATATTTCATTTATTTGTGTGTTTGCTTATTTTATTTGGTCCACAGTATGGTCCATATCCCTCTATTAGAGAATAAGCTTCCTGCTGGCAGGGGTATTGATTTCATTCACTGCTTTACTCTCAGTGCTTAGAATAGTATGTGGCTGATAGTTGGTGCTCAATAAATATGAAAATACCATTCAGCTCAAGCCAGGGGGCCTAAATGAATTATAGCCTCTCAAAGGGCAAGGATCACATCTTGGGTTTGCTTTGACTTTGCTTTGACTTATTTATGATGTGATACCATCTGCTGAGTGGGTCTTTATTACACTAGAAATGAATATTATTACTCAGATAGATATCAATATACAGGGAGAGGCTATTAGCCTCAGAAACCGCATTTTCCCTTCTCCGGTGACCTCACCCACCAGGCCTCGCATGGTCATGACTCATAAATCCACGGCACCACCCCTGACCCCCTCCATGCCACGGCCTACCTTTCCTGTGGTTTTCTGCACAGTTCCACCATACTAAGCAGTTCAAACTCGGCAGGCCCACAGCCAGAAACATCATCTCCTCCCCCCACCCCACCCCCCTGCCAAAAATTAGTAAAGAAATAAAAACAAAAACGAGCCTCCCTCATTCTACTATTTCAGCACCTATTTATGTTAGTAGCACTGAAAAAAAATAAATAATAATAATTAACAAAATAATAAAAGCCATATATTTTTTCTGACTTCTACTTCTTCCTTACAGTCTCTGGATCTGCCTCATTCCCACCCTAGTATTAGGTTCCCAGTGTCCTTTGCCTGGGCAATTGAACTCTTCCTCTCCCAATCTCTCTGCTCCTTCATTTCCAGTGTCTTTCATTTCTAATCCAGTTTTTTTTTTAAGCAGCGGGCCATGCCCACTAGTGGGTTATGAAATCATTTAGTGTCAAAACCAGAATTTTTAAAATAAAATAGAACAGAACAAAACAAAATAGAATGGAATAGAATAAAATAGGAACAAAATCAGACTGTATTTTAAGTACCATAAAAATTGTTTTTAAACGTTTAATAAAGGGATACGTGTATGCTCTGAGCCATTATGTAAATATATTTCTCGCAATAGTTTGAGACTCATTGCTCTAACCTAATGTATTTCGAAGCAGAGACTTAGTTATATTACACCCCACCTTAACCTTCAGTGACTCCACAGTACTCTCTGAATAAGTCTAAACAAATTTACCCATTAGTGAACGGTGTCCCAGCTTAGGCTCTAGTCTTCCTTTGTAGCTTATTTTCTGACACTCTTATACTCATACCTAGAATGCTCTTCATGCTGGAGTACTCATTATTTCTGAAATATACCCTGAGATTCCCACTGCCCTAATTTTTCATATACACTGTTCTTTCTTCTAGAGTGGTGATTCTCAGTCGGGATGAGAAATTTTGCTTCCTGGGGGTATTTTAGCAATGTTTGAAGACATTTCTGGTTTTCACACTAGATATCCTACAAACATAGAATAGTGCCCCACGACAAAGAATCATCCAGTCCCGAACGTTGATAGTGCTGGGGTTGGGAAAGTGTGTTCTGGAGGGGAGGATCCCACATTTTGGCGTGCATCTAAGTCACTTAGAGGAGTTACAGAACACAGAGGGCTGGGTCACACTCCCAGAGTTTCTGGCTCTATAGATCAGTGCGGAGTTGGGGCTGGGGGCGTGGGTAGGGGGCACATGTGCAAGTGCGTGCATTTCTAACAAGTTCCTAAATGATGCTAAAGGGGCTGGTCAGGGACCGCAGGACTACTGTCTAGACTAAAATGACCTTCCCTTTCACCAGGGCTAACTGCTTGCTACCCATCTCGAGCCTTTAAAGGCTGACATCAGGTGCCACCGTCTTCACAGAGCCTTTCCTGATACGGCTTCCTCTTCTTTGGCTCCTCTGTCAGTTGGGCTCAGTCTCTCAGTCTCTATCTTTCACTCTTGTTCTGCTCTTATCTGGGCTTTCTCTTCCTTGTGCTTCACCCAACCCTGTAGAGCAGGTGCTTCTCAGGCTAAGACTTACACTCACCTTCTGCCTCTTACTTCTCCAAAGCACTTCGGGCAATCTCCCTACCTGAACGAATTCCAACATGCAAAATGCAACCAAGGCACGCATCTCCCCAGCCAGTTCTCTGCAAGCCTCTTTCTGTCTGCTCTCCCTCCAATGGGGATTATCAAAGTGTCAAGGGAAGTACTGAAGCATGAAAGGCTATATTAGCCTTTTTCAGGCACCTAGGTAGGAAATGGGGTAGATAGGGGACAAAATGAGTGAAGTGACAAAACAACAATAAAAAAAGGGTAGAATAGTCACCTGTAAAGGAAGTGAGTGCATTGTGACCTAATTTCTGTTCTTCACTATTGTGTCCAAAATCAGCTTTGTCTACCACCTTCATGCTGGGCAGTGAGAAAGAACAAGAAGAACAAAGAGAGAGAGAGAGAGAGAGAGAGAGAGAGAGAGAGAGAGAGAGAAGCCCAGTTGTTCTCTTAGCATACCTTAGAGACTTAAGTACACCACACATGAAATAATTGCATTCTGAATGTGGCCCTGTAACTCGCCAATTTCCTGTATTGGTACAACTCCACTGTAGGTTGTATTCGCTTGAATCCCCCATGTATGAATTTTTTAAAGTGCAATTTTGTTTTAAGCATATCATTAAAACACATGATTTTTAAACAGCCTCTCCTCTTCAAAAGAAGTATCCGTAACATAGTTATTTCAAATTCCTTCTTAGCCAGGAAAAGGCTGGTCACACTTTAAATTAAGTGTCATGAGCAAGAATTTAATTTAGACCTAATAAGACAGTTATTACATGTTAAATACCATATGGTTATTAAAAACATATTTATTGAGGTTTAACAAGTATGTCGAGACAATATTCCATAAACAGCAGGAATTGTTAACAGGATGCAGTTATGTATTCTTACATCAGGCAATGTATCTTGTGAATGGATATACTTTATATTAGACCATTAAAAATAATAATAAAAAATCTCTGAGGGCCTCCATCTGGGAGGGCAAAAGGGACAGTGAATTTGTGTACTGTTCGCTTGCCCCTGGAGACCTAGGATCAGTTCTTGTTTGAGATGGGCAAGAAAAATGAGATTGGGGGTCTTCCCTTCATCTTCATCTGCACTCTGTGCAAAGCCAACTGAGCCACTGGGCATGATTGATGCAGGCTATTTAGGGGAGCTTGCTGGGGGGGGGGGTACTAAGAGTTTAGGAGGGGTCGTGTGGAATAACTCAGAGAGAAAGGACTTATGTGGACTTGAGCCAGGTTTCCGATGCTTATCAATTCTCACTATGCTTAAAAACTTCAAAATCTGTGGGTGTGCGCATGTGTGTCTGTGTGTACATTCATGCAGTCACACACAGCTAGTATCCTATCATACAGACAGTGCTTAGAAGAGGAGATAATCACCCCAAGGAGTGCTTGAAAACATTGCTCATCGACGTCATGCACCTAGTGTGATGTCGTCTAAACCTGTTATGCCGCCTAACCGGAAACGGGGTTGGAAGGCAGGAGGCGTCTAAGCATACCCCGCAGCTCTCCTCCAGCTCAAATGCCATTGATCTGCCCACACCTGTCTTCCTGGCCCCGTGTGTTGATGCTGTGGCAATGGCCCTGACACAATAGTGCCCGTTCAGCAGGGTGACTTCACAGGGAGGTCAGGTCAGGGGACTTCAGATGGGCCGCGGGGAACAACTAGCAAAAACGAATATCTTTAACAGTTGCAAACATGTCGAAGGAAATTATTCATAGCTATCTGAAGAGCAACAAGGTCTGAGTTTTGAGCAAGCAGTAGTCATTCTCCAGGTTTCCCCCTGTGTACCCACTCTTTAAGAGAGTCGGCGTTCTGCTCTGACTGAGATTTCAAATGCCAAGCCCCAGACTTTCCTCAACTGTTTTTCACACCAAAGGTTCCTGGATGCCTCAGTGTAGTTATATAGATATGCAGTCACCAGGCAGGTCTCTAGGTGGTGACCTAGAAAAGATATTTGTGTGGAATATTCAGCTGTCTATAGAGCCATGTTTGTACTCCTCTCTGAAATTATTTGTGTGTGCATGAGAGAGAGAGAGAGAAGAATGTAGAAAAGAATATATAATCATCACGTCAGCACAATAAACAGGCCCAACTGCATGAGGATAATTATGTTTTACAGTTTTGTTAAACACAAGAAAGTATTTTCTCAGGCCATTTAATTGAAACAACATCACGGGTTATACCTTCATTGTAATAAAACTCTACTGTGTGTCCAAGTGCCAGGGGATTTATTAACTTGCTCTGAGCTCTGAGAATCAGCAGGCAGGGTCAGACGTGGCTAGTGATGATGACATCATCGGTTTTGGCAGCTCTTTTCAACTGGTGTTGAGTGAGGTAATGTCCCCAAAATTAAAACTGACAGCAAGATTAATGATGATAGATTCACTGACTTTTTTTTCATGATTTAAATTGGTGTTCTGTTTCTTCCATTCTGGATAGCCAAGGGAGCTTCATGCCATTAGCGTGGCATATCAGCAAAGCGAGATAACAGGAGCCCCTTCTCCCCACCGCCTGGGAAGAAGCTGAGAATTCAGGGCTAGAGGTGACTTAGAGATGGGGCCAAAGGAAGACCCACCCTCATGTCTTTTGCAGAGGCTAGGACAGCGAGACACGCTGCCTTTATCAAACCAGCAAACACACGCATTGGATTTGTTATTTTGGTTCAAGAAAGGTTATGTGCTCCGCAGGGGGTTGCTGTGTGCAAGGAAAACCTCATCAAATCTTGCTCCACTGAGTCAGAATTTACAATCACTTGAACTGGAGTTCAGCTGATCTTGCTCTTTATACTTTCCATAATGAAAAGGTTTGCTGGGGACATCAAGAGCATAAAAAAAGTTCTGAGGTAGATGGTTGGAAGATGTTTAAGCTGCTTGAAAAAGATCCATTTTATCAACCATTTTAGAGACTGGTATCCTACAAACAACTATCATCTTAATTAATTAATTATTCTACCCCCACTCTACTGCGAAATTCTCAAGCGCAGAGATAGACCTTTTTTCATTGTTGTAATTCTAACAGCAGTCATAGCAACATACATCAGGCACTAAAAAATATTTATTGAATGTATGTTACTGAAGCAGATACCTTAAGGACTTTTCATAAGAAATCGAGTCTCCTCACTGGGTTTATGGAGTATATTTCCAAATAATGAAAACATTTTTCTTTGAAAACATCGTCAAATTTATCACGGTCACTAATCCATGTGGACATGCCTTGCTAGTCTGGAATAATGTGATTTATTGCTTCAAAAAAGGGGGGGAGAAAAGAATGAAAGGAAAAAAAAAAAGCCCAAATGCCATATGATGACATAATAAATAGTCACACTGCAGGATGGTGGAATTGGAGAAAGTCCTGGTGTAATCTCACTGTGAGTGCGATGTTTTCTTCAACAATGAAATCCGTCCGGAGGTCCAGTGACTGCCTCACAATCAGACTCAGGGTTGACCCTGTTGGGAGTGGGAGGTGGCAGTTGGGAAGAAAATGTTCTGTCTTAAAAGAGGGGACGCAGGGTCCACTTGGCAAGGGATGAGGATGTGGAAATTCACTGGGGCTCCTCCTTCTGGTAAGTCCTGTTTCTAAGTGGAACATTCACTGTTGCCAGAGTCAGGAGGCCAGGCAACCAGTCCTCGCCCGCCCCTAACTCATGGAGACGCTCCAGCCCTGCCCCTCCCAGGGCCTCCTCTCCTCTTGGTAAGGTGAGTGAGTGATTGGAGTCGACAGGCACTAAGTCCCTTTGCAGGCCTTTGTCTGATGCTGGGGCTTTAATTGCTCCAAGGAGAGGCACCCACACAGATCAAGTGCACTATGCTAACTCCTCGCTCCAGCTGTTCAAACAAGGTCAGGGTTTTCTCCTGCTGGAGCGCATGGTTCTGGTCGGGATAAGGGGATAGTTTTCCCCACCCTCTGTTCTCTTGGCAACCTGGACTCCAAACACTCTGTTTCTAAGCAGGTTCCAGCACCTCCCCAAGGCGCTCACAGCCCTTGCCCCACACTGCTTTTGCCACATTTCTCTTTCGTGCCTTTCTTTTCCCAAGTGCACTTCCCTCCTCGCATGGAACACAGAGTTGTGGATGGAGGTTTTGGAGGGGGTGTTAGGTCTGACTGATGAGAAACACGGGGGATGTAACCCCACTAATGTCCCTTTTGTCTCCACTGATAGCACTTCTTTTTGGAAAAAGAAATGACTATATTTGCCAACTTTTGGAGTATTTATCAAGTATACAATGGTTCCCTTTATTAAGTACTGACCCACTATCCACAGGGTAAGGCTGGGACTCCAGCGGCCAAGTCCATGCCCGATGATGCCTGCCCCTCTGGCCACGCTGACCACAACACAGTGACATCTGAGCCACCCCAGCATGCTGCAAAATCTTCATTGTTAGGAGGCTGATTCCTCCCCACCCTGCAATGCAACGCTGTTGGTGAACCGCAGCCCTAACTTTTCTGCCTACTTAACCACCATGCACAAGAAGAAGAGAGGTTAACAGGGGGCCTAAGCGCTGCGTGGTGGGCGGAGGGTTAGACGTGCAGTGTGAGCGCCAGCTCAGGCTTTCAGAGACTCGGGCACAGGAGGCTGAACAGTCGTCCAACATCTAAACGCTGGCTTTGCTTCCTCTGTCCAACTCCAAGAGGAGGACACAGCCTTGCTGATGACTTTGGTATGCCAACCAGGAGACCACATCCTTTGTGAACAGTCCCATACACCAGGCTCTTAGCCTGGCTGCCCCTGAGAATCATCTAGGGAACATTTCAAAACTGCCAAAGCCTGAATTCCTGCTCCAGAGGTTCAAATCCTATCCACCTGGGGAGAGGGAAGAGGCATTGGAAGAGTTTTGAAAGCTCTGCAAGTGATGCTGACAGCCAGACAGGTCTGGGTGCCGACTCCCTAAACCCAGGCACCAGGCTGTGAGTTCGAAATTCTCTGTGGTGGTGATACAAGTCTGAATGCCAAAGGGCAGAAGTGGAACCAGAACCAAGTGTCCTTCTCTATTCTATCAACTCTCCCTCCACAGGATGTCGGTGACTGCTGTGTGCCCTATAGGGGACCAAAGAGGTCAGGGAAAAGTCACACCATGATGTGATATCTCTGCCCTGACTCTGTGCGACCACCGCCTCTATTTAGGTTCTACACCCCTAGCCAAAAAAAAAAAAGTGGCTTCTTTCCACCAGTCCATGAAGCTACTGACATCGTATTCATTACTTAGAGGAAATGCTAATGAGCGATTGCTATTTTATGACATAGAACAAAGGATGGCACTGGTCAGAGGTATGAACAAGGAGAGGTCTGCATGACTCCTGAAACCACAATTTTGGTCGGAGTACCACAAAGCTAGCACTCTGTCCTAGTCTAGAGATAAAGATTCAGCCTGCCACCAGCAAACCTACGGTGATCCACCACCCAGGTGTGCCCAAGACGGTCTGGCTTTTAGTGCTAGAGTCCCTTGTTCCAAGAAATCCCTCAGTCTCAAGAAAACTGAGACAGTTGGTCTTATCTCTTTTGAACAGGGCTGCAAAGGACTGACAGCAGTTGAAAACATTTCACCGAAGGACATGACTGCCCATCATTTTCAATGCTGAGCATGCCTCTCATGCCCCCTGTTCCTAACCTCTTACAGACGAGGGGTGGCATTAGAATGGGGGTAATAAACCTGTTTTGAAGCGTAACCTTTTCTATCCAAAGCCCCTCACAAAGCTCAGATAATAGAATTTACTCCTAAAACTACTCAACCGAACTCGAGTCCTTCGGGGCTTCTCTCCAGGTGATTTAGAATTGGGACCGAGAGAGACTCTCGTTAGTCTCTTCCAATGACTAGGGTGTAGTATGCACGCTTGGGAGCTGCTGGCAGCCAAGTCTTGCAAAGGCAACTGCTAAAGGGAAGAAGCCAGTCTACAGTGAGAAAAGGATAAAAAGGCACCCAGGCAGAAGCAGAGAGGAAAGAAAGGAAAAGAAAGTTGCTTGGGGTTCTGCATGGGTCTCTGTTTTCTGCTGCTAGTCTTTTTCTGATCCCTATCGGGACTCCTGTTCTTTGGTTTCATAAGATTCTCTTCACCTCCTTGTATTTCTTAGTTGCAAGGTTAGAAAAATTTGACTCAAACTGACTTAAGCAAGAGAGTTTATTGTTTCATATCAGTGAACAATTTGGGGCCCAGCTTCAGGCATTGCTTGATCCAGCCTCAAGCAATGCAACTGCCTTCTGTTTCCATTGCTCAGCTATGGTTCCTTATGAGAGCTTCCTCTGATGACTCCTATGATGGCTCCCAGAATCTTCCAGCATTATATTCTGGTAGGTTAATTCTCAGTGGCAAAAGTGAGACCTTTATTCAGAATTCCCAGTAAAAGTCTTAATGCCTCTCAGTGGCTCAAACTGGTATTCTGAGCCAATACCCAGGGCCTGGGAGAATGTGATGCTCTAGCTAACGGACCTGAATCACATGGCCATCCTGCTACCAGAAGGAAAGCCAGCTCTACTGAAGCCTATGGATAGAAATGGGGAAGAGGTGATTTCCCAGAAGGCGTTGATATATAGGTACCATATGAAAGGTAGAGAGTAGAAATCAAAAGGTATATGAGATATCGCCTACTCTTATTGAAATACCCCCCATTTTTTCTCCTAAGCTAGACGATGTGAGTTAGTTATGACTATAAGGAATCCTACTAATTTCAATAACACAGCCCACAGCTACAGCATGATATTCCAGAAACCTCCTCCCTCCCTACAGTTTCACATGGTCATATCATGAGAGCAGACATTGGGCCCACAGCCATACTAGTGTTTTGTCCAAACAGAGAACAAAGCCTCACTAAAGTGTAAAAAGTTTCAGTGTTCATTTGAACTTCTATGGCAAAAATGACTATGCAAAGACATTTTTTTCTCAAAAGTCGTTGTGTAAATAGAAAAGTCACATGATTGTCCAGAATATTGATCAATCTTTTCTAGTGCCAGCCAAAATCTAGAAGTCTGAGGCTTTTGGGGAACCAATTAATTAAAACCATAATTAAAACCAATAATTGCAATATAAAGCATTAGCAACATGGAAAAATGAATCTCTTCAATATCGTAAACTTCAAAGGTTGTGTTTGTTTTGTTTGCATTTATGAGCAAAGCAAATCTGTCTTTCTGGCTCTGTTATCACTGGGTTTTACCTGACAAGAACCAATGAATACTCCTAATCCAATCCATAGAAATAAGGAGCCTTCTGTTCCACCTGTCAATTTTCTGTCCCTTGATATTATGACTCCATTCCCTGTAGAAATTTGGACTTCAAGCCTCCTAGTCTGACTCTAAGAACAATTTCCAGAATTGCCTTCCTACTGCACCCTCCGCTCTCAGCATGAAATCTCCTCTCCAGCAGCATGAAATTGCTTACCTATCCTGACACCTCCTCTGTGGGTCCTCCACTGTGTCTTTTCCCACATAGTCTGCTTTTTTGGGTATATCGTTCTCCACCTTTGTTAATAATATCCTTCCTCCATGGCCCAACTCAACCCCCACCCCCTACTCCCCATACCATCAAGTCCTTGTTAGGATCTAGCTTGGAATTAATTCATTCCTCTACTTAAAAGCCTTCAATGACTTCTCATGGCATCACGGAAAGAATTTTGGACTCTTTGGTTAAACCTATAAAGCCCTAAATCATCTGCCGGGCTACCTTCCCATCTCATCTCACGCTGTATGCTCCAGCCACCCTGGGTCCTCTTCCCTTTACAGGATTTCCCTCACTTTCTCTAGTCACGGAGTCTTTGCACATTCTATTCTTTCTGCTTGGAATGCTCTTCCCTTGGTTCTTCTCAAAGCTGTCTCCTTCTCAGCTGTTAGGTCTCAGCTGAAATGTTACTTCTTCAGAGATCCCTCTGTGCCTGCTTAGAGCTATAGGTCTGCCCCACCCTTGTGTTGTTACTGTCTCTGCACTCCCTCGCTTCAGAGGCCCTTTTTTTTTTTTTTTTGATTATATAATTATCTATTTATTTGCTTCATTGTTTAATGTTTCTCTTTCCCACAAAATGTAATTTGCGATATGTCAGAGACTTAATTTATTTCACTCATACAACTCTGGACTTGACATTTAGCATGGTGCCTCCACACTGGAGGAGATGTTCAATAAATCTGTATTGAACGAATAAATGTATCACTCCCTCTTGTCTATATGTATAATGGAGTTGGATCATAATCTGCCTTATATGACAGATGTATATATTAGTCTTGCCTCTCTTACTAAGTTACAAGGTTTTGAGAGATGGATCATGAAGAAAGGAGTAATTGCAAAGTGTTGGGCCAAATGTAGGTTCTCAATCAGCTGTTGCTCTCATAGGATTGAACATCACAGACTTCAGAGTTGGTTGGTTGGTTGTGGGTCATAAAACTCCATCGCTTCCCAGCTCTGTAACCTTAGCTGTTTACTCAGCCTCTCAGGGCCTCAGTCCTCTCTGTGTAAGTTGTTAATCACAACAATCACTTTACAGGATGGCTGAAAGACGGATACCTGCTAACACAGGTGAACTGATAAGCGCGATGTCTGGTAAGTAAAGTGTTCAGTAAGTGGAGGCCCTTATTACTACTTTATTTATAGTGAGAGTGAGACGAGCCACCGCAGACGGCCAGGAGCTGGCCGAGTACTGTCAGTTAGGCCATGATGCTTATTCTCCCACTGAACATAAACAATTTCACAGAGCATCAGCATCAGATAAGACCACTCTGTGACCACAATGGGTCAAGACAAAAAAATAAGACCACTCCATAATCATGTCTGCACACAGAAAAACATGAACATTGTCCAAACCACAAAAATAACCAAGCTTGTTATTTTTTTGTTTGTTTTTTACTTCTCTTTGACTTTATTTTTTACAATGGCTTTCTTTATCTGTTGCTTCTTAAGCAATTACAGCCATAGCATTGTCTGGTGTTCCCTAATTCTATGTAAGATTTATTTAGATACTCAACCTCCATCTAGATTCTCCTTCTAAATACTATTTCTTTAGACACCCAATCATGGGATTATCCCTACTTTCTGACAGCAGCTAACACAAGCTCAAACCCTACAAAAGGTCTTAATACCCTCTTACTGAGATGCCCCATGGTTCCCCATGGTTTGTGTTTTCTCTCAATGAGTATGAAACCCAACTTCTTCAACTATGGGTGTGATCCTGGTGGTCTTCGGTTGAAGGTCATTGATAATAATAACAACAATCATAATAGCCACTATCTAGTGATCATTTACCAAAAATCCAGCCCTCTTCCAAGCAGTTTATATATATAAACTTAATCCTCAAGGCAACTTTAGAATGTAGGCATGATGATTTGCACTGTATTATTGAAAAAAAAAACTGAATTATAGAAAGGTTAAAAATTGCTGATATCAGACAGCTAATGAGTGGTGGAACTGGTGGACAAGCCAAAGCAGTCTGACCCTTATCCGCCATTTCTCACTGAGCGCTCCTGGAGACCTGTCTCCAGGCCTGGAGCAAAGACAGCACTTCACATTTATGAAGATTATGAAGTTGCCACAATGTGCAAGGCACAGAGAACCCAGACAGCACATGAGCCAGCTCCTTCAACATGTTTCACTGGCAATGTACCGAACAGCATTATGGGGGCTGCAAAGAAGATTAAAAAAACCATAGTCCTTGACCTCAGGGAACTTATAAGCTAGTTGAGGAGACAAGACTTAAACACACAAAAATTTAAATAACAATACAATCTGCAATCTGAGAGACACATTGAGACGGAAGAATGCATGATTCAGTGTCAAATGAGGTGTGCAGATGGTACTGGGAGAGAGCTCACTGTGGGCTGCAGGCCCAACGCACATACTCGAACTCAACTCAAAACCACAGACAGGAAATCAGCTAGAGAGCTGCTTTGTTAGTAAGAGTGGGGGAAAAGAACAAAGCTTTAATGGAAAGAAAGCTATTAAAATTATACTTGGAAGATCTGTAAAACTAAGTGACTTTAGAAAATTAGGTTTTGGTATTTCGTTGATGAGAAATTACAATGCAGTCTCTCTGAAAGGGAGCCTTCTGGTTATTTCCCATGGACATTGTATCAGGAATGATCAGGAACAATGAAATATAAAGATCACTTCTCTTTAGAAGTTGAGCCCCGGCCTGACCCCATCTGGCTTCCACTGGGGTTGGTTACACTAGAAATGGTATCAGTCTATTCTGCTATCATAGAAAAATGCTTGATAAAACCCCAGACACAGCATCCTGGAAGAGTTCTCAGCCACCAAGAGCCACACTGAGATTGGAGTTATTTCTGTAAGGGGTAACCAAGCTCTTGTAATGTCTCATAAGCTTATGGAGTATTCTAACACTTTTAGACCTGGAATGGTAGAGATCAAGTACTTCTCTTGAGTAATTCAGGAAGCATATTGATCAAGGGCTAGGCTATCAACTTGGGCAATGACATTGGGCACATTATGTAATTTCTTATCTGTAAGTGGGATTTAATAATAGTACCCAATTCGTGGGATGACTACGGGGCTACACAACATAATGTTTTCAAAGGGCTCAACATGTCCAATATATAGAGTACATTCTCATAATGTGTTAATAACCAATACTGTCATTATTCTACATGTTAATGTTGTCCTAGGGACTTGGAGAGATAAAAAAGAAGCATGAAATATGGTCTTCCTGGCCATTCCTAAAGACTCTGAATTGGGAATTTGCCCATTCTGATTTGGGCAAGTCATTCAATTCTATTATTTAGCTGCTATTTTATTTTGCACAAGCTCAGGAACTAGACTGCTTGATTTTGATCCCCAATTTCACTACTTGCTTAGAACTGCAGCAATTTACTTACCCTATTTCTAATTCAGTTTGTTTATAAAAGTGACGAGAGTAGTAATGATTCCTACATCTTAGGACCACTGTAAGGAGTAAGAAAAAATAATGTATACAGAACCCTGAGAACAGTGTCTGAGACATCACTGGCTCTCAGTGAATGTTACAGTTTACCATCATAATCATCACTATCATCATCATCATCTTCTTCTTCTTCTTCATCATCTTCTTCTTCCTCTTCATCAGGAATATCCCAGACTTTCCCTTTACCACAGGAGATTTAAGTTCAATGATCTCCATCAATTCTTAGGCCATGGAACTTTCTGAACATTTTAGAACATGTTGTTCTACGTTGGCAAAGACAAAGTTTTTGACCTCATTTGAAAGTGCTATGTGGGGATAGTGCACACTGCCAGGCACTCCAATATAATAACAAATGACCTACATCTGCAGGTTTACTGGCTCACATCAAGGGTCTTGTCCTTGGGAAGAAGAGAAAGAAGAAGGAGGAAGAGGAGAAGGGGAATGGGGGGTGGGTGGGGAAAGGGAGGGAGAGAGGGAGGAAGAAAGAGAGGGAGGTAAAGAAAAAGAAGGAGAAGAAGAGAGAAAAGTAGGGCAAGCTGCCATTCCCCCAGGACTAAAATCATAGTCGAGTCCTGACTGAGTGGTTTGGACAAATTACTTAACCTCACTTTTCACACCCAGAGGCAGTGCTGGTGCCTCTTTCCTAAGGATGATGTGAATAATATAAGAGAGAATATATATATGAACAAAGTGCTTGGCACATAGTATATCTTCAGAAAACTACAGGCATATATTATTACAGATGTTCTCTGTCCCATATGCAAAATAACCAGCCAGAGACCACAGCAAGATAGCATGACAGCGGCTAAGAGGTTTCACATTATTCTGTTATCCTTTCTCTTTTTCTAAAAACAATTTTGAGTTCAGACTGCAGAGGAGAGCATAGCTGTGTTCTGTTTCAGGTTTCAGTGTGAAGACCACACAAGTACAGTAGAAAGGTTTTGGAGAGAGTCAAGGGACTTCGATCTACTGCTGGCACCATTTGCATTCACCTCCTGATCTGGATTCTAGTTTTCAAAAGTACAAAACAGGTGTTGGGGACAAAGACTGGATTACATCACATGTAAAGTTCCCTTCAGCTGTAATCCTCTAGGATCTGTCTCTTAAGCCAGCACTTCACAAAAAGCAGCTCATGATGGGTTAAAATTACTGGGTATATACTGAAAAATGTACATTCCTGGATTTCCACCTGATTTTATTATGGAAGTCAAGATCCTGGGGGCAGAAGCAGGAAGTTAAAGTGAGGAATACATCAATATCAGTGACCTTCTCCGAAACCCACTACCCTGTGCTGTAGAAGAAAGACTCCGAAGTAACGATGGAAACAGGAGAAGAAAAGAGGTAGATGGGAGGGAAGCTCATGCCTGCTCAGGTGGATGACTGTGAAGTGAACAACATGCAGAACATGCTGGGCACTTAACCCATAAAGATTACTGACGATGCCACGAAGAAATATTTATAGGTACTTTTTAACATTGTCTGTAAAACAGGAGGTTGATTCAAACATAAATTACCTACCTCATCACTCTTTAACCTCTAAATCTTTCTCTAATGGCTTGAAAGGCAGCTTATTAAAGCTAAGTAAGTGTTCACTACATACATACTGGTTAGTTTATAAACAGCTAGAGAAGTAGAAGAAGTTACTAAAAGTGACAGGTTTGCTAATAAAAATTTTAAGGAATTTTTAGTCTCAGGGAAAAGGCTAAGATATCATGGGATGTGATTTTTCTCCCCTCATCTCAGCTCTGCCTTCTGGGTTGGCTCTACTCTCTGGATGAATTTCCCCATTTGTTAGCATGATGGCAGTCTAAAGTCCTACGGATACATCACAATTTGTTAGCAATCCTAAAGGGAAGACCATGTGCCTCTATCTAGGCTTTTCCAGCAACTTGTGTAAAGCTCTCATTGGACTAGCTTGAGTCACATGACTGCCCCAGAGCCAATAACCATGGCATGAGGATTGGCATATGCTGATTGGCAGCTTATGTCACATGCACACTGCTAGATCTGGGGAGCATACTCAAAACACATAGACTGAGAATAGAACAGTATTGGTCTTCCCAAACAAAATTAGTGATGCTACTAGAAAAAGGAACATATATTGTTTAGGCAAAATGTCCTTTGCAAAATCTTAAATTAGCAAATATCTTTTATGGTTTGAATATACATTTTTTAAAACTGTATGATAAATTATGTCCCTAACCCAGTATATTTTATTTGTTTTTCTCTGTGTGGTGCATGTTCTTTTTGTTATACATATGATCCTGTACACACTTGTCACACACATAGTATCCTAATGGTTATGGAAAATTAGATGACGAATAGTGGTGGAAAAAATGAGCAAAGTTTTGATCATTGTTTAATATACTAAAGGAACAGCTCCACCTAAGATTCTGCCTACTGCCAACGGTGACAAAGTAGTTGGAGATACTGCAATGTGCTTCTGAGAACCTTCTGCAGCTGTTGCAGGAGTGGGACTGAAAGCCTGAGGAATGTAATCCCCAGGAAAATATTCTCTGTGTTTTTTTTGGAATCCTGCAAAGAAAATTCTCATTACCCAACATAATGGTTAATGCCTAATGGGTACTCAATACATAGTTATTGATGAATATTTATATGAAGAAATCTGTAAGTGGTTTCATTCTTAGAATTGGATGTTAGTCATAAACAGCATTTCTATATTACTTAATTTGTGGACTTCTTTTATGGAACAGGATGGTCACTTAAAAAAACATATTTTTTGAACGTTAAATTAATTTTTGCCCTTCTTCCTCATTTACAAAGGGATGAGCTGAATTTTGGAATTTAACAAAATGAATTCACCAGGAAATGGTAGAATAGTTTTATTCAGAAATTGAATTTTATATAATTTCCAGATGCTAAAAAGTCTGGCACCATTAATATTTCTTAAAATGTAGGAGGGCAAGGATAATGAAAAGCAAAACTACTGTGACTTTAATTAGCTATTCATTATATAAGGAATTGGTTTAAAATTTGTTCAACAATCAAAATCTTCCAAGCCAGATAGATGGAAACATAGAACTGAAACAAGAGAATTTTAAAAATATTTATTCATTCATTTATTTATTTTTATCCAACCCTGTGTCATAAGTATAATCAGCTTCATTAGACAGATGAGAAAACTATGTTACCTAATGGGTAAGTAATATCTCAAATTCATACAGATTTTTCTAGTGTCTTATTTGTTCTTTCTTATTTATTTTGTTTATTTGTATTTTCCTGAAGAATTCTAGAGAGACTTGTAATTAAAGTCACATCCATGTGGCACAGCTGAGATTCAAACTCTGACTTAAAATCCAGGTACTTTTATCTATATCCCTTGGCTTCCAGGTATGATTCTCTATTTACAGAATAAGCCAGAAAAAAAACACCTAATTTTTAAGTTTAACTACTAACCACTTCAAGGCAATAGATTTTAACTTTGTCTACTGTAAGTTAAAATGAAAAAATGGCATGTAGTGCAAAACTTCAGAGTATTGAAGTAGAAAAAAATGTGTGTTCCAATCCTTTGCCCAATACCTATTCGGCAAAAAAATTAAGAAAAATCACTTGAATTTTCGGAAATTTACCTTTCTCTTTGTAACTTGGAGATGATGATAATAATAATAATAATAATAATAATAACCCTAATGTTTCTACCTCATAGTATTGGTTGGAGGAACAAAAGATATATATTACATTTATGTGCAAGCTGTAAAAAACTATAATGTGTCAAATGAAGTTATTTGCATATTTCAAGAATCTCTCTCTCTACCTACACATGCAAAGAAAACATTCAAAAACTTAGTAGCATTTGTCCCAAAAGACACAGTTCAAATAAACCATAGAATATGAAATGTTAGTTATATTATAGAATTTATTTTATGTTAAAGTAAATAATTTAAATTCATTTGATCTATGTTCATCATGGAATACAACTAAAGTACAGTATTTATATAACATATATGAGAGTATGTGAAGAATCAACAACTATTTATTGAGCATCTACTATGTGTTATACACTATCCTGATACTGGGCTTGGTTACATAAGTAACATTCTCATTTTGCAAAGGTAAATAAAATTCAGCCTCCAACACCGATAAGATAGTAAGTGGATAAATCAGACAAAGAAATGGTTAACTCATAATTTTTTTTTTAGTTTTCAGATATATCAAGAGCTATATCTTATTCCTCAGAATTCTAGAAGGAGGAAACTGAACACAATCAAATATCAAGTATCATCCCTAACCAAGCTGTCTCCAATTACATCAAAGTTTTAAAGGAAGAGTCATAAAGTATCTGAACTCTTCTCAAAATTATTAATATCTGTTTTTATTTTTAAAAAGAAGCCTAGGCCATGAGTTACTAACCTATGAAATCAAACTAAAAATGACAGGTGTTCCAGTTGTTTATTGGTGCATAACAAACTACCTCAACACTGAGTGGCATAAAGCAATCATCATCTTATTATGCTCACAAATATTATGTGCCAAGAATTCGGATGAGGCATGATGCGGATGTCTTATCTCTGCCTCCTAATGTCTGGGGCCTCAAGTTGAGATCATTCAAATAGCTGGGAGGTGGGGGGACTAGAACAGCTGTGGGCTGGAATTATCCAGAGGCTCCCTCATATGGTTAGGGCCTAGGCTGACATGACTTGAAGGCTTATCTTAGCCAGGATATTGTCCGAGGAACCTACACATGGCCTCAGCATGTGCCTTGGGCTTCCTCATAGCATGGCAGCTTCAAGGTAGTAGCCAGACTTCTTACATGGAAGATCACAGTTCTAAGAGTGTTCCCACGAACACAGTGGAGGCCACATGACTTTTGATGACTCAGTCTCAAAAATCACATTGTACTGTTTCTGCTGTACTCTAATGATCGAGTCATAAGCCCATCCAGATTCAAGAGGTAATACAAATGCACCTGTTGATGGGAGGCGTGCTAAAGAACTCACAGCCATGTTCGAAATCTCCACAACACAGAATAAAGGATGGACGTGTTTTTTAGAAGAAGCCCCAGGATTTAATTTTGCTTCTGAAATGGTTGCTGAATAACTTTTTTGTGCTAAATGTGGTGGAAGATATAAAATGCATAAGACGTGTTGTAGGTCCTACCTTCAGGAAACTTCGAATTTAATAATAGGAAGGTAAATATAAATTATTTTAATAACCTCTGACATCTGAGATCAATGAATATCTTTCTTCTGCCTAAACAGCTGAGAGCCAGCCCTTTGAAAGCTGACAGTTACTATGTGGTGGGAACTTTCATGGGTTACATCATGTAATCCTCACTAAAACAAATTCCATGATATACATACAATTATCTATCCCCTTTTCACAGTTGCGACTGAAGCTCTGAGAGGTTAAGTGCTTTGCCTAAGGTCACGCGGCCCATAGGAGGCAGAATTAGGGAGCAACTCCAGTTCCGCTGATACCAGTGTTTGATCTTCACCAAAACCATTTCACTCTCCTGGTCTTCACCACATCCAGATGGTTAAAGGGGATGGGCTTCCCCAGATAGTGTCTTTCAGATTACCATATAATATTTCCATGTAGCTTCAGCCCAAGATTTGTGGGGAGAGCATTTCTTGACTTGCCACAAAGAGAAGATGACTGTGAAAGCTACCGGCAGCCTCCCCCAGAGACTACGTCACGCACTTATCTCATCCTCAGTCCCAACCAGAATGTTTCTGATTTTAAGCAATGGAAATGCCAACTTCGGGGAACTTAAAAAATATTCAGAAATTGAGAGAAAGGGTAAGTTTCAGGGAGACAGAATTCAGTGTTGTCATCAAGGGTTCTAGCTCTTCCCGTCTGATTTGCCATCGTGGTGTTAATTTAATCTTCAGCCGAGGATCAAGTTGGCATTTCCAGGCTTTACTCAAGACATGATACGCAGAGAAAGGCGAGAGGCCATTTCCTCCTACCTTTCTTTTTTATCTGAGAAGAAACGTTCACCAGAAGTCCTCTTGTAGTCGTTCCTTCAGGTCTCATTGTCAAGACTGGACCGTGTGCCCTTTCTGGAACTATTCGCAGACAAGGCGGGTAGGACTAGGCTCAAACCTAGACCTGGAGGTGGGGTCACCTTTTTCAAGGTGCTAGCCTCCATTGGGAGAGGGTAGCTCCTGAACAAAGTCAGGATTCCTCTAGGAAGGAGAAATGGGGAGTGGGTGCTCGGTGGGCAGTGACAGGCCCGCTACAGCCTTCTCTGGTCTGCTACGGTGATTCCAACCCATACTGCCCATTGCTGTTCTTTCTCGTCTCTATTTGCTTCATATAAAGGTAATTTCCTCATTTAATTCTCCTGATAAGCTATGGGGGTTGTGGGTTTCTAAGATAGTAAAGCTCATCTTAGACCGTGAAGTAAGTTGTTAGTCCCTGGGATGAAAGGCTGGGTTTTGGAGAAGGCGGATATTACTTGTTTAGGAGAACCAGAGAAGCCAGTGTAAATGTTTCTTAAAATATACTCCACAGAACAGTAATTATGAAATTGTGTGTGTGTGTGTGTGTGTGTGTGTGTGTGTGTAGAAAAGAAGGTAGATGGAAGTAGAGAGAGGATTCCATAGTTTTAAAAAACAGTCTGTAAATGTTAAACACTCCCTGTCTTGCAGAGTCACAATGTAAACCGGCATATTAAAAGCCCTGAGAAATCTTACAGCAGAGCAATGCAGTGTTTGACCCAGACTGAAACACTTCTGAGCATTTCCATTAAGATCATGCAGGACACATAGGCAACGGTCACGTTTTGAGATACACTGATAATACCTTCTCTTGACTTATGGCATAAGAATTTAATATTCTTCAATTAATACCAGGGATGGGGACACTAAGAATATCACAGCTTGAAAACCTTACTGCCAACTTGTTTTTTCTTAAGAGTTCAATTCAATTCAGATAATCCATATCCAAAATATAACTACGAGATATATACACACATACATATATCTATCAGTCGAGCAATCTATTTATCTACCTACCTACCTACATATCTATTGCTCCATCTATCTATCTATTGAGAGAGCTTAGACTGAAGCCAACATAGGAAGAGGAGCAGATGTGGGGAAGGTGCTGATTTCCAGTTGTGCCATGCTAGGTTTTAGACATCTCTAGGATATGCAAGTGGAAAGCTGGAAAAAAATATTTCGTTATGGATATGCAAACCTAGAATTTGGGGGATCTAGGTTTCAGTTCAAGAATGTTAGAGGGACATGAGAGGAGGCTGAGATCACGTATGTGAACGGTTGAAGAGATGGGGCGGCCCATTTTTCATTTAATAGAGGTCTTGTAGGGCATGGCGGAAGGGCCAAGAAAGAAAAGAGAATTGGGATGTTGGCCAGGAATAAGGGAAGAAGCAAGGGTACATGAGAGGACAGATGATGGAGGAGCTAAGGCTTCTGGAGGTGGAAGTGATGACCCTGCCACGTTTCTATTGTCTAATGAATAGCTGCAATGCTCTTCACGTGCTATTCCCCAGCATACAGCTACACTATGGGCTTGCTGTTGCACCTCTCTCTTCCCACTTTCCTTATTCTGGGTTCCCTCAGATGTGGTCCCCACATAGAAAACTACTGCCTCCCCCACAGACGAAACGTCAAGATAGCTGGTTGACCCAGTAACGCGAGATGACTCGTCTTCCCAAACCATGACGCCAACAAAACAGTAATTGTCACTATGAGGGAAATGAAACAAGAGAAACTTCCTGCGCCAGAGGATACTTTCGAGTACCTTTTGCTTATTATTACTGAGTACTGTTCTTTACAAAAGTACAAAGCTGTGGGCTGAAGGCCTTAAAACCTCTCATGAAGTTTTTTAATGGAGACCACGATTCCACACGGACCACGGCCCGGGTCTGAAGGAAGCCTAGCGGTGCCAGAAGCCGGGGCTGTTTCCTGTTACTCAGCACGCAGTGCTAGTCTCAGAGGTGCCTTGCAGAGTGAGGCGTGCCTCTGCAGAGGCGTTCTGGGGAGCCGATGGGAAAGGTGGCTGCAGAAGTATCCTCCTTCTAGGTGTCTTGGTGTCACTGTCATTCTCTGCCTAGTCCCGGCTAGGAAGCTGATTCTTTATCATTTTTTTTTCTCTTATCCAAAGGCAGAAGTTAGCACTAGAGGCTGCAAAGTTTTCAGTCCCCAAACAAAGCTTATTTTAAGGATTTATCTTAGAAACAATTTTCTTCAGCTGTCATTGTTCTCCTCTGGACAATTTCAAATAGGCGTAGCTGAGCTTCTCTCATCCATTTTGGGAAATGGAAACATTTTTCTACTAAAGTAAAAGTTCCAGAAAGTACAGTTTATCCCATAACTAAAATACTCCATCTTCTGTAGGTCTTTTCCAATAAGCTCAGCCAGCCTTGATCTCTTCTCTTTCCAGATGACCCAGACCATCTACTCCTTACATCTTCACTTCTCAAACTATTGTTCTTGGATCCTTGGCTTCAGAAACTCCCAGGGAGTTGTCTCTAGACCTTATCTCAGTCATCCTGAATGAGAATATATACCTGCGGTGAGGCTTAGGCGCTTCTGACAAGCTCCCAAGTGATTCCTCTCACTAAAGATGAAGAATGATGAATGCACTGCATCAGTTTAGACAATGGGTGATCCTCAGGCTAGTCCTTTATCTGCCTGTTGGCAGCAATGTTGCAGTCAGACAGTCAAGTTGTGTCCAGCACAAGAGCACCAGGTCAAAGGGAAGGAGGATGAACGCAAGATGTGCACCCTGGCACAAGACTGTGCCCACCAGAGGAAGAGGTGGCTTTTTCCTAATTTGCACGAATGTCCCTTGTGCTCACTAGTGGCCCACCAGAATACATCTTCTAGAAAAGGGCATCTTTTCTAATTTATACAAGGGCACTGTGTGGGCTGACAGTGTCTTACTGTAGGTCTAACTTATAAAGCCCATAGGACAAGAAATTGTCTCCCCTCCCATGGCACCTCATACACCATTAAACATCAGTATTTGTAGAATCGAATTGAAAATGTTAATAATATATTAAGACTAGAGAAAGAAGGATGGTTTTATCACTCAAACAACAATAGTCTCCTTCATTTCCCTCCTCCCCCGAATTCTGCCAAATCAGCAGAATTTTCCATTGCAGACCGCAAATTGAACATACAGTCTGTGTGGGGGGCAAAATGAAACTCTTCTCTTCCTTCCTAGTGGAAATAAAACTCTTTGGCAGTAATTCTTGGATTGTTTTCTTTGGAAATTGCATTCATGTGATTTTTCAAGATGTTTCCCGGGCTTTGTTGAAATCCGATCCATTTAACAAGAAACACATAACTCAATTCATGTTAAAATTCTCAGGGTTACTTAAGAATAATTATGAGTTGTCCATGTGTGCTAGAAAAACAGTCCAGACTTCCTTAAGAATGGGAAGATTATTTGTCTCTCTGGGGTAACGTTTCTCCTGATTAACTATGGCCATTGCAAGAGTTTGCTTAAGAGCCCCAAGGTTTGCACTGGAAAGCAGAAGACAGGCTTCACCGGTTTCGCCCTGAAGCCATTCTCAAAGGTGACTTATCATGTTTGAACCAAGGATCTCTATAAACTACAGAAGTGACAGCAATGTCTCCCATACCTAAAGAGAGCAAGGCTTGGACCAAACTCTAAGATGTAATTGTTGGGTTTGGTCTGAAACACAGGTTTCTGAGCTTCCTTCGTTACAGTCTTTCCTTCACTTGTACCTTCTTTTTACTAAACCATCTAAGCCACAGCTAAATCAAATAAAGTCCTACAAATCTCCCTTGTACTCATACAACTCCCCAGCACAGACATGGCCACCCCTGAGTGTCCAAGGACTTGAAGGCAGCAAAGGCGAGGACATGGAGGTGAGGAATCTCAGTGTGAAGATCCTCTGGCCTGTGAGCCTCAGCGCTGCTGCGACCTAGCAAAGCAGGGAACACCTGTCCTCTCACCAGTGTTCACTGAGAAGGCGATCCCAGGTTGTCCCTTTCTTAGTTGAGCCTCTTCTGCTTCATTGCAAGTAACTGAGGCCACCAGGAACACAGAACTATTTCCCTGCCAACTGCCATCTTTGCTTCTCCCACTCCGTGTACCAGCTCCCTCGATCTCAGGGCTCTTCGGTTTAAATTTCCTCTGTTTAAAAGACCCACTCGGACTTGCCCCCCCCTTTTTTTTTTATCCCAATTTCAAATTCCTGAGGAAGGAAAGTTGCTTGGCTCATCTCGGATCTAGTAACCTCTTCGGTCCAAGTATCTATGGCAAGGGACAGAGTCAAGCTGAACCAATGTGAGTTCAAGGAGGTCATCCCTTTGCCCTTCTGGATGTGGAGAGGAATGGTCCAGAGAAAGCAAACTGGGTGGAAAATGTAAAAGGGATTCACTAGAATCCTTGCACCTATGATCCTATGAACGAGAGAGGGTATTAAGGTCATTTATCCCAAGTACTCACCCATGGCAGGGATCAGACCTGCAACACTGATGAGTAACAATGACCCTTCAGCCCTGCTTGAATAGCGTGCCCCGCCCCCCACCCATGATGGAGCAGTCAATACTATGGATTAGCCAATACTATTCAAATTTCTTTCTAAGACTGCAACAAAAATTCTTCCGGCAATGGCCACATATAGATACCAGTTCTAACTATTTAAGTAGCACATATACCTAACTTGGGAGCAAAATATATATATTTTTTTCTTTTTCTTTTTAATTAAAGAGGGTAGGGTATGGGCTCTGGTGATTCTGGACCACCAGTTTTTAAATAATTATTGACTAGCTGTGCAACCTCCAATGAGCTACTGAACCTCCATTTCCTCAACTGTAAAATGACCATGATGTCATGAGGATTCAATTTTAAAAAGTGTATAGAGCATTCAGCCTAGTTCCTGGCATAAAGTTAAAGCTTCGTTTGTTTTAGCTTCCCTTATTTTATTTTAGCATTAATTCCTTATATAAATACAATGAAATCATATATTTTCTAAGCCTTAAATCATTCTTTAACTGATCTTTATGAATTTGACCAAATAGCTTTTCCTCAAAGGGCTTTGTCCATGCCAACGGGTAAGAGTAAGATGGCAGTGCCAGAGTGTTCTTTATCCACCGCCTGAAACCTGTTTTTGGTGAGGAGGCTGGAGAAACCACAGACCGCTTGTCAGAGGAGTGAGTGCCATTCTATTTGTCATTCAAGCATAAAGCTGAAGGCTTCTTGCTCAAGCTGAAAAGATGGGGAGTTTGTAGAGAGCGTTCTACGTGCGTAGTGTACAGAACTGAAATTTATGACTTTCATAATCTTTGCAAGTAAGAGGCGCAGCCAGAGCCTAGGTATTCTGAGTACACTTTCAGCTCCTGAGTTTAGTGTAAGGTATGGAGAGAGAGGGAAGGGGAGCTGACAGGACCGGAACTAGCAGGGGTACATTTGCTACACCTTCACCCTGAGTTGCTGAGGAAAGCCACGAGGGTGTCAGGCTACCTAATCCATAGGTAGAGCATTACTCTTTAGACCGCAAGACTCTATGAAGCAAGAAAGCAGTGACGTAACATCTGTCTAAAGACTATTATTTCATTTCCTCCTTCCTGTGAACTGTGTGCTCAATCTTTTGAGTAGCAGAGCAGAAGAGAATTGAATGGGCATCTTGATGTAGAGCCTCTTTCAAGTTCTGGAGTCACTGAGGGCTTGAGAATTGAGCCTGGGTCCCATGTGCCACACTGGCCTCCATAATATTTGCTGGTTAGCCAGTGCCCGGGTGTCAGACCTATCCTGAGACCCTGCTGCTATCTAGTGATATGATATAAAAGGATCAAAAGAGGGGATGAAGGGATGTCACAGGTTCAAGTTGATCATTTATTGAACACAAGCTCTGTGTGAGGCACTTTCTTTAGTTCAACAAACATTTAAAAAGCACCTACTATGTGCTCTATATGCAGCAGCAAGTGCCCAAGGGTACCAAGGGTGCTGGGTGTACCCAGATTCTACCTGGACTGAAGTGGGGGGAGGGGAGCTGGGAAAGGTTCTCAGAAATGATGATATTTCAAGTATATCTTAAACAATGACATGTTTCCAAGAATAGGTAAATATGTGAGAAATGTCCAAGTGTAATACTGAGTGAAAAAATATATATAATGTAAATTTGATTACAAAAGCATAGACACACATATAAATACAAGGCAGACACTGTTTGACATTTTGCGTTTGGTATTCCATTTATACCTACCCGATAAATGGGTATAATTATCTGTATTTTGTTAAGTAATTAGAAAAAAAAAAAAGAAGAGATATATCATAATGTTAATCTGGATGAAAAATTATTGGTAATATTTGTTTGTTTGCCTCCTTATACTCTGTCATAGCTTCTAAGATATCAAAAAAAAGTAAACTTTTATTTACCTTTTAATAATAGACTCTCACATATATGGTCAATGGGTTCTGGACAAGTGTGCCAAGACCGTTAAATGGGGAAAGGATATCATCTTTTCAGCAAATGAAGTGGTGCTGGGAAAACTGGATATTCACATGCAAAAGACTGAAGTTGG
This sequence comes from Eidolon dupreanum, assembly GCA_028627145.1. Classification (NCBI taxonomy): domain Eukaryota; kingdom Metazoa; phylum Chordata; class Mammalia; order Chiroptera; family Pteropodidae; genus Eidolon; species Eidolon dupreanum. The sequence goes on from CM053515.1 coordinate 12,353,776, forward strand.
ACCTTTACCGCATAACATATACAAAAATTAATTTGAAATGGATCAAAGACCTAAAGAGTTAAAACTGTAAAATTCTTAGAAAAAAGCATAGAGGAAAATCTTTATGACATTGGGTTTGGCAATGCTTTCTTGGATATGAAACCAAAAGTACAGACAACAAAAGAAAAATAGATAAATTGGGCTTCATCAAAATTAAAAATGTTTGTGCATCAAAGGACACTATCAAGACAGTGAAAGACAATCCATAGAACAGGACAAATCTGCAAATCATATAGCTGATAACAGATTAATATTTAAAATATGTAAAGAACTACAACTGAATAACAATAACAGAATAAACAACTCAATTCAAAACAGACACCCAATTCAAAACACACACACATATATATACATGTACATATGTACACATGGACTATTATTTAGCCATTAAAAGGAATGAAATTCTGACACATGCTACAAAGTGGAGAACCCTTGAAAACATTATGATAAGTAACATAAGCCAGACACAAAAGGACAAATGTTATACGATCCCACTTATATGAGGTACCTAAAATAGGCAAATTAATAGGGACAGAAAGTATAATAGAAGTTACCAGGGACTGGGGGGAAGAGTAAACTGAAGTTATTGTTCAATGGGCACAGAGTTTACATTCAGGATAATTAAAAAATTCTGGAAATATCAGTGATTGCTACAAAAAAAAAGATAATTCTAGAGGAAGAGAAAGGCAATCCAGACATGGGAGATGGAATGTACAAAGGCATGGAAGGGTGGAAGCCCTATGTCTGAGGAGTCTAGTGAAGCTGCATCATTGTTGTGTTGGGAAGAGAGGCTGGGGTCTAGGCCTGGTTTGGAAGAGCCTTGAACACATTAAAAAATAACAGCTTAAAAATATATAGTGCCCGCCTTTACATGTCATGCTGTATTAGGGTTCTCCAGAGAAAGAAAACCAATAGGGTATATGTGTATAATTATATGTATTATATATAGATAGATATTAATATAGAGAATTGACTCACATGATTATGGGGGAGGGCAAGTCCCAAGATGTGTAGGATGAGTCTGTAAACTGGAGGCCCAGGAAAGTCATGTGACCAGAAAGCAAGGAAACATAACACTTATAAATAGCCCTAAAGACAGACACATAAGTTAATAAATCTATCACCCAGCAAGGAAAAGATCTCCAAGCAGAGCTATTGATCTTAGTGGGGGGAAAAATGGTCAAAGCCACAGAGATTACTAGAAACCTGACCAATGAAAGATCTTAAGCAACATCCAGGAACCGCTTCAGAATCAGCACCATGTCTTTCCTTATTGTTTCTATATCACTTACACCAAAAAAGAATAAGAAACAAAGGATGTGAAGAATCTATACACTGAAAATTACAAGACATTATTAAAAGAAAATGAAGAAGACACAAAGAAAGGTATTCTGTGTTCACGAACTGGAAGAATCGACATAGTTAAAATGGCCATGTAACTCAAAGCAATATACAGATTTAATGCACTTCCCATCAAAATACCAATCGCATTTCTTAAAGAACTAAAACAAAAAAACCCACCAGATTTGTATGGAACCATGAAAGGCCCAGAATAGCAAAAGCAATCTTGAGAAAAAAAGAATAAGGCCAGAGGTATCACAGTACTTGAGTTCAAATTATACTACAAAATAAGAATAATCAAAACAGCATGATATTGGCAGAAAGACACAAAGACCAATGGAACAGAATTGAGAGCCCAGAAATAAACCAACATATATATGGGTAAATAATTTTCAACAAAGGAGCCAAAATCATACAATGAAAAAAAGAAAGCTTCTTCATTAAATAATGCTGGAAAAATTAGAAAGCCATATGTAAAATAATGAAATTAGACTGTTTTCACCATACACTAAAATCAACTCAAAATGGATCAAAGACCTAAATATAAGACCTGAAATGATAAATTGCATAGAAGAAAACACAGATAACAAACACACGAATCTTGGTCTTAGAGAGGATTTTATGAATTTGACCTCAAAGGCAAGGGAAGAAAAGGCAAAAATAAATGAATGGGATTATATCAAACTAAAAAGTTTCTGCACAGCAAAAAAAAAAAACCATCAACAAAACAAAGAAGCAACCAGCTAAATGGGAGAAGATATTTGCAAACAATGTGTACAATAAGGGGTTAATATCCAAAATATGTAAAGAACTCATACAACTCAACAATGAAAAAACAAATGGTGCAATTAAAAAATGGGCAGAGAACCTGAACAGACACTTCTCTCAAGAAGACAGACAATGGCCAACAGACATATAAAAAGATGCTCTGCTTCACTAGTTATTAGGGAAATGCAAATCAAAACTACAATGAGATACCACCTCACACCTGTTAGAATGGCTATTATCAACAAGACAAGTAATAACAAGTGCTGGAGAGATTGTGGTGGGAAAGGAACCCTCACACACTGCTGGTGGGAATGGAAACAGGTACGGTCGCTATGGAAAACAGTATGGAGGTTCCTCAAAAAATTAAAATAGAACTACCAATGACCCAGCAATCCCTCTTCTGGGTATTTACTCCCCAAATGTGAAAACATTTATCTGTAAAGATATATGCACCCAGATGTTCACTGCAACATTTTTCATGGTGGCCAAGACATGAAAACAACCAAAGTATCCTTTGATAGATGATTGGATAAAGAAGATGTGGTACATATGTACAGTGGAATATTAGCCATAAGAAAAGATGAAATACCGCCATTTGTGACAAAATGGATAGATCTTGAAATAATCATGCTCAGTGAAACAAGTTAGACAGAAAAATTGAGAAGCATATGATTTCACTCATATATGGAATATAAAAGTGAAAGCAACAAGTGAAGAAGACAATCAAAAACTCATAGACACATATGACAGTTTAGAAAGGGAGAAGAAGGAGGGAGGAGATAGAAAAGGGTAACAGAGTCCAATATATGGTGATATAAGGAGATTTGACTTTGGGTGGTGAACACAATGCAATACACAGATGATGTATTATTGAATTGTACACTTGAAATCTATATAATTTTATTAATGAATGCCACCCCCAATAAATTCAATTAAAATAAAACAAAAAAGAATTAGAAACCACAGCCATGACCATGGCTCTTTCTTGACAGATTTGTGCCTATGTGGCTGCCTATCGCAGTGGTGGCTCCAAATTCTCTGTATAGAAGGTGCCTAGGTGCATAAACCTAACAAGAAGGAATGCTCAGTTCGAGACTGGATTTGCTTAGCAAGTTTGATGTTTTTACTTAGAATGCACGTTTGTTTATAATGTTTCGAGGTAGCAGGACTGCTGATGAACATCACAGCGAGATAAAAACCCCTCCAAGCCCTCCTTGTACTATCACCAGTTCAAGGCCATTGCTTGTTATTCTGACTCTCCAGTAGAGAAGACCAGAAGATGTAAATTAGTAGTGTTCTAAGGTGGCCAGCCATCCTGATTTGCCTGGAACTGTGTGATTTTCCAGAACAAGGACTTTGGTACTAAAACAAGAACATTTCTGGGCAAACAAAGATGGTTGGTATCCAGCATATAGCCCTCATATGTATTTTATTTTCTCATTTAGAGTTTTGCTTCTTTCGAAATTTGAGGTTAGGATAATTTAGGGATCAGATATACGCTTCTTTTAATAATTCAGACGATTTGGTCACTCTGGGACCTGTATCCCTCAGGGCATAATTAACCAGGGCCAAGTGGTGGCAGCCGCCCACTAAGACAGGCACATGCCCTTCACGTCTTCACAGTCCCCATCCGGCAGCTTTTGGTCACTTATATTACTGCCTGGACCCTAAGGCACGAGGCTGCACATTAAAAATACTTGAGTGGCCTCTATAATCCCAATACTTGGGCTCACCCAGAACAACTACATAAGCATCTCTGGGAGTGGGACCTCAGCATTTACACACACACACACACACACACACACACACACACACACACACACACACACACACTATATTTTATAAAATATGTATATATATTTTAACCATCTAAAGTGTAAAATTCAGTGACATTAAGTACCTTCGCACTGTTGTGCAACCATCATCACAATCCATCTGCAGAACTACTTTTTACCTTTCCAAACATGAACATTCCATAAACACTAGCCAAACAATAATTCTCTATTCTCTACTCCCCCAGCCTCTGGTACTCACTGTTCTACTTTCTGTCTGTATGGATTTGCCTATTCTAGGTGTCTTATAAAAGTAGAATCATCCAATACTTGTCCTTTTGTGTCCAGCTTGTTTTACTGAGCATAATGTCTTCAAGGTTCACCCATGTTGTAGCAGATGTCAGAATTTCCTTCCTTTTTAAGGCTGAATAGTATTCTATTGTACACAGTTTGTTTGTCCATTCATCCACTGATGGACACTTGGGTTGTTTTCACATCTGAGCTATTGTGAATAATGTAGCTATAGATATTGCTGTACACGTACCTGTCAAGTCCCTGCGTTCAATTATTTTGGGTAAATAACTAAAAATGGAATTGCTGAATCACATGGTAATTATTTGTCTAATAGTACCCATATTTTTACAACCCCTCCCTCCCCAGGTGATGTGAACCCCTGTGTTACAGCTTGTAACCTCTGAAGAACCTGTATCTTCTCATTCCAGTGGTAGTGGCAAGGAGCAAGTGGGCAGCTTAGTTAATTTATCCACAAAACAGGAGCTTAAAAACAGTTTTGAGAGTGAAGAGAAAGTCTTTCTACCTTCTCTCTCCAGCCTCTGAAAACGAATCTTTGCAGCCCTTAATTACACATTTCTATCAGCTTTTCAGGAAAGCTATCTTCAAAGAATATTTCAAATTTCATTATATATACAGCTTTAAAATATTAATTCAACCTGTAGAATTTTATAAAAATGTACTGGATTGGAAAATGACACAAACATAATATCCCTGGTGTTTTTTTTTTTTTATAATGTCATACAAGTAAAATGACACATTTTAGAGTAGCACTGTTATTAAAATGCAGTCTTATGCTGGTGTAAGTGTCACTTACATTTAAAAGGAAAGTAATTTGACATGATTTGCTCTCTTATTTTTTTGTCCTGGTGATACAAGGAGATTCATGGACTCAGTGACTTCATCAGATGATCTTGTTTCTTCTACCATACTACTTTAAAGGAAGACTGGAAGCTTTTAAAATCCTTCTTCCCAGGGGAAATTATAAAATGTCAAAATGGTCAAATCAGCCACTTGGACTAGCCTGGGAATAAAGACTTAATTTGGTCATGGGAATAGAAGAAGATTTCCTTGAAGTTCTTTCACCCTCCTGGTCTTTCTCCTCTGCAAACATTCCATTAAACTGTATCATTGTCCAAAATGGAACACTCACAACTGAACTCAATATAGCAGAGCAATTAGTTAGGGCTCTTAGTATTCCAAGTGGTAGGAAACCCAACTTAAGTGACTTACACACTGAAGAGTGGTTATGAGTTCATGTAATCCAAAAGAAAGAGAGTGCGCTTCAGATGAAGCTTGATCCAGTACAGAAAATGTCACCGTTTTAAATTCCCTTCTGTCTCTCTGTCCTATCATCCAGTGTTAGTTTGATCCTCAGGCGACTGTCTGGCAGGCCTGGACTCCCCAGTTATGCTACCAAAACATCTCTGCACTTCTCTGTCTCCCATCCTTACACCACGTGAGTGTTTGCTCCAGTAAAGCTAATAAGGGCCCCTCCGGGAAGCTGGGAGAGGCACTATCCCACCCAATTCCTGTGGCTGAGGATGGCAAAGGGTGTTTTCCCTTCGGATATTCAGCACTCTGCTTCCAGGAAAAGGGAGGAAGCCATTCTGAGCAGCAGACAAGCATCTGCTATTCCAGGTGTGCTCTGACCCATGCAGAGGGCAGCGTGACTCTTGCCTCCCTTGTTCTAGTACAGTGCTGTCTACCAGAACTTTATGCGATGATGGAAATGTTCTCTATTAATGCTGTCTAAGACAGCAGCCACCTAAGCTCATGTGACTTGAACACTTGAAATGTGGCTACTGTGACTGAGGCACTGGGTTTCTGGTATTATTTAAATTAAACTTAATTTAATTTAAGTAGCTACATGTGGCTATGGGCTGCCATATTGTACAGTGCAGTTTGAGAAACTTAAATTTTCATTGTAGCAATTGAAGATCACATTTGTTTTTTTGGCAGGCACATAATATTATTTATAGTACATAATGGAGCTCATTATCAACAAAATTCCATAACTCTTTTTTTCTATTTATGAGGCCACTGAGTCATGTCTTTGTCATTCTGTACATTTGCAATTAATTATTTAGACTTAAATGCAAGATTTTATATTTATTCCAAATTGAATTATTGGAGGATCCCCATCCTTCAATAAATTTTTTAACCTGATTTTTTTAATCCATGATATTACTTCTTGATCTACCAACCTTTTTTTGGTCTCAATTGTGAAGGAGACTATCCTACAGTGAAGCTTTTCTAATTTTTTTAATTGGGATTATGAATAGCTTTTAAGAATCTGTAACACTTTCATAATTACATGCAGATTTTTGTGTGCTTTTGCTTATATTCTTTTTTTTTTTTTTAAGGGAAAGATCCCAATGCAATCATTAAATTTTCAAAGGTTAAAATCAATAATAAATAATTTGCATCTTTGCACAAATTATTAAACCAAGGCAGAAACCCATGGCCTGCTGTTAAAAATGGCCCTCCAGATTAACACTGGCATTTGCCGCAGGCTGTGTCTCTGGTCTCTTAGACCAAAAAAATAGTGAGGTGTTTTTTGTTCTTTTTTTTTTTTTCTTAAAGCTTTAGTTACCCTGCTCTGTGCCAAATCTGCTGCCTACATCAGGCAAAGGAACAGAAATCAGAAACTTTCTTTAAGTTTTGACTTCTTTCCAAAGTCTGCCGACTGTTGTACACTCTCTAGACCCCTAGGGTAAGTGTTTTTGTATTTTGTCCACAGTTTATAATTGTTATGTGTGAAGTCATTCTCATATCTCATTATCTATTATCATTATTATTATTATTATTATTATTATCTCATTAAATAAGTCTTGTTACCTCATTCCCATATACGCAGCATTTACTTAACCAGAACTACGATATTGAACATTTAGAATTTTAACAACTTTTTCACAAGTGTCACCATCACTGCAATGAACATCTCTATTTATGCCTCTTTGAGCCCATGTCTAAGTAGAAAATGAGAAGCGGAAGTGTGGGTTATAAGAGCACGTACATTAAGACTTAAGACTGTAATACATGGTGGCTACAAGTCTAGAAACAATAATATTATTTTATCTTGAATTATATCAGCAACAAAGCATCTGATATATACTAATACACATAATAAAAGTCCAAAATTTATCACATGTATGAGATATACTGAAATGTCTTCAGGCAGGGTGGCCACCCTGTAGATACCAACAAAATGCTTTCCAAAATGTCTGTGAGTGCTGAATACTCTAATGCAGCATACGTAACTAGGGGAATTTTGAATTTTCTTTCTCTGGAAGATTTGAAGAAGAGGCGTTTCCATCTATCTATCAGTGGTAGCTTAAAGACGGCCATCAAAAGCCACGGGTTCAAAGCAACGAGAGGAAGATGAGCAATGCCAAGCACTGTGTTATCTTTGGTGTTCCAGCTCTCATCTGAAAACAGGGCTCAGAACCATGGCCTGGCATCTCCTCAGCTTTGCCTTGTCTCATGCTGTGAAGCCACTGAGGCTCTAGTGTATGTGCACAATCCTGGAGCAAGAAAGTCCGCAAAAATGAGCACTATAAGGGCAGGGCGCTGAAAAGCAGCCTGGTCTCAACTGTCCACCCCCTAATGTATGTCAGTCTCCCTCTCAACAAACAGTAGACTTCCCAAAGAGCAAACATTAAGGATTATTAAACCTTCATTTCTTAATTTCCATTTTGATTCAAAAATCATAGGAGGCTATAATCTTACTTTATGATTCCTTTTTTTTTTTTTTTAACGCATGCAGCTAAAATACAAAATCTGACATTTATTAGCTGGTAAAGGTAGGGCTTTCGTTTTCATGATGGTGTTTTACTTTACAGAGAGCAAATAGATCATGATGCAACCTGTGTAGAAATGTTTACAAAGGAGTTCTGAGACTTTAGGAAAATTCTCATCGTGTAATGGGTTGAAATCTCACTATCACGTCTAGGAGATTCTATGCTGGCATTACTCATGGTGGCAGGGGGAAATCAACTGAACATGAGAAAAGGCGTGGTGCTTCCATTTCATGTTCAGCAAAGTTGTTTTTTTTTTTAGTGACTTTTAAGAACATGACAGAGATCTGTTGGTATCAGGCTTTTTCATATTGTTTTAATCAGGTGTTTATTCATGAAATATTTACTAAACAACCACGCTGTGCCAACTAGACCCTGTGGGAAATACAAACATGAAATATCCTTGGATCGGCTTAGAGCAGGGTTCTACTTAAGTGCCTTGCCCAAGATGGGTTCAGATGTCAGGCTCCTTATGTAGATCAAAGTGATGGTATTGATATTTTTATAAGAAATACAGTTTCTAGCTTTATGGAGTTACAGTCGAGTAGGGAATAGAAATGTTAAGTAAAAAATTACAAGCGTGTGAATTTACAGTGAAGTGACAGTTCTAACCTTGCTTTATGACTCAAAACCAGCGGAATTCTTGTCTGTCCCTCTCCATCTGGCAGCCAACATCCAATAAGAATGAGCACCTTGCTTTTCATTTCTGCCTTTCATGTCATTCTTTTTCCTATCTTAGTTCATTCTCCTTTCCATGTAATATTTATTTATGAAGTGCCCTCTATGTCCCCAGAACTGTGTTTGAGCTGAAAATGTCAGTGTAAACAAGACATATACATAGTGGGATGGAAATGATGTCCACTGATGCCCATCTCGAAGCACCTGACACTCCGAAGGTGGATTTCTCTTCACAGCATGTGCATGGTGATCATGCAGTTTCCTACTCTGATCAGACACCTAAGCATGCCCAGTACCATAAAAAAAAGTGTCGTTCCATGACAAACAATTTACTGAGACTTGAGGATGGCTGGACAGTATTTCCCATGGAATGAAGCTGGCCAAATGGCCACAGTTTACTGAAGCTCTCCATACATTGCTTAAGACTAGAATTCGCAGTCAGCTGCCTGGGGTGGCTTTCACTCCATCTTTCCTTCCAAGAACCACAGAGACGAAGTAAATGAGCCACAGAAATAGGGATTTCTTCCAGGCTGGAGATATTACAATCCTTCTCTGAATATAAGAGCTGGCTTAAAAAGGCAGCATTCACTATTGAGGGGATAACTCCGAAGAGGTCTTGTGGTTATAATGGTTTTATGATTATTTTGGATCTCTGTAAAGACTCCTGTGTTTGGGTAACTGATTCCACACTGGAGAGATCACACAAACATTCCTTAACATTAGTCTGTGGCTTTGTTAGACAGAATTAAAAGAGCTCTGTGTCCGTTCCAATCTCCAGTCATACTCCAAATCTGTCATTCACATGACTGTGGATCCTTTCAGAATTAGACTCTGGGTCTTCTATAATGTTAAAAAAAATCACATTCACATATGCAGAAACAGTCTGGGGGAAGTCTACACTGTATGTGGAAAATAAAAGATATTCAAGTCAGATTGCTATCCTCCAAAAACCTATATGTGAGGAAGTGATATTTGTGAGTTTAAATGCCTGCATGCATACATACACACACACACACACACACACACACACACACACACACACACACATACACACACAAACAGAGAAACAGGTTGGAAAAATACCTGCCTCTATTCTTCTACAATCAATTAACTAATCAGAAAATAGTGCCTAAGAAATTATCCTTTGGGGGAAGTCTACCCTATATGTTGAAAATAAAAGATGTTTAAGTTAGGCCACAGTTTTCCAAAAACCTTTAGTTGAGAAGATGAGATTGGTTAATTAAAATACATCATTCATCCATCCATACCCATGCACACGCACATGCACACACACGCACACACACACACATACAAACACACACAAAGAAACAAACGGTTTGGAAAAAATATCAAGGATGATAAAGAAATAAATTCAACAGATATTTATGTATTTATTTCCTAAGCACGTTTTAGTGTCAACACAGAGCTTTTATTATAGTGACATAGACAGATAATAAAGAAGTAAATATATAATCAGGTAATAGAGAATTCCACGATGATGAAAAAATAAAGCAGGGTAAAAAAGAATTATGGAAGAAGTGTAATATTTATGTAGAGGGCACTCAGGAGAAAGGTGATGTTTAACATTAGACCATGTGAAAACGTGTATGAGAAGCAGCCACAAGTACAGATCATGCAGGACCCTGAAAATGATCGAGAAGACTTGGACTTTCCTGCTAAGTGAGAGAGATGGAAGAGACATTTGGAGGACCTTGAGCTGAGAACCAGGTGATCTAAGGGGTGCCTCCTGTGTTAAGAACAGACTGCAAGGGACAAGGGCTGAAGCAGAAGACCAGGTAAAAGCCTAATGATGGTGAGCATCGATTGCTTGGACCTGTGGTGGCAGCGGGGGTGATAGGCAGCAGATGGATGATAGAAATATTTGAAAGGTAGAATTAACAGAATTTCTGATACATCAGAAGTGAGGTGTGAAAGAAGGGAAAGAATCAAGGATGACACCAAGTTTTCTGGCCTGAGCAATTAGAAATGTTGCTAGTTGATTTAATTACAAAAAAATTAATTTATTGTTAGGCAAGACCATACATTCCTACTAGAATGGCTAAAATTTCTAAGACTGACAACATAAAATATTTGTGAAGATGTAAAGCAACCAGAATGCTCATGCATCGTTGATGAGAGTGTAAAATGGTATGTAACCACTTTGGAAATCTGTCACTACTTCCTCATAAAGTTAAACTTATACCTACTTACGACCAAACAATTTAATCATAAGTATATAACCAAGAGAAATGAAAACACAGCAACAAAAAGATGTACATAAGAATGGTCATAGTCGCTTTCCTTATCATTGTCCTAGAATGGAGACAACCCGGATTTCCTTCAAGAGGAGAATAGAAAAAATTTATCCATTATACAATTATAAAATGTAGTACTACTCAGCAAGGTGAAGGCGCGAACCACTGTTACACACAGCAACATGGATAAATGTCCAAAACATTTCCCTGAGCAAAAGAATTCAGATACAAAAGAATACTTATGGATTAGTTCCATTTAGATGAAGTTCTAGAGCAGGCAAAGGTAATCTACAGTGCTAACTCCCAGAGTATGTGCTTCTGGGGAGGTGGGACAGTGAGGAGGTTTAGCTTCGATGAAGAACAGTGCAGTTTTCTGAAGTGAAGCTGACAGTTTACATCGTGCCAGGGCTTACATCAGCGAAGGCATTTCTTAAAACTGATCAAACTACACGACAAAGTGCACACTTCATGTATATTCTTATATGATTATTATATCTCAATAAAAATGTTTATATAAAAGAGAAATTTTAAAAAATAATAAAGTATTTTTAAATAAAAATACAGATGCCTAGTAATAGTGCCACCTATGTATAAAATCTATTTCTATTGATACAAATATATAGATATATGTGCAATTAAAAGCAGTATTTTTACATTGAAAGAATATGACTCAGTAGCTTTTCCTGTCTGACTAATCCCTAACAATAACTAACAGTAGCATTATCTTGTTTAAATTTTAGGACCGCCTTTGCAAAGTGGCTTCTTTTACTTGCCCCACTTAACACACAAAGCAACTGAGTATCAGTGACTTGCCCAAGGATGTATTACTGTTGAGCAGTAGAGTTGGAACTTGAACCCATGACCTTATTACTCCAGAATATACTACTTTAACTACTGCATTATATTTGTCTCCACAGCAAGGCCACAGGTGCTCTCTAAGGAATCCTTGGGTCTCTCCAAGGCCTCAGACAATGTCTCCAGGCACTGTCCCTGTCCTTCATCCTCACTTTCTTCTGGGGCTTCCAGTTTCTATCCTGTCACCTCATACTTGGGGTTCCAGCCCTCCCACCCAGCCAGCTCCTTCAAAATGATGCTTCATTTAGCATATCTACTTAGCTTTTGTCTTCCGTGTTATGTTTAGACATTGTCTTTTAGCTCCATCTTAGCTGAACACTCTGGAGCCTTCTTCTAAGTCCTGCTCCACCATCGCAAAACACCTGGGCTCTCAGAATCCTCACTTCGGTCTAGAACCCTGAGCCCCAGTTTATCAGGAAGGGACTATGGGTAATTTCTCTCATTTTGAAACTGAAAGCTGTTCCCATACAATGTGGACATGCTGAAAAAGTCTCCTTGCTAAATTCACTTGATGAAATTAGATGTTTACTTCTTTTTCTACCTAGAAACTCTTAAGTTGTTTTCAAACTGTAGAATAAAGACAATTTTACTATTAATTAATACAAAATTCAAATGCATTGGATCTTAGGAAAATTGATCCTTATCCACCAAAGTTTTAAAAGTCTGACTTGCAGATTCTGAGAATTCAACCACTTTATGTTTTCCGAAATTCAAAAATGATTCTAAAAGCTAAGGCTAGATCTGGCAAGAAGGCAAGAGAAATAAGTAATAGGTTAGAATGTAAAACAAACAACCTTTCAGCAAGCTCTGCCTTTTAACCCTGGGAAATACTCTGATGCCTTAGAGAACACAGGTCAATGTATCAGTCTTTCACTTTATTAAATTATTAGTATTAAAAAATAACTCTGAGCAAGCAACAAAACACAGCACAGTGCTTTCTACAAATAAAATTTAATTTGCTATCTCAAGAGCTGCTGGCTTTTATCACCAAAGATTGGAGCATGGTATTTTCAGGGAGAAAGTTTTTTTTTTTTTTTTTTTTTATCTAGTTTAGAGGAAACATGGCCAACATTAGTTCCAAATATTTTATTTCAAACATAAAGCACAGAACCAATACTAATAAACAACAGGCTCTTATGCCAACATTGGTGCATGTTTTTGTTATTGCATTATATTCCATGAGAGTTATTGTGCATAATTAAATAGGAAAAAAAAAAAAACCTTGAACTTGGAATTATAAAACCGTCACCACAAACCAACAATTTCACTTGATGTGTATTAAGTCATTAAATTTATTATTAAAAAAAAAAGAAGAGGGAAAAAAATCTTTTCCTTGTAAATCATTAAAAATGCATGAGGGTTGAAAGCAGAGCAAACAGCTCATACATTTGCTTAGGAAACTACTGCAGAAGAAGACACTGCAATTCAGAGCAGAAAATAAGGTTTTCTTCAAATCAGAGTGGTCTGTTATCAAAATGACTACCACAAGGCCTGTTGGGAAGGGAGAACTTATAAATTTTAAGAATGTAAATGTTGGTCCCAGTGTCCTGGATAAGAATGTTTGGAGGGCAAGGGCTGGCTAAGGAGTCTCATAGTTGAACAAATCAGGAGAATGGGCCTCCCTGGGATCTGTGAAAGGCAAGAAGACCCAGAGAACACATGCTGAGTTAGGACCTGGCTTCTGGACAACAGGCAATCCAGTGTGCACCACACCCACACCGATAACTGAGATAATGGTTTAGCAGCCAGTTATTTAGGCACCAGAAATTATGTGAGTCTATTCATTCTGGAGGGTTACCACAGTTCATGTCACAATCCAGCCTGTGTCAGCATGGTAAGTTTGCTTTGAAAAGCTTCTTAATGTGCTATAACTGGGAGGTATTGATGAAATAGGCAGGAGTAGAGAGAATGGGATCAAAGTTGCCAGGAACAGATACCCATTCAAACTGGCTGAGATAAAAGTGTCTTTACTGAAGGGAAATTCAAGGTCATCCAAAGACAGGAAACCAAATTCAGTGTGAACACTGAGGAACCTACATTAGAAAGTGAGGCATAGAAACTCCTTCTTCCACCTCTCCTGGGGTCACACATGAGCCTTTTGGGAGACAGAGCTATAAGTGAATAGAGTACATTACTACTTTCTCAAATATTTTCTCTGACGTTCACTAGACATCTGCTCTGTTTTTAATCCATGCTATCTCTTTGCATTTTATTAATGGCTTTGCTGTCTCTTACTCATTTAGGTTTACAGCACTGAAGCTGTGGCCCGGTACTGGCCCAAACTTTACATGACCTCCCGTATAACTGCCACCTCTTTCTCTTTTTTCCCCCTGACCCAAATAGATTTATCCTTGGTACTGAATAATTGGTCAATTTCCCAATCACTAAGATGGGAACAGATTCTTTGACGAGACGATGAAGACACAGCAAACAAATGTACTAGAATATCCACAGTCATAAACTATATGATTAGTCCTAGAATGGTCAGAAATTGAACCCAGAGAAAATATATATTCTACCACAGGGCTGCGTATGTATATTGCTTAAATAACTGCTATAGTTCTGCAGTTCTAAAATAAAAACATTTTTCACATTTTAGCATTTTTCAAATTGAGATGTAGATTGCAATCAACCTGTACATTTAATGCAGTAGTTTTCTTCTCCTCCACATAATAGCTGCTATTAAATTGATGATACATCGTAAGTTCAAGTTTCTCTAAGAATTAAGGAAACATGGAAAGCATGAATCTACAGGCTCATAGTTTTGTCAAAAGCTAAAAATCAAATCCCTTTATGTAAAATTACTATTAAGCACCATCTTCCTAATTGTTCTATTTCTGACTTGCTTTCATTTGAAAGATGACAATTCCATCATTTCAACAGGTAATTTCCCAATCCCATCATGTTATCCTGTCCTCTGATATCATGCCTAAATCATCTCTCCCTGGATTAACTCATTATTCCAATTAAAGTCTCTGATATATGTCAAAGACATGCCCTTATTTGTGACGAAGCCATAAAAATGTGTTGCTTTAATGCCTTCTATAAATCATTTTCTCTATTCCATTCCCTTAATTATGTGCTGTTTGTCTGGAATCCCTCCAATGTATAAGATTATTTTTTTTAACCTAGAAGTATTTCCAAAATTTAAGTAGGGGGTGCCAATATAGTCAGAAAACCCCATCCTTCCTCTGTTGTGATGTTGCCTAACACATAGTTCCAAGCAAGGCCTTTCCCATTGCCAGATGATTCCACAAAGAACTAAACTATCCTCTAGATTCACCCAACATGCTGACTTGTAGGGCATTTGCCCACCAGTAAAGATGGTCATTGGGATTATTTTTACACAGAGAACTAATCTTTCGCTTTCTTTTATGATGGAATTTCCTCTTATTTTCTAACTCTAGAGTTACTTATTCAGCCTAGTAGTTAGCAACAGATGCTGCGAACTTGCATTGGTGAGGAGTGGGATGATGTGATATGAAGACCACTCTCCCCCAATACAGTGTTAGTTCAGTTTGTGACATGGATGTGCCATGTGGCTTTAGGAAAAGAGTTAACATCTCTGGCCTAAGAAGATGAGCAGGACTAGAGGATTCCTAAAACTCCTTCGGCTTTAACATCCCACAGTACTATTTCTTAACGATCTGGGTAATGTTTTCCTCAGTTCTCATAGGTTCATAATCACACTAAGTCCTTGACCCGCACCTGTAATTCCTCACCCACCCTGCAGTCATTACTCATATTCTGCATCTGTCAGGAAGAGACTACCCAGGATCTTTCAAAGTCCCATCCCCCAACAAAAGTGCATGCACATGTGCACACACACACGTGCACACACATACACACACACACATTTTGCTTTGGAAGTGAAACGTTACAGAATCCAGTTCTATAGGAGTTCAGCTCTTTACCTTTTTTTCCCTGATAAATACACAACAAAAAAGAAATGATGGCCTTGTCCTTCACTCTGAAAAGAAGACTGCACTCAGCCTACCCCTCTGATAACTATCTATCTGGAATGATCTACACTATTTTCCAATAATCTGATTATAAATATGGTTGATATATTATAAATTTACCTTAATAGGCCATGGTCTGACCTTTGAATTCCTTTGTATTTTTGTTTTAGGACATCTTTCTTTCAGGCCCAGTCCCCTTGATATGCACCTGCCACAGCTGAACTGAAGAGTCACTATTATGTGACCTCTCCCTGGTTTTGAAGTTTGCAACTCTCTTTGTCTGGATTCTGGTTCATTTCAGATCACGATTCTGTTTGCTAAATAAAGAAATAAATGAATGAATAAATAAATAAATAAATAAAAGTAACGGCCAAAAATCGAGTCGGCATTATCCCAACTCTTATAATCTCCTAGGAGGCAACCCCCCCTGACCTGCTGATTCGTATACTGTGTGTTATGCTCAAATTACTCAAGAAATCCCTCTCCGGCCTTTTGTCAATAATTATTTTTGCAAGATCTTCACTACTTTCTAATTGACCAAATTTATTTTCTTCATTTCTCTCATTAAAGATGAGTTCAGAATTAACCTCAATTGTGCAGCTTTTCTAATACCTTTCTTCCTCTGGGCCTACCTTCAGTATCTATCTATCTATCTATCTATCTATCTATCTATCTATCTATCTATCTATCATCGACCTACCTACTTACCTATGTCAAATGGAGCTGGGACAGTCACCGCTAGCTGGATGTCTAGCTTTATAACTTGGGTGTGAATAATGTTGTCCCCCGCAGCATTTCGCCCCCCCACCCCAAGTACAGCATGAACAGAATGACCTGCCTGTATTAGCAGGAACCCAGCCCCTCCACTTCCTGATCGTGCTAAGATGAAGCCATGCATGGTCTTTCTTGTCCAGTGGAGCCAGGACTCCAATGTGCCCTCCTGAACCTAGAAAACTCCTTTACCGCTGCAAGTCGCCGATTGTTCCAGAAAGAACTGTACCATAGGGCTCTAGGTGCTCCATCATCGCCTGTGCAAATCCCTACTAAAGAGCCAATAGGTCTTCAATGCTACACCCGGTTTGTTCCATCAGAATTGCCCTGGACTCCCACATCATAGTTTGTATCTGTGTATGTGTACCTGTTTGTTTGTGTTTTAATTCACTGAAAAAGCTGCTTCCCAAGGCTCAAGGCTGCACCCAGAAGTTCCGAATCTGGGTCTTGTTCCTGGGCCCTCTCCCTGCCCCAGAGCCATCCCATTCAACATTGTAACAAAGGGCTAAAGTCCTGGATCCATGTATTTCACCCCTCAGAGTGACTTATTCCAAACTTCTCAAGGACTCTCTTCCACTGAGTGAGTCAGTCAAGGCCACTCAGCCACTCTAACAGATTCAGACAGCTTCAAATTTTAGATAAAAGAAGGAGGGGCTCCATCCTGACTCTCTGAGAAGGTGCCCAGGCTCCAATGCTCCTTCCTCCTCCTTTGTGCTTGCTTAGCCATAGCTTCCTGGGCCAAATACCTCAGCACACACTCTAAATGCTCTCCACAGGCATTAAAGCATGTTGCTAATGGCTTCTTTCAGCATTTCCCTCTGAGACCCTATCTACACCTGGTTGACCATTTTAACTGTCTGCTTGGCTGGCCAACTTGGCCCAACAACCGCAGTGAGGGTGTGGGTGTTTTTCATGAAATAAACTGCTTGTACTGTTTTTACTGGCTTGACTAGTCAAGCAGATAAAAAGAAGTTACATGTGTTTTTAAAAAATTAAACCATTTTTTTTGGTACTTTGATCAATGGTTTGATGAAATCTAACTGATTTTTACTTGAATTCAACACAAGATAAAGAGCTTAAAATTTCTTTCACCTGTGGGCCTCTTCTCTTTTTCTATGCATAACCCATGGGACTAGTCAACCCAGCATCGATTCTGTTTGTCAGGTTTTTCATCTGCTACTTGGCCATAAAATCTGAGACTCTCCACTCATGGCTGAAGATCAAGGCCTTTGAATAGAGTGAGACCCAGGGGGTTCTTATGCTGGCTTCGCCCTTCACTAGCTACAAATGTTGGGGAAATGATTTCACCTTCTCTGTGCCTTAACCTTCAACTGAGACCTGGGAGCCTCAACAGAACTTGCCTGACAGAGCTGTTGTGAGGAATAAATTATATGATGCATGAGATAGCACAGTAAATGATAAATGATAATGGCAGCTAACATTCAAGGAGCATTTCCTACGACTCATGCCCTGTGCTTACAGTCTCAGATGAGCACATTCAATGGCATATATTATTATTATTTGTTCGAGTTATTTACATTCGACAAATATTTGGTCATTATTCTGTGATAAGGGCTTTTGTGACTACAAAGTTTACTAAGATAACATCCCACAATCACTTAGGTTATAATCTAAAGGAAAGGCTAAGACAAAAACACAAAAGGCAGGTTGACCAGAGAGCTCATTAGATATCTAAGAAGTATTATGGGACATAGAAAAGAAAAGATTACTTCTCCAGGGGCATGGGTATTATCAAGAGGCCTTCTTGAGGGAGGTGATATTTAATGATGGGTCTGTTCTAATAGGCAATAGTAAAAAGAAGAAGAAATCAGCGATAATAACATCAGCTAACACTTGTAGAGTGCCTCCTATATGCCAGACACTGAAAAGCAGGTGACTTACATTATCTCATTCCATCAATCCCATGAATTAAGTATTATTATCATCCCCCGTTTATTCAGAAGGCTGAGAAAGGTTAAATAACTTTCCCAAGAACACATATCTTGGAAGGTTGAGTCAGGATTTGAATCCAGAACCTATGTTCCTAATTGCTATGGAGATACTGCTTTCAGGTACTTGGGAAGGGAGTGACAGTGCAACTGGCGGTGTGAGTCTATATACATACAAAAGAGGGGACTGCCACTGTGTTCAGGGAACACTGAGCAGTCATGTTTGGCTGCAGAAATGAATGAGGGAATGGCAGGAGTAGGGGATAAGGATGAGAATGTCAACTGAAGTCCCCAGGAGAGAGAAATGGCCTTTAGGAAAGCTGTAAGCAGAGGAGGTCACGCAGGCAGAGGTGTACTTGAGGAAAACTAATTTGGAAAGGGACTTGACTAAGGCAGAACAAGACTTGGTGACTGGTTGGGTTCAGGGACATGCAAGTGAGGCAGGAGCTAAAAACAATTTCCAAACTTTCACCAGGAAAAAAATATGGAGGAAAGAATGGCAATAATTATTAAGTACTAATAACATATAAGATATTGGTTTTCACTGGTAGTCTCCTCCAGCTGCATAAGTCTGAGGTTTACTACTGATTTCTCTCACTAAAGAATGTCAAGATCCCTCCAGAGTTGCTCCCTATAGAACTGGGGAAAGAAGTAAGCTTTCCAGTGTCTTTTCTAGACATCCTTTCCTTAGCAACAACCAAAGCACGCATTTTGATGACTGGATTGTCCATCCCTTCTGCATCCTTGCCGGGAAGGGGGATACAGGTAAAATAGAAATGTATAGAACTAGAGGCCAGAGTTAAAATCTGTATTTGTTACTTCCAATTTACATCACTTTGGGCCAAGTCACTGATTTCTATGTACGAAATTAACTCATTTAATCCTCTTGACCACTTCATGAAACAATATGGTTAATCCCATTTTACAGATGCAGTAAACTGAGGTTCGGAGAAATTAAGAAACTGTGGAGAAGCTGAGATTTGAACTCAGATCTGTCAAGCTCAAAAGTTTGGGGGTTATCAGTTCATTGAAGTCTCAGAAAAAGTAACATTCATTTCTTTGTAGTAATGAGAGTCTCTTTAACAATTCTGAAGTATTATGTATACCTTCCTGGGTGGCCTCCCAGTTCTTCCTAACCTTTTAACACAGAACTTTCCAGAGCAACTTTTGCAAACATCTTGGGTTTTGCTGAAAGAGGCTCTTGCATAATTTCAACCCCTGGCCAAACTGTCTTAATGATGTTATTTCACACCACATGCATTGAGGTTGGCCTGAGTCAGCCATTTTTCTCACTTTGGATTTTTTTCTTTCCCTGCCCCCTTCTTTTCCAGTCAATGTTCATTTTAAATGCAAGAAGTCAGCCTCCTTTTCAGCTGACAAGGCTGGTTGTTCACGCACCCTTTGGGTGCATAACTGACAAGTGT